>CM046448.1:89372784-90047040 GCA_025506515.1 Flaveria trinervia | reverse complement strand
AAAGGAAACTTTCAGGGCTGTAAAAATTTGTGGTAAGAAGATGAGAGTGAATGGTCAGGATTATTTAAAAGAGGGTAAAATGGCGGTAATGTGTTAGGATAAGGTGAAGTGATGTTTTAGTGGATGAAGTGACAGGGGCGGTAAGGTTTAATTCAGTTAAATAATCTGATATCATTAATAAAATCTTTACTTTTTATAGTGTGGGGCCCAAGAGATTTCCGTTACACAGGAAAATCTCTCTTCCGAATATAAAAATTTCCGAAGTTAATTTGTCCTCCGAAGGCAATTCCTACTCCCGAAGGTAAAAGTGACTTCCGAGAGTAAAGATTGCTTTCTGAGTGGAGAGTTTTTGTAAGCTTCGGAAGTAGATCTGATATGAAATCAATCGCTTCTTCTGAGACTAGAAACTCTTCCAAGAAGAAAAATTATCTTTGGAGAAATTTTGCTTCGGAAGATATGTAAAATATCTTCCAAGGGTTAAATCTATTCGGAAGAAATTTATACATAGAAATTTTTACAGAGGGATCTTTTGTAATACGACTTAGATTGTATTGATCTAAGACATTACATATAAAAAAGGTTTTCAAAAGAGTTAAGCTAATCAATGTTTATCATCCTAATAGCGGCTAAGAGATACTTAAATCTTTGTTCATCAAAAGATTTGGTGAACAAATCAGCATATTGTTCATTTGAATCAACTTTGATTAGTTTAATCAGATTTTTTTCATGATTATCTCTAATGAAATCGTACCTGATATCAATATGCTTTATCTTGGAGTGCTTCACTAGATTTTTAGTGATGGAGATAGAACTGTTGTTGTGAATATGGATAGGAGTGCTCATGAAGTTTAATCCATAGTGTAACATCTGATTTTGAATCCAGAGCAGCTAAGCACAGCAGCTAGCAGCAGCAATGTATTCAGCTTCAACAGTTCATGTAGAGACACAGGATTGTTTTTTACATTGCCATGAGATGATCCTTCACCAAGAAATTGACATCCTCCTGATGTTGATTTCTTGTCAATGTTGCAGCCACCATAGTCACTATAAGAGTATCCATAGAGATTGAAATCACTATTCCTTGAATACCAGAGACCTAGTTTAGGTGCTCCTTTAAGGTATCGGCGGATTCTCTTGGCAGTAGCTAAGTGAGACACCTTTAGATCAGCCTAATATCCTGCACATATGCACGTCGCAAACATAATATCAGGTTTACTGGCTGTGAGATACATCAGAGAACCAATAATCGCCTATACTGATGTTGATCAGTATCCTCCCCCTCAAGGTCAGGACAAATATTATGGTTTCTGGGTATGGGTGTCTTGGCTAGCTTACAATCTTTCATCTCAAATCTTTCTAAGATGTCATTAACTGCTTAGCTTGATTTATGAAAAACCCTTCATTTAGTTGCTTCACCTGAATTCCTAGGAAAAAATCCATTTTTCCCATGGAACTCATCTCAAACTTCTTCTTCATAATGCTTTCAAAGTCCTTACACATTTAGTCATTCAAATAACCAAATATGATGTCATCAACATAGACTTGAACAAGAAAAATGTCCTTACCATATTTCCATATAAAGAGAGTGTTGTCAATGGTTCCTCTTGTGTAACCATTCTTCAGAAGAAACTGAGATAGAGTTTCATACCACATCCTAGGTGCTTGGTGCAACCCATATAGAGCTTTATCCATTTGCACACATAGTTGGGATGTTGTGGTCTTCAAATCCTAGAGGCTGGCACACATACACTTCCCTATCTATATCCCCATATACAAAGGCACACTTGACATCAAGCTGGTAAACAGTAAAGTTCTTGGATGCAGCATAAGCAAGGAAGATCATAACTTCCTCAAGTCTTGCAACAGGTGCAAAGACATCAATATAATCAATTCCTTCCTCTTGAGTGTATCATTGAACTACCAGTCTGGCCTTGTTCTTGATAATCAAGCCTCTGTCATCTCTTTTGTTCCTGAAAACCCATTTAGTGCCTATTGGTACTTGACCATATGGTAGCGGACATAGGTTCCAAACCTTCTGTCTTTTGAATTGAATCAGCTCCTCTTGCATCGATTCAACCCAGCTACTGTCTTTCAAGGAATCTTCCACCTTCTTGGGTTCCATCTGGGATAAGAAGCATGAGTTCAAACAAACATTCCTATGATGAGTCTGCCCTCTTGTTCTCACACCTTCAGAGACATCCCCAATGATGTTCTCAGCTGGATGAGTGTTGTGAATCCTTAAGCGAGGAATCACTTCCAGTTGCAAAGATAAGTCCAAACTAGACATATTTTGTGCAGGAACTGGAACACTTTTTCCAGCTATTGTTTCAAACTCATTCAATGAGGACTGATTGAATGAATAAGAAATATCATCAATTGTTAGATGTGAAGTAGCATTAACAGTTGCTTGTTCCTTCAAACTGCTATCTTCCTTAGCTTGGTGTTGTGTTGGATCACCTGATAAGTTTTGAGGATCAACAGGTGAGTCACTATTTGAAGCTTCACTATTCCTTGATATAGTTATACTATCTGATCTATGAATAGTGGGAGCTTGATTTGTTGTAGCTCTTGGAGAACGTAGAAGAGGTCTGGGTAGCTCAAACAGTTGACCAACGTCAGCATCAGCATTAGCATCATTTTGAGCACCTGTTCCAACTAAAACATTCTCACAAGAAGGTTTAGAATAGTTTGGAAACAATTCTAAATCAAAGATATGATCAGGGCCATTCCCCTAACACAAGGAGTGTGCACATTAACAACTATATTGGATGACTCCTCAAATTGTTGATTCCTAATATTGTATACTCTATATGCTTTAGAGCTAGAAGAGTATCCAACAAAGATAGCATCATCCGACTTTACAGCAAATTTTGCCAAATTATCCTTTGTGTTAAGTATGGTAGACCTGCTGCCAAAGGACCTTAGAAAGCCAATGAACTGTGGCCTCTTCTTCCATAGCTCATAAGGGATTTTTCCATGTTGCTTAACTACAAGAACTCTATTACATAGCATGCAGTGCTAACTACCTCTGCCCAGAATGTTAGAGGTAGTTTGGAATTAGCTAACATAGTTCGAGCAGCCTCAATAAGTATCCTATTCCTCCTCTCAGCAACACCATTTTGTTGAGGAGTTCTTGGAGCATAATATTGTCTGGCAATTCCTTTTGAGTTACAGAATGAGTCAAGAATGAAATTCTTAAACTCAGTCCCTTGATCACTTCTAATAATCTTAACCTTGTGATCAAGTTGATTTTCTATTTTAGGAATAAAAGATTTTAATGGTTCAACAGTTTCATCATTAGTTCTTAAAAAGAATGCTCATGTATATCTTGTAAAATCATCAACTATCACAAGGCAGTATGATTTCCTTTGAATGCTCATTATACTTGTAGGACCAAAAAGATCCATGTGCAATTAGTGTAATAGAGTAGTGATGGAGTTAACACTTTTGGATTTATGAGAGGCCTTGTGTTGCTTCCCTTTAAGGCATGCAACACAGTTTTCTTTGCAGAAAAATTCCTTTTAGGCAAACCATGTACCAAGTTATTTTTAGCCAATTTATTCATTGTCTTAAAATTTACATGACACATACGTTTATGCCAAAGTGTTGACTCATCACTGTCAGCTTTAGAAAGAAAGCATGATACTTCACCCATTGTGGAAGCATTGTTCATATCTAGCTTGTACATATCCCCTTTCCTGGGAGATCTATGAAGCACCAATTCTGGAGGAATTTCCATCCCTGGTTTGAGGATAATGCACTCATGTTCTATGAAAAGCATTTGGTGCTTTTGATCACAAAACTAAGAAACACTTAAAAGATTGTGTTCAATCTGTTTGAAATAGTTAACTTTATCGATTCTTAACTTAACGTTGGATATACTCCCTCTGCCAGAAATATATCCTCCGGCCTCATCTCCAAATTAGACAGGACCTCCATCATAGTGTTGAAACTATTGAAGGAGAGATATGTTCCCTGTCATGTGCCTGGAGCATCCATTGTCCATAATCCAGACATTGTTGTTCTTGTCATATGGATGTCCCTGCACACGAAATGAGATTATTAGTTTTTATTGGAGGCCCAATCCTTGTTAGTCTTGGGTTCTTCCAAAGATAGTGACATAATTGAACCAAAATTTTAAGCATTGGGGGTTCAATGGATGTCTTTGAAGAAGTGGTTTGGGCTGCAACATCTTTCTTGATCTTCCAATCCATCCTTTGGTTGATCATAGAAGATGTTCTTGTAGAAGCTTTTGCAGCATGGCATTCTTTTGAAGCTTCTTTCTTTTCGGAAGAAGCCTTCGCCACCTTTTCTTCCCAAGCAGTCTTTTTCTGGGATGGTTTCAAGGGAACTTTATTTTTCTTCAGATTTTTAACAGCTTTTGCTTCTGAAGCCATTTCCTTTCGGACGAAGGATTTTCTTCTGAAGACAACCTAGCTTCAGAAACTAGCTTTCCCTTTTTCAATACTTGGACCATCTGATAAGGTCCAAATGAGAAACCTTCCTTGACTCCTTCCTTTCTAACATTATTTTCATAATCTGTGCTAGCAGGATTGTAGTAACAATCTTTAGCCATGTGGTTATACAGACCACACATTATGCATGTAATGTTAGTCTTTTAGGAGCTTCTAGGTTGTTGTTTCTTACTCTTTTTCTCTTTGTCAGCAACCTTTCCCTTCAACTTTTGATCCTTTGGTAGGACAGGATTACTGGTACTACACTCCTTTCCTGAATCAAAAGTACGAATCACCTAGAATCCAGCTGAGATAAAGACACCCTTTTGTTTTGGGTCAATCATCAGCTTAGACTCGGCCACTTTCTTAGCAGTTCTTCTGGCAGCTTTAGCTCTGCTTCTTCTGGCTTTGGTGGTTAGGGTTTGATCTTCACTGGGAGAGGTGGGTTGATTTGCATGTTCCTTCCCTGTCGTGGCCACTATTGGATATTAAATCCTTTATTTGGGTCTTGTAATTGGTGCGTTCATGTTTTAATAGGGAAACAGTTTTCTCTAACTCTTCAAATTTCTTTTGGTAGTTAGATTCAACCCTTTTAAAATCAGATTTCAAAACATTTATAGACACAATATCTGATTTAATTTCCATATTATACTCCTGATATAAATTAACCTTAGCTATATAGCCAGGAGTACAGAGATGTTCATATACCTTGTTATCATCTGTCCCGACCATTAGAGCTTGAGCAGGAGTCATATTTTGAACCATAAAGCTCCATTCGACTTCTTGAGCCATTGCAGTTGTTTCAGTCAACTTTCCAGAGGGCTTTGATATAGAGGGGTGTGTAGAGGCCTGTGAGTTTCCCGGGTTTGATTTGGGAGCCTTGCATTCCCTTGCAAAGTGACCAAGTTGGTTACAGTTGTAACATTTGGCCTTGGTCTTGTCAAACCCAAACTTGCTGGTAGTTGGTTTTGAGGAAATGCCTTCCAGTTCTCTTAAAGAACTTCTTCGCTATGTAGGTTAAAAGAGCCATCTATTGGACCATGTCCACATACTCTACATCGTCTGGACTGAAACACTCTAGATAATCAAAGTAGTATTGAAAATCACCAGAGTGTCCACTTCCTGAGACAAAGGCATAGTTGTCTTGAAAGGAATTATGTTGAGTCTGTTAAGACCTTGGAGTCTCAGGAAACGTGATGTACGGTCCAGAAGAGCAGGATGGATGTTGGTTGTATGTCAGGTATTGCTGAGGTTGTTGGGGTATTGAGCCTTCAACAACCATTAGAGCGCTGCTAGCAGGAAGGCTCAGAGGTCTGCTTGTTTGGTGGCCCTTCTTACTCTCCATCTCTAACCGGTATCCATAAAAGATGCCATAGAGTTCAGTCATAATATGAATGTTAAAGTTCTTTGTCCTCTTGATAGAGACACAGTAGAATGTCCACTCATTTAGAAGAGCACTCATGAACTTTCTTGAGAGATCTCTAAGTTCAAGACTGATCTTCACAGACTGAAGAGAAGTAATATGATCCATGTACCTGAAATACTGCTGGCTGAGGGTCTCTCTTGCAATATAAGTGAAGTTCTCGAATTGCAGCTTCAGTGAGTCCTTCTTGGAGTCGTTGGAGCTTGAAGACATCTGAGCAAGTGCATCAAACATTCTTTAACAGACTTACAATGCTCAAACCCCACCACGATGGAGTTGGGTATTGCAGTCATCAAAATGGTCATTGTAATGTTGTCAACGTCCATCTTCTTCCGATCTTCGTCAGAATAATCCTCAATAGCTTTTTCTATCATGGCACCGTTTCCACCAGGTGCTGCCACCTTGGGTTTATATGGGTCATTGCCAATGGAGTTCCACATTTTGCTATCTTGGTATCTGATGAAGCCTTCCGTTCTTCTGCTCCAAGACTTAAAGTTTTCAAGAGTAATGATGGGAGCTTTGGTCATGGTTCCCATCTCTACTTCGGATTTGTTAAAGTCCATTTATGTGAGAGTTGTAAGGAGGAGTGAAAAACAGATTGATTTACATAGTTAGATCTCACAATCAAGATCCTAAAATGCTCTGATACCAATTGCTGGATCGATTTTAGTCACTAAACACTTGGTTTTCTCTCAAACTCACTTAACCAACACTCGGATGAAAGCAAAGTCTCTAAGAGTTGATAACAATATAATAAGTAATAATCAAACACAAGTAGTAATTTTCAAGGTACTTGCATATATTGCTTCTCAACTCAAATATTACAAGACTTTTACAAGCATGCTATTATTAGTTACAATGAGAAACTATATATAATACTACCTACAGCCAGATATACTTTGGTACTAGCTGGAATCCTCTAACTAAAGCAAATACTACCAAGCTATAGTTTAAGGTATCTCAGATAGGACTTTATCTGAGTTATGGTTGTCAGGACATGTCCCTGACTTACCTTTTGTCACCAACAAAAGTTGGTAACTTGTACTAACATAAAAAGGTGAACAGTGGAATAAAGTATGGTCAACTACATGGCTCTTTGAGAAAACACCATGCAGTATCAGAGATCTGCAGCGAAGTGTCAGAGACCATACTTATGTTCAATGATACATAGCAGTGCCTTCTGAAGGTTAAACGGCTTCGGAAGAACAAGTACTTCCGAAGCCACTTATACTTTGGAAGAGGCTACTTCTTCCGAGGCTTGGGACTTCTTCTTTCTTGATACTTCGAAAGTAGTCTTCTGATTTCTTCTTTTAAGAGTTGATCTTCAGAAGTGAACACTTTGTCTTTAGAAGGAGAGTTTTGTCTTCGGAAGTAAAACTTTCATTATGTCTTTGGAAGAACTCTACTTCGTTTGGAAGTTCCATACTTGGCTTTGGAAGCCTTTGTAAGTAGGACCAAAATTTGTCTAAGTGATTTGGTTTTGATTGCACCAGCCTTCTTCGTGATGCATAAGCATGGTCCATTCACATGAAGACTCATACGACTAGGTTTGAACACTTTCTCAATCATTATTGACTAAGAACTATGCACAACAACCTCAAATCTATATAGTAAGTTCATTATACTTTAACGCATAATAATACTATAAAATATTAAACATTATAATCATCAACCACATACTATATTTCATTTAACCCATTCATTACATATGTGTAAGACATGAAAGGCTTTTACATTAAGCACATAAACTAGGGACATATGTATCAACAAGATGGACACAAGGGTCTAATCGTTTTGATTGACCAAATGAACGGGACCCTTGTCGCTTGCCCTAGGTATTGGTGTCAGCTTCGTGCATAATATTAGGGGTATGTTTATAGAATTCAGCCCAGTACTAGCTTTATGCATAATGTTCGGGGCATAGCATATGACATTGGTCTAGATGAAAGTGAAAGATAATGATGAATGAACCAAGCGTACGATGTGTACGAAAAAAATGATGACAGAAGATAATAATAAATATTATCTATGTGTATGTATGATGTGTGATCACGAATGAAGGTAAAGGAAAGGTTTTAAACAAAAGTAAAGTATTTTATTATTGAACTAAAACTCACTCAGCAACGCTAACTTTTATGCATTTTCAGTTGGCAAGTAATTTATTGTTGAGAGTGGCACGAGGGTGCAGCTACTTGGCGAATAAAGACTCGCATTCATTTTACGCAAAAATGAAATTTTTGTGATGTAATGCAACTAAACAATATCTTGTAAGTTTAACAATGATGTATTAGTTGGGAAAAGTAATTATTAATGCATGAAATGGTTCTTTTAAATTATTTCTCTACAATGTTTTAATGAACTGTAATGCGTTTTAAATATTATGTGCAATGAATGTCCAACTGTAAGCGTTCCGAAATGGGGCTTTACACAATGTTAGATTAATCAAATGCTCCTTTTTTACCATTAATTTTATGTGACATTTAAGACTTAATTATACCTTCAATCATATTTGAAGATAATTTATGTTTTTCAACAGTTAGTTTTGAAGATAAGTGTTCACTTTTAATTTGTTAATTTTCAAAGAAAGCTCATTATTACAATTTGTTAAATGATTTATGTTACAATCTCTATCATACATATTAAATATTGACTAATAAATTGATTTGTTTAGTCTATCAATCTTTCCCTTGAAAACTTTCTTATTGGTTTTATATTTACGTACTTGATATTGAAGTTTTTCAACTTCCAATATCAAATGTTCATCGATAGCTCTATATCTTTGAACTTTTTCAATATAATCATTAGAACAAAGATTAAAGTATACCTTATATGTTTTCGCTTTCTTTTTTGTTTCTTCATGGACCATATTTACCATGAAGGTCTTTTGACTGATCTTGACTGCTTCATATGCCAGAGTATTCTCAACATCATTGTCATGAACATCGCAAGTAGTAGTTGGAGTAGTCTTAACAGCTTTGACCTCTTCTTCAGTTATAGCTGGAGTTGACTCAACATCATTGATCTTTTCTTCTTTTCCAGCTAGAGCATACTCAATAGATTTTCCATCAAACATAACTCTCAGCATGATCTGTATGACATGATAAGATAATTTGAGAGTCTGAGAAATCCTAACCTACTAATGATGAATGGAATGGTCTTGATTCTGATAAGGACTATTAAAAGATGAAGATCAAGACCCAAAGGTCTCTTTAGTTTTAGTAGCATCATCCTAGGGGAGTTTGTACAGAAAACACTTAGAGGCTGATGCAACCAAAAAGCTCTCAGCATGCATATGTGAAGTATAAGAAAAGTACTTTGGATGATTTGACATAACTCATTTAATTATAGTAAGTATTAAATCTTCCGAAGCCAAAAGACTAATTATTCCAAAGCCAAAGATGAAGTTTACCAAAGCTTCAAAGACAAAGTCTTCTAAACCCAAGACTGATTTCTTCCGAATACAAAGAAGTCATGTCTTCTTTGTCATACTTTTGACTAATGCTAAAACACTTTTTCGCTGCAATTTCTAAAGACTCGCCAACTACTATGAGTTAGTGAAAAGTTCATGCTTTTGTCAATTGTAGATTAAGGTGTTGAGTCTCTAACTTTACAACTATTTACTTTTATCTTTTTTGTAATATATAAGAATATGAGCTATGACATGTCATACTCACTAGTCAAAAGACATTTTGTTTTTTGACTCTACAATGATCATGTTGTCTAGATTAGTGTTTTCAACTGGTTTTCAAAGTATGGCTGGTTGTATGATGTGGTAGATAGTATCCTAAGTTCTTTTATTATTTACGTAAGCTTTGTAACACTTGTAATAATTTGAGAGTAATATATATCATTTTTAAAAATCATATTTTGAGTGTCCTTGTTATTGGTCATTTACTTGTGTTCATTGTCTCATCCTAATCAATTCCCTATTTGATCTGATAAGTATTCTAAGTCTCTTTACCTTGTGAAACTTTTGCATTGACCCTATTCACCAATCCTGCAAAGATTATTAAAGTCAAAGTTTTTTACATATCCTTTTAATTTAGTATAAAGAGTTGAATATTGAAATTATAATATGTATTAATCACTTTGGTCGGTGGCTACAGTACGAGCATACCAAATGCAAAGCACAATGTACAATTTCCAAAAGCACGATAGCTACAGTAGCCTGTTAGGTACATATCGGTCCACATCTTTTTTTCTTTCTCACTTTACAGCATTTCCGACTGGTTGAACCATTTAATACGGTAACCCTCCAATGGCAAGACTTTCGACTTTCGACTTCCAACAACGACACCATGTTCCGACAACCTTATTGGCGGGTCCTTATAATCGCTATCATCAATGACTACAAATATTGAACCAGGGATCTATCAAAAATGATGGATTGGCCGGAGACAAGAGAGAGAGAGAAAGAGAGAAGAAAGACATCATAAATGCAAGAAGAGAGCAAGAGGGAGGGAGAAAGAGAGAAATATAGAGAGAGGAAGAGGTGGAGGCGGAGGCGGTGGTGTGAATGACCAGACCGCAGGGTGTATCCGTGTTGTTTGGTGGACGAGCGCTGGGAGGTGGTGACCGACGTTTGTTGACTGGTGGCGTTTGGTAAGCGGCATCGGTGAAGATGAACATGGTGAGTGGCGACTGGTAGCGAGTGGAGGCGGGTAGCGAGCGGAGTAAGACGGTTGTGTGTTGGTGGTGGTGAGCGGCATATGGTGGTAATGATGTTCATATGTAAAGAGAGAAAAAAAGAAATATAGAATTTGATTTTGTAGTAAGAGGAATAGGGAAATATCGATTTTAAGGAATCAGATTTTAATTCAGTTTTCAAAGTGATTAATTATAGAATTGAGATCCATAAATATCTTATGATAATATAATTTTTATATTTTTTTAATTCGTATATTATTTTATTATTAGAATAGAAAACAATTGTTTATGAAGTAAATAAAACTTTACTTGGTTGTTGATTATTATATTACTTACGAATGAAGTTACTTTAAACATTTTTGCATGCGTAAGTGGTGTAATCCTCGGATCGTTCTGTAGCGTAATATAGTTCTCAAAGAGAAACCCTATGGTATTCATTTATTGTCACTAGTTAATGTTAGTAATACAAGGTCTTCTAATTATAAAAAAAGTTCAAAACTATTAACAATTATATAAACGTTGATATGATTTAATAATCATTAATATTGAAATAAGATTTATTCCTGAATACAGTGAGTTTGAAAGTTGAGATTGATTGTGCTTGTGGTTGTGACATGGGATTATATTCTAGGTGGATCTTAGATAGGTAGGCTATATAATATAATAACTTACTTTTTATTAAATCAGATCGAAAGATGTTAAATATCAAATCAAACATAACTAACATTAGTATATGTACCAAAACGACTCATGATTCATGTGATTATATCCGCCTGGCATGACAGGGAATACCTTGATACATCAAAATACATGGTCATGTGTCCTTTTAAGATTACATATTTATTATTTAATCATTTTGTATAGTTTAAAACTGAAAAGTAAAATAAACATTCAATTATTCCTGTAATACTAGTAAACTAAATCAATCTTCGTTTAGTAAATTATACAATCAAAACTAATAATTAATAAACACTATTTATATTCTTTGATAATCTAAATGCAAGTTGTTAATCTAGCAGGAACATTATTTTTTGCTAGTCAATCAATAGTTTTCGGTTAACGTTGTGATTGGAGACAAAGATTTGTTCATGATGCGTAAGAGTTGCAACTCAATTTTGCAGCCGAATAGTCCATCACCAGCTTCCTTTGTTGTTGTTACTCACTTAAAGTCCTCTACGTGCTTTTTTTATTTGTGCAATATTTGCTATATCAACTGTTCTTTGAACCATTATCATATCTTACAAGTACTAATAAAACAAGGTGGTGAAGTTGGTTACATATAATAGGGAAGGAGCATGTTGAAACCTCTTCACTGCTACTCATGATGAAACACATGTCAGAGACTAATTTTATGAGCATGTCCACTCGAAAATGAAGTTTCATATGAAACCGTTGTGATCGCCACTTCTGTAAAGACTCTTTTAGCCAAGAGCGAAAGATGAGTTCAATTGCAAGATTTATGCTTTCTAATTTTACATGGGGTAAATAGAGAGAAGCCAAATAAAGATAAGCAGAATACATGATCATCGACGTTTGTTAATAAACTTGTGTAAAGTATGGAGAAAAACAAGTAAAACACAAAGGAGTATGAAAAATGTGAGTCATAGAATAACTTTATATAGGAATGTTTTATCGCCGTTATACAATGATTATTTTTTACAAATTTACAAGCTATTATCAATAAAATTGTCACAAGAAGAGCTTTATAACCGTTACATGTCATTTTTAAATTACCAACTACTGCTAATAAAAAATATCACATGGAAAGTTTTATAGTTGTTGTGTAGCAATCATTTTTTTTCAAATACAACAAACTCTACTATCAATAATGTCATAAAAGAGTTTAATAACCGTTACATAACGATTACATTTTAAATTTAAAAAATACTACTTCTGAGATGCCACATAGATAAAACTTGATAACCATTACAAAAGAATATTTGTTATTTCTTAATTTACAAACCAGTGTTATTAAAAAAATATTACACACAGAAATTCTCTAGTATTGTATGTTGCTTTTCTCTTTTCTCTTAGTGCTTTCTTCTAACTTGGAAAATAATTACGTGTATTAATTAAACCATTCGAAAGTATTGGCGAGGATATTATATTGGGCTAGAATTATGGGCCTAAAGCCCCTTTTCTAGATCAACCATAGAGTTCAGAAAAGTCATTGATTATGCTAAAGTTATATGAAAATCAGGTAATCACCGTTGTAACAAGTGAGCTTGAGATTGAATATTTCCAACTCGTAGGTACTCTAAGAAGCTCATTATACTTGCAATATAACTTTTATATGGAAAACTGTGAAAACAAGTATTTATGTCTCATACTAAGACTTCTGTGAAAAAAACTAAAATGATTTTTTTTATGGTTCTTTAGGGTTTTTACGACTGATTGAAGAGGATATTGATGTGGATACCATTTTCCATTGCTTACTACCTTAATTAACAGAAAGCATTATTAAAAACATGGTTTTATAAATCAACCATGTTTTTCTTTTTGATTATAGACTCCGGTTAGCGAGATAACATGAATCGATGGATTATAACTTGTCGTAGTTTCAACCCGATAATGTGCTTGCGACATTATCATTATTTATTTAGTTTCAAATATTAAAAGCGGGCAATTATGAAATATTATTTGAGGAGTTGTGATTTTCTCACATATATATATAACGGTGTAAATATTTTGATTGGGTGGGCTGCTGCCCTCTCATCAAAGTGTAGGTACGACAATAATATTGATGATATGTGGTTGTATCTGTTTAGTTACTCTAATCGTTGATATTATCTTTCTGAGAGTTTTGTTATCTTTGTTATATAAAGACCTTTTTACTATTATGTTAATCATAGTAACATCTTTTAAAAATAAAAAATGTATCATTAAAAATAATTTTATTAAAGTTGATTTTCTTAGAATTAAACAAATTTTCTAGCTAATTGTCTATAAAATTACAATACCATAGACATCATAATTTTTTTAAACAAACATTTTTATAATACCAATATTTATGAAGTTAAACACACATATAATTAGCGATTACTCAACATCTCAGCTTCAATATACAGTATGATTCCATTTTCTCAAAATTAAGTATTTTTATTACCTCACAATGTCATATCACAATTCCGTGTATTCAAATGAAATGTTTATTATTTCTATTCGTGTAACACACAAATATCTAACTTAGTAACCAATATCTCAGAAGGTTATGCTTCAAAACGCTTAAGCATCGTGTTAAAAAAGCTAATGCTTAAAATCGTTGATAGAATAAGTAAGAAATTCTCAAGTGAGCCTAAACTCAGCATCATCAACATGAAAAAAGGATCAAAACACAACCCAACGTCAACATCAACACCAATAAGTAACAAACAATAATCAAACATATCTAAAAACCCTAAAATAGAGTTAGACGGAATGCCAACAATTATGCTAAATATGAAAACCTAAAAGGAAATCGAAGGGACAGAAAGGCATAACAGCAACATAGGTGGTTGCACCTTGATTATTATTGGCATTTGACAGTTGGACATCCCACTTCAACCACAAACAGAAGGCAGAACAACAACAAACTTACTGCCACCACCACAATTAAAACCAACATCGGCCCAACCTCAACCACACCAACATCTCCACTGTCACCATTGCCAATATGAATAGTGCCTACATTTGCCAATAGGAGGTGTGGTGCCTATGAAGGTGACAATGATGGAAGGCGACGAGCCCATAGTGCCTACAATCTCCACAACAACCTTACCCGACAAGCACCATCGTAAACCCCTATAATCATCATCATAACTCCTCTCTGAATAAAATAATAATAAGAAGAAAAGAAGACTGTAGAGAAGACATAAAGAAACGTAGTTAAAAGAGGCAGGGAAGACATTAGTATGTTATGCATGATCTGTCTAAGTTTTTAATAAAATTTAGATAAGACTAAGCATTTCAAACTAATGAAAATGAATAAAAATAAATATTATACTTTAACAAACTTGATTTTGAAAAAAAATAAACAAAAACACAAATAACAAATAAGATAATTACCACGGTATGTTCAGTATCATATTTAACATCAAATTTCAAATGTTCTAAAAAGAATACCAAATTGAGCGGAAAAACTAAAAGAATTATATATGATCTAGCTTAGTATAAAAAATAAATTTATAATTTAACATAGATGAAATAAGCACGTGGCAAGATTATACTCAAACTTTTTACAACCGTAGTATTTTAAAAATTATATGAGAAACAAATATATATTTAAAAGTAATTATTTATTAACATAAGCAAATTAATAAATACTAAGTAAAAGGATGGATGGGTGAAATGCGGGGCTCGAATCCGTGCCCCTATGTAATCGACACAACTTAATGATCCAACAAGGTAAGATTTTTTGATCTATGATGTTTTTAATTTTATTTACGTAGAAGAAGACTTATAAAATCTCAAATTGCAAGTAACTATTCATTTCCTTCAATAAAATATCAATTAAAATTACCTCTATATTAATTTATAGTAAGTCGAACAGTTATTTCTAAGTTCCTATTTGTGATACATACGGTACCACCCACTCATCCACTACCTATGTTTTCAAGTCCTCTTATTTGCTTTTGTTTCTCTTTCTTTTTAAACGGTACACCACTATATTAGAGGGAGGGAGAAAGGGTTGTCGGTGGTGGTACCGCACTGAATCTTCAGCCACTGCCGGTCAGTTGCAAGTGTCTCCGGTGGAGGCTTCCGGCCATTGCTTGAAATTATAAAACTTTGTGATTGATTTTGAAAGTATCAAAACTATACTATTCACACCACTTTATACTAATATACATACATACATATATATAATATAGTATTACACACACACACACTGAATTAGCCTTTTGTAGTAGGCAAACACTCCCAAGAAACAAGAAACAAGATAAAGAACTACAATTTTGCTAACAATTTTCTTCTTTACTTTTCTAATAAAAACCATGGCCTTAGATAGGCATACAAGAAGTAAACATGTAAATGCAAACATGGATTGATCATGTGTAGATCATGGGATAACTAATCTAAGTGCATGCAAAACATGGAAACTTAACTAACTAATCATATGTGAATGGGTTGCTTAAAAAAAACGTCCTTGTCCGCAAGGACGGGATCATTTCCCCACGGTGGTCGGCACTCGAGTCGAGCAACTACATTAGGGCCGCTCTCAATGAATCATGATGTGGGTCTCCATGGAGGTCGCCAATCACGTCTTCCCATAGTAGGTGGTTTAACTACGTGTGGCTTCATCATGTTCGTCTTAAGTATGTTGGAATTTTGCCAATCATAAGCCTGTGAGGACGTATTTCGCATAACAGAAGCATGCTGATTAAAAGGCCTAATTTTGTCAATATAAAATCCAAACAATTTGTACCAACAAGGCTGCTGCATCCAGTTGAAACAAGAGGCTTTTAGATAGGCATGATGGCTATCATGAAGACCAAAATATGCAACCACTGGAAGTATAGGTGTTAAGTTGGTATAGTGGTTTGGTGGGGGTATAATCGGTGCTGTGGGAAGGACATGATATGATTTATTTGAGTTAAAAAATAACTTTTGTGGTTGTGGATCGAGGAGGTTAGTTGGTTGTGTTAGTAGTGGTTCAACATAAGAAGGGTTCAAAGGTGGTAAAGCTGTTGGTGAGGTTGCAACATGGTGAGACGTAGTGGTGGTGAGTGAGAATGGCAGGTCATGGCGTGGTGGCGGTGGAGGAATTCCGGCGAGGCGTGCCGAAATAACCAATAGGAGGTGTCGCAACTCCGTCATTGTATCCTCGTCAAATGGCGGGTCACCAATTGGTTGGAGTTGATGAAGTTGGTCCACCAACTCTTTCATGGTTGGCTCTCCCGGATATGGAGGCATTGCGTTCGAGAATGAAAGCACCAAATGATAGAGACCGATTCGAGATGGTCAATCTACCAAGATAATTAGCCTTTTGTAGTAAGCAAACACTCCCAATAAACAAGATAAAGAACTAGAATTTTGCTAACAATTTTCTTCTCTACTTTTCTAATTAAAACCATGGCCTTATATAGGCATAAAAGAAGTAAACATGCACATGCAAACATGCACATGCAAACATGGGTTGATCATGCGTAGAGTATGGGATAACTAATTTAAGTGCATGCAAAACATGGAAACTTAAATAACTAATTGCAGGATCGTTGAAAGGTGTAGAGTTACAACACAACAACACAAAGAGGATATAAACTAAACTTAGATCAAACAGTAAACTAGATTAACCAAGTGGTGATACTAAGAACACAAGTAATATATGAGACAGAACACAAAGAACACAAGTGTTTGGTTTTCAAGAATGCAGTATATTGCCTTCTTTATGTTCTATTACAAGTGTTACAAAATCATATTCGAAAGATACAAGAACATGAGATAGTTATACAACATCCTACAGCCGGCTATACTTTGAAAGCCAGCTGAATACAATTGATTAGACACACACAAAATCAATTGTAGAGTCAAAAGGCAGATCGGCTTTTAACTAGTGACTATGACATGCCATAGCTCACATCCTTTTCTATTACAAAAAGGATAAAGTACATAAAGGAGAAAGTTATAAACTCAAGACCTCAATGTACAGTTACCAAAAGCATGGACCTTTTCACCAAACCATGTTAGTTGGTGACTTGCAGAGTTGCAGCGGAAAGGTGTCCAGCTTTATGGAACAGTACATCAAATAAAGCATGTTACTAAAAGTCTTCGGAAGAAATCTGTCTTCATGAACTTTGAAGCTTCGGAAGACTTTGTCTCTGAGGCTTCGGAAGACTTCATCTTTGGCTTCGGAAGACTTCATCTTTGGCTTCGGAAGATTTCACACTTAGAGTATTTCTCTTGCACATGTGAAACTTCCGAAGCATTCCACTTTAATGCACTTGTGTAGCATGCAGGAAAGACTAAAGATGTTTAGGTTGCATCAGCCTCTTCATTAATCTCTACAAACTCCCCCTAGGCTGATGCTATCAAAACATTTAGAAAACTTCAGATATTAACAGTCCTTATTAGGATGATCACCATTCCTTTCTTCATAAGATGATCAGGATCCTTCGGGCTGTCAAAGTGTCTTCTCATGTCAAAGAGGTCATGCAGAGGAAATTGAAACATATCTTGCCATGTATAGATGTCTTAATTGCCTTGATCTCTAATAACATGCCATATTTCTGGATTTGTGGTGTATGTCCAAGACAAGATGGGTCTTCCTGATGCTAGAGGAGCTACTGAAGTTGGAGTTGATTGAGCTTCCTCTGGCTGCACATCCTCAGGCTGTTCTGATTCATCCTGAGGTTCAGAAGGGGATGCAGGCTTCTTCTTCTTCTTAGACTTTGGTTTAGAAGCCATCCTTTTCCGTCACTTTCCAAATTTTAACTGAGAAGACTGGCCTGCAACACCAGATTAATCTTCACTGTCTTTCTCAGTTGGGACTTCCTCTCTCTCAGGTTCAGATGGAGAGGGAGGTTGACCCTGCTGTGGATCAGAAGATGAAGCTTGTTGAGCATTAGCAGGAGGTCCGGGTTGTGTTGTGTCTGTTTGTTCAACCTTAACCTCCACTTTAGGTGGGGCTTGACTTGGAGTGGAGTGTAAGTCAGTGAGCTCTCCACTCTTAATCTTCTGCTTGATTACCCTTATATGCTCATCCATAGTGGATAGAGACATGGGTCCAAGTCTCCTTCCGGAGAATCCATATTGCTTCAAGAAGCTCATCATCCTCTGCCTATCAGCAGACTTCTTCATGCTCTTTTGGACGATGGCTCTTGACTTTGCAGCTTCTTCCCTCAGCTTCTTCTTTGTTGTCTTTCTTTCCTTGACTAACTCAAGCTTAAGTTGTTTTACATACTCAAACTCAATATAGTCATAAGGTAAGGGAATGAGTGCATCTGCCTGATAAAGGCCTGTGGCACTCAGGTAGTTAATCATCTTGATTCTGTCTTCTTCCTTATCTACCTGAGGTTCTTGTTGAACCACATCCTCTTGTTCAGGACTTTCTTGAACTGGTGAGAGGGTAGGCATACCTTTGTACAATCTTTTTCTTCTTCTCTCTTCTTTGACTTGTACTAGGAGTTCTGCATCTTCTGCCTCCTTCTTCTCTCTTGACCTTTCCAGATCAACTAGCTCATTCAATTCATCCAACGGGAAAGAAATGACATTATCTATGTCATAGTTCCTAGTCTGCAGATAGTCGATCCTGACTGCCCTTAACTCATCATTCTGAGTATCTGGTCTGGGGGCAACCCTGATTGTAGACTCCATGAGTCCTGGAGACTCGGTAGAGGAACTTTCTCCCCTTAACCTCCTTTTCCTCTATCTCTCCTCCTCCTCAATCTCCTCAGATGTCATCTTTCTTTTCCATATGTCACTCTCAGACCTTTGTGACTCAGGGTGGAGAGAGCTTTGGCCTTCATTGCTCGTTGCAGCATCTGAGCTCAGGCCAGAGAGAGGTTGAGAAGCACCTTCACCAGTAGGTGTCTCAGAAGGATATGGATCTCTGCAATAGTTGGAGATGATGAGACAGGGCTCTCAGGTTCGGTCACTGGGCCTTCAGTCAAGGTGTCCCCTATGAAGCTAATCTTAGGGTCTGCCTCAACATCCAGTTGACCGATGACATTGCCTGATTGCCTTAGTCTCCTTCTTAGGCTGAACTCTGCAATGATCCTGTCTTGGATTCTTTTAGCTAGCCTGTCAGCTTGTCTTGATTGGCTTGGGTTGACAAGTGGCATGTTGACTAGATCCAGACCTTAATAATAGTCAAAGTTCTGAAAATTGAAGACTTCTTGTTGTCCTTAAACTCTTATGATGATGAGGGCCTTCCTGTTATTGTCATACGTCCACCTAATAATGTGATTGAAAGATGGTGAAGGTAACATAGTCCTTGGTATCCCATCCTCAAACAGACTCTGTATGAAGGAGTCTGTGTAGTCCACATCAATGTGAACTAGAGGAGGTTGTTGAGAATGCACAGTTTCAAGTGAGGATGTTGAGTCCTCAATGTCCATTCTGTCGGAGGAACTCCCAGTTTCTGTGGCTGAAATGACTTTCTCCCCCTTTTTGGTAGCATCACCCACTTGCATAGGTGAGCTGGAGGATAGGTCAATCACATCCACAGTTCTTTTGTGCCTTGTTGTGCTCTCCTTAAGGGTCTCCTAGCTAGTTTTTCCTTAAGATATGAAATCTCAAGTTGCTGATCATTGATCCTGTGTTGTAAGGTAGTCACCTGAGATTCAAGGTGACTAACCTTTGAGACTAAGTAAGTGCATGTTTTAGACAGTTTTTGCACTTTTAGTCTCAGATCCCCCTCATCTTCATCAGAAGAATCACTG
This sequence comes from Flaveria trinervia, assembly GCA_025506515.1. Classification (NCBI taxonomy): domain Eukaryota; kingdom Viridiplantae; phylum Streptophyta; class Magnoliopsida; order Asterales; family Asteraceae; genus Flaveria; species Flaveria trinervia. The sequence continues at coordinate 90,027,160 of CM046448.1, read as the reverse complement.
GGGGTGGAGAAGATTGGACCAGAGTCCTTTCTCTCATGACTAGTTCTAAGTTCTTGGCTACTGGATTTCCTCTGCTCACTGCCAGTCTCAGTTGAGATGTCAGTGGGCTGAGTTGCCATGGTTGAGGTCTTAATGATGTAATCACTTTAAGAAGTTAGAGCCTCTTCCATATTGTAACATCTCGTATTTTCGTTAACTAAAAGTTAACTTCGTTTACTCTTACAAGGGTTATTTTTGTCAATTTTGAAACTTGCGTTTTGTTTGTGCTTATTCTTTATTGTAATTGGGTTTTATGAAATGTTAAGTATGAATAATAATAATAAGGTTAATATTAATAAAAGTAAATATAATAATAAGTAATAATAATGAATAATAGTATTAGTAATAATAAGATTACTTTTAATATGGTTATTTATAATTTATAAGGGTTACTAAACATAACCATATTTAAATATAAACTAAATTAAGTTTGAGGGTTAATTTGTCATTTTAGAAACTTGAAATAGAACTTTATGCATAAAATAATAGAAAATCAAAGTTGAGGGACCAAAGGTGTAATTTATAAAAACCCCAAACCACCCGCCCTTTACCCCGTTTTTCCGGTGACCTCGCCGGCCGGGCTCCGGCCAAGTCCGGCGAGGCACCAAAACCGCCAAAAAATGATGTTTTTTGATCTAAAACCGTCCCCAAACCGTTCTTGAACACGATTCGAACACAATCATGGACTTTAATTGCATTTAAACGTCGGTTATGAACCCGATCGAGTGATTAACCGAGCTTTTTTAACCATATAGCCGTTCGACCATTAAAACTCAATAATAACCAAATTAAATGATTCATAATCGAACGTCTAAGTAGTCTAAAGCTTCTATCAATTCCAATTGCACCTGAATCAACACAAACAACGAATCCAATTTCCTTTTTTTTGCGACCTGTAACCTTACCAAAATCCAATCTCCGAACGAATTGAACCAAAATCAACATAGGGCTTCGCATCTGGATCATCATTCGAGGCTATCTGCAAGTTTAATTGGATTATCATTGGGGATTTTCTCATCCACTGTGTACTACGACCACGACTTGTTCTTCGATTAGGATTGCTTCAATTCGAACTTATTCGGGTAAATTACATTCATGGTTATGCTCGATTAACCATGGGAAACAAAAGCCCCATGGTTAATTTGGTTATCAACATCATTTAGATAATCAATTTGGTTCGGATCTAAACTAGGGTTCTTGAGGTTGGGGAACTTCGTGTTAAAAGGAAATGGAACCGAGTTATACCGCGGCTGGAAGCCATGGTACACTGGTTCACAACACACCCTTGCATTCAAGAGGTCCCGGGTTCGAACCCGAGCACCCTCTTATTTTTTTAAAAAGCCTTTTTAGGCCTTAATTCTTTACTAGAAAATTTCTATAAATTACAAAAAAAATAATTTTCATAAACTTTTAACCTTTAAATTAACAAAATGATTTTTGGTAAATTTGTTTTTATAAAAAAATACCTTAATATTTAATTATTAAATTTTAATTATTGTTATAAGAATGAGTTTATGTAAAAATTAAATTTTTACTTGAAAATCAATAATAAATCGTACACCTTCTTCTATTAAAGTTATATGATACTCAAAATAATAGCAATGAATTTACAATTTTGTAAGAATATTTCCTTATTTTGCAAAATAAATACATATATATATATACATATATATATATATATATAGATATATATATATATTAATAACTAAATTGGCTTACAAAACTCTCTTAAATCCTAAGGAACCTAGTTCATGTTTAATTGATAAACCTTAACCTAAATCTTGTAATATTTATATATTTAGGTGTCTTGTGACGTTTTACCTTGGAACGGCATATATTATTCCTATTGATCCTTATTATATACTTATTGATCAAGTGAGTTTTCCTTGCCCCATTTTATTTTATTTCACACTACTTTGGGGTGAAACATGATTATCTATACATTGTACACTTATTAACGTTTGAGACTTGTAAGCACATGCAATTCATCTTATTATTATGTCATGGTTATTTGTGTATTGTAAGTGTTTATATGAGATACATAGTTTGTTTACAATCATTAACTATTGCTAGCCTGGCAACGTCTTAGATCTTTGGGCCTGACAAGCCTATTTGGTGCTAAAGTTGATGTATTGCCGACTCCTAGGAGCCGTATGCTTGTGCACTAGGGAACCAAATACACTTAGCCAACCTTTTATACTTGTAATCAAGTCGAGGTTTGGTTGTAACGATATGTGTTCTATAACCTTACTAGCTTATAACCTATGACATGAATTGATACTTGTAACCTTTTTCATATTATGTATGAAAACCTTGGAAACTCACCAACTATTTTTAGTTGACTCTTATTTTTATCATGTTTCAGGAAAACCTCAAGTTTAAAGTGAACCTTTTGAAGCATGCTATAATCTAGGACTTGGACCTAGATAATGAAATAAAAAGTTACATTATGTTATGTTATGTTAAACTTATTTCTTGTATAAGACTTATGATTGTGTTTTCCATTTCAAGACTTATGATAATAATATTTACATTTTAATATAGCGTTATGTGACTGTGAACAATCTTAACCCTCACATCTCGACGTTTCCGCCGTCAAGGTTGGGGTGTGACAAATTGGTATCAGAGCCCATAACTATAGGGATTTAGGTTATTAGTAATGGTGACCTAGACTATAGCTTATGCATGAACCTCATAGGATAATATTTATATACTTGGAAATATATATATTGTTACATGCTACATAATGCTATACTTGATGTGCAACTTGATGTGCAACTTGATGCCTTAGCAAAGGTTGCCTTGTAATTGTCTAAACTTTGTTACTTGTCTCCCTAAACTTAACTTTGACTCATTGACTCTCCCCGACAAATGAAACTTGTTAATCTTATTCTCGTCAACACGTGGAATCGTATATTTATGCTTAAGAATTGAATCTTTAGACTTATGTCTAATCTATGTAAATCTCATCATGGTTTTGATTCATAAACCTAAGAATTTGTGTGACACATGGACACCTGTATTCTGGATTTCCTGGCAAAAGGCCCTCGGGCTAAGGCAAGCATATCGCATAAATCCTACGGAACTAGTTATGCTTACCTGGGGATTTCTGGGATGAGTGATAAACCATGGTGTTGATACATGTATGTCCCTAGATCATGATATGTGATGTGATAGATCTTGTTTGGTATGATTAATGAACTGATATTGATAGTCTGTTGGTTATAATGTTTAATAGTTCATTAATGAGTCGTGACTGAATTGATTGGGTTTATGATTACTTGAATGATTACATATAATATTATATTAATTAATTAAAACATTCAAACTTAATGAAGTTCTCATGCGAATGGCTCATGCGAATGAACCATAAGCATGAAGAACTTCACACGATTGACTCAGTCGCACGACTGAACCAGGAGACTGGATCAGTCGTACGACTACAACATAAGATTGGCTCAGTCGCACGACTGAACACTCAGTCGCACGAATGAACCAACCGCATGGTTCAATCGCACGACTGAACCAAACTAATGGTTCAGTCGCACGATTGAATAGTGCCAACCTATAAATATAACTCCATTTGTGAAAAACGAGGGATTCGATCAAGTACAATTCAAGTCGAACCCTAGCCGTCCAGAAACCATCCAAATCGTTCTCCAAGTTCATAGAACACATTAGATCGATTCCTTATCGATTTCTAACGTTAGTTTCAATCCTTGATTGATTCTTCGTGTGTTCTCACTGATTGGATCGCCAATCAAATAGGATTCCGCACTATTTGATCTGGTATACACGTGATCTCTAGGTATTTCAGTCGAATACCAGGTCCTAACAAGTGATATCAGAGCTATTGGCTCTTGATTACGTGTTGATTCAATCAAGATTGCATAAAAGTTGTGTTTTTACACTAAAAACGCAATCTTTGGCATCAAAAGTGATCTTGGAAGTTCCCTGCTCATCGACGTTTGGTTTCTACGGACTCAGGCGATTAGAACTTGTGAAATTTTGAATTTTTACGGCTGAAACCCGTCAAACCTAGAAATTTTCGCAAAACAGCAGCTTCAGTCGCACGACTGACTCATTCGTACGACTGGACTCCATTCGCATTGCTCATACGCACGATTGGACCTAGTCGCACCTTCATTCGGCCGACTGAACCGTTCGTTCGCATAGCTCATACGCACCAGATTCATTCGCACGACTGAACCAATCGCCCAGTTCATTCGCACGATTGAACCAATCGCAGAGCTTATACGCACGATTAGCTCATTCGCATCCTTCAGTCGCATCAGTGAAAGTTTGTTTGATTAGATTATATTTATTCATCATGGAAGATCAGATGTCAGCCTTTACTGCTGGGAAGGACTCAAGGATACAGAATCTGTTGCTGCTTGAGAGTGAGGTGGGGAATCACAATAAACCACCAAAGCTTTGACTTTAGATGAGTTTCCCCACTGGAAACAACGTTTTGAGATCTACCTTAATGGAGTAGATCCTAATCTGTGGGAAGCCATTGAGATAGGTTATAGTACACCGGTGGGAGCTGATGGGGTTAAACTAACATTAAGCGGATGACCGACCACAGAAAGTAAAGTACAATGCAGAGAAAAGAGTTTATGCATTGATCACTCAGTCTATCCCCAAAGACATATTCCACCAGTATTCCGAGAACAAGCAGTCCAAGAAACTGTGGATGCGCTAGAGAAGAGATATGATGGTAATGCATCATTGAAGGCAATCAAGGCAAAGAGTTAAAGAAGGAATTCGATAACTTCTCATCAATGGTAATGAAAGTTGGACGAAGTCATAGACAGATTCTACCACTTGATGAGCGAATTGCATACACATGGAGTGGCTACTACCATGGAAGAGAAAGTAAGCAACTTCGCAGACGGGTTGCCTGATAAGTGGGCTACATTCGTGTCTAACCTGAGACAGAATGGAATCCTTGTAAAGCTGGATATAATGACTTCATTCTTAAGTTGCGAGAAGAAGCACTAAGGATGAAGTATAGAGCTCAGAAGTCTTCGTACACACAAAATCCAGCTTTATACAACGCCACGCCTCAAGCTAAGACATCTGGAGCACCCCTCCAGACTGCTTTTGTGTCTAGCTCGTCAGGTCCCTCACATGCTTCTCCTTCTGGATCAGACACGTCTCGGTCATCATGTACCCATCATATTGGATCAGAAGCAAACGCTACCAAACTGAAGATCGAGAACTCGGTAATGTGACCGTGGAAGTAGCACGAGAGCATATGGATCTCTTAGCAGCAGTGGTTCATTCATATGATGGACTTGGCTGGGAAGATTGGAAACTGCCATCTGGCAGATGAGGACTACGAGCAGGTGGATGAGATGGAGCTTGAAAAAATGGATATAATGTGGGCCTTAGCAAGTGCTGTCCGGAGGGCGAAGAAGTTTGTGAAAAAGACTGGACAGAACTTGGTTGCTACTAAGGACACCACCTTTGGCTTCGACAAGAGTAAAGTGACCTGCTTTAACTGTGGTGAGAAGGGGCACTTCAAACGAGAATGTGTCAAGCCAAAGAAGACGGGGAATGGGAACCCGTTCTCATCCTTTACTCGCAAGGACAAGCAACCCTCTAATTCTACTTCATCAAACAAGGACCCAAAAGCACTAACTGCTCATGATGATGAAGGACAGGATTGGAGTTTCAGGTTTGTCTCACCAGGAGAATCTAACATTGCCAGTGTTGAGGATATTGACGATGATTCTGCGAGTGAAGGTGATATAGCAGTTGAAATTGCAATGTCACATAGTGAAGAAACAACTGCACCGAGGTCAGTTACAAGCCAAATGAGGAAGTTTCCACATCAGAGACAGAAAAGCCAGAGTCGACAGAACCAGAATCATCTGATGCGCACTGATGGCTAATACTTCTGAACCAACTCAGGTAAGTACCACTGACCAATTTTTAATAACCATGCTTGTTCTGATTGTGACACTTTAGGAATAGCATAGATGAAAAATTGCTAGTTATTAGATCATAATGATAACTTAGTAAAAGATTTACGTCTGTGCACTGAGGCAAATAGAGTACTAAAACAAAATGAGCATTGTTATAAAGAAAAGATAGACCTATTGACTAAACAACTTAGGGAAACCGAAGTAGTGGCTTTTAACCAAGCAAACGACATTAGGTACTATCTTAACTCCCTAGAAGACACTAAGAAACAAAGGGCAGTTCTAGAAGTCGAAGTTAATTCATTAAACAGAAACTGCATAGTTGGACTAGCTCTTCACATATAGTCCAACACTTAGTAAGAGAAAGGAATAACGGGGAGGGATTAGGCTACAAAGTGGTTCCACCACCACCGACCTTGATGAACACCAAGTCTAGACCAGTAAATAATAACCCCATCAAGGATCATGTGGTGACCACTCCTCTTGTTACTGATCCAGACCTCATGTTCATCTACTGAATCTGGTAAGAAACAAAGGAGGCCACTTCAAAGGCAAAGGGTAAATTGCCATGTGTTAACCTGGAAAATGAATTTGAAAAAGTTAATTTAAAGTCAGGGTCAAATAGAGTCAAATCAGAACCTAAAAGGACTTCAAATGTTACTTTTCACATGCTTCAAGTCAAAAACCAGTTAACCAAAAGAAAAGGTTAAATCAGTAAAGTTTGTTACACCAGAGAAAACATCAAACATCCAAGAGTCAAAAACTAAAGTGATTGATGTTACTAGAGTGTCACGCACTTCTCCACAAAGAAAGTCTACTCATAAAGTTGATAGCAGGTCATGCTACAACTGTGGAGAATGTGGACACATTGCTTCCGACTGTCATTTCTATCAGACACCTAGGAAGAAGATTGATCTTCTGGACTCTAGACCTAGGTCTTCTAAGCGGAGTTCTCTAACTCCACCTAGAAGAGCTAGTGAACCTAAAGTCCAACCTGTAAGCCAGACGACTGTTTATCATAAACAGGCATTGCACAAATCTGGCTTATGGAAAGAAAAACCACCCTCGTGTCTGATACTGATAACAAGAGAACCTGAGTTACCCTCACCTTCTAAGGTCAATGGGTGGAGTTTATGATGTGTGATGCCTCTGGGAAACCCAAGACAGTCAAAGCTTGGGTTCCTAACCTAAACTGATTCATTACTTTGTATGTGCAGGGTGTTCGATATAGTGCTGAGACTAACACGTGGATTATAGACAGCGGAGCATCCAGGCACATGACAGGAAATAGAGCCCTTTTATCTAACGTCAAACAAATAAAAGGAGGGCATGTTTCCTTTGCAGGAAACAAAGGAGGCTATATCACTGCTCAGGGAGAAGTGGGAAATCAGAAAGTTAAGTTTGATAAAGTGAACTACGTTCAACAACTTCAGAACAACTTACTTTCTGTTTCCCAAATCTGTGATAAAGGTTTTAAAGTCATCTTCGATAACCAGAAGTGTTACGTGCTGAAGAAAGATATATCCCAGAGGACCAAGTTCTGATGACTGCTTCAAGATATAAAGACCTGTATGTCTTGGATCTGTCAACAGCTGCCACAACGGATCATGAGGTTCAGTGTTTCTTATCTAAAGCTACTGAGAAGGATTCCATCTCCTGGCATCGGAGAATGGGACACATTAGTCAAAGGAAGATGAATCATTTGATTCAGAAGGATTTAGTTAGAGGAGTGAATGTCAAGAACTTCCAACTTCCTGACTTTTGTGTAGCTTGTAAGAAAGGCAAACAGACAAGAAGTCTCATAAGGAAAAGAAAGTTCATTCAATAGAACTTCCTCTTGAGCTTCTTCACATGGATCTGTTTGGTCCAGTTAGTACAAGGAGCATTGCAGGCGACGTGTACTGTATGTGGTCACTGATGACTACTCAAGGTTCACTTGGGTAATGTTTCTGAAATCAAAATCAGAAACTTTGGAGACATTCAAGGAATTAGTAACCACACTGGAATCACTCTACAAGCTCAAAGTTCGACAAATACGCTCAGACAACGGGACAGAATTCAAGAATCAAGGGATGGAGGCATACTGCAAGGAAAAGGGAATTGTGCATCAATTCACTTCTGCCTACACACCTCAGATGAATGGCGTTGCTGAGAGAAAGAACAGGAGTTTGATAGAAACAGCCCGGACTATGCTGGCAGACTCGAAACTGCCTATCCAATTCTGGAACGAGGCAGTGGCAAATGCGTGCTATACACTGAACCGAGTCCTAATAGTCAAGCGCCACGGAAAGACATGTTATGAGCTACTTCAAAGACGCAAACCGAATTTGGAGTATCTTGAACCTTTTGGCGCACCGTGTACACTTCTGAAGAAGACACAAGAAGGAAAATTCAGCGAGAAGGCAGTGAAGGAATTTTTCTAGGATACAACATACCGAACAAGCGAGTTTACAATAACTCAACGGGTCTTGTAGAAGTGTGGTGTAATGTCGACGTTCAGAGATATACCACACCCCTACAGGCAAAGGACCTGCATACTTCTTCGATTATGATGGATTCTTCAAATCCTTCAACATCCCTCTCTCTCCCTCGGAGGATGAGTTAGCCACTAGGATGATGTATGATATTCTAAATACTCCATCCCACACAGGGAGAGTCATCTACTCAGTCAGAAGGGGTAGTCGATGAAAGTGACTCCTCCTCTGAAGATGAAACTGAAGCAGATGACCAGAACAGTCAGGAGGAACAGGTTCCAGTTCCTGAAAGTCCACAAGCATCCACAAGTGATGCACCCTCGACTTCGGAACCTCAAACTCCAACCTCCTCAGATGCAGACCAATATGTTCACAATCTTGGTTCGGAGGTGACTGTGCCGACTACTCCAGGATCACGACTAAACGTCTATCATCCCTTGACAATGTTATTGGAGATGTCCGATCAGGAGTACAAACCCGAAATCAGCTATACTCAGCTGATTACGCCTCAGTTATGGAAGGGTTACATTCATGATGGTGCTTATCGATGTTTTGTCTCGCAGGTTGAGCCAAAATATGTCAGTGAAGCACTAAATGATGAGGCGTGGGTGAGTGCCATGCAAGAAGAACTTCTGCAGTTTAAGAAGTTAGGTGTATGGACTCTGGTTGATAGACCTAAAGGTGCTAAAGTCATTGGCACCAAATGGGTACTAAAATGTAAGAAGGATGACCAAGGAGTCATTATCAGGAACAAAGCTCGACTGGTGGTTCAAGGTTTTCGCCAAGTCGAGGGGATTGACTATAATGAGTGTTTGCACCCGTGGCAAGGATGGAAGCTATTCGTATCTTCCTTGCCTATGCCTCGTACATGAAGATTAAAGTCTACCAATTAGATGTGAAGAGTGCATTCCTTCATGGGAAATCAGGGAAACAGTCTATGTAAGTCAACCCGAGGGATTTGAAGACCCTTATCATCGGATAGAGTTTACAAGCTCGACAAAGCTTTATATGGGCTTCATCAAGCTCCTCGAGCTTGGTATGAGAAACTCTCGACTCATCTTGTGAAACACGGCTTTCGCAGGGGAGTCATTGACTGTACACTGTTTATTAAAGAAAAGGATGGTGACCTACTGCTTGTACAGATATATGTTGATGACATAATCTTCGGGTCAAAGAACGAAGAGTTATGCAAAGAGTTTGAAGCAGTGATGAAGAAAGAGTTTGAGATGAGTGCAATGGGGGAGATGAAGTTCTTTCTCGGGTTACAGGTGGATCAAACACCTAATGGGATCTTTCTACATCAGACCAAGTATGTAGGAGAATTCTCAGTCGCTTTGACATGGAGAATGCTTCTGCTGCTGGGACTCCACTTGCTACGAATCATGATATAGCACCTGATGAGAATGGAGATCTTGTAGATGCCACTATGTACCGAGGAATGATTGATCTCTCATGTATCTCACTGCCTCAAGACCTGATATCATGTATGCTACATGTTTATGTTCCAGATATCAGGCTAAACCTAAGGTCAATCATCTGATCGGGGTCAAAAGGATCTTTCGCTATCTAAAGGTACACCCACACTGGGGTTGTGGTATCCTCATGATGACGATTTTGAGCTCACAGCGTATAGTGACTCGGACTATGGAGGCTGCAAAATGAACTACAAGTCTACATCAGCAGGGTGTCAATTCTTTGGGAGAAGATTAGTTACATGGCAGTGTAAGAAGCAGACATCGGTTGCATTGTCAACCTGTGAAGCCGAATATGTTGCTGCTGCAAGTTGCTGTTCCCAAATCATTTGGATTCAACAGCAAATGCGGGATTACGGTTTGAATTCTCGTCTACTCCTATTTTTGTTGATAACTCTGCTGCAATTGCAGTAACCAAAAATCCGGTTCAACATCCTAAGACCAAACACATCGGTATTAAATACCACTTCATAAGAGACTGTTTTGAAAAGACCTTAATAGATGTGGTTAAAATTAATACTGATTTTCAACGTGCTGACCTCTATACAAAAGCCTTTGATAAACCACGTTTTCAATACTTGCTAGAGGTCAACGGCGTTAAAAAGAAAAGTGAGGTAATTCCTGATGAGAATAATGTGTAGTCCGATGTAGTTTCGTTAAAGTTTATTTTATTTTATGTTATCTGTTTTTTTTCTTTGTCTGTTATATTTAATTCATGTTATCTTGCTGTTTATTAAAATCCAAAAATAATTAAATCCGAAATGATTTTAGTATTTTAGGGGGAGAATATGTCAGCAAGTTATATTAAAAAAAAACAAATGAGGGAGAAGGGGTAACTAGCTGAAATAAGTAGATTGTGTCTGTGATACTGATTCAATACCTTTGGAATATGATAGAACACAGGAACAAATCAAGAGGGATTTTAAAATTTAAGGTTTGAAAAATGCAAAAGTTCAAAGTATAAGTCTGTGTAGTCTAAGCAATATAAAAAGGGAATAATGATAGAAAACTGGCAACTCCTAAGGTGACACAGAGAAAGTAGACTTAGAGGCTGCTAGACCACAAATGATATGTTGGTAGATTCAACACAATAGACAATTAGACCTGATTGGTGATCTCAAGATCAAACTAAGTTGTTCAACTGACTGTGGCTTCCATCTTATCACTGGTTAACACATCAAATATATTCCAATAAGGGGTAATGAGCATTTAAATGCCACAAATGTGCGGATGACCATAATTAGAGCAAAGCAAGAAAAAAATGAAAGACAAATGCAATAAAGCTAATGATCATGTGTTTGGTGCATATTGTGTCAAATAAAATAAGCTGCTCTAACAAGGAGATAGGTTGTGTGCCTCTCTGCTGTGCGATGGCACTGACCTGAGGATACATAACCTAGATATTCTAGAATTCATTGTTGTTTGCCGCCTCTCTGCTGTGCGATGGCACTGACCTGAGGACAGGCTTCTCTTTGAAAGCTCTAAGAATAGTCTCTTCTTGTAATAATACCCGTAGACCGCTCAAAACCTTTGAGGAATGTTGATTACCATATAAGTGTGGGATCCACAAATGTTAGCTGAAATAATTAAACCTAAATCAGTCACCAGTCTGCGTCAAAAGTCTGTGTATGGATTTAAGTGGACAAACATACTGACAATCTTAGTGGCTACATTCTCAAGAGTTCAAATCAATGTGAAAATCTAAGAGTTTCAGTATGATTTCCTTAAGTTGCTAACGACTCTGGATGAACATCGAGATTTAAGCATCAAGAGTTTTAATAACAAGTCCCAAAATGATTTGATATTCCTGTATGATTCCAAAATGAGTTGGTCCAGATATGATCAATCTAAGTTAAAGTTGTCTACTCCTAATCAAATCCCTTAGATTTTCATCTTAGGGTTTTATCTCTCACAAAAAGTCCAAACATAAACTTTAGTTGTGTAGTTAGTTTAGTTCCTATGTTTATCTTTTAATTGTGTGTCGTCGGACTACATCAGGGAAATCAGAAGGGAATAACTTACCTAAAAAGGGTCATGTCTGAGATGGCCACATGTTTTCAAATTTAAAAGGTCACGTCGGAAGTGACTGAATTGTTAAGAGCTTACAATGTTATCAAAAGTGAAAAGGTCTGAATAGTAAATGTTAAAATGACTGTAAACTCACAAAGTGTGACCCATTCGCACTAGTGGATCATGGTTATCGACCAACTATGCGATGGCTTCCAATCGGCCGAATGGACATGAAATTGATCCATTCGACCAAATGGAAGGGGAGAATGAAACAGTAGACCGACTGAGGCTCAGTCGGTCAACTAAAGGGCGAATGAAGGAGACCGAATGAGTCAGTCGACCGACTGAGACTCAGTCGGCCGACTGAATGCGATTGACTAGGCCAATCGTACGACTGAACCTCAGTCGCCCGATTGAACTGAGCGAATGAGGCCAGTCGGCCGAATAAACTAGGTTCAGTATTTAAGGTCTTAGTCGATCGCATCTCACTCATCACTCCCAATAGCACCCAAATCGCACTCTTACCGTTACCCTGTCAAAATTGCCACCGATTCTGATATACATTGCGGTTAAGATTCTTACATTCCATGACGTTTTACAGGTACACTACTCCTTGAATCCTACCAAAATCATACATCACCGAACTACAATAGCGACATTGGATTGAATCAAGAACCGAACTATGATTGACCTAATCACCTATGTAAATGAAGCAAAATGTTAAAATTGAGTTTAATAGGTTATAGTGACAAGTATACGAGGCTAATGGACCATTACACACTGTTAAAAGACTTAGATTGGTCAAGATTCGACCCACAGGCGATCGAACAGTGGGGCAAGCGACTGGTCATTCGAATGAACTCCAATCGCACGATTAAACCTTGCGATGGATCATTCGACCGACTGAACCACCCGAATGAGTCCAGTCGGCAGATTGAACTCAATCGCATGCATCAATCAACCGATTGAACTCAATCGCATGCCTCAATCAGCCGATTGAACTCAATCGCATGCCTCAAACAGCCGATTGAACTCAATCGCATGTCTCAAACAGGCGACTGACTTCAGTCGCTGATTCATTCGCAGAAATGAATCAAAATGACTTTCAACTTTACACTTAGAACAGAAGTTTTCATGTCTTATGTACTAATAGTTCTATGTCTTGTGTGTTACAGATAAAAGGAGAAAGTGGACCATAATCCAAGCACAACATCTATGCCCATTTGGATCACACCACGGAACGGGGCTGAGTTTACCGTATTATAGCCTTCTGAGACGGTCCCAGATCTATAAGCTATCTCCACTCCTTGCACGCCTTATAGATCACTCCATCAGGCATTCTGGGAGAATGCCTTGGTGGACCGCTCTCGTGAGCCTTACTGTATCAAGAGCTCCATACTGGGCCATGATATTGAGATCTCTGCTGCCGACATTCAGAGGGTCCTAGAGTTCGGGAGCGCTGATCATCCTACAAAGCTACATCCATGACAGTGAGAGGATGCTTCCTAAGGATAAAGTACGCTGGGGATATCAACTCAGGTGTGCTCAACAAGAGCAACCTGAGCCCCCAGTACAAGTACTTAGCACACATGATCCTCAAGTGTGTAGCATCGAGGAGGTGGTTTTGACGACCTCTCAGAGCAGATTCAAATGCCTACGTGGCACGGTTCTGAACCACCCCTTCAGTTTTTCCAGCATGATATTCTCCTACTTGGTGGAGAATTGGAGGTAAAGGGAAAAGAGGGGTTCTGTATGTACCCCAGATTCTTACAGCTCGTCTTCAACGAGAAGCTGCCACAATTGCCCAAAGAGTCATGATGCAGTGGCCTTAGAGATAATGGATGATACTACTCTGGGCAGGATGAGAGTTTACAGGGGAAAGCAGATTAAGCCCCAAGTGAAAAGCATGATTGGCCACTTAGCAGATGAAAGTTATGTGGCACCGGGAGACGCCAATGGCGTCACGAGGACAGTGACTCCGACGTGGATCCATTGTCCTCCCTACTGATGATTCAGAGGAGGATGACAGTGGTGATGATGCTATTCCATCCAGAGGCACTGTGTCTGACTCTGTTCCCTCTGTGTCTGTCTCACCTGTTGAGGTAACTGAGTCAGCAGGATTTCATCAAGATTTTGTTCTTAACGAGGAATGAGGATGAATATGATGAGGAGCCATTGACCCGGACTGTGGGAAGGAAGTGGTTCCCACAGAACATGGGTTGAGGGTTGTTGGTGAACACCGAGAGGCTCCGAGATACAGAAAGATCCAACATATGCTCCGGGGTCCTCAGGCGGGATGAAGGGGGAGCATCCACCTCGAAGGAACAAGGAGAAAACGGATGGCTCAACCCCATGGCCAGAAAAAGAAAAAGCGTAAGGTAACCTTCATCACCACCACATCCCCCATACCTTCCACCACTACCACCTCTGCAGACACACCTTCCACCACCATACCTCTCCCCACAGCAACCACAGACACCACCATACCGATCACCACAAGCCAGACCCCAGCCACCACTACATCATTCACCCCACACTCACCACCACTATCATCCAGACCTGACCCGATATTCACCACCTCCACCACCACCACTAGCCACCAAACCGAGCCCTCAGCCTACCCCTCACACACCTATAGATGTCCTCTACCTCCAATCGGGGTAGAGGAACAGCTGTCAGCCTTAAATAGAATGGTGTTACGATTGCTGGCGGCTGATGAGGAAAAGACCTCTCAGATCCGCCAGCTCACCGAACTGACTGCTGCACCATCGCTTAAAATAGCAGAGCAGTATCGAGTAATTGCGGAGCAGGCCTAGCAATTTGCTGCTCAGAACACTCAGTTGGACCAACTCCGAGCGCAAAGTGTCACAGCAGGTAAGCAGATAGAGGAGTTGGAAAAAGCTAAGAGGACCATTCTGCTAAAATTGAAAGGATCAAAGGCGGAACCTCTAAAGATAAAGGATGGAGACAGAGATAATGAAGATGATGATGATGATGATGATGATGATGATGATGACAGTGAGTCTGATGAAGAGAAAACCGAAGAGTGGTGTGCGGACGAAGAGACTGAAGAAGGAGAAGCAGCTGAATCTGTCTCAGCTCCAGGGCAAGAGAAGAGAACAAAGAACAGACAGGATCAGTCAGCGTTTATGTATTCAGGATAAAAGTAAATAGTGGATGTTTATGTATTTAATTACTTTTGTATTCTGTATTGAAAAACCATGTACTAAATGTTTATATTAAGTTAATGCATTCTGTTTGATATATTACTAATGATTTGAGTGTGAAATGTGTAAATCAAACAGATCCAAAGTACCACAGAGATGAGTTTGATATTGCTCCCCTTCAACAGGTCAAGTCTCAACTCACAATGATTCTTGATCTGCAAGGGATTGTCAGAAGGTCAGTGAGTTATACCCCTGAAGAAGGTGAAATAATTCACGACCTATCTAACGAGCAACTGGCAGAGATGTTCAGACTCAATCCTGATGATATTGTCAAGGATGCTCCAATAATTGATTCAACCAGTGACGACGAACTACATGACGTTGATGAAGTTGAGGTTGAAGATATTGCTGCTGAAGATTACCCTTAGTACGCTGACAACAAGGGTAATGTGGTCCCCAATCTGGGTGAGTCCCTAGTCAGTGATATGTTTGAGGTACTAGACAAGATGGAGCAGGAAGCAGGAAAGACCGAAGGAACAGCCCAAGCCTCAAACGATGACGTATACATTCGAAAGGCTGAGTGGGCTGAATGTTTTAAAGAAGTCAGAGCCCAACGTGATGCACCAAAGAGGGATGCCTACACCAAGTTCTACAGTGTCAAGAAACATCTTACGGTGTCAGGCAGGATTATAGCATGGGCATATTTTGACGATCTTAACGTTTATGCCGTTAAGAGGGAAAAGGGCATAGAGTACTTTAGATTTCCACATGATCTAAAGACTCTACCAGGATTTGAGCTCAACCAGCTGGCCAAATTGAAGCTGTTGTATGCTGACCCGAGAAAGAAAGTCAGGCTGGTTTGAGACTGCCCTAAAGAAAGAGTACCACACCAGGTGGATTAACTTTAGACCTGAACACCCTACAAGGTATATTAGAAGGTCTGAGTTGGATGCCATTACTGGGAAACCTAAGATTGTGTTGAAGTGGAGTCCTCCTCACACTATGTCGAGAATCCCTCTCAGGGAAATGCCACAGGACTTCACTCCACACTTCAAATGGTGGTACTATGATTGGAGAACTGCCGAAGCTGTCATAGTTCTGAACAAAGGGGATCAAATGGATACTGTTAGGGTATTCGACCCAATGTGGCTAACCAACTTGTCTGCTAATGATGTCTATACATTATACAAGTGGCTATTATTCTATGACACACAAGACATTGTACAAGCCCTCCAGTTCCAAAATGTTATACGACTTTACTTCGCGTTTGATATTCACGCGGGAGTCACACAAGAGGACAAGTACAAGAAATATGAGAAGGTAACGAAGAAAACAAGAGATTAGAGAGATCTAGGTCCAAGGGGGAGTTTGTTGATACATGTATGTCCCTAGATCGTGATATGTGATGTGATAGATCTTGTTTGGTATGATTAATGAACTGATATTGATAGTCTGTTGGTTATAATGTTTAATAGTTCATTAATGAGTCGTGACTGAATTGATTGGGTTTATGATTACTTGAATGATTACATATAATATTATATTAATTAATTAAAACATTCAAACTTAATGAAGTTCTCATGCGAATGGCTCATGCGAATGAACCATAAGCATGAAGAACTTCACACGATTGACTCAGTCGCACGACTGAACCAGGAGACTGGATCAGTCGTACGACTGCAACATAAGATGGCTCAGTCGCACGACTAAACACTCAGTCGCACGAATGAACCAACCGCATGGTTCAATCGCACGACTGAACCAAAATAATGGTTCAGTCGCACGATTGAATAGTGCCAACCTATAAATACAACTCAATTCGTGAAAAACGAGGGATTCGATCAAGTACAATTCAAGTCGATCCCTAGCCATCCAGAAACCTTCCAAATCGTTCTCCAAGTTCATAGAACACATTAGATCGATTCCTTATCGATTTCTAACGTTAGTTTCAATCCTTGATTGATTCTTCGTGTGTTCTCACTGATTGGATCGCCAATCAAATAGGATTCCGCACTATTGATCAGGTATACACGTGATCTCTAGGTATTTCAGTCGAATACCAGGTCTTAACACATGGTCAACATACACAAATTCTAAGGCGAGTGGGTCAACTTACCTTGACTTGTCAATGTTTCCAAATGGAATGCGTTACAAATGGAACCATTCCATGTGCCTTACAACTTTTTGCCTTATCCTTGTTGAACATTAATCCTTGTTATTCCAATCTCATATCTAACTCATTTGTATATTCCAGCATGTCTCGTCATCATGGAAAGGGGAAGTTCCGATCGTAAGTTAGCCGCCATGATTGCTCGAAAAATGGCTGCTGTCATTCCGACCATGGTTGCTGAACTTAATAGCACCTTAATGACCAACGGCAACAATGGAAATGGTCATGGAGAGAATAGCAACAATCAAAACGGGAACAATCAACACGGGATAATCAAACTTGCACCTTCAAACACTTTAGCTCTTGCAAGGCCACTACTTTTAGTGGCAAGGAAGGAGCCACGGGTCTTCTTGAGTGGTTCGAAAGCATGGAGAATACCTTTATCAATTGTGAGTGTCCCGATGCACTCAAGGTTCGTTATGCCACTAGTATGTTCCAACAAAGGGCTCTTACCTGGTGGAATAGCGAGAAGAGAAACCGTGGTCCTGAAGTTGTGCTAGCACTTACCTCGGAAGAGTTCAAGAACATCGCCATCGCGAAGTTCTGCCCAAGAAGTGAATTGCAAAAGTTGGAAGAAGAGTTTGGGAATTTGAAACAAAATGATGGTGATCATTGGCCTACTCAACTAGGCATCATGAGTTGAGTATACTGCTGCCCCATATGGTCGACACTGTTCCCCGCAACATCGAGAAGTTCATTAAGGGTGTACCACCCCAAATTCAAGATGCTGTGGTGGGTAGCCGACCCACAACCTTGGAAGAAGCCGTTACTATCACCGCTCAACTCAGGGAGAACCATATACGAGCGGGCACCATGTCTGTGAAGGGTGCAAAGAAGGTAGAGAAGACGGCTACCGAGGCGGTTAAGGAGACTAAAGCTGAACCGTCTTACAAAAACAACAACAAAAAGACAACTGACGAGTAACTATGCCGTGGCTGCACCCAAACAACCCCAAAGACAACTTGTACCTGCGGCTACACCTGTGGCACAAGTGCCTGGGGCTTGGGCTTATGTTGGTCCTCAGCCGATGTGCAACACGTGTAGGTATCATCATTCGGGGAATCAACCATGCCGCATTTGCACATTATGCGGTAAATATGGTAATTTGGTGGCAACTTGCCACCGTGCACCTAACAATGCCGCTGTGGTCACGAGCCGTGTTTGCTACAACTGTGGGGAACCTGGCCATTTTCGCCCACAATGCCCTCGTCTTGTGGGTAATGTTCCACAAGCCCGAGAACGTGCTTTCAACATCAACGCTAACCAAGCACAAGCAAACAACGATGTGGTGAATGGTACGTTAACTCACCTTTAACTTTTGTGATCCGATTCATTTCATACCTTACCTGTATCGTTAAATACCTTAAAAATTGAACAGGTATGTTCCTTATTAACAAAACTTATGTCTATGTCCTATTTGATTCTGGAGCCGATAAAAGTTTTGTTTCATTAGAGTTTGAACCCATACTTGCTAAACCACATACAAAACTAGAAAGACCTCTTACTGTTGAAGTTGCCGATGGAGAACCGATCACAATTGACGTTATCATTCGTGATTGCATCTTAAGTCTTGACACGCATGATTTTCTTATCGATCTTATCCCTGTGAAACTTGGAAGCTTTGACGTCATCATTGGTATGGATGGGTTAGCCAAACACCATGCCGAGATCATTTGTTTCGAGAAGTGCATTCGTATACCGTTACCCTCTGGAGATACGTTGAAGGTGTTCGGTGAAAAATCTTTCAAAGGGCTTAAACTCATGTCTTGCACTAAAGCCCGAAAGTGCTTAAACAAGAAGTATATGGCCTTCTTGGCTTATGTGGTCAACTCGAAAATCAAAGGGAAAGAACTTAAGGATGTTCTTATCGTACGAGACTTTCCTGAAGTATTTCCCGATGACCTTAGTGGTTTACCTCCCGTGCGTGAGGTTGAGTTTAAAATCGACTGATACCGGGAGCAAACCCCGTGGCTAAGTCACCATATCGGCTTGCACCATCGGAAATGCAAGAACTCTCTAGTCAACTTCAAGAGCTGTCCGAGAAAGGTTTCATCCGTCCTAGTTCTTCTCCTTGGGGTGCACCTATTCTTTTCGTGAAGAAGAAAGATGGATCGTTTCGTATGCGCATCGATTATCGTGAACTTAATAAGCTTACTATCAAGAACCGTAATCCTCTTCCTCGTATTGATGATTGTTTGACCAACTTCAAGGAGCTGCTATTTTCTCGAAGATCGATTTACGTTCTGGCTATCATCAATTGTGAGTCCATGATGATGAAATCCAAAGACCGCTTTCCGTACTCGTTATGGGCACTATGAGTTTATGGTGATGCCTTTTGGTTAACCAATGCTCCTGCTGTCTTCATGGATCTCATGAATCGAGTATGCAAGCCTTATCTAGACAAGTTTGTGATCGTCTTCATTGATGACATACTTATCTATTCCAAGTCCAATACCAATCATGAACTGCATTTGAGATTGGTTCTTGAGTTGTTAAAGAAAGAGCGATTGTACGCAAAGTTCTCGAAGTGTGATTTCTGGCTCAAGGAAGTTCAATTTCTAGGACACGTGGTGAATAGCCAAGGAATTCACGTTGATCCTGCAAAGGTAGAAGCTGTGAAGAATTGGTGTGTTCCTACAACACCTACCGAAGTTCGTTCTTTTCTTGGTCTTGCTGGTTATTATCGGCGATTCATTGCCATTTCTCGAGGATCGCGAAACCGCTCACTACTTTGACACAAAAGAATAAACCATTCGAGTGGGGTTTCGAGCAAGAAGAAACTTTTGAAACGTTAAAACATAAGTTGTGCAATGCTCCTATCTTGACCCTACCCGATGGAAACGACGATTTCACCGTGTATTGTGATGCATCTAAACAAGGTCTTGGTTGTGTTCTCATGCAACGAGGGAAGGTCATAGCTTATGCATCGACAATTGAAGGTTCACGAGGTGAATTATACAAACACGATCTCGAGCTTGGTGCTGTTGTATTTGCTTTGAAGATTTGGAGGCATTACCTGTATGTTACGCAATGTATAGTCTACACCGATCACAAAAGCCTCCAACACGTTTTCAATCAAAAAGATCTCAACATGAGACAACGTCGTTGGGTGGAGTTGATTAGTGACTATGATTGTGACATTCGTTACCATCCTGGTAAAGCAAATGTTGTAGGCGATGCACTAAGTCGAAGAATTCACAACAAGATGATATCATTTCAAGAAATTCGCGATCGAAGTTAATGGTTTGACACTTTGGGTGAGTTGATACCGAGATCCGACTAGATGTCAACGAGACTACCGTATGCTACAAAACTTGAGAATAGATAGTGACATCGAGTCTAGTATTTTGGAGGCTCAGCAAGTGGTGCAACAAGAAGGAAGAATGAAGGATGAACTGGAGCCTAATCTTTTAACCCAATTGGAAACGAAACCCAATGGGCTGATGTACTTCGCAAACCGAATTTGGATTCAAATCGTGATAACCTTCGAACCTTTATCATGAACGAGGCTCATCAAACTCGTTATTCTATTCATCCTAGTTCCGATAAGATGTACATGGACCTACGTGGTCAATATTGGTGGCCTGGAATGAAGAAAGATATAGCGACATATGTAGCTAAGTGCCTCGTGTACGAAGGTTAAAGCCGAACATCAACATCCAAGTGGATTACTTGAGCAACCCGAGATTCCTATGTGGAAATGGGAACACATATCCATGCACTTCATAACAAAGCTACCCCGAACCTCTCGAGGACATGATAGCATATGGGTAATCATTGACCGATTGACCAAATCGGCACATTTTATACCCATACGTGACACTTACAAGACATCAAAGTTAGCTCGTATATACGTCGATGAGATTGTAAGTCGTCATGGGGTACCTCTGCACATTATATCCGACCGAGATGCTCGTTTCACTTCATATTTTTGGTCATCTATGCAAGAACTCTTGGGTACACAATTAGATCTAAGCACGGCTTACCATCCTCAAACTGATGGTCAAACCGAGCGAACGATCCAAACTTTGGAGGACTTGCTACGTCTCTGTGTTCTTGACTTTCGTGGCGATTGGGATACGCATCTACCGCTTGCGGAATTTTCGTATAACAATAGTTACCACTCGAGTATCAAGATGGCACTGTTTGAAGCACTTTATGGTCGAAAATGTCGTTCACCGATCTGTTGGACCGACATTGGTGAAAACTTCATCACTGGTCCTGAACTTATACAAGAGACGACCGATAAAGTTTCTATTATTCGCAAGAACCTTGAAGTGGCGATAAGTCGTCAAAAGAGTTATGCTGACAAGCGACGTAAGCCATTAGAATTCCAAGTTGGGGAGATGGTTCTTCTCAAGGTTTCACCGTGGAAAGGTGTGGTTCGCTTTGGAAAGAAGGGCAAACTGGCTCCAAGATTTGTAGGACCTTTCAAAATCCTGAAAAGGATTGGGAAAGTGGCTTATAAACTAGAGTTACCTTCCGACCTTAGTGGAATTCATCCTGTGTTCCACGTCTCAAATTTGAGAAAATGTTTGGCCGACGAAAGTCTGTATGTTCCGCTGGAAGACATTCAGATTGACGAGTCATTACATTTTGTCGAGAAACCTGTAGAGATCATGGATCGTATAATGAAGAAGACTAGAACCACGACAACCCCAATCGTCGAGGTTCGTTGGGAAAATAAACGTGGCGCTGAATTTACTTGGGAACGTGAGGAACACATGAGGAAAAGATACCCATTCTAATTTGTATAGTTTCATTTCTTTAATTTCGGGACGAAATTCTTTTAAGTTGGGGAGACTGTAACATCTCGTATTTTCGTTAACTAAAAGTTAACTTCGTTACTCTTACAAGGGTTTTTTTGTCAATTTTGAAACTTGCGTGTTGTTTGTGCTTATTCTTTTGTAATTGGGTTTTTATGAAATGTTAAGTATGAATAATAATAATAAGGTTAATATTAATAAAAGTAAATATAATAATAAGTAATAATAATGAATAATAGTATTAGTAATAATAAGATTACTTTTAATATGGTTATTTATAATTTATAAGGGTTACTAAACTTAACCATATTAAAATATAAACTTAAATTAAGTTTGAGGGTTAATTGTCATTTTAGAAACTTGAAATAGAACTTTATGTATAAAATAATAGAAAATCAAAGTTGAGGGACCAAAGGTGTAATTTATCAAAACCCAAACCACCCGCCCTTTACCCCGTTTTTCCGGTGACCTCGCCGGCCGGGCTCCGGCCAAGTCCGGCGAGGCACCAAAACCGCCAAAAAACGATGTTTTTTGATCTAAAACCGTCCCCAAACCGTTCTTGAACACGATTCGAACACAATCATGGACTTTAATTGCGTTTAAACGTCGGTTATGAACCCGATCGAGTGATTAACCGAGCGTTTTTAACCATATAGCCGTTCGACCATTAAAACTCAATAATAACCAAATTAAATGATTCATAATCGAACATCTAAGTAGTCTAAAGCTTCTATCAATTCCAATTGCACCTGAATCAACACAAACAACGAATCCAATTTCCTTTTTTTTTCGCGACCTCTAACCTTACCAAAATCCAATCTCCGAACGAATTGAACCAAAATCAACATAGGGCTTCGCATCTGGATCATCATTCGAGGCTATCTGCAAGTTTAATTGGATTATCATTGGGGATTTTCTCATCCACTGTGTACTACGACCACGACTTGTTCTTCGATTAGGATTGCTTCAATTCGAACTTATTCGGGTAAATTACATTCATGGTTATGCTCGATTAACCATGGGAAACAAAAGCCCATGGTAAATTGGTTATCAACATCGTTTAGATGATCAATTTGGTTCGGATCTAAACTAGGGTTCTTGAGGTTGGGGAACTTCGTGTTAAAAGGAAATGGAACCGAGTTATACCGCGGCTGGAAGCCATGGTACACCGGTTCACAACACACCCTTGCATTCAAGAGGTCCCGGGTTCGAACCCGGGCACCCTCTTATTTTTAAAAAGCCTTTTTAGGCCTTAATTCTTTACTAGAAAATTTCTATAAATTACAAAAAAATATTTTCATAACCTTTAACCTTTAAATTAACAAAATGATTTTCTGTAAATTTATTTTTATAAAAAAAAACCTTAATATTTAATTATTAAATTTTAATTATTGTTATAAGAATGAGTTTATGTAAAAATAAATTTTTACTTGAATCAATAATAAATCGTACACCTTCTTTGATAAAGTTATATATACTCATCAAAAAATAATAATGAATTTACAATTTTGTAAGAATATTTCCTTATTTGCAAAATAAATACATATATATTATAATTATATATATATATATATATTATATAATATATATATATTATTACTAAATTGACTACAAAACTCTCTTAAATCCTAAGGAACCTAGTTCATGTTTAATTGATAAACCTTAACCTAAATCTTGTAATATTTATATATTTAGGTGTCTTGTGACGTTTTACCTTGGAACGGCATATATTATTCTTATTGATTCTTATATATACTTATTGATCAAGTGAGTTTTCCTTGCCCCATTTATTTTAATTCACAATACTTTGGGGTGAAACATGATTATCTATACATTGTACACTTATTAACGTTTGAGACTTGTAAGCACATGCAATTCATCTTATTATTATGTCATGGTTATTTGTGTATTGTAAGTGTTATATGAGATACATAGTTTGTTTACAATCATTAACTATTGCTAGCCTGGCAACGTCTTAGATCTTTGGCCTGACAAGCCTATTTGGTGCTAAAGTCGATGTATTGCCGACTCCTAGGAGCCGTATGCTTGTGCACTAGGAACCAAATACACTTAGCCAACTTTTATACTTGTAATCAAGTCGAGGTTTGGTTGTAACGATATGTGTTCTATAACCTACTAGCTTATAACCTATGACATGAATTGCTACTTGTAACATTTTTCATATTATGTATGAAAACCTTGGAAACTCACCAACTATTTTTAGTTGACTCTTATTTTTATCATGTTTCAGGTCAACCTCAAGTTTAAAGTGAACCTTTGAAGCATGCTATAATCTAGGACTTGGACCTAGATAATGAAATAAAAAGTTACATTATGTTATGTTATGTTAACTTATTTCTTGTATAAGACTTATGATTGTATTTTCCATTTCAAGACTTATGAATAATATTTACATTTTAATATAACGTTATGTGACTGTGAACAATCTTAACCCTCACATATCGATGTTTCCGCCGTCAAGGTTGGGGTGTGACAAATTGGTATCAGAGCCCATAACTATAGGGATTTAGGTTATTAGTAATGGTGACCTAGACTATAGCTTATGCATGAACCTCATAGAATAATATTTATATACTTGGAAATATATATATTGTTACATACTACATAATGCTATACTTTATGTGCAACTTGATGCCTTAGCATAGGTTGCCTTGTAATTGTCTAAACTTTGTTACTTGTCTCCCTAAACTTAACTTTGACTCATTGACTCTCCCCGACAAATGAAACTTGTTAATCTTATTCTTTTCAACACGTGGAATCGTATATTTATGCTTAAGAATTGAATTTTAGACTTATGTCTAATCTATGTAAATCTCATCATGGTTTTGATTTCATAAACCTAAGAAATTTGTGTGACACATGGACACCTGTATTCTGGATTTCCTGGCAAAAGGCCCTCGGGCTAAGGCAAGCATATCGCATAAATCCTACGGAACTAGTTATGCTTACCTGGGGATTTTTGGGATGAGTGATAAACCATGGTCAACATACACAAATTTCTAAGGCGAGTGGGTCAACTTACCTTGACGTGTCAACGTTTCCAAATGGTAATGCGTTACCAAATGGAACCATTCCATGTGCCTTACAACTTTTTGCCTTATCCTTGTTGAACATTAATCCTTGTTATTCCAATTCTAATATCTAACTCATTTGTATATTCCAGCATGTCTCATCATCATGGAAAGCGTGGAAGTTCCGATCGTAAGTTAGCCGCCATGATTGCTCGACAAATGGTTGCTGTCATTCCGACCATGGTTGCTGAACTTAATAGCACCTTAATGACCAACGCTAGCAACAATGGAAATGGTCATGGAGAGAATAGCAACAATCAAAACGGGAACAATCAACACGGGAATAATCAAACTTGCACCTTCAAACACTTCAGCTCTTGCAAGGCCACTAGTTTTAGTGGCAAGGAAGGAGCCACTGGTCTTCTTGAGTGGTTCGAAAGCATGGAGAATACCTTTATCAATTGTGAGTGTCCCGATGCACTCAAGGTTCGTTATGCCACTAGTATTTTCCAACAAAGGGCTCTTACCTGGTGGAATAGCGAGAAGAGAAACCGTGGTCCTGAAGTTGTGCTAGCACTTACCTGGGAAGAGTTCAAGAACATCGCCATCGCGAAGTTCTGCCCAAGAAGTGAATTGCAAAAGTTGGAAGAAGAGTTTGGGAATTTGAAACAAAATGATGGTGATCATTTGGCCTACTCAACTAGGCATCATGAGTTGAGTATACTGCTGCCCCATATGGTCGACACTGTTCCCCGCAACATCGAGAAGTTCATTAAGGGTGTACCACCCCAAATTCAAGATGCTGTGGTGGGTAGCCGACCCACAACCTTGGAAGAAGCCATTACTATCACCGCTCAACTCAGCGAGAACCATATACGAGCGGGCACCATGTCTGTGAAGGGTGCAAAGAAGGTAGAGAAGACGGCTACCGAGGCGGTTAAGGAGACTAAAGCTGAACCGTCTTACAACAACAACAACAACAAGAAGCGCAAGTTCACACCGGCGCGTAACTATGCCGTGGCTGCACCCAAACAACCCAAAGACAACTTGTACCTGCGGCTACACCTGTGGCACAAGTGCCTGGGGCTTGGGCTTATGCTGGTCCTCAGCCGATGTGCAACACGTGTAGGTATCATCATCCGGGGAATCAACCATGCCCCATTTGCACATTATGCGGTAAATATGGTCATTTGGTGGCAACTTGCCACCGTGCACCTAACAATGCCGCTGTGGTCACGAACCGTGCTTGCTACAACTGTGGGGAACCTGGCCATTTTCACCCACAATGCCCTCGTCTTGTGGGTAATGTTCCACAAGCCCGAGAACGTGCTTTCAACATCAACGCTAACCAAGCACAAGCAAACAACGATGTGGTGAATGGTACGTTAACTCACCTTTAACTTTTGTGATCCGATTCATTTCATACCTTACCTGTATTGTTAAATACCTTATAAATTGAACATGTATGTTCCTTATTAACAAAACTTATGTCTATGTCCTATTTGATTCTGGAGCCGATAAAAGTTTTGTTGCATTAGAGTTTGAACCCATACTTGCTAAACCACATACGAAACTAGAAAGACCTCTTACTGTTGAAGTTGCCGATGGAGAACGATCACCGTTGACGTTATCATTCGTGATTGCATCTTAAGTCTTGACACGCATGATTTTCTTATCGATCTTATCCCTATGAAACTTGGAAGCTTTGACGTCATCATTGGTATGGATTGGTTAGCCAAACACCATGCCGAGATCATTTGTTTCGAGAAGTGCATTCGTATACCGTTACCCTCTGGAGATACGTTGAAGGTGTTCGGTGAAAAATATTCCAAAGGGCTTAAACTCATGTCTTGCACTGAAGCCCGAAAGTGCTTAAACAAGAAGTATATGGCCTTCTTGGCTTATGTGGTCAACACGAAAGTCAAAGGGAAAGAACTTAAGGATGTCTTATCGTACGAGACTTTCCTGAAGTATTTCCCGATGACCTTAGTGGTTTACCTCCCGTGCGTGAGGTTGAGTTTAAAATCGACTTGATAACGGGAGCAACCCCGTGGCTAAGTCACCATATCGGCTTGCACCATCGGAAATGCAAGAACTCTCTAGTCAACTTCAAGAGCTGTCCGAGAAAGGTTTCATCTGTCCTAGTTCTTCTCCTTGGGGTGCACCTGTTTTTTCGTGAAGAAGAAAGATGGATCGTTTCGTATGTGCATCGATTATCGTGAACTTAATAAGCTTACCATCAAGAACCGTTATCCTCTTCCTCGTATTGATGATTTGTTTGACCAACTTGAAGGAGCTGCTATTTTCTCGAAGATCGATTTACGTTCTAGCTATCATCAATTGCGAGTCCATGATGATGATATCCCAAAGACCGCTTTCCGTACTCGTTATGGGCACTATGAGTTTATGGTGATGCCTTTTGGTTTAACCAATGCTCCTGCTGTCTTCATGGATCTCATGAATCGAGTATGCAAGCCTTATCTAGACAAGTTTGTGATCGTCTTCATGATGACATACTTATCTAATCCAAGTCCAATACCGATCATGAACTGCATTTGAGATTGGTTCTTGAGTTGTTAAAGAAAGAGCGATTGTACGCAAAGTTCTCGAAGTGTGATTTCTGGCTCAAGGAAGTTCAATTTCTAGGACACGTGGTGAATAGCCAAGGAATTCACGTTGATCCTGCAAAGGTAGAAGCTGTGAAGAATTGGTGTGTTCCTACAACACCTACCGAAGTTCGTTCTTTTCTTGGTCTTGCTGGTTATTATCGGCGATTCATTGCCAATTTCTCGAGGATCGCGAAACCGCTCACTACTTTGACACAAAAGAATAAACCATTCGAGTGGGGTTTCGAGCAAGAAGAAACTTTTGAAACGTTAAAACATAAGTTGTGCAATGCTCCTATCTTGACCTACCCGATGGAAACGACGATTTCACCGTGTATTGTGATGCATCAAAACAAGGTCTTGGTTGTGTTCTCATGCAACGAGGGAAGGTCATAGCTTATGCATCGAGACAATTGAAGGTTCACGAGGTGAATTATACAACACACGATCTCGAGCTTGGTGCTGTTGTATTTGCTTTGAAGATTGGAGGCATTACCTGTATGGTACGCAATGTATAGTCTACACCGATCACAAAAGCCTCCAACACGTTTTCAATCAAAAAGATCTCAACATGAGACAACGTCGTTGGGTGGAGTTGATTAGTGACTATGATTGTGACATTCGTTACCATCCTGGTAAAGCAAATGTTGTAGCCGATACACTAAGTTGAAGAATTCACAACAAGATGATATCATTTCAAGAAATTCGCGATCGACGTCAATGGTTTGACACTTTGGGTGAGTTTGATACCGAGATCCGACTAGATGTCAACGAGACTACCGTATTGCTACAAAACTTGAGAATAGATAGTGACATTGAGTCTAGTATTTTGGAGGCTCAGCAAGTGGTGCAACAAGAAGGAAGAATGAAGGATGAACTGGAGCCTATTCTTTTAACCCAATTGGAAACGAAACCCAATGGGTTGATGTACTTCGCAAACCGAATTTGGATTCCAAATCGCGATAACCTTCGAACCTTTATCATGAACGAGGCTCATCAAACTCGTTATTCTATTCATCCTGGTTCCGATAAGATGTACATGGACCTACGTGGTCAATATTGGTGGCCTGGAATGAAGAAAGATATAGCGACATATGTAGCTAAGCGCCTCACGTGTACGAAGGTTAAAGCCGAACATCAACGTCCAAGTGGATTACTTGAGCAACCCGAGATTCCTATGTGGAAATGGGAACACATATCCATGCACTTCATAACAAAGCTACCCCGAACCTCTCGAGGACATGATAGCATATGGGTAATCATTGACCGATTGACCAAATCGGCATATTTTATACCCATACGTGACACTTACAAGACATCAAAGTTAGCTCGTATATACGTTGATGAGATTGTAAGTCGTCATGGGGTACCTCTGCACATTATATCCGACCAAGATGCTCATTTCACTTCATATTTTTGGTCTTCTATGCAAGAACTCTTGGGTACACAATTAGATCTAAGCACGGCTTACCATCCTCAAACTAATGGTCAAACCGAGCGAACGATCCAAACTTTGGAGGACTTGCTACGTCTCTATGTTCTTGACTTTGGTGGCGATTGGGATACGCATCTACCGCTTGCGGAATTTTCGTATAACAATAGTACCAGTCGAGTATCAAGATGGCACGTTTGAAGCACTTTATGGTCGAAAATGTCTTTCACCGATCTGTTGGACCGACATTGGTGAAAATTTCATCACTGGTCCTGAACTTATACAAGAGACGACCGATAAAGTTTCTATTATTCGCAAGAACCTTGAAGTGGCGAGAAGTCGTCAAAAGAGTTATGCTAACAAGCGACGTAAGCCATTAGAATTCCAAGTTGGGGAGATGGTTCTTCTCAAGGTTTCACCGTGGAAAGGTGTGGTTCGCTTTGGAAAGAAGGGCAAACTGGCTCCAAGATTTGTAGGACCTTTCAAATTCCTGAAAAGGATTGGGAAAGTGGCTTATAAACTAGAGTTACCTTCCGACCTTAGTGGAATTCATCCTGTGTTCCACGTCTCAAATTTGAGAAAATGTTTGGCTGACGAAAGTCTGTATGTTCTGCTGGAAGACATTCAGATTGACGAGTCATTACATTTTG
This sequence comes from Flaveria trinervia, assembly GCA_025506515.1. Taxonomy (NCBI): domain Eukaryota; kingdom Viridiplantae; phylum Streptophyta; class Magnoliopsida; order Asterales; family Asteraceae; genus Flaveria; species Flaveria trinervia. The sequence goes on along the minus strand of CM046448.1, from coordinate 89,997,412 downwards.
TCGAGAAACCTGTAGAGATCATGGATCGTATAATGAAGAAGACTAGAACCACGACAACCCCAATCGTCAAGGTTCGTTGGGAAAATAAACATGGCGCTGAATTTACTTGGGAACGTGAGGAACACATGAGGAAAAGATACCCATTCTTATTTGTATAGTTTCATTTCTTTTAATTTCGGGACGAAATTCTTTTAAGTTGGGGAGACTGTAACATCTCGTATTTTCGTTAACTAAAAGTTAACTTCGTTTACTCTTATAAGGGTTATTTTTGTCAATTTTGAAACTTGCGTGTTGTTTGTGCTTATTCTTTATTGTAATTGGGTTTTTATGAAATGTTAAGTATGAATAATAATAATAAGGTTAATATTAATAAAAGTAAATATAATAATAAGTAATAATAATGAATAATAGTATTAGTAATAATAAGATTACTTTTAATATGGTTATTTATATTTTATAAGGGTTACTAAACTTAACCATATTTAAAATATAAACTTAAATTAAGTTTGAGGGTTAATTGTCATTTTAGAAACTTGAAATAGAACTTTATGTATAAAATAATAGAAAATCAAAGTTGAGGGACCAAAGGTGTAATTTATCAAAACCCCAAACCACCCGCCCTTTACCCCATTTTCCGGTGACCTTGCCGGCCGGGCTCCGGCCAAGTCTGGCGAGGCACCAAAACCGCCAAAAAACGGTTTTTGATCTAAAACCGTCCCCAAACCGTTCTTGAACACGATTCGAACACAATCATGGAATTTAATTGCGTTTAAACGTCGGTTATGAACCCGATCGAGTGATTAACCGAGCGTTTTTAACATATAGCCGTTAGACCATTAAAACTCAATATAACCAAATTAAATGATTCATAATCGAACATCTAAGTAGTCTAAAGCTTCTATCAATTCCAATTGCACCTGAATCAACACAAACAACAAATCCAATTTCCTTTTTTTTCGCGACCTGTAACCTTACCAAAATCCAATCTCCGAACGAATTGAACCAAAATCAACATAGGGCTTCGCATCTGGATCATCATTCGAGGCTATCTGCAAGTTTAATGGGATTATCATTGGGGATTTTCTCATCCACTGTGTACTACGACCACGACTTGTTCTTCGATTAGGATTGCTTCAATTCGAACTTATTCGGGTAAATTACATTCATGGTTATGCTCGATTAACCATGGGAAACAAAAGCCCTATGGTAAATTGGTTATCAACATCGTTTAGATGATCAATTGGTTCGGATCTAAACTAGGGTTCTTGAGGTTGGGGAACTTCGTGTTAAAAGGAAATGGAACCGAGTTATACCGCGGCTGGAAGCCATGGTACACCGGTTCACAACACACCCTTGCATTCAAGAGGTCCCGGGTTCGAAACCGGGCACCCTCTTATTTTTTAAAAAGCCTTTTTAGGCCTTAATTCTTTACTAGAAAATTTCTATAAATTACAAAAAAATAATTTTCATAAACCTTTAACCTTTAAATTAACAAAATGATTTTCTGTAAATTTATTTTTATAAAAAAAACCTTAATATTTAATTATTAAATTTAATTATTGTTATAAGAATGAGTTGATGTAAAAATTAAATTTTTACTTGAATCAATAATAAATCGTACACCTTCTTTGATTAAAGTTATATGATACTCAAATAATAGCAATGAATTACAATTTTGTAAGAATATTTCCTTATTTTGCAAAATAAATAATACATATATATATATATATATATATATATATATATATTATATATATATATATATATATATTATTAATAACTAAATTGGCTACAAAACTCTCTCTTAATCCTAAGGAACCTAGTTCATGTTTATTGATAAACCTAACCTAAATTTGTAATATTTATATATTTAGGTGTCTTGTGACGTTTTACCTTAGAACGGCATATATTATTCCTATTGATCCTTATTATATACTTATTGATCAAGTGAGTTTCCTTGTCCCATTTTATTTTATTTCACACTACTTTATGGTGAAACATGATTATCTATACATTGTACACTTATTACGTTTGAGACTTGTAAGCACATGCAATTCATCTTATTATTATGTCATGGTTATTTGTGTATTGTAAGTGTTTATATGAGATACATAGTTTGTTTACAATCATTAACTATTGCTAGCCTGGCAAAGTCTTAGATCTTTGGGCCTGACAAGCCTATTTGGTGCTAAAGTCGATGTATTGCCGACTCCTAGAGCCGTATGCTTGTGCACTAGGGAACCAAATACACTTAGCCACCTTTTATACTTGTAATCAATTCGAGGTTTGGTTGTAACGATATGTGTTCTATAACCTTACTAGCTTATAACCTATGACATGAATTGCTACTTGTAACCTTTTTCATATTATGTATGAAAACCTTGGAAACTCACCAACTATTTTTAGTTGACTCTTATTTTTATCATGTTTCAGGTCAACCTCAAGTTTAAAGTGAACCTTTTGAAGCATGCTATAATCTAGGACTTGGACCTAGATAATGAAATAAAAAGTTACATTATGTTATGTTATGTTAAACTTATTTCTTGTATAAGACTTATGATTGTATTTTCCATTTCAAGACTTATGATAATAATATTTACATTTTAATATAGCGTTATGTGACTGTGAACAATCTTAACCCTCACATCTCGACGTTTCCGCCGTCAAGGTTGGGGTGTGACACATATGGACATCCTGAACAGGTTCAGGAGTGTCCACCTCAGTTGTAGGTGACTGATGTGGGATAAATGTAGGAGACTCAGTAGTACTCATCTCTCTTTGAGTAGAGGGAAAGAAGAGAGATTCATTATACTCACTGAAACCTATATCTTCATCAGTATAGAATTCAAGGTTGGGAATGGGTTGGTTGAGATCTATAGGTTGGGGATGGTAACTGTCCCCTGAAGGTTGATCACTTGAGTGTTAAGACTCAGAGTAATGGCTTAAGGCAGTAAGGCTAATGAGCTCATCAGGCTGAGCATGAGGAACCTCAGCACGGATTCTTAAAGAGATGGGAGTGGTCTGCTCCTCAAGAGAAATGAGAGCTCCAGTTTCCACTTCTGCCTGTATGGGTGAGTATATGGGGGCCTCCACAGACTGAATAGTCTGAGCAGGGGTTTGTTTGTATTTTCTTTGGTAGGTGATGGAGATTTGAGGCTGTGTGGGTGGTTGGGAAGTAGCAGGTGTGGGTTCAACACTAGCTTGTGCTGCTAGGTTGTCACCTTGAGCAATGAGCTCTAACATTTTTGGGACTAGGGCTGTTTCTACACCAGAGAATCCAACAGTGGACTTTCTCAATATTTTAAAGTTGTTGGGCTTCATCTGTCCCAATTTAAGAATGTTACATGTTTCCCTTAACTGTGAGCCCAGTTCACAGTTAAGAATGTACTGGACATATACCCCTTGAACCATTCCATGGACTATGAAGGAGGGATCTTCAGGAATCTAGCCCCATCCACCATGCTTGTTTGATAAGCTGTGGATGACCACATGGAGCAGGAATCTCCATTGAGATGAGACCTTCCCTTTCCTGAAGGTCTTTACAGAGAAATCTCCCTCATACCCGATCTACTCAAAGGAATGATTAACAGCTTCCTTTGGGAAGAACACCTCACCTTCTTCATCATCCAGCTAAAGATGTCGGTTGATGATGGCTGGAGTGATGAAGATTGTTCTCACCTGCACTGTGGCAGGCAGTGCCTTCTCCCCATTCATAATGACCTCTTGTCATGTCTTCCAGAATTCAAGCAACTGATCCTTATAGAGTGGAGGATCAATGGTGAGGGAGGTGAAGTAGTTTGACAGAGACAAGAAACAACAAACCTCTGAGAAATGAGGATCTTTCTCAGAGCATAACAGAGCAACTTGATTGTGTTGTTTGTGTAGCTGTATGGTAAAGTTGGGATCATTTCTGTGAGCAAGGTTGGCTATTTTGAAGTAGCTTAAGGACGAAGGAAGAAGAAAGAAAGAAATTTCAGAGAGAAATTTGAGGTTTTAGGTTTGGAGGAAGAACAGATAATAGAAAGAGGGGGGAAACCGTTGGGTTTATATGTGAGAAGGATTTCAGATAATGTTTAATGAAAGAGGATAAACTTTGAAATCCGGATGTCGGTCCCACCTCTGAAAAAGTAGTTTACTTTTTGCTCAAAAAGTAGTTTTCTTGGAAGTCAAAAAGTTTCCGAAGGTTAATTATCTTCGAATGTTTTAATTAAAAAGCTTTCGAAGCTAAAATTACTTCAGAAGAATTTCCTGAAAGATTTGAAAATTTTGCTTTCGAAGAAAAATTAAAGCTTGAGTGCTTTGTTTATAAACTAACAAAGCTTCCGAGAGTTAATTTTGCTTCGGAAGTAAATGGTCCTTAAAAATGAGTGTCTGAGACAAATATTTATGCTTCGGAAGATAAATTTGAGAACTTTTCCGAAGGTAAACTTCTTAGACAGTTATTTATTTTGAAGGCATGATTTACTTCTGAAGTTAAAAAACATAACTTCCGAAGTATTAGAAATTTTCAAAAATCTAAAAAACTCTTCAAAAAGAAATTTTCATCCAAAAAAACATGTGCTTATGAAAGTGATGAACTAGACAACTTAGGACACACATGAATTTTAAAGAAATAATAAGAATTAGATTTAACAAAGATCTACTCAAGGTTGATCATCCCAATAGCTGATATAAGATATTTAAATCTCTGTTCATCAAAAGCCTTTGTAAACAGATCAGCATATTGTTCATCTGTGTGAACCTTGACTAGTGATCTATTGCCAGTCATGTGCTTGGAGCAGCCACTGTCTATGATCCAGACATTTCTGTCTGTCTTCGGCTGTCCCTGCACAAAAGAGAATGATTAGTTACATTTGGAAACCTAAGCCTTGCTTGTCTTGGGCTCATTTGCAGAAGGTAATTTAACAGTAATAGATCCTATGGTTGTACTAAGAGGATCTTGAGCTGTTTTTGATAGAGAAATCTCAGTCACTTGGTCTTTCTTAGACGTCCACATCACCTTTGGAGTCTTGGAGTTGACCTTCAAAACTTTAGAAGCTTTTGGAGCTTCAGAAGTTTTGATGACTGATCCTTCGAAAGATTCTGCAAACACTGCAGCAGACTTCAGTGCTTCGGAAGAACTCCTTTCTTTCGAGACCAAATATTCTTCCGAAGAGAATTTTCCACTTCCCTTCTTATTAGATTTGGAACTTCCGAAGGAAACTGGTTTTCCTTCCGAAGCTTGAATCTTCTTAGAACTCTTTGAAGCCTTTGTTTTGGCCATATGGACAGTACCTTTAGGATTGAAGGGATAATCCTTTGCAATGTGAGTGGTGCTGTCACACATAACACAATTCATCTTCACAAGAGCCTTGTCTTGAGAGTAAGACTGTCTTTGGTCACTTCCCTTATCCATCTTCATCTTTGCAAATGCTGAGATAGTCCTCTTGCGCTGAGGACTGTGTTTGGAGATTGATGGTCCAGGCTGTGCAGCAGTGATACATAGCAGATCAGTCTTCTTCTTGCTGCTGAGATGAGTTGAACAAGAACCAGAACTCTTAGCAAAGGAGTTTTGGTTGATGTCTTCAGTCCCTACCACTTTAAACCCTGTAGAAATAAAAACTTATTTCTGCTTAAAGTCAAAAGTAGCCTTGATCTCTTGAGCCTTCCTTGCCTTTCTTTGCTCTTTCTGATCAAGTTCTTTCTCATGGACTTGGTCATCACAGTCTTCACTTTCTCCTCAGAAGGATAGTGGCCCTTCTTGGAATCCTTCTCTTCACTCTTTGTAGAGGGATTCTTCATTATCTCTTCTTCATCCTCCTCACTCATAGGATCTATGAGAGGAAGCTCATCTTCACAAGTTCCACACCTAGGAGATCTTACTAACAAGATTGTGTGTGGAAGAGCTATCTCATTGGATCCCAGTCCCTGTCTATTTTGATAGTACACTTTGTTGTGCAGGGATGAGGATATCATGTTCTTGAAGGTCTCTTCTTCGAGAACACTCTTTTCTACCCTGGCTTTGCTGATCACAAGCTCAGCCTGGCACTCAGTTAACTTGGTTATGAGATCTTTAATTTGAGTCCTAAAATCTATGTGTTCATGTTTTAGAACTGAAATGGTTTTCTCTAAGTCCTCTATTTTCAGCTTATAATCATTTTCAGACTTTCTAAAATCAGATTTTAAAATGTTTAAGGACTCAACATCAGATCTCAGTTCCAAGTTATAGGACCTGTACCTGTTAACTTTAGCAATGCATTCAGGAGTACAGAGATGTTCCAATACCTTGGCTTCATCATGATCTGCCATCAGTGCTTGGTTTGGAGAACATCTTCCACCTGAAAGTTCCAATCAAAGCATTCTTCTTCAACAGCAACAACAGCTTGCTGCTTTGACTTCTCATTATGGAGGGCTTTGTTAGTGTAGTTTGGTCTGGATTGTGTTTGGCCATCATTTGTTCTAGGTGCCTTACACTCTCTGGCAAAGTGGCCCATCAGGTTACAGTTGTAACACTTGACTTTGCCTTTGTCCAGTCCAAACTTTCTACTGGTCGCATTGCTTGGAAACTTCAATCCAGACCTCTTGTAGAACTTCTTGGCTCTGTGAGTGAGAAGAGCCATCTTCTGGACTATTTCCATGTATTCCAGATCATCTGGATGGATACAGTCCATGTCTTCAAGAGTGAAAAGAGAGTTACCATAGCTTTCATCAGAAGACACAAAAGCTTGAGAAGAGCTTGTCTCTTGGAATGGGCTTCCTTGAGTGTAGTTCTCCTTTGGTGTCTCTGGGAAGGTGATGAAAGGACCCTTGGGTGAGTTGTCAGGGTAGCATAAGAGATGATGTTTGGGTTCTATGCTGTCCCTTTCAACCACATGTAGGGCTGAACCCATTTGATTGTTGGAGTTGCCAGATGAACCTTGCATGTTCATTTCCATCTGGTATCCATTAAGAATCCCATATAACTCTGCCAGAGTAAGAGTGTGTCCACTGCCTAGGAAGTGAGGACATGAACTTCCTTACAATGTCTCCGTTTTCAAGAGAAACTCCTCCATCCACTAGGGTATCCACAATCTCAACATACCTGAAGTACTGCTGAGTCATGGTTTCACCTGTTTTGAAGGTGAAGTTTTCAAACTGCTGCTTCAGGAGATCCTTCTTGTTCTCCTTGGCTTCAAAAGAACCCTCATACATCAGTTTCAGTGCATCCCACAACTGCTTGGCTATTTTGCACTTCTTGAAACCTTTGTACACAAAGTTTGGAAGGGCAGTTTGAAGAGCTGTCATGGCTTTTCTGTCTATCTCTACTCTTTTCCTATCTTCATCAGAGTAGTTAGCCATATCTTTGGGGATCATACCAGCACCAGTAGCAGAAGGTGTGTTGGGTATGAAAGGTCCATTCTTAATAGACTCCCATATTCTTGAATCAAGAGACCTGATGAAACCTTCCATTCTTAAACACCAGGTGTCAAACTCATCAAGAGTGATCAGTGGGGACTTGTTCATGGTTTCAGTTTCCATATCAGTTTTGGAAATGGCTGCCATTTGAAAAGTTTAGTATTTGTGTGTGTGAGGTATCTAAAGATGGTGAGATCTTATATCAAGAGCTTGGAAAGCTCTGATACCAAATGCAGGATCATTGAAGGGTGTAGAGTTACAACACAACAACAAAAAGAGGAGATAAACTAAACTTAGATAAAATAGTAAACTGGATTAACCAAGTGGTGATACTAAGAACAGAAGTAATATATGAGACAGAACACAAAGAACACAAGTGTTTGGTTTTCAAGAATCCTGTATATTGCCTTCTCTATGTTCTATTACAAGTGTTACAAAAACATATTCGAAAGATACAAGAACATGAGATACTTATACAACATCCTACAACCGGCTATACTTTGAAAGCCAGCTGGATACAATTGACTAGACACACAAAATCAATTGTAGAGTCAAAAGGCAGATTGCCTTTTGACTACTGACTATGACATGCCATAGCTCACATCCTTTTCTATTACAAAAAGGATAAAGTACATAAAGTAGAAAGTTATAGACTCAAGATCTCAATGTACAGTTACCAAAAGCATGAACCTTTTCACCAAACCATGTTAGTTGGTGAGTTGCAGAGTTGCAGCGGAAAGGTGTCCAGCTTTATGGAACAGTACATCAAATAAAGCATGTTACTAAAAGTCTTCGGAAGAAATCTGTCTTCATGAACGTTGAAGCTTCGGAAGACATTGTCTCTGAGGCTTCGGAAGACTTCATCTTTGGCTTCGGAAGATGTTGGTCTTGGCTTCTGAAGATTTCACGCTTAAAGTATTTCTCTTGCACATGTGAAACTTCCGTAGCATTCCACTTTAATGCACTTGTGCAGCATGCAGGAAAGACTAAAGATGTTTAGGTTGCATCAGCCTCTTCATTAATCTCTACACTAATCATATGTGAATGGGCTGCTTATGTCTTGGCTCATATCACACACACACACACACACACACACCACACACACACACACACACACACACACACACACATATATATATATATTATATATATATATATATATATATATATATATATAATATATATATATATATATATATATATATATGATACGGATAAAAATGTAAATTATTGTTAATAGCAATCTCCCATTAACCTTCAAAATGAACGTTAAAAAATTTAAAAATCCGTATCAAGTTTACACTCGAATTAAAAATATCAAGACGTTAAAAAATGCTAAAATTTTGTATATATATGTATATATGCATATATATTTGTGTGTATATATATATATAATCTAATATATAATATAGATAAGACATCAATAAAATTATTATATATTATTAGGTATACATAATAGACATATATAATATATAAATAATACTATAAAAAGAATAAAAAATATTTTTTATTGATGATTATTCATCAATCTGTTTATATACAGTTTTAAAGTATTATATTTTTAACAATGATTAGCTACAAATTATTATATATATTAATAAAAACTAAGTCTTATTAAAGTAATTTAATTTAGCATTAAATAAACATTTTTTTAATGAAACAATTTTGAAATTATTTTTTTCAAAGATAGTAAATTATAATGTGGTGGGAACAAGTATACAATTATAGGTGGATCTTAGATGGTGATCATGTAATTGTACTAGAAAATAACCAATTATAGGTTGATCTTAGATGGTGATGATGTGAATGTACTAGAAAATAAACAATTATAGGTGGATCTTAGATGTATTTATGTGCAACATTCTAAATATCAAGTATCTCGAGTCTCGATTTACAAATCATCAAACAATATTAACGTGTGACAATTTCAGTTATTTTAATGATGATAATATTCATGCAAATAGATTTCACTCTCTATCCAAAATACTAACTTTAAATATACACAAACAGATTTCCTTCCATACTATTCAACGAGGTATAAAAAGATTTATTTAATATGGTATTAGGTTATAGACATGCATGACAGATGTCTGGTGTAACCAAAAGATAAGACCCTTATATCTCTAAGACGTTGGACTTTTAATTTGATTAAGACATGAACGATAGTAAGAGTTGTAACATGTTAGGTGACCCTTAGTTTAATATGAGATAATAGTATAAAATAATAATAGTACCAACACACAATATCATTACCAAATCAATTATCAAATTCTATGAAATCATTGACGAGATTTCATATGGCAATGTATATAAAAAGAACTATTTTAACATAAGTGAATGGTTAAAAAGGGGAGTGGTTACATTTGTGCTCGATATGATAAAAGCAATTTTGAACACATGATAATTGTTGTACCTTCAGACAAACCAAAGGGGACCTTTCCTTCTAATCAAAGATTACTTTTGAAATCAATCATTAATATTTTTTTTATGTAATTCTTAATACTCAAGTTTCATAGACTAATAACTTGCCCTTTTAAAGTAAGTATTTAGGTGCTGTTTGTTTTTGAAGAGGTAAAACGTCTACAGTCTGTAGACCACATCTGCAGATATCTGTAGGAGAAGAGGTAGACCAAACCTTTGCAGCCTGTATTAAAAAGACTGTTTGTTTTGTAACGTCTGCAGACTGCTGAAATAAACTTAAATTAATAAAAAGTTAAAATAAACAGAAATTTAAATAAAATGTCACAATAACTGAAATTAAAATAAATTGTTAAAAGAGTCATAAAATGTTGAATTAATATAAATTAAACCACAACATTTTTAGATCATTCATTCCATATTATTTCCGAATGACACATTCATTAACTGCTCAGCAATTTCATCTCGTAACTGAGTCATGTATTCCCGATCTGATGTAGTACCAAGTCCTTCAACCTCATCTTCATCAGCATCAACGTTCGCATGTCTATTTCCTAGCGACATATCGGGTTGATCATATTGTGTAAAGAAATCATCGCTCAAACCCTCTTTCCTTATAAAGTTATGTAGCGCAAAACATGCAATGGTTATATTCCTTTGTGTAACCAACGGAAATGGCGCCATCCTTTTCAATATTGGGAATCGTGCTTTCAACACACCATAAACGCGCTCAATAACGTTTCGAAGTTTTGCATGTGCATGGTTAATTTTTTCTTTATTTGTTAATGCTCTTCTTCGACGAAAATCTCCAAGCCAATACCTCATATTACGATATGGAGCCATAAACCGTCGTATGTTTGCGTATGCGGCATCACAAATATAATACTTATCTGTATAAATATAATTAATTAGAATATTAAACTAAAATGAAAGTATTTAATAAGTCATAAACAAACCTGGTGGTGGAAACGGAAATGGTGCATCTGGATCTGATAATGCCTCTGATAAAATTCTGGAATCATGTGCTACTCCTTCCCAGCCGGCAACGATAAACGTAAAAATCATGTTAAAGTCACAATTGCTAGTACGTTTTGATAGCAATCTCCTTTTCCCCTACCTCTATATAAAGCTTGTTTTCCAGTAGGGACAATAGCATGTACCAAAGTTCCATCTAGTGCACCGACCGCTCCTTTGAAAATCCGTCGTATCCTTTTGTTATGTCCCGGAATGTTTGGATTTGGATTGAAAGTAGTTGGGACTATCATATCTTTGGCGAAAACCATCATTTTATCCAATACTTCATAAAAAAATTTATGAATTGTTTGTTTCGAGTGTTGAAATCTACGCTTGATAACCACATAACGTTGATTATGACCGATTAACATAAAAAACATAGCCATCTTCTCCTCGACCGATACATGTTTACTATCCTTTAACGAATAATTATTTCTAAAATGTGTGCATAGTCGGACAAAGGATTCACGAGACATACGTAGCAATTCAATGCATTGTTTTGGATTTCCATGCAAGAACTCTAACGTGCATTTATGTCCCGTCATACTCGAATCATTGTCTCGCATTCGTTTCACACCTCTATTCCGAAAGAAACGGATACACAAGTACATAGGGATTAAGAGAAGTAGTTTCTTATCATAGTCTATAATGATCCTGTGTTAATAAATCATAAATAATCATTAAAGTTTTCAACATAACCAAAAAAGCATAGAAAGTTTTCAAGCATACAAAGTTTTCAAGCATACAAAGTTTTCAAGCATACAAAGTTTTCAAAAGATAACCAAAAGCAGATAATGCATAACCAAAAATAGATAATGTTTTAAAACCATGTTCTTCACTACTTTATTAGTCCCGTACTTCTAGCCGTCATTTCAATCCACCCCTTTAGTGCCTCAGGAACATTTGGCAATGCCATCCATATCTCTCTCATGTCTGAGGACGCGAAAATGTTATAAGCAGCTAAGAATAGAGGATCCACTGGCTCTAACCCAAGCAACTTTAATTTCTCACAACAATCATGAATCGTTGCCCCTTCTGTGCCATTCATCATAAACTGTAGGGCCTTTCTCATATCCTATGCTAAATCATCATCATTGGTAGTTGATTTTGAGATTTTGGCCCTTTTCTTTAAATTAGGCTCAGGGGTAGGCTCACAAGCTGGCTCGAAAGGAGCATCCGTAGCAGGCTCAGGAGAAGCCTCAAAGCTCGTATGATAAGTGCCTGCGTCATCTTCTGTGTCATGTAATTGGTGTCCGTAATCATAAGTTGTTGTACATGTAGAGGAGAAGACGACCCAGCCACTGATGTTTGGGTTGATGTCCACTTGCCACTCCCAGTGGCAGTACTACCATCAAACAACTGTGCACAAAGTTCTGGAAAAGGCAATGGAACAGCTTTCAACGATGCCGCTTTTGGATGCCCCTAAACCCATGTAAAAGAATTTTGTAAGTTTTTAATTATAAGTAAAACTTATTATATATATATATATATATATATATATATATATATATGAACATACCTTCTTAAAATCTTCCCATTCCTCGTTGGTTAAGGTAAACGTATTTGTTTGAGCATTGTATATGTTGCCAGTTTTATTTTTCAAATACACCCATCCTTGGTATTTGGCTTTAAGATTGTCATATGCGTTTTTCAATTGTTTTTGAGTCATATCTATGCCGAACTTTTCCTTAAGAGCTTTTGCTACCTTACTCCATGAGTCTTTATACAAGCTTAAACCTCTTTTACCCACACTATTTACCTTATCAATGCTAACCTCTAATAAGCATTTTAATTGTTCAGTTGTCCATTGATGTTTAACTCCCATGTCTATTAACCAACAAACAAGCAAGCAACAAATCATCAACATCATCAACAGATTCAAGCAACAAATCATCAACAGAAATCAACAACATCATCGACATCAAGATTCAAGCAGAAATCAGCAACATCATCAACGGATTCAAGCAACAAATCATCAACAGAAATCAGCAACATCATCGATCAGCAGAAACAAGATTCAATCAGCAACAAATCATCAACAGACATCAACAGAAATCAGAAATAAGAAACAAATCAAGCAACAGCTTCAATCAGCAGAAACAAATCAACAACAAGAAATCAGCAAAAATCAAACAGCTTCAATAAGAAACAAATCAAGCAGAAATCAGCAGAAACATCAAGATTCCAGCAACAAATCAACAACAAGATCAACAACATCATCAACAACAGCTTCAATCAGCAGAAATAAGGAACAAATCGAGCAACAAATCAACAATTTACCTCTAATCGAGTAGAAGGGCGAGTCCGACGGGGGGAGTGGCGACGGGGGAGTAGCGACGGTGGAGTGGGGACGGTGGAGTGGCGACGGTGGGAGCCGCGAAGGGGGGAGCCGCGAAGGGGGGAGCCGCGAAGGGGGGGGGGTCGCGAAGGGGGGGTGGCGACGGTGGGAGTGGCGACGGTGGAGTGGCGACGGTGGGAGCCGCGAAGGGGGTGCCGCGAAGGGGGGGTCGCGAAGGGGGGAAGTGGACCTGAAATGGGTGGGTGTTTTGGGGGTTTAGGTTGAAATGTGAAGAAGAGGTGAGAAGATGTGTGAAGACTTTAGTCCACCTCTTCTCCAAGAAGAGGTCACGCAGACGTTTTTTAATGAAACGTCTGCAAAAAAAACAAACACTCTGCAGACGAGAAATATCTGCCCGCCTCTTTTTGGCGCAGACAAAAGAGCTTTAGAAGCTCTTTTTCAAAAAAACAAACACCACCTTAGTGTCTACACTTTTCAAAATGCTAACTACTTATGTCCATGTATACCTTAATAAATAAATGTTACGCATTCAAATTATACATCATGTTACAGTAATATTAAAAGTAAAAACCATAACATGTGAAAAATGATTTCTAAACTACATGTCATTTATTTAATTTATTTCAAATAAAATTACATTATTATGTGAATCGGTAAACAATATGGTATAGATATAGCTAGTGAAGACTTACAAACTGTATGAGTATTTTTTCTTGTAAGCGTTTTATTTTTCAATATGATAACATAAGTTAATGTTATAACTAGACTGATTGATCTACGAGGCATCTCATTGTACCACTAGTTGAACCGATTTCAATGACCAGATGGGAAATTAATTTAGTAGGTATGTTTATAATTTTATCTATTAGTTATATATAGAGTTGTGTTGGATCGGGTTATATACAAACATAACTTTTCTAGTGATTGCCAGATGACAAAAGCAGAATCTAAGTCATATGTCTTACTTAAGAAATACATATACTTAAAGTTATAATAAGGAAACAAGAAATTTTTTCAAAGTATTCACATGATTAATTATTTCCGAGTACAAAGTGTAATGTTTAGTAGATAACAACTGGGCTAACCACCTAACATAAAAACTATACAAGTGAGACATATTTATACTATGAAAGCTAAACACAAAGCATAAATCACTTTTCATCTATTCATTGTTTAGGAAAACATATGTATAACATAGATAGCCAATCAAAACATTAAAAGTTAGTTGCTTCAGTACTATGTAGTCTCCAAAATATAAAACACAGCAGCCGCTAATGTAATTCGATACAGACATTCTTGTCTAGTGTAACAGTTGATCAGTAGCGCGTCTATTTGAGAGTTGATAGTAAGTTAATCAATAGTTCATCACTTTGAGAGTACTAGTCAGTAGTCGTTCAGCACATGGTAGAATTTGTAGGTTGACAACCAATACTGAATCCTTGAGCATTCGGTAGTTTCATCATCTTCATAGATCAACAAATTCCCTTATGATGATGCTATGAAAATCTTTCTTATCCTTCAGTCATCCTTATCAGCTGTAGTTCATACATGTATCCTCTTTTATCAGCTGAGGGGTTATCAAGAGATACACTAACCAAGTCCTTCATGTTGTGCCGAGATAGTCTAATGAGCTCATACTCTTTGACTTCAGTTTTGCTAACACCAACGAAGGTTAGACAAGAGGAGTTGGTTGAGGAATTGTAGCTCCAATGTGTGATTGGATCATGGATGTTCAATGGAGTCATATGTGGAACATCTTTTTTTCTCCACTTGGTTGTTCATCAACTTTGTTCCTAATCTTCATCTTCAAAATAATAGCCGTTGATTTGTACTTATCTGGTACGGTTTCATATTCTTTGATCAAGGTGAACATCTTCTCTAGGTCTTTAGGATTTAGATTTAGAACTTCAAACTTATTTAAAAAGAAAGATTTGGAGTTGTTCTTTCTTTCAACAAAGTATCTCTATGCCTTCAAATACCAGCGAGTTTGTGCTCTTCTTTATTTTCTCTCTCTATAAAATCCGATTGAGTGTTGTGAGTAAGTAACATGGGTGGCCATGTTGCTTTATTCACCAACTTTTTTAAAGTTTTTTCCTTCTGACACTGTTAACCCCTTGGCTTCGGTTAAATAGCATTTCTTTCTTTTTCTTCACTTTTATTCTTTCTTACTTTAAAAAAAATAACTGAGTGTTACAAGTCGACCTCCTTATATAGGTTTCGTCCCCGAAACCAGTTATTCCTTAAACAATTATGGGTAATGATGCCTCATCTCCTCTTTGGTCTCCCACATAGACTCAGATCCCTTCTGTGCTTCCACTGTTCACACAAGAGAAACTACTTTATTTCTTAACCTTTTCTCCTTGTGATCAATGATCGCCACTGGTAGCTCCACATAATTGACCCGGTCATCTATTTCGATATCTTCTCGCGGTACAACCATATCCTCCTCTGCTAAACACTTTCTCAGGTGAGATACATGAAATATTTGGTGAATTTCACTTAACTCATTTGGTAGCTCCAATCTATAGGCCACCTCTCCTACTCGAGCAATGATTTGGAAAGGCCCTATGTACCTTGGGCTCAACTTGCCCCCTTTCCTGAACCGAATGATACCCTTCCTAGGTGAGACTTTCAACATAATTCTATCACCCACCTGGAACTCAATCGGCCTACGCCTCTTATCGGCATACGACTTCTGCTTATCCTTGGTTGCTTTCATGAAGACTTTAATCTTTTCAAGCTTCTCGGTCGTGGCCTCGATCACATCAATACTTCCCAACTCTTTCTAACCAATATCACCCCAACAGACGGGTGTTCAATATCTCCTACCGTATAGTATCTCATAAGGGGGTATCCCAATGCTGGCATGATAACTATTGTTATATGAGAACTTAGCTAACGGTAGGTGGTCATCCCAACTTCTTCCAAAATCAATGACGCATGCCCGAAGCATATCTTCTAGCGTCTAGATCGTCCTCTCCGATTGACCATCCGTCTGAGGATGATAAGTCGTTCTAATATGTAACCTCGTCCCCATCACATCAAGGAATTTCTTCCAAAATTTAGATGTAAACCGGGTGTCACGATCAGACACAATAGACACCGGCACACCATGACGAGTTATAATTTCTTTAATGAACAGATCCGCCAACCTCTCGGATGAATATGTCTTGCGGATCGGTAGGAAGTGAGCACTCTTCATCAGACGATCAATTATCACCTATATAGCATCATACGCTCGCGTGGTACGCGGTAGCTTCATAACAAAGTCCATGGTAATATGCTCCCACTTCCACTCCGGTATATCCAACGATTGAATCTTCCTATACTGCTTCTGATGCTTGGCCTTCACTTGTAAACAAGTAAGGCACTTACTCACATACTTTGCTACATCGCGTTTCATACCTAGCCACCAATAATCCTTCTTCATGTATTGGTACATGTTCGTAGAACAAGGATGAATAGAGTATCGAGTTTTATAAGCTTCATCCATAATCTTCACACGTATATCCCCAAAATGAGGAATCCACATTCTTATGAATCAGGACCTAACACCGAGCATGTTTTCACCCAACTCTGCGACCAGACCTCTCATTCTTTCAGAGTTAAGATAATATTCCTTCAATGCCTTATCTTGAAATTCCTTGACTTGCGTCATCACATCAGAGGTCATAAACAACTAATAAGACTTCACCCGAATCAGCTCGGGTCTCTCTTTTTGGCTAAGGGCATCTGCCACCACCTTGGGTTTGCCCGGATTGTAATGGATCTCGCAATAATAATCTTTTAATGAGCTCCAACCATCTCCTCTGCCTCATGTTCAGATCTTTCTGCTCAAAGAAGTACTTCAAGGCCTTATGGTCAGTAAATATGGTGCCCTTCATTCCGTATAAGTAATGCCTCCAAATCTTGAAAACAAAGACCACAACTGCTAGCTCCAAGTCATGAGTAGGATAATTGATCTCATGAACATTCAGCTATCAGGATGCATAGACTATTACCTTTTCCTTTGGATCAACACACATCACAACCCCGAGTAGGAAGCATCCGAATAAACCGCCAAATCCTCGCTTCCTTCGGGTAATGACAAGATAGGAGCTTGAGTTAACCTCACCATTAAATCCTCAAATGCCTTCTCTTGATCTTGACCCCATACAAACTTCACATCCTTGCAGGTTAACTTAGTCAATGGAGAAGCGATCTTAGAAAAATCTTGAATAAATCTCCTATAATAGCCCGCCAAACCCAAGAAACAACCAATCTTGGATGGTGTCTTCGAAGACTTCCATTGCATCACCGTCTCCACCTTTGTTGGGTCCACCATAATCCGCTCGGGATTCACCACATGACCCAAAAACTAAACTTCGCGCAACCAGAATGCACACTTGGAGTATTTAGCATACAACTTCTCCTTTCTCAACGTCTCCAACACCTCCTGAATGTGACCGACACGCTCTTTCTCACATTTAGAATAAATCAGGATATCATCAATGAATATAATCACTGATTTATCTAACATTGGCTAACACACTCTATTCATCAATACCATAAAGCAGTTGGTGCGTTTGTCAGACCAAAAGACATAACAAGAAACTCATAATGTGCATAACATGTGCGAAAAGCTGTTTTAGGAAAATCCTGCTCCTTCACCTTCAACTGATGGTGACCAGGTTGAAGTTCTATCCTTGAGAATCAACTGGCACGATGGAGCTAATCAAACAGAACATCAATCCTTGGTAAGGGGTACCGATTCTTCACTGTCAACTTAATCAGGTCGCGGTAGTCTATGAACATTCTCATACTAACGGCTTTCTTCTTCACGAATAAGACCGGAGCACCCCAAGTAGAGATACACGGTCTAATGAACCCCTTATCCAGCAACTCCTGTAGTTGCCCTATCAGCTCCTTCATCTTAGTCGGAACCAACCGATACGGTGCCTTAGCAACGGGTTGAGCAGCCAGTATCAAGTCAATTTGGAACTCAATCTCGCAGTCTGGTGGCACTCCTAGCAAGTCTTCGGGAAACACGTCCGGAAAGTTACACACAACCGGTACTTCGGACGAATATGTCTCGCGGATCGGTAGGAAGTGAGCACTCTTCATCAAACGGTCAACTATCACCCATATGGCATCATACCCTTTTGGGGTACGCGGCAGCTTTGTAATGAAATCCATGGTGATGTGCTCCCACATCCATACCGGTATATCCAAAGGTTGGACCTTCCCATACGGATTTTGGTGCTCGGCCTTCACATGTAGACAAGTAAGGCATTTATTCATATACTCCACCACATTGCGTTTCATACCTGGATCTTTCTTCATGTCCTGAGATATCTTTGTGGCACCATGATGAATGGAGTATCGAGTCTTGTGAGCTTCTTCCATAGTCTTCACATGTAGATTCCCAAAATAAGGAATCCACATTCATCCAAATCGGGTTCTAACACCAAGCGTGTTTTCACCCAATTCCGCAACCAGACCTCTCATTCATTCAAAGTTAAGATGATCTTCTTTCAACGCTTCATCTTGTAACTCCTTGACTTGCTTCATCACATCCGAGGTCATGATCAACTTATATGCTTTCACCCGAATCAGCTCGGGCCTCTCTTTTCGGCTAAGGGTATACGCCACCACATTGGCTTTTCCGAATGGTAGTGGATCTTGTAATCATAATCTATTATAAGATCCAACCATCACCTTTGCCTCATGTTCAAATCTTTCTGCTCAAATAAGTATTTCAAGCTCTTGTGGTCTGTGAATATGGTGCACTTCGTCCCGTAAAGATAGTGCCTTCAAATCTTTAGCGCAAAGACCAGGATTGCTAGATCCAAGTCATGAGTAGGATAATTGACCTCATGAAACTTCAACTGTCAGGATGTATGGGCTATAACCTTTTATCTCTGCATTAACACACACCCCAACCCTGAGTAGGAAGCATTAGAATAAACTACCAGATCTTCACTTCCATCGGGTAATGACAGAATAGGAGCTTGAGTCAATCTCGCCTTGAATTCTTCGAACGCCTTCTCTTGAGCTTGACCCCATACAAACTTCTCATCTTTCCGGGTCAACTTAGTAAGTGGAGAAGCAATCTGAGAAAAGTATTCGATGAATCTTCTATACTAGCCCGCCAAACCCAAGAAACTACGAATCTCGGATGGTGTCTTTGGAGACTTCCATTGCACCACCGCCTCCACCATTGCCGGTTCGACCATAATCCCATCAGGATTCACCACATGACCCAAGAATTGAACCTCGCGCAACTAGAACACGCACTTGGAGAACTTCGCGTACAACTGCTCCTTTCTCAACGTTTCCAAAACCTCCCGAATATGACTGGCATGCTCAATCTCGCTCTTCGAATAAATTAGGATATCATCAATAAACACAATCACTAATTTATCCAACATCGTCCGACACACTAGATTCATCAGGTCCATAAAAGCAGCTGACGTATTGGTCAAACCAAAAGGCATGACAAGAAGATCATAATGACTATAATGCGTGCGAAAAGCTGTTTTAGGGATATCCTGCTCCTTCATTTTCAACTGATGGTAACCAGATCAAAGGTCTATCCTCAAAAACCAATTGGCACCTTGAAACTGATCAAACAAGTCATCAATTCTTGGTAAGGGGTAGCGGTTCTTTATCGTCAACTTATTCAGCTCACGGTAGTCAATACACATCCTCATACTACCATCTTTCTTCTTCACGAATAAGACCGGAGCACCCCAAAGAGAGATACTCAGTCTAATAAACCCCTTATCAAGCAGCTCTTGCAACTGCTCCATCAACTCTTTCATCTCAGTCGAAGCCAAACGATACGGTGCCTTGGTGACAGGTTGGGCACCTGGTATCAGATCAATCTGGAACTCGATCTCTCGGTTAGGTGGCACTCGTGGAAAGTCTTCTGGAAAGACGTCTAGAAAGTCACACACAACCAGTACATCAGACAGTTATGGTGTTAGCATATTCACATCCTTTACATAGGCCAAGTAGGCACTACATGCATGCCTCACGCACTTTCCCGCCACCACCATTGAGATCACTTTCGGGATCGTCATGACCTGATCCCCATAAACCGCCACCTTACTCCCATCAGGAGCTGCCAATCGAATCATCTTCTTGCGAACCATAATGTTCGCCTCGTAATCCGCTAACCAATCCATCCCAAGAACCACATCGAAACCACCTAAGGTCATCACGAACAGTCTAACAAGAAATTGTTGACCTTCTAGTTCCACATCACAGTCTTCTAATATCTTAGAAATATTGGTAGACTTACCTATGGTAGTTTCTACATCAAAGGGCGCATCAACACTCCTACTACTAACAGGCAGTTAGCACATAAAGCAGCATAAATAAAACTTTTACCGGCACCATAATCAAATAACACGGAGGCTAAAGTTTGCTTTACTAATAACGTACCTGACACGACATCAGGGTCCGTTCTAGCTTCCTCCTGCGTTATCGTAAATGCTCTGTCACTCGCCCTCGGTCCGTCTCCCCCAACTTTCTTCACCCTGGAACCCTCAGCCCTCAGCTTCTTATAGTCCCTACTCATGTGACCCTTTCCGCCACAGTAAAAACATCTTATCACACGACAGTCCTTTGCTATATGACCAAGCTTCCCACATTTGTAGCAAAGGTTCAATCCCATCCTACATTCACCAATATGCTCTCTTCCACATTTGCCACACTTCTTCGATCCTACACCATATGTGACCACACGACGGTCATCTACCCGGGCCTTCTTGTTACTCGTCGGGACACCACCTCGACCAAACCTTTTCCCATTCCAATTCCGGTCACCACTCCCTTTCTTGCTACCTTTAGCCTCCACCACCACAACTCTCTCATCATATAACCTCCCAACCAAATCCACCACCGACCTAAACATGCTCGGACGGGCAGTGATCATGTGCCTGTGAATATCCGCTGGCAAACCCTCAATGTAACTCTTAATCTTCGTGACAAAGGCGTCACTCGGTCTAGCACCTGCCGTGCCATCTCATTAAACTTCATAGTGTGCTGATGTGTCATGGTTCCCGCCTCCAGCTGCAGGAACTCTCCCTCAACTTTTTCCATTTCTGTATGAGGACAAAACTCCTCAATCACCAACATCTTCAGTTGGGACCATCTCATCCTTCCAATCGCCCGACTACCCTCAGCTTGCATTATATTGTCCCACTAGCACAGAGCCGGGTCCACAATAAAGTGGGCAACAAACTTCACTTTTTGATCCTCCACACACTCGCCGATGTTCAAAACAACTTCCATTTCTCTCACCCATCGGTGAGCAACTGCAGCGCTGCCCTTACCATCAAATGTAGGGGGCGTGCATCATCGGAACGCGTCGTAGTTACAGCCTCATGCCGCCTCCGGCGCAGGCTCTTCTTCTTCGTCTTCTTGTTCGTCATCAGACAGAACCGTCTCAGTCTCGGGCTGTCTCCTTTTGCTCGTAGGTCTACTTCTTTCCTTCCTTTCTCCTTCTCCTACAGCTTTAATCACTTCAGTCACTACAGATGGTAAGATTGTCTGCATGACTTGATGCACCTCTTCAACCACAACCTCTTTCACTGAGGCCCTTAAGTTTGCACTCTCATCACCACCCTACGGATGAGGGGTCTCTGGTTCTTCATGAACCACCTTTTCAACTCTGGGTCTTCCTCTCGTAACCCCGTGGTTCAGCACCACGACCTCCACCACGTGAAGCTTTTTAAGAGCTACCACCGGCCATCCATACACACATTGAAAGATTCAAACAACAACACGGTCATTGAAGGGAACAACTTAGTTTATGTCAAGTATAGTAAGTTCCTAATTACAGTGTCCAGTTGTGATTAGCCACTTACTTTACTCTTCATACCCCTAGCATTACCTATCCTGACTACATCAGTATTTAAATCTACAAATAACATATAACCACACAACATGTGCACATATTACCAGTTAACATTACGAAAATACCTGATAGGACGCAACTACTCATACTGGTATCACTTTCCTTTCCGTCCCATTTTTTGTTTAAGTTTAGGTTTATTTTAAAATTTTACCTATTTCACTTAAACTTTGACTCTGATACCAACTTGTATGGCCCCGTTCCCGGGAAGCTTACAGCTGGTAAATCATTGCACATAAAACATATAACTTTACATTTAACATTCGTAAACATTGCAACGGAACATTAAAATAACTTTTCATTTCCTTATAAATGATTTTGCAAGTTAATACAATCGTTCATTTCAAAACATCATTCATTCGCATTACAATGCAAAAACATTAAACAAAAGAATGCCATCCGAAAGAGTTGAGTAGCCGCCCCGTGCCATCCTCAACAACATTACCTGCCAACTGGAAACAAATAAAAGTCAGCGTTGCTGAGTGAGTTCTAGTTTATAATAAAACATACTTTGCTTTCATTAAAACCGTTTTTTACTTTTACATGTGATCATACATCATACATACACCTAGATAATATCATTATTATCTTCATCATTCGTTCATTAACTTTTGTTCATTCATTCGTTCGTCATAACCATTCACATTCATTACTTCCATTCTCATTCATACATTCATTCATTAATTCATTTCAATCCATCAATACCATGAACTTTACCCCACCGTCATGCATAAAGCGGGTACTAGGCCTAAGTCTAACATAAACCTTCCGCCATGGCGCATAACAACCTGGCCATGGTACCTAAGGGTAAATTTAGGCATACCATTGTCATGTGCTATACTCACCATCATGCATAAAACAGATACTGGGCCTAAGTCTATCATAGACCTTCCATCATGGCCTACAGCAGCCTAGCCACAGTATGTAGGGTAAGCAACAAAGGTTATATACATATGGTCAATCACAACGAAAGATCCCGATATGCATCCTTCTAGGGTAGCTAACCCACACACCGTTGGAGTAACACCCTTCATTGGACATGTTCCGACATACAAGGCTTGCAAGACTTTCTTTAATTTTCATCGTTCACTAATGCAGGCATTTATTCATCATGTTCCTCTTTTTATTATTATTCGCTTTATGTTACATAATACTTTTATTTCATTCAATAACATTCCACATAAAGCCAAGGGAAAATAATCATACATAATAATAAGGAACATCAACATACATAGTCAACATCATCATACAATGCATCATCATACATCATCATCAACCATGACCAGCATAACCTTTATGGCCTCAAAAGTCATCTTACATGAACCCCCGGGAACCTTCCACATCATAACTTACATTTGCACTTTTCCCCGAAAGTCAGTAAATAAACTATGATCTGCACTTTTCCGTGAAAGTCAGTAAATAAACAATGTTCCCTCGGGTGCACAAGCCCTACTTGGCGACTAGGAGACTAAACATAGGTGACTAAACACCATGCGGATGAACACCAGGCGAATGAGCCCTAGGCGAATAGACCCAATGCGGATTGACACAATGCGGATGAGTCCTGTGCGAATGGACCTAATGCGGATGAACACCTGTGCGAATGGACCTAATGCGGATGGACCTACGCGTATGGACCCCAATCGCATGACCCCCATGCGAATGAACCTTAGTCGCACAACTCACAAGCTTATGGACTCTAGTCGCACGATTCGCATGCGAATGAACCTCAGTCACACTCTTTTCGAACGCATGTCCTCCTATCGCATGCCATTCGGTCGCCTAGCCCTAGCTGATGCAGAATGCAGTTCATCCCGAACCCAATCTGCACTTTTCGGCCTCCAAACACTCTCAAACCTGTTCGAAGCCCAAATGAACCATCCTAGACCTTAGAAACACATACCACAACACCATTCTAGCACTCACAAAGCCTGAATACAAACTCCACTCGCATCACACACAAACACATTCAAGCACTTTTTGGCCTCCAACGAGTTTTTATTATGTGCTACAACACCAAATCAGTTGAAAACGTGTAAAATAGTGGCCGTTGAACTAACACAAACAACACCATCGAGTAGAGCTTCAATCCAACCAGCTACACCTCAACTTTCACCCTTGAATCCACGAAAACTGAAGCTTGAGACCACTTTTCTTCCTCTCTTCTCTCTATACCAGAAAATTGTGAGTGTGGGGGAGGGTGTTGGCTGCCTCCCCCCTCTTATAACCCCACTCATTCAAGTTTTCCCCGTTTGGCAAGTTCGGTCCCTCGACTTTGGATTTTATTTCTTTTCTTTCTCTTTTCCTTCATTCTTTGGCTTCAAGGGAATAACCGGGTGTTTCAGCATGGGTTAGTGCCATGCAATAATAACTCCTTCAATTCAAGAAGTTAGGAGTATGGACACTTGTAGATAGACCAAAAGGTGCTAAAGTAATTGGCACCAAATGGGTCTTAAGATGCAAGAAAGATGACCAAGGGGTCATAATCAGAAACAAGACTCGACTTGTCGTTCAAGGTTTTAAACAAGTCAAATGAATTGATTACAATGAAGTGTTTGCAGCTGTGGCTAGAATGGAAGCAATCCGTATCTTCCTAGCCTATGCATCTTACATGAAGACCAAAGTTTATCAACTAGATGTCAAGAGTGCATTCCTTCATTGTGAAATCCGTGAGATAGTGTATGTCTATCAACCCAAAATATTTGAGGATACTTATCATCGGGACAAAGTTTACAAGCTGGATAAGGCTCTGTATGGGCTCCATCAAGCCTTAAGAGCATGGTATGAGAAAGTCTCAACTCATCTGCTGAAATACAGGTTTTGTAGAGGAATTATTGATTGTTCTCTATTCATCAAAGAAAAGGATGGCGACTTACTGCGGGTACAGATTTATGTTGATCACATAATCTTCGGTTCCAAAAACGAAGAGTTATGTAAAGAATTTGAATCTGTCATGAAAGAAGAATTTGAGATGAGCGCAATGGGGGAGATGAAATTCTTCCTAGGATTACAGGTGGAGCAGACACCAAAAGGAATTTTCCTGCATCAGACTAAGTATGTAGGGGACATCCTAAGTTGGTTTGACATAGAGAACGCTTCAACTACCGGAACTCCACTTGCCATGAACCACAATGTGGCACGCGACGAAAATGGTGATCTGGTTGATGCTACAATGTATAGAGGAATGATTGGATCCCTTATGTATCTCACAGCGTCCCGACCTGATATCATGTACGCGATGTGTCTCTGCTCTAGATATCAGGCCAAATCGAAAGTCAACCATCACATAGGTGTTAAACGGATTTTCTGTATCTAAAGGGTACTCCAACACTCTGGTTGTGGTATCCTCAGGATGATGAATTTGAGCTTAGAGCGTATAGTGACTTGGGTTACGGCAGTTGAAAAATGAATTACATGTCAACATCAGCAGGATGTCAGTTCTTTGGTAGATGGTTAGTCACCTGGCAGTGTAAGAAGCAGACCTCTGTTGCTTTATCAACATGTGAAGCTGAATACATTGCTGCTACAAGTTGCTGTTCACAAATCATCTGGATTCAATAGCAAATGCACGAATACGGTTTGCAATTCTCTAACACTCCTATCTATGTTGATAATTTTGCTGCTATAGCCATAACAAAAAATCCAGTCCAACATCCTAAAACTAAACACATCGACATTAAGTATCACTTTATGCGTGACTGTTTTGAAAAGCAATTAATCGATGTGGTTAAAATAAATACAGATTTTCAATGCACCGACCTGTACACAAAAGCATTTGATAAACCTAGGTCTTTATATCTATTAGAGGTTAAGGGCGTGAAAAAGAAAAAGTGATGTGATTTAGAGGAAGAAAATGTCTAGTCTGACATTTTTTTATTTTATTTAATTTTATCATAATTTTATTTTATTTTCTTGTTTTTAAAAATCCAAAAACACAAAACTATTTTCAGTTTTAGAATTTTAGGGGGAGAATAGGTTAGATTAGTATTAAGTTAGATGCTTATTTAATTACTTAAAAAACGAGGGAGAAGGACAACTTAGTTAAAAGGAAAGTAATCAAAATTCAAAGTTTAAGTCTGAAGAGTTTAACTGATTAAGATGCAAAATTCAAAGTTGAAGTCTAAAAAGTCTAAGCAAAATTAAAGGAAAAATGATAGTAAAACTAGTATGCTACAAAGGTAGCATAGAGAATGTAGACCTAGAGGCTGCTAGTTCATTATATGATGTATCAATAGATTCAACACAATAGATAAGTAGACCTCATTGGTGGTTTCAAGCTCAGACTAAGTTGTTCAACTTGCTGTAGGTTCCCATCTTATCCCTGTTTAACACAATCAACACAGTTCCAATAAGGGGTGAAGAGCAAAATAAACGCCACAAATGTGTGCGGACGACCATAAAATGAGCAAAGCACATGGAAACATGCAAAATGCAATCAAGCTAATAACTTATGTTGTTGGTGCATTATGTGCAAAAAGAAAATAAATGCTCTAACAAGAAGATAGGTTGTGTGCCTCTTTGCTATGCGGTGGCACTGACCAGAGGATAAGCATAACCTAAATATACTATAATTCATTGTTGTTTGCGCCTCGCTGTTGTGCGATGGCACTGACCTGAGACTTGGCATCTCTTTGAAAGCTCTTAGAATAGTTTCTTCTTGAAATATACCCGTAGACCGCTCAAAATCTTCTGAGGAACATTGATTACCATATAAGTGTGGGATCCACAAATGCTTGTTGAAATAATCAAACCTTATATCATCACCAATGTGTGTCAAAAATCTGTGTATAGATTTAAGGGGACAATAATACTGACAATCATTGTGACTGCAGTTCTTGAAAGTCAAAATCATTGTGTGCATCTTGTAGCTCTAGTATGATTTCCTAAAATTGCTATTGACTCTTAGGGAAAACAAGGATCTAGCATCAAAATAGTTTATCAAAATATCCCAAATGATTCTGATATACCTATATGATTCCATAATGAGATGTACCAGAAATGATAAAATTGAATTGAAGCTGTGTCGTTCAGGAAGAAAAATCAGTTAGATGAAATCTAATAGGTTTAATCTCATCTCCATTCAAAAATACAAAAATATGTCTTGGTTTTGTTTTTAACTTTCTAGTTGTTTTACTTATTTATTTATTGTTAGTCATTTGGTAGGTAAATGTCTGACTATGCATTTGGATTCAATCTGTGAATGACTCACTTAAAAGGGGTCACGTCTGAGGTGACCAATAAGTTTTTTTAAGTTAAAAGGATCACATCTGAGGTGATCAATAGTTTGTTTAAGTTAAAAGGATCACGTCTGAGGTGATCAACAGTTTTACAACTTAAAAAGGTCATGTCAGAGATGATTAATGGTCTTAATGTGTGATCAATAATTAACAAGTTAAGTGTGGACCATAAGTATGGACCAGTCGCATGATTGGATCATAAGTGTGGACCAGTCGCACGATTGGATCATAAGGATGAACCAATCGCATGATTGAACCATACGTATGGACCAGACGTATGATTGGACCATAAGCATGGGTCAATCCATGCGATTGGATCACTAGAATGAACCAATGACAGGAATGAAGGTAACCGACTGAGTTAGTCGCTTGACTGAACCCCAGTCGCACGAATAGACGTGACAGACTGAGCCTGTCGTACGACTGAGCCCCAGTCGCACGAATGAAGCGTGCGAATAGGTCCAGTCGCCCGACTGATAATAAGATAAGTATAAATAGGGTGAAACTCGGTCGCACATTCTCACAACCCTTCAATCGCTCCCAAGTCGCACGAACAAACATACTCTGCCAAAATTTGATTTTGTTGATTTCGAACTGTGATTGTGTTACTAACGTGTACTCTCATCTTCTATAGGAAATTAGTGAATGAAATCGCACAAAATGCAGTGTGTAATCAAACCCTAACAGACCCAATTTGATTAAAATCAAGAAATCTATAAAAACGTTTACCTAATGTGCTTAATGGTTAAAATGAAGGACATATAGTGATAGTTAGGGTCCCTGCGAATCTAAAGAGTCTAAACACAACATTTAACATCAACCTTTAGCCTAGATTCAGGGTTAGAGTGTCGAACGGAGAGTTATGCAACTAGACACTCCAAATGAATTTCAATCGCATGATTGAGCTGGGCGAATGACTCAATCAACCGAATGAACAAGGCGTATGAGCTCAATCGTACGATTGAACTCAGCCACATGCTCAATCGCCCAATTAAACTCACACGCATGCTCAATCGCCCGATTGAACTCAACCACATGCTCAATCGCCCCATTGAACTCAGCCGGATGCTCAATCGCACGACTGAACTCAGTCGTATGGTTCAATCGCACGATTGAACCAGCCTGATTTCAGAACAGTCTAAATTTCAATAGTTTTTGTTATGGACAAATCTCATGTTTATGTGTCTTGTGTTATAGAAACATGGTAGATAGGTGGATCATCAACACCAAGCACAACATTTGTGCTCACTTGGATGCCACCACTCGGAATGCTGTTGAGTTTGTTGGTATTATTGCATTTCTAAGGAGATCAAGGATCTACAGAGCTATATCTGCTCCATGCACACCCTATCGGTCTATACAGCAGGCCTTCTGGGAAGGTGCGTCATTTGACACATCTACTGAGCCCTATTGCATTCGGAGCACCATTTTTGGGCAAGAGATTCAGGTTACTATAGCAGACCTACGATGGGTACTGGACTTGGATCATGATGCTGCCCACCAACCAGGTTATATCCTTTGACCTTAAGGGGATGCTTTCTATGCATGAAGTACACTTGAGACATCAACGCAGGTGTGCTCAACAAAAGCAACCTGTGTCCCTAGTTCAATTATCTGGCACATGTCATTCTAAAGTGCATTGCATCACGGAGGGGTAGATTCGATGATCTATCTAACCAAATCCAGAATGCGTACATGATCATGAACCTTGAAGCTAAGGGTAAGGAGAGCTTCTGCATGTATCCAAGCTTCTTGCAAATGATCATAGATGAGAAGCTCCCTCTACTGCCCAAGGAGAAGGACAATGTAGTGATGTTAGAGGTTATGGAGGACACCACCCTTGGAAGGATGAAGGTGTACAGGGGGAAGTAGGTGACCCCCTGTTAGGAGATTATTCGGGCACCTGGCCAGTGCTAATTACATGGCGCTCACTCATAAGAAGTGGCGTCACGATGATAGTGACTCCGATACTGAGCCTATTGAGATACCCATTGATGACTCAGATAACGACGATGACCAAGGTGCTGGTCAAGGCGGTAAGGCCCCAGGTGGATCTGAGCCGGCTCCAATCCACCACAACTTTCAGATAGATGAGGAGGAGGAGTCGGATGAGGAGCCATTGGTGCAAATAGTGGGCAGCAAGGTAGTTGCCACTCAGAGAGGGCTTGCGATGGTTGGTGGACGCCAGGGTGAGGCCAGGGATGCTACTACAGCTACTACTGATCCATCATACCTGACCATCCCATCAGCATAGGGGGAGCATCCTCCTTTAAGGGATCGAGGAAGAAGAGGATGGCTCAACCCCATGGGTTGAAGAGCAAAAGAAGAAGGATTACTTTTTTTACCACCCCATCCACCACAACTACCACCACTACTACCACACCCCCTATCACCACTATCACACCTCTAGCCACCACTATCACACCTCCTACCACCACCACCATAGCCACCCCTTCACTATCCACTAACATTCCACCACCCATATTAACCACATCCACTACCACCACCACCACCCATTGAGCCGGGATATCTGCTCACGTCCCACTAAGCCATGGATCCTCTCTACCCTCTATCAAGGTAGAGGAATAACTTGCGACCCTAAATCAGATGGTGCTAAAGCTATTAACTACTGATAAGCAAAGAGCTACACAGCTAAGTCAGCTTATGGAGCTCAATGCTGCTCAAGCACAACAGATTACCCAGCTACAGGAACAGAATGCTTATTCGGTTAAGAGGATTGAGGATCTGGAGGCAAAGAACAAGAAGATCATGCTCCGGCTGAATGGATCCAAAGATGAACCGTTAAAGATCAGGAAAGGTGAAGATGATGATGATGATGATGATGATGATGATGATGATGAGTCTAGTGAAGAAGATGAAGGTGATGATGTAGGATCGAGGGGAAAGAAGAGAGGTGATGATGATGATGAAGAAGGTGATGGTGTTGCATCAGCCTCTGCTCAGGGTCAAGAAAGGCGCACGAAAAGAGCACAAGATCAAGGAGCATCGTCTTCAGCTCCTGCAGTTGAAGAATTGACAGATCAAGACAAAAGTAAAGATTAGATGTTTTGTATTGACAAAACCTTTTATACTTGATTCAAATATTATGTTGATGCAATTTATGATTATCTATGTTTATCTATGTTTAAATGTCTTGATTAACTACTAATGATTGATGTGTTAAATATTTAAATGAAGCAGATAAAACATCCCAGCAAGATAAATATGATATTGCTTCCCTTCAGCAAATCCAGTCTCAATTCACAATGATATTTGCAATGGATTGTGAGAAGGTCAGTGAGCTACACTCCCGAAGAAGGAGAAATCATACACGACCTAACCTATGAGTAACTTGCAAAGATGTTCAGACTGAATCCTGACGAGCTCATCAAAGACGGTCCAAAGGTTGATGTGATGAGTGATGACGAGCTAAACAACATTGATGAAATAGAGATAGAGGATGTCACATCTGAGCACTATCTAGAGTACAGTGACCGAGAGGGAAATGTGATCCCCGAGTTGGTGACACTCTTGGCAGTGCTACATTCGACAAACTGGATGAGATGGAGACAGAAACAGAAAAGAATGAAAGCCAAGCCCAAGCCTCGGTGCAGATGTTGAGATCAAGAAGGGTCAATGGGCAGCTTTTTTTGCTGAAATACGAGCCTAACGCACAGCTCAAAAGCAAAATGCCTACACCAAACTCTACAAGGTCAAGAAACGTATGAAGGTGTCTGGCAAGATTATTTCATGGGCATATTTTGAGGATTTAAATGTTTATGCTGTAAAGAGGGAGAAGGGAATAAAGTACTTCAGATATTCACACGATCTGAAGACTCTCCCAGGTTTTGACCTCAACTAGCTCGCACGCTTAAATCTGCTATATGTTGATCCTAAAAAGATGCCAGGTTGGTTTGAGGCTGCCCTAAAGAAGGTGTCAGGATCAGTGATCACAAGTTTGATGTATTGGAGCGTAACGCAGCGGAATAAGAACAAGAATTAGACAAATTGTAGCAAGAATTTGATACTCGTATGCATTAGAACAAATACAGTTATAACGAGAGAATATGTTTCTGTAACAAGGAATGTTTCTATAATATCGAATATTTCTGACCAAATCATTCTACTTATTACAATAGGTTGACACTCCTTATATAGAGTGCAATCGCTGCTGTTATCACGGGAAAGTGACAACTGGCAGATCTATTACAAAAATAACTAACTCTTAACAAACTACTGAAATGTTCACAACTACTGAGAACATATCAGAGTGTTAAGTACAAAATATGAAACTACTGATAAGAAACTACTGAAACTACAACGACTGAAGAACAAGCTCTTCAGTCGTTTTACAAAACTACTGAAAAACATAAAACTACTGATGAGCACAACAACTGAAGAAATATTCTTCAGCTGTTGTGTCAAACTACATAACAGATAAAACATAAAACTACGAAAGGTAAACCTTCACAACTACTGAAGAAGACCTCTTCAGCTGTTGTGACAACGTCTGATACTTTGGTCTTCAGCACTTGTGTCTTCAGACTTTGTCTTCAGCACTTGTGTCTTCAGACTTTGTCTTCAGCACTTGTCTTCAGACTTTGTCTTCAGCACTTGTCTTCAGACATTGTCTTCAGCACTTGTCTTCAGACTTTGTCTTCAGCACTTGTCTTCAGACTTTGTCTTCAGTACTTGTCTTCAGACTTTGTCTTCAGCACTTGTCTTCAGACTTTGTCTTCAGCACTTGTCTTTAGACTTTGTCTTCAGCACTGGTGTTCAGACTTTGTAATCAGCTGTTGTCTTCAGCTGTTGTGGTCTTCAGTAGTTGTTGTGACGTCTGTGGGACTTAAAGGTTTTGCTGATCCGGCTCATTGGTTCTTTTAGTCCAACAAACTCCCCCTGAACCAATACAGCCAAAACCTTTAACTTTATTGAGGTCCCACTTATTGTTGGCAGAATGGTTGGTCTTTTACCTTCTTGATCAGTTGAGAAGATGACCATATAAGCACTGGCCTAGGAATGAGTCTTTGATGATTTGGTTGGCAATGTATGGATGGGAGCTCTGATTGGGGAATTCGACACTGAGCTGTTCCCCCATCCATGAGACTCACTTCCCATGTATAAGCCTGTAGGATTCTCTGGTGTATGCTCTGAGAAACATAATTTGTTCTTCCATGGTCAGGTTCTCAGCTTCACCATCAAACAATCCTTCACGCCCATACAGCTCTGAGATGTACTTGGCCTGTTTGTCATTTTTGAGCTCAACTGTTGTAATCTGTCTGTATGCAAACTCATCAGGATGAGTCCCTTCAAGTTCTCAAGCCTCTTGTAGACTAACCCCTTTTTAATAACTCTGTTCTCTAAAGTCTTTTTGGGTGGCTGTTTAGTCTCATAGGCCTTCTTGAAATCTTCTACAATCTCCCAGGGTGATACTACAAGGACCACTATGATCTCTTCATCTACGATCCTTTTTACTTGACCCTTGTATCTCGAAGGAATGTCTTTCTTTACAATCCTGTGAGCCACCCTAGGATCAGGCCATACTCTCACCTTTTCCTTCTGATATTGAAATGTGTTGGCAAGGGTGTACAACCTCAGAGCTTCTTTCTTCATACTAATTATTGATGAAGAAGCAGCATAAGTTTTGTCGATGCTTTTCAACATCTCATTGTCATGAAGCCTTTGCTGCTGCTCTTCTTCAATCTTTATTCTCACAGTTTCCATCTGTGAGGTGGGAGTGATGGGCATGGGTTTGGCTTTAGGCAATGTTAGGACTGCATACAAAGGCACCTATCTTCTTCCACATCATCCTCTTCTCTTCTTCTTCTTCTTCTAGCCTCAACACCCTTCTCTTCTTCTTCTTGGGTGCATCATCGGCTGTGGGTTTAGAGGGTAAGGGAGTTGGTTTTGTGGGTTGTGGTAGTGGTTGTTTTGGAGAGGGAATGTTGACAGGCTGAGCTAGCATTTTAGAGGTGAGTGTGGGTTTTTAGTGTTTGGCTAGCTCAGTCCTGCTCCCTGCTCCTGCTTCATTCAAAGCTTCGACTACTAAACCCTTAGTGTATGCTTCAGACGAACATATCTTGGAGGTTATGGCCAAGATACTGTCCCTGGTCCATGATATAATCTCGATCAATGATATCCCAAGATATTTTGCAATGAATCTGATCATGATCTCTAGTCTCTCTCTTTCTAATGCATTATAACTTGCCCATCTTGTGTTAATTTCTTCAACTTCAAGTCTCCTGATCTCTGAGTCAAGCTATGTAGTATCGAACCCTTGTCTATACAATTGATCAATAATGGCATCCATTGATTTACTATGTGTAGCATCTGCCATTTTGATCATCTCATCGAGTGGAGTTCTTTCTCTTTTCCTTCACCCTTCCTCTTCTTATATGTGACATGAAAGTCTTTGTGACTTTCACCCACTTGATCATTTTCGGTTCCCTTCACAGACTCCTCTTCTTTCTCTCAGTTTCCTTTTCTTTCAGTTTGCTCTTCCTCTTTGCTTTCACTGACTGACCCTCCCCCTTTTTGGTTGCATTGGTTGCAAGGGTTTGAGTAGCAGAAAGCCTGGTGCTCACAATCTCCTCCACCAGGGGTTGTATGATTGAGGGAAGCCTCTCATCCATGGTTTTGATCACAATGTCTGTGATCATTTGGGTGATGAGAGGTTAGGTTTGCTGAAAGATAGCAACGGTTTGCTCAGAGGGGTTCTGTCCCTTAGAAGCAGTGCCAGAAATAGAAGCTGGTGGCTTGGGAGTTTTGAGTGGCTGAGTGTGTGGGAGACCTTCAGGTGAAGGTGCCATCTGTGGGTTTATGTTGGTGGCAGATGGACTTGCTTCTTGAGAGAATTGGTCAAGTAGTCTTTGTAATCTACTGACTTCTTCCTCAAGAATTGTGTTCTGGGCCAGAACATCATAAAAGAAGCCCAGGTCATCATCAGCAGATGCTGAATCACCTGACTTCCTGCTTGTAGCAGGATGTACTTGCACTGGGTGTAGACCAGTTTTAGCATGTGCCCCTTTTTCTTGGAACTGGGGACTTCCAGCCTTAGGACTATGTCCTTCATCAGCTGTTGCCTCTAGTGAGGTCTTAGCTATGTTACCAGCCTCATTCTGATCATGTGCTGATTCAGAAGAGGTGGCAGCCTCACTAGATGTTCTAATCTCCATATCCACACCACGAGATAGAACGTGTAAACCCCGGTGCTGTGGGTTGTCAGAAGCATGGTGATCCTCGTCCTCAATAGCTGTGGTTCTCCCCTTTGTTGGTGGTTGTTGGGGAGGAGGAGAGGCATGCAGTTGAGTCAGCACGTTTGCAATGATAATGGTTGGACTTTGGGGGGCGGTTGCATGGGGAGATGGGGTAAAAGCAGTGTGCACCTGGGGAGAACGGTGCTCTTCAATGGCAATCTCCTCAAATGAGGAAGATCCCAGATTTGTGGGTACCCCTTCTGTGGTTGTGCCAGGCTCCTTTTGAGAGGAATCCTAAGCGACTGTGGCTGGTGAAGTCCTTGTATCCACTAGGGGGTTATAACCAGTGGATATAGCCTGCGTTTGTGTTGCAGGGGCATCCTCAGGGGACTCATTTCCCTGAGTAGCCTTTTTTGTCTTCTTTTTAGTGGGTTTGGAGGTGGTGGCTGTGGGTTCCAGCTGCGTGGGTTTGCGCAGCTTGGCAGCCATTTTGAGTGATTGGTCAGAGTTATGCTGGGAGTATACTTCAGGCAATACAGCCGTAGCAAGGGACTCCCAGGCCAACAAGTCCCTCAGCTTGAAGCTGGTTTTCAATTATGGCCATTATGAACCGAGGATATAATATCCAACGGTTAGCAAGTTGTTTTTGGGCCATATCCTTGAGCTCTAAAATAATATTTCAGAAAAGTGTAAAGGTTGTTGCTCAAGGATGGAGTACATTACCTGTTGCCACCTTGTAGACATTTGATCCCATGATGAAGTCTTGGAGGCAAGGCATACATTTACCATATGAAATATGAGACGTTCGGCATCCGTGAAATGTTTCTTCAGTATGGTAGATGCACTCAGGTTACCCTGGTATCCATGGTGGGCAAATGATTGATTTGTTGTGCCCTTTGGATAACCAGTTGGGAAAGTGGCATCATCCAGATTAAGGGTTTGGCGAAGAGTGTCTAGAGTAATGACCACTTTTTGGCCATGGACAAACGATTAAAGAGACTCTGTTCATTCTCCTCAGAGACCAGAGTGACGTTTGTCCAGAATTGGTTAAGGGATTCGGCATATATGGTGGGATTTACCAAAAAGCCGTTTTGTAGGGTGACTGAACCATTAAATCAATGGCGTTGTGAAACTTGGTCCAGTATGGCGATTTGGTGAGATGTGCGACACAGTTGTGTCGTGGTTTTAGTTGCATGGACGCCATTGATGAAGAGAGGGTAGAGAGTTTTTGAACGTTAGGTTTTAGAAAAGAAGATAAAAACTCTGAAGGTGGGATAAGGTATTTAAAGGGTCGGTTAGAAAACGACTGAAGGTTTTGGTGTGAGTCATCAGTTGTTGAAACTACTGATGACGTGGTATTAACTTTCAGAGGTTTGAAAAGGCTGACCGTATTGGTGTGATCAGCAGTTGTTATAAGACAACCGAAGACTTGGTTTTAACCGTCAGACGTTGAAACAGCTGAAGTCTCTGATTTAGTCATCAGTAGTTATAAAACTACTGAAGACAGTTTGACTTCAGGTGATGAAACAACTGAAGACTTGGTATTAGTCATCAGTAGTTGTGAAACTACTGAAGACAGTGGTTTTGTCAGCAGTTGTTGTAAACAGTTGAAGACTTGGTGTTAGTCTTCAGTAGTTGTAAACTACTAAAGACATAGTTTTGGCTTCAGTTGTTTTAATGAAACAACAGTTGTAGAAACAATTGAAGAGTAATTACTCATCAGCTGCTTCGTCAATTCATAGCTTTTCAGCTGTTTCACACTGTCCTCAACACTTACTCATCAGACTTTTCATCTGCTTTTCAGGTGTTTCATAGGACATCAGTACTTATCTGCATTTCTGACATCAGTAGTTGTGGCTACAACAGCTGTTGTGACTACATCAGCTGTTGTAACTACATCACTGTTTCAACAAATAAAGTACTTCAGTACTGGTGAGGTATGTAGCCTTCAGTAGTTATAAAAACTACCGAGGGTAAAAAAAAACTCATTAGTACTTATATGTGACAATAATGAACTAATGATCATCGGTGCTTGTGAGCTGAGATCATCAGTAGTTGTCACTTAATTCTAGCTGCAGCATACCAAGCCTTAACCCAGGTTGTGGAAAGTTGAACTATCCAAAGGCTTAGTAAAAATGTCTGCAAGCTCATCAGCACTACGAACAAATTTTGGATCAATCAGACCTTTTTCAAAACAATCTCTAATAAAATGGTGTCTGATTCAATATGTTTAGTCCTAGAGTGCTATACAGGATTCTTGACAATACAAAGAGCTGAAGAGCTGTCCATTAACATGGGGTCTTCGTCTCTGTTATGCCATAATCCAATAATTGGTTTTGAAGCCAGAGTACCTGAGATGTACAGCGCTTGTAGCGGCAATGTACTCTGCTTCAGCAGTTGATGTAGCAACTGAGGTCTGTTTCTTGCTCTGCCAAGAAATCAAGCAGTTGCCTAGGAATTGACATCCACCAGAGTTGATTTCCTGGTCAACTTACACCCTGCATAGTCACTGTCAGAAAAAGCAACTAATTTACCAGAATGTCTAGTAGAATACCATAAACCTAGAAATGGAGTGCCTTGCAGATATCTAAAGATCCTGTTGACTGCAATCAAATGAGACTCCTTAGGTGCAGCCTGAAATCTAGCACAAACACATGTAGCAAACATAATATCTGGTCTAGAAGCTATTAAATACATCAAGGACCCAATCATACATCTGTAAAGTGTTTCATCAACCACTTTACGTTTCTGATCTGTATCCAGTTGTGTGGTGCTGCACATGGGGGTAGGACAGGGCTTACAGTTTTGTAAATCAAACTTTTCCAAAAGATCTTTTGTGTATTTGGACCGATGAATGAAAATTCCATCAGCCTTTCGTTTGATTTGCAAACCCAGAAAGAACTGTAATTCTCCCATGGCACTCATTTCAACTTCTGTTGCATCAACTTTGTAAAGGCATCACACAACTGTGGATCAGAGGATGCAAAAATAATCTCATCTACATAAATTTGAACAAGTAGATTATGCTGCCCAGCTTTCTTAATGAATAAAGTCTTATCTATGGAGCCTCTAGTGAAATTAATTTCCAGAAGAAGTTTGATAATGTCTTATACCAGGCTCTAGGAGCTTGTTTCAACCCATAAAGAGCCTTATCAAGCTTATACACCCAATTAGGATGTTTATTGTCCTCAAAGCCTGCTGGTTGACATACATAAACCTCTTCTTTAATTTTCCCATACAAAAATGCACTTTTGACATCCATTTGAAAAACTTTAAGGTTTTGATAAGCAGCATAAGCTAAAAACAATCGAATTGCTTCCAGTCTGGCTACAGGGGCAAGGTTTCATCATAATCAATACCTTCTTCTTGTGCAAACCCCTGAACAACTAGTCTGGCCTTGTTCTTAAGAATAAGCCCATTTTCATCAGTTTTGTTCCTAAACACCCATTTAGTGCCTATTGCACACTTACCTGGAGGTAGAGGAACCAGTTCCCACACTTGCTGTTTCTTGAACTGAAGAAGCTCAAGCTGCATGGCATCAACCCATCCATTGTCCTTTAAGGCAATGTGATAATTCTTTGGCTCTTGCTGACTGATGAAGAGAGCATAGAAGCAGAAATTTGACAATTGACTTCTTGTTGATACGCCAACAGTGATATCACCAAAGATTTGAGACATAGGGTGATTCTTTAGATCTTGATACACAATGAGATCTGTGCATGTGTTTTGTAGAAGGCTCAGCAGCAACAGATGGTGATGTGAATCATTTCCTTGAAACCAATCAGTGGATGGTAATTCAAAGGAAGTTGAATTTGAAGAAATCTCATCAGCATTTGTTATG
This sequence comes from Flaveria trinervia, assembly GCA_025506515.1. Taxonomy (NCBI): domain Eukaryota; kingdom Viridiplantae; phylum Streptophyta; class Magnoliopsida; order Asterales; family Asteraceae; genus Flaveria; species Flaveria trinervia. The sequence goes on along the minus strand of CM046448.1, from coordinate 89,959,131 downwards.
GATGGTGGTACTGGAGCTACAGGACCATCAGATCTAGCTGAATCAGGCAGTTGATCTAAACCTAAAGAGGTGAGTACTGCTATCATCATCATCAACAGCACCAGTAGAACCACCAGGTGGTGAACTGTTGACAGGAGCAACAACAAGAGTTTGATAAGGAACATATTGCAGTATGTCCAAATCAAATATCTCCACAGGGCTTTGTGGAATCTTGTCCTTTGGAGATTCATTAAACTTAACATGTAGAGTCTCTTCAACCATCTTTTTTCTACAGTTGAAGACTCTATATGCTTTGCAAGTTGATGAATAACCAACAAAGTACCCTGCATCCACCTTAGGATCAAATTTTTGGAGTTGATCCCGTGTGTTGAGAATGAAACAAGGACACCCAAATGCTCTGAAGAATGAAATTAGAGGGGAAAAATGATGAAGAACTTCATACGGAGTCTTCATCAACCTCTGATTTACTAGAACTCTATTCTGTACATAGCAAGCTGTATTGACAGCTTCAGCCCAAAAAGTCATTGGCAGTCCAGAATCAGCCAACATGGACCTTGCAGCTTCAATAAGGGTGCTGTTCTTTCTCTCTAGTACTCCATTTTGCTCAGGAGATCTTAGGATGCTATACTGCCTCTTGATTCCCTTTGATCAGTAAAACTCATCAAGTGTGTGGTTTCTGAATTCAGTACCATTGTCACTCCTCACACACTTAACTGGTAGGGAATACTGCTTCTCAACGTGTAACACAAAGTTCATAATGGACTGCGCAGCCACATCCTTTGAATGCAAGAAGAAAGTCCATACAAATCTGGAGTAATCATCCACAATTACCAGACAGTATTTCTTCTTAGCCATACTCATCACTCTCACAGGACCAAAGAGATCCATGTGAAGAAGCTGTAAGCAGGCAGTGGACTTAGGTTCTTTTATGGAGGGAAATGAAGCTTTGTGCTATTTTCCTTTTAAACAAGCAGTGCAGTTATCTTCACACTTGAACTCCTTCATAGGCAGTCCCCTTACTAAACCATGGTTTATAAGCTGATTTATGTTTTTGAGATTCACATGACCCAGCCTTCTATGCCATAGAATAGATTCTTGAGGGGAAGCCTTGGAAAATAGGCAAGGATGGCCTTTGAGATCTATTTTCTTGGAAAGATCTAAGGCATACACTCTTCCTGTCTTGTTGGCCTTTAGGAGAGTGTGTTCATCCAACACCTTATCAATCAAACTTAGAACTTGGATGACAGAATCCGACAGTTCTGACTGGTGAAAAGAGCAACATGGCCTTTGTCACACATTTGACTGACACTCAAGAGGTAGTACTTGAGATTTTCCACATGGTTAACATCATCAAACTTTATTTCCCCATTGGAAACAAAGCCTTTGCGGATGATGTAACCCTTTGCATCATTACCAAATTACACAAACCCCTTCCTTCCTTGAGAGTAGTCATTAAGAAGTGATCTGTTTCCAGTCATATGCATGGATCCTCCACTGTCTACATACGAGATGCCTCTGAGGTATGTTGAAGAACCCTGCAAAATACAACAAATTAGTTAGATTTTGAGACCCAAACCTTTTTGGTCATGGCCTGTTCTCATCAACATATGGTAAACTAACATGTTTGTTGGAAACAACAGCCTGAGAGGAAGAAACTGGTGAAGAAAAGGAATCCTTTGGCTTGGACCTCCTTTTCTGTGGTTTCAACATAGGAACATCTAATTGGTTAACTCTTCCCAATAGATGTTGAACCATCATAACCAGCTGTGTCTGATTTTGTGATAAGGCTTTCAGCTCTTCAGACACATTGGCATTGGAGTTTGATAAGTTCCTATGTTTCACCTTCTTCTTTTGAGCAATCTCAACTGTTACCTGTTTAACCCCTTCCTTTTTGGATTTCTTTTTGGACTTAAGGGTTACAGGATTTGATGTTGCTGGTACAAATGTGGCTTCAAACTCAGTTTTCATTTTAACCATTTTCTCTTTACTTTCCTCTTTATGTTTGAGTTTGGATCCCCTTTTGTACCAACAATCATCTGTAAGATGATTGAACAAACCACATACTTCACATGGTTTCTTCTTCATCTTATGATGATCATCAACTAAAGAGAATGAAACTACTGAGGAGTTGCTCTTCACTTCCTCTTTAGTAGTCTTCAAACTCTTTCTACTGACAGTTTTCTTCTCTTCAGTGCTGACAGTAGTTGAAGTTTGAACTTCAGGTGTTAAATCTTGCTCTCCAGTCCTTTCAGGACTTCTAGAGATAGCTCCTGAGTTGATCATCTCTTTGATCATGTGAGTGTCAGCAGTGGAACCATCAACATCAGCTGATGGGTTCTGAGAGGGCTTAGTGTTGACTTCAACTTTTGATGATGCTCTATCAAAAAGTGAATCACATGATGAGGTGGATTGGTTATTGCTTCCTCCATCAGATTTCACTTCTGCTCTTGAAGCAAAATCTATAGGAGGAGCAGTGTGATTATAACCAATACCAAACTTCACATTGGAAGCAGATTGCTTACTAAGAAGCATTTCAAAACCTTTGCATGATTGTACCCATCAATCACACTCTACCTGGGTGACTGCAAGGGTTTCTTTGAGACTTCTCTGGTCTTCCAGAATAACCTCTAGCTTGGCCTTTTCATCATTTAATTAGCATTTAAGCTTATAAATCTCATCATTTTTACTATTAAGAGCAGACTCAAACTCAGCTTTTCTTTTAGAAATGGTTTTCTCAAACTCAAGTTTTTGATTTATTAATGCTACATTTGCCTCTCTAATGGAGACAAAGGCAGCAATGCATGATTCAGAACATAACTTGGCTTTAGCCTCTGAAGATACCTAAGTTACCTGTGAAGATGATGCATTTGAGCAGGAACCCTCAGTAGACTCCAGGGCCATGAGAGCCAGATTCCCAAAAGGACTGTCACCACTATGTTGACCAGCACCTGTGAATAGTTGTTCATGACCAGACATGTCATCCGGTAAACTGCTCCAGTCAACAACTCCAGGGGTGAAGAAGCTGTGTTGTTGAGGTTGAGGAGGTTGATCTGATTGAGATGGTTGAGGTTCTGGTAGTGCATGAGGTTGTGGTACTATAGGAACTTGAACTTGATTTGACTGTGGCATGTAATAACAAGGGTAAGGATATGGCATTTGACCCTGAGGAACAAAATATACAGGAGATTGTGGTTGAGAATGATGACTAGAATTGACAGGATGTTGCCCTCTGTGTTGTTGACTATTGCCAGGGAAAATCACAAAAGGTGCAGAGGAATTAGATCCAGATGATCTGCATTCTCTAGCAAAGTGTCCAAGCCTGTGGCATTTGTGACACTTCAACTAACTCTTGTCAAAACCAACTTTGGTTTTGCCAGAGAGTCCTGGGAACTTTCTTCCAGTTCTTTTGTAGAACTTCTGAGATCTGATATTTATCAAGGCCATTTGGCACAAAATATCCATCTCTTCTAAGTCATCATCAGCAATCCCCTTGAGATCATCCATGGTGAAGCATAGATTGTCATTATTACCCCCAGTAAACTGACTATCAACACTCACAAACGCAGAATGAGAAGTGTTTGAGGAGAAATCAATATGCTCATCATACTGGCATTCAGAAGAAGCATATTCTAACTCATGACCAACCAAGGCAGTGTTACCTGGTACAAAGTCTTTAGTGAGCTTTCCAGATGATGACAATTTTCGTTTCTGTTCTATCTCTCTCTCAAATGTGAGTAATTTCCCATGGAGTTGCGTGAGAGATAGTTTGTCCAAATTTGCACTAGAGCGTAGGACAATAGTATATGTGTCCCATCTCTCAGGCAGTGATCTGAGAAATCTGTTATTCATCTGGATATTGGTGTACTCAAGTTTGACCATTTTTAATTCAGAGATCAAACAAGAGAACCGCTCAAACTGTTGAGTCAGTGTCTCACCCTTTCTATGAGAGAATGTCTCGTATTGTTGGGCAAGGATTTCTCTATTATTTGCCAAGACCTCATCTGTTCCTCCAAATTGTTCTTTGAAGTCATTCCAGAGGTCATGGGCAGTTTCATGATGCATTAGCCCAGAATAGATTTCGTTGGGCAGTGCCATGGCCAGAATTCCATGGGCTTTTGCATCAATCTCAAACAATTTATTATCCTCATCTGAGTATTGCTCCTTCCTCTTCGGAACCATATGATTGGTTTCCGGGTTATTCACCATAGGCTTGTGTGGACCATGTACCACTGATGTCCAACAACCTGCGCTGTTAATAGATAGGTGATGGAGCATTCTTTGTTGCCATATGTTATACTCATTCCTAACCAGCATTGGAGGCTTGGTTGCGGAACTAGTATTATGAGGATCATTGGAAGGAGTAGTAATTTTCAGTCCAAAAACAATTTAATTCAAGCTTTTAAACGTTTTTACATAGACCACAATAGACTCAATGAAAACCAAGAGAAAATCTCAGGATGAATGACTAGAAACACAGAAAATTCAATCTCTATAACCGTTTCTTGCAAAAAAAAATGCTAATTCAATCAAACTTGGATCTTGAATAGCAGTTTCAATGATCAATTATTAGATCGATCAATGATTAACCTGCTCTGATACCATTTGTTAGGATCAATGATCACAAGTTTGATGTATTAGAGCGTAACGCAGCGGAATAAGAACAAGAATTAGACAAATTGTAGCAAGAATTTGATACCCGTATGCATTAAGAACAAATACGGTTATAACGAGAGAATATGTTTCTGTAACAAGAAATGTTTCTATAATATCGAATATTTCTGATCAAATCATTCTACTTATTACAATAGGTTGACACTCCTTATATAGAGTGCAATCGCTGCTGTTATCACGGGAAAGTGACAACTGGCAGATCTATTACAAAAATAACTAACTCTTAACAAACTACTGAAATGTTCACAACTACTGAGAACATATCAGAGTGTTAAGTACAAAATATGAAACTACTGGATAAGAAACTACTGAAACTACAACGACTGAAGAACAAGCTCTTCAGTCGTTTTACAAAACTACTGAAAAACATAAAACTACTGATGAGCACAACAACTGAAGAAATATTCTTCAGCTGTTGTGTCAAACTACTGAACAGATAAAACATAAAACTACTGAAAGGTAAACCGTTACAACTACTGAAGAAGACCTCTTCAGCTATTGTGACAACGTCTGATACTTTGGTCTTTAGCACTTGTGTCTTCAGACTTTGTCTTCAGCACTTGTCTTCAGCACTTGTCTTCAGACTTTGTCTTCAGCACTTGTCTTCAGACTTTGTCTTCAGTACTTGTCTTCAGACTTTGTCTTCAGCACTTGTCTTCAGACTTTGTCTTCAGCACTTGTCTTCAGACTTTGTCTTCAGCACTTGTGTTCAGACTTTGTAATCAGCTATTGTCTTCAGCTGTTGTGGTCTTCAGTAGTTGTTGTGACGTCAGTGGGACTTAAAGGTTTTTCTGATCCGGCTCATTGGTTCTTTTGGTCCTACAGAAGGAATACGACATCAGATGGGTAAACTTCAAACCTCAACTACCGAAGAGGTACATTCATAGGTCTGAAGTGGATCCCATGTCTGGAAAGCCTAAAGTCGTGCTGAAGTGGATTCCCCCGCGCACAATGTCAAAGATTCCTTTATGGGAAATGCCTCAGGACTTCACTCCACACTTCAAAAGGTGGTATTATGATTGGAGAACTGACGAAGCGGTCATAGTTCTAAATAGAGAGGGAAAAATGGAAACTATCCGGGTATTCGACCCAATGTGGCTTACAAACTTGTCTGAAGAAGATGTCTACACATTGTACAAGTGGCCACTGTTCTATGACGCGCAAGATATTGTGCAAGCCCTCTAGTTCCAGGATGTTATACGACTCTGCTTTGCATTTGAAATACATACAGGAGTTACTAGAGAGGAGAAGTACAAGTGGTTTGAGGAGCTTATGAAGAATGTCAGACGTTAAAGGAAACTAGGTTTAAGGGGGAGTTTATTGATACATATGTACCTAGTTTATGAGCTTAATGTAAATGTCTGTCATGTCTTACACATATGTAATAAATGAGTTGAATGAAATATAATATATGGTTGATGCTTATAATGTTTAATATTTCATTGTATTATTGTGTGTAAAAGAATAATGAACTAACTATATTGGATTGAGGTTGTTATGCATAGTTCTTTGTCAATAATGATTGAGAAACGTGTTCAAACTTAATCATATGAAGTCTTCATGCGAATTGACCATGCTAATGGACCATACGCATGAATACATATGCTAATGGACCGATCGCATAAATACACATGCTAATGGACTAGTCGCATGACTGAACCAGGAGACTAGATCTGTCGCATGATTGACACATAAGATAGACTCAGTCGCACGACTGAACCTTCAGTCATGCGTATGGATCAATAGCATGATTCAGTCGCACAACTGAACCAGGCTAATGGTTCAGTCGTACGATTGAAAAACCCTAACCTATAAATACCACTTAAATCGTGGAAAAACATAAGAATTCGAAACACTTGAACACATACTCGTAGCCAAGCCGTCCAGAGTGTCCAGAAAGCCTGTTATAAGTTCATCCTTTTTTCAGTTGATCTTGATTTAATCATTCTTAATGTTTCCTTTATTGTTAGATTGATCGGAACTGCGTTCTCACTGACTGGATCGCTAATCAAATAGGATTCCGCACTATCTGATCTCGTTTCACGCATTATGAGTTAGTACTCCGTACATACACGGTCCTAACAGAAGCCATACTAAAGAGCTGCAAAGGTGGGTTCTAGAACCCCTCTTTTACATGTTTTAACTAATTTTAGGGCTGGAAATGCATGAATGTACATTTTTATAAAACTGGGTTTCATACCTGTATGTATGAATGTGTGTATGTTGTGGTTATGGTGTGATTTTAGATTATGTTCATGCTTGATGTTGTTATGGTTGTGTTTCTAAGGCTTAGAATGCATGATTTAAGCTTAGAACATTATAGATGAGGTTTGGGGACTGAAACTGCTGTTAAGTGTGCCCTAGTCAGCTCATGTGCCCAAACAGTAGTTCATACGCCTAAGTTTAGAAAACCTGCTTAAGTATGAGAAATGCGGATGAGCATTGACAAATGCGGATGAGAAAGTCAATGCGGAGGAGTAAGTCATGCGAATGAACAAGTGCGGAGGAGCATTGACAAATGCGGATAAGTAAGGTCAATGCAGATGAACAAATGCGGATGAGTAAAATCAATGCTGATGAACAAATGCGGATGAGTAAAAGAAATGCGGATGAACAAAAAGGGAAATGCGGATGAACACTTAGAATATTTTCTGACTTTTTGGGGAAAAGTGAAATTTAGGCTTTGACTTGGGAGGTTCCCGGGGTTCATGTAAACAGACTTTTAAGGTCATAGATATTGCGATGGGCGTTTTATGATGATAATATGATGTATGATTGATGCTTATGCATGATGGTATGTATGATGTACGTTATGTATGCATGATGATGCCCTGTATGGTGATGATGTACATTTGTGTTCTTTGTTATGCATGATGAGGCCCTGTATGGTGATGATGTACATTTGTGTTCTTTGTTATGCATGATTATTTTCCCGTGGCTTTATGTTGAATGTTAATAAATGAAATGAAAGTATTATGTAACGTAAAGTGGAAGATAATGAAAAGAGGAACAATATGAATGAATGATTGCATTAATGAATGAATGAAAGTATGAAAGGCTTGCAAGAATATGTATGGAGGTTCACATTCAATAAAGGTGTTAGCTCAACCATGTGCGGGTTAGCTACCCAGAAGGATGTACACTTGGGCTTGATCCATGTGATAAAGCGTCTTTATGGATGTTCACACCTAATGAGGGGTGTCAGCTCAACTATGTACGGGTTAAATACCCCATGAGGATGCACACAGGGTCTAATCCTTGTGATTGACCATATGTATGGGACCATTGTCGCTTACCCTAGGTACTGGAGCCAGCTTCGTGCATAATGTTCGGGGTCTATGAAAGACCTCAGGCCCAGTACCGGCTTTATGCATGGCAGTGGGGTGAAGCACTTGGCATTGGTTCGAATGAAAATAAAGATTTAATGATGAATGTACGGAATGAACCAACGAATGATGAAGATAATAATGGTATTATCTCTGTGTCTGTATAATGCAGGATCACGTATGATTGTAAAGGAAGGTTTTAAACGAAAGATAATGTATGTTATATTTTAAAAGTAGAACTCACTCGGCAACACTAACTTTTTATGCATTTTAAACTTGCTGAGGATGGCATGGGGCGGCTACTTGGCTCTTTTGGATGACATTTTTTTGGTTAATGTTTTGGAATTGTAATGCAAACAAATGAAATTATGAAACGAATGTTGCATTATTTTTCAAAAAGCATTTTTATTGAAAATGTTGTTTTTAATGTCTCCGCTGCAACGTTTATTTCAAGTTAATGTAATTATATACGTTTTATGGGCGATGATTTGCCAGCTATAAGCGTCCTAGGAATGGGGCCTTACAAGTTGGTATCAAAGCCAAAGTTTAAGTGAAACAGGTAAAGTTTCAAAATAAACCTAAACTGAAAACGGGACGGAAAGGGAAGGGATGCCAGTCTGAGGAGCTACGTGCCATTAGGTATTTTCTTAATGTTAACTAGTATTACGTGCACATGTTATGTGGTTTATGTGCTGCTTGTAGATTTAGATACTAATGTAGTCAGGATATGAAATGCTTGGGGTATGAAGAGTAAAGTAAGTGGCTAATCATAACTAGCCACTGTATTTAGCGACTTACTATACTTGTTATAAACTGAGCTGTTCCCTTGAATGATCGTGTTGGTGTTTGAATCTTTTAGTGTGTGTTGAGGATGGCTGGTGGTAGATCATCTAAAGCTTCATGTGGTAGAGGTCATGGTGCCGAAACATGAGCTACGAGAGGAAGGCCTAGAGCCGAAAAGGTGGTTCATGAAGAACCAGAGACCCCTCATCCGGAGGGTGGTGATGAGAGTGCTAACTTAGGGGCTTCGGTAAAGGAGGCTGTGGTCGAAGAAGTGCATCAAGTCATGTAGACGATCTTACCGTCTGTAGTGACTGAAGTGATCAAGGCTGTACGAGAAGGAGAGAGAAGGGAGAGAAACAGGTCCTTGGGAGAACGGGAGCGACCGGAGCCTGAAACGGTTCTCTCAGATGATGAAGAGGAGGAAGAAGAAGAGCCTACGTCGGAGGTGGCATGAGGCTGTAACTACGGGAAATTTCAAAGGTGTAAGCCCCCTACTTTTGATGGTAATGGCACTGCTGCTGCTGCTGCTCACCGATGGGTGAGGGAAATGGATGTTATTCTGAATATCAGCAAGTGCCAAGAAGACCAGAAGGTGAAATTTGCTGCCCACTCGTTTGTGGACTCAGCTCTATGTTGGTGGGACAATATACCCCAAGCTGAGGGTAGTCAAGCAATTGGGAGAATGAGGTGGTCTGAACTGAAAAAGTTGGTGATTGAGGAGTTCTATCCTCATAGGGAAATGGATAAGGTGGAAAGGGAATTCCTGCAGCTGGAGGCGGGAACCATGACACATGAACAATACACCACTAAATTCAACAAAATTGCATAGCTGGTGCCAGATCAAGTGACGCCTCTGTCACAAAAGATTAAGAGGTACATTCAGGGCTTGCCAGCGGATATCCGTAGCCACATGATCGCCACCCGATCAGCACGTTTAGGTGGTGGTGACTGAAGGCAACGAGAAAGGTGGTGGTGACGGATGTAGAATGGAAAAAGGTTTGGTCGGGGTGGTGCCCCGACGAGTAACCAGAAGGCACGGGTAGATGACCGCCATGTGGTCACATCCGGTGCGGGAGTAAAGAGATTCAGCAAATGTGGGAAGGTGCATAATGGCAAGTCTAGGTGGGGATCGAATGTGTGCTTCAAGTGTGGGAAGTCTGGTCATATGGCAAGGGAATGCAAAGTAGGGAGATGTTTCAACTATGGTGCGGAGGGCCACATGAGTAGGGACTATAAGAAGCCAAGGGCTAAGGGTTCTAGGGTGAAGAAGACTGGAGGTGAAGGACCGAGGGCGAGAGCTAGAGCATTTACGATGACGCAAGAGGAGGCTAGGATGGACCTTGATGTTGTGTCAGGTACGTTTCTAGTAAACCAAACTTTAGCCTCTGTGTTATTCGATTCTAGTGCTAGTAAAAGTTTCATCTCTGCTGCTTTCTGTGCTAAATTGCCTTTTAGTAGTAAGAATATAGATGCGCCCTTTGATGTAGAAACTGCCATAGGTAAGTCTACTAGGATTTCTGAGATGATAGAAGGATATGATGTGGAATTAGAAGGTCACAAGTCAACTGGTAGACCATTTGTGATGACCTTAGGCGGGTTTGACGTACTCCTAGGGATGGATTGGTTAGCGGATTATGAGGCAAACATTGTGTGTCACAAGAAGATGATTCGTTTGACAGTGCTTGACGGGAGTTCGGTGACGGTTTATATTGATCGAGTCACGGCGATTCCGAAAGTGATTTCGATGGTGGTGGCGGGAAAGTGTATGAGGCGTGGATGTAGCACCTACTTGGCTTATGTAAAAGATGTGGATACACCAACACCATAGCTATCCAATGTCACGGTTGTGTGTGACTTTTCGGATGTGTTTCCCGAAGACTACCAGGAGTGCCACCTGACCGAGAGATCGAGTTTCAGATTGATTTGGTACCAGGTGCCCAACCTGTTGCCAAGGAATCGTATCGGTTGGCTTCGACTGAGATGAAAGAGTTGATAGAGCAATAGCAAGAGCTGCTTGATAAGGGGTTTATTAGACCAAATATCTCTTCTTGTGGTGCTCCGGTATTATTCATGAAAAAGAAAGACGGTAGTATGAGGATATGCATTGACTACCGTGAGCTATGTTGATCCATCTGTAGCTAGTTTACGATCTTAATGTAATATGTCTGTCATGTCCTAAATGTAAATGAATTGTATGAGTTAAATGAAACAGAATATGTGATTGATGATCTTAATGTTGAATGTTTCAGTGTATGTTTCAATGTTTACTATTTATTAACGCATATTGACAAACTATATAGCTTGTGGGTGCTTAAATAGATCATAGTTAAGTAGTGATTGAGAAACATATTCAACTTAGTCGTATGGAGTTTTCATGCGAATGGACCATGCTAATGGACCATACGCATGAATACTTCATGCTAATGGACCAGTCGCACAACTGAACCAGGACACTGGATCAGTCGAACAACTAAGACATACGGATGACTCAGTCGCACGACTGAACCTTCAGTCGTGTGATTGACTCAGTCGCATGCTTTAGTCGCACGACTGAACCATGCTAATGGTCTAGTCGTACGATTGACTAACCCTAACCTATAAATATCACTTAATTCGTGGAAAAATGTAACACTTTCAATAGTTCGACTCCTACTCGTACCCTAGCCGTCCAGAGACCCAAGAATACCTGTTCCAAGTTCATAGATCGCGGTAAATCATCCTACTATCGTTCTTGAAGTTTAGTTACATTCTTGGATTGATTTTACATGCATTCTCACTGATTGGATCTCCAATCAAATAGGATTCCACACTATTTGAGTTGGTATACACGTAAATCAACTAGTACTCCATCCGTACACGGTCCCTAACAAGCTGAATAAGTTGACGATAAAGAACCGATACCCATTACCAAGAATTGATAATTTGTTTGATCAGCTTCAAGGTGCCTGTTGGTTTTCGAGGATAGACCTTCGATCGGGCTACCATGAGCAAAAGGTGAAAGAGCAGGATATTCCTAAAATAGCTTTTCGCACGTGTTATGGTTACTACGAGTTCCTCGTTATGTCATTTAGTTTGACCAATGCGCTAGCTGCTTTTTTTGATCTGATGAATCGAGTGTGTGAGCCGATGTTGGTTAAATCAGTGATTGTGTTTATCGATGATATCTTGATTTGTTCTAAGAGTGAGGAGGAGCATGCCGGTCACACTCGGGAGGTGTTAGGGATGTTGAGAAGGGAGAAACTATATGCTAAATTCTCCAAGTGCGCGTACTGGTTGTGCACGCTTTAGTTTTTGGCTCATGTAGTGAATACCGAGGGGATGAAGGTGGATCCAGCAAAGGTGGAGGTAGTGATGCAGTGAAAGTCTCCAAAGACGCCATCCGAGATTCATAGATTCTTGGGTTGGCAGGCTACTACAGGAGATTCATTAAAGACTTTGTTGGACCAAAAGAACCAATGAGCCTGATCAGAAAAACCTCTAAGTCCCACAGACATTACAACTGCTGAAGAAGATCACAACAGCTGAAGACATCAGCTGATTACAAGTTCTGAAGACAAAGTCTGAAGACAAGAACTGAAGACTACTACTGAAGACAAAGTCTAAAAGTAAAGAACTGAAGACAAAGTCTGAAGCTATCAGCTGAAGACAAAGTCTGAAAGTAAAAGTCTGCTAACAGTTCAGGTTGTTGGACATCTGTGGTACATGGTCCACACAAGCCTATGGTGAACAATCCGGAAACCAACCAAATGGTTCCGAAGAAGAAGGAACAATACTCAGATGAGGATCGAAAATTATTTGAGAATGATGCTAAAGTGCATGGAATTCTGGCCATGGCACTACCGAATGAAATCTATTCTGAGCTTATGCATCACGAAACTGCTCATGACCTCTGGAATGCATTAAAGGAACAATTTGGTGGAACAGATGAGGTCTTAGCAAACAACAGAGAAATCCTTGCCCAACAATATGAGACATTCTCTCATAGGAAGGGTGCGTCACTAACTCAACAGTTTGAGCGTTTTTCCTGTTTGATCTTTGAGCTGAAGATGGTCAAACATGAATACACTAATAGGTTGGACCAAAAGAACCAATGAGCCTGATCAGAAAAACCTCTAAGTCCCACATACATCGCAACAACTGCTGAAGACTTGATCAGCTATTTGACAAAGTCTGAAGAGCAACAGCTGAAGAACAATGTACTGAAGACTTCAACTACTGAAGACCAAAGTCCGAAGATCAACAGCTGAAGACTAAAGTACTGAAGACTTCAAAAGCTGAAGACTAAAGTACTGAAGACTTCAACAGCTGAAGACCAAAGTCTGAAGATCAACAGCTGAAGACTAAAGTACTGAAGATCAACAGCTGAAGACATCAGCTGATGAAAACAACTGATGTTCAAGAAGTCCAAGTACTGAAGCTTTCAGAGTTTGTTACAACAGCTGAAGAAGCATTCTTCAGTTGTTGTGATGGTTTCCTTTCAGTAGTTTCTTTTCTGTTTCAGTAATTGTAAAACGACTGAAGAGCTTGTTCTTCAGTCGTTGTAGTTTCAGTAGTTTCTTTTTCAGTAGTTGTAGTGATAGTTAACACTTAGTATTTTTGTAAGATGTCAGCTGTTTTGACATCTTCAGTAGTTGTATTAACTTTCAGTAGTTTTAATTATTCTGTTAGATGTCACTATCAAGTGACATCAGCAGACGTCACATCTCCTATATAAGGAATGTTCCACCACGACATCTCTTATATAAGGGATGATTGACATAATTGTAGCGTGACATTTTGCCACCACGAAAGCGCGTATTGAATGAAACATTTGATTTTCAGAATTCTTTCTATAACCGTTTTCTCTTATTTTGAATATCAAATGTATTCTTGTGAATTGGTTAAATAATTGTTCGATTTCCGCTGCAATACTCTCTTATCAATCAAACGTAGATCGCTGATCCTAACAATTGGTATCAGAGCAGGTTAATCATTGATCAATCTAACAACTAATCATTGAAACTGCTATTTGATATCTGCATTTGATTGAATTAGCATATTTGCAAGAATTGGTTATAGTTCAATTGAATTTATGCTACTTTCGTTCAACTGCTTTCTGTTTTCTTTTGGTTCAATTTGGTTTGTGTGTTTTTTTGTTCTAAATCTGTTAAAACTTAATTGATTTTGGTTGAATCTGAGAATGACTACTCCTTCTAATGACCCTCACAATACCGGTTCCTCAACCAAGCCTCCGATGCTGGTTAGGACTAAGTATAACATATGGCAACGAAGAATGCTTCATCACCTGTCTGTCAACAGTTCAGGGTGTTGAACATCTGTGGTACATGGTCCACATAAGTCTATGGTGAACAATCCAGAAACCAATCAAATGGTCCGAAGAAGAAGGAACAATACTTAGATGAAGATCAGAAACTGTTTGAGATTGATGCTAAAGCCCATGGAATTCTGGCCATGGCACTGCCGAATGAAATCTACTCAGGGCTTATGCATCATGAAACTGCTAATGACCTCTGGAATGCACTGAAGGAACAATTCGGTGAAACTGATGAGGTCTTAGCAAACAACAGAGAAATCCTTGCCCAACAATATGAAACATTCTCTCATAGGAAGGGTGAGACACTAGCTCAACAATTGGAGCGTTTTTCCTGTTTGATCTCTGAGCTAAAAATGGTCAAACATGAATATACCAATAGGCAATGAATAACAGATTCCTCAGATCACTGTCTGAGAGATGGGACACATACACTATTATCCTACACTCCAGTGCAAATCTGGATAAACTATCTCTTACCTAACTTCATGGGAAACTGCTTACATTTGAGAGAGAGATAGAGCAGAAAAGGAAACTGTTATCATCAGGAAAGCTCACTGATGACTTTGTACCAGGGAACACTGCATTGGTTGGTCATGAGTTAGAATATGCTGCATCTGAAAGTAATTATGATAAGCATATAGATTTTTCTTCAAACAGTTCAGATCATGCATTTGTTGGTGTTGATAGTCACTCAGGCTGTAATAGTGACAATTTATGTTTTATCATGGATGATCTGAAAGGATTAGCTGATGATGATCTAGAAGAGATAGATATTCTGAGCCAAGTGGCCTTGATTAATATCAGATCTCAGAAGTTCTACAAAAGGACTGGCAGGAAATTTCCTGGACTCTCTGGCAAAACCAAAGTTGGTTTTGACAAAAGTAAGTTGAGGTGTCACAAATGCCAAAGGCTTGGACACTTTGCTAGAGAATGTAGATCATCTGGATCTAACTCCTCTGCACCCTTTATGACTTTTCCAAGCACTAGTCCACAAAACAGAGGGCAACATCCTGCTAGTTCTGGTCATCATTCACAACCTGTATCTCTTGCATATTTTGTCCTCAGTGTCCAATGTCATATCCATATCCCTGCTATTACATGCCTCGGCCAAATCAAGTCCAAGTTTCTACAGCACACAATCACAACAAGCTTACCTGAGCCTCTACCATCTCAATCACAACGTCATCACAGCTTCTTTACCCCTGGTAATGTTGACCGGAGCAGTTTACCAGATGATCTCTCTGGTACTGAGCAATTATTTGCTGGTGATGGTCAACATGGTGGTGAACATCCTTTTGGGAATCTAGCTCTCATGGCCCTGGAATCTACTGAGAGTTCATGCTCCAATGCATCTTCTTCATAGGTAACCTAGGTATCCTCTGAGGCTAAGGCCAAGCTTTGTTCTGAATCTTGCATAGATGCATTTATCTTTATTAGAGAAGCAAATGTAGCTTTAATTAATCAAAATCTAGAGCTTGAGCAAACTATTTCCAAATGAAAAGTTGAATATGAGTCTGTCCTTAAGGACAAATTTGATGAGATTTATAAGCTTAAATGCCAATTAAATGATGAAAAGGCTAAGCTAGAGGTCATTCTGGAGAACCATAAGGAACTCAAAGAAAAACTTGCAGTTACCCAAGTTGAGTGTGACCGCTGGGTGTCATCCTGCAAGGGATTTGAAATGATGCTCAGTAAGCAATCTACTTCTAATGTGAAGTTTGGAATAGGTTACAACCATATTGCACCTCCAATAGATTTTACTCCAAAACCAATAGTCACATCTGAAGGTGAAAGTAATCTCCAAACCACATCATCATTTGCATCATCCTCAAGTGATCTCCTAAAATCACAAGATGAAATAAGGGTTGATACCTCAGCAAGTCAATAGGCTGATGGGTTAACTAATGATAAGCACATGAAGCTGAGTATTTCAGATGTTGTTCCTCAAAGTAACTTAAGTACTGAAGGGCAAATTACAACAGCTGAAAAGCATTTCAAATCAGCTGAAATAAATGGATTAACAACTGCTGACAAAGAACAGCTGAAGAACAACTCTTCAGCTGTTACAGATTCTTCAGTACTGAACAAAAGTACTGAAAGGAGGAAGTACTAAAGTGCACACCTTCAGTAATTTCCACATCAGCAGTTGATCAATCAAGATGAAAAATAAGCTGTGAATAATGTGTTAATTTCAATCATCTTTCTGATGAATGTTGGTACAGAAAGGGTTCCAAACTCAACAGAGATAAGCTCATTAAAATCCAGATGGATGAAATGAAAACTGAGTTTGAGACTAAGTTTGTACCACAGCTGATAGTGCTTTTCATGACAAACATCAGACGAAGTCTGTTAACCTTAAGGAGGAAACGGTGGATCACAGGAACTCATCAAACACAAGTACTAATATGTCACAAGAGCTGAAAGCTTTGGCTACAAATCAGACATAACTTGTGTTGATACATGTATGTCCCTAGATCATGATATGATTGTATTAGATCTTGTTTGTCTGATTCTGTGTAAGTTGATATGATGAATGAAATAATATTAGTAGACTGTGATTTTAATGATTAATATTTCAGTAATAAGTTGATATAAAATTGTTAATTAGGTTAGTGATTGTTTGAATGTTTACATATAATGTTTATTAATCATACATTCAAACTTAACATAATGAATTTCTCATGCCAATGGCCCATGCGAATGGACCATTAGCATGAACAACTTCATACGAATGACTCAGTCGCATGACTGAACTGGGTGACTGGATTAGTCGTATGATTGACACATAAGATGGGCTCAGTCGCACGACTGAACACTCAGTCGTGCGGATGAATCAACCGCATGGTTCAATCGCACGACTGAAACATACTAATGGTTCAGTCGCACGATTGAATAATACCAACCTATAAATACAACCCAATTCGTGAAAAATAAAAACTCTTGATCAATTACGATTCCAGAGGTACCCTAGCCGTCCAGAAACCTCCTAATTCGTTCTCCAAGTTCACAGAACACATTAGATCGTTTCCCAATTGATTTCTAACGTTAGTTTAAATTCTTTATTGATTCTTCGTGTGTTCTCACTGATTGGATCGCCAATCAAATAGGATTCCACACTATTTGATCTGGTATACACGCTAATCTCCAGGTATTTCGTTCAAATACTAGGTCCTAACAAGTGGTATCAGAGCTTTGGCTCTTGATTACATGTGATTCAATCAAGATTGATAAAAAGTTTGTGTTTTTGCACTAAAAACGCAATCTTTTGTGTCAAAAGTGATCTTGGACGTTCCCTGCTCATCAAAGTTTGGTTTCTACGGACTTAGGCAATTAAACCTTGCGAAAGTTCAAATTTTTACGGCTAAAACACGTTTAACCTAGAAATTTTCACATAACAGCAGCTTCAGTCGCACGAGTGAGCCATTCGCACGACTGGAGCTCATTCGCATTGCTCAGACGCACGATTGGACATAGTCGTATCTCCGTTTGTACGAATGAACCGTTCGGTCGTACTGTTCATACGCATCAGATTCATTCGCACGACTGAGCTAATCACTTAGTTCAGCCGCACGATTGAACCAGTCGTAGAGTTCATACGCACGACTAGTCCATTCACACCCTTCAGTCGCCCCAGTGACAATTGTTTATTAGACTTAAAGTTATTCACAATGGAAGATCAAAATGTCAGCCTTTACTGCTGGGAAGGACTCTAGGATCCAGAACCTGCTGTTACTTGAGAGTGAGGTGGGTAATCATAATAAACCACCAAATCTTTTAACATTAGATGAGTTTCCCCACTGGAAACAACGTTTTGAGATCTACCTCAATGGAGTGGATCCGAATCTGTGGGAAGCCATCGAGATTGGATATAGTACGGCGGTGGGAGCAGATGGAGTAAAGTTAACCTTAGGAGGGATGACAGACGCGCAGAAAGTCAAATATAATGCATAGAAGAGGGTCTATGCATTGATTACACAGTCTATCCCTAAAGACATATTCCACCAATAGTAAGAGAATAAGCAGTCCGAGAAACTATGGGATGAGCTAGAAAAGAGGTACGAGGGGAATGCCTCATTGAAGGCAATCAAGGCTAAGGAGTTAAAGAAGGAATTTGAGAACTTCTCATCGATGGGAAACGAGAGTTTGGACGATGTTATAGATAGATTCTACCATCTGATGAGTGAACTGCATACACATGGGGTGGCTACTACCATGGAAGAGAAAGTTACTAATTTTGCAGACGGATTGCCTGAAAAATGGGTTTCATTCGTGTCTAATCTTAGACAGAATGGAATGCTAGTAAAACTGGATATTAATGACTTCATTCTTAAGTTGCGAGAAGAATCACTTAGAATGAAGTACAGAGCTCAGAAGTCTACATA
Source organism: Flaveria trinervia (assembly GCA_025506515.1). Classification (NCBI taxonomy): domain Eukaryota; kingdom Viridiplantae; phylum Streptophyta; class Magnoliopsida; order Asterales; family Asteraceae; genus Flaveria; species Flaveria trinervia. The sequence continues at coordinate 89,940,655 of CM046448.1, read as the reverse complement.
CAATCAAAATCCAGCTTTATACAATGCCACGCCTCAAGCTAAGACATCTGGGGCACCTCTCCAGACTGCATTTGTGTCTAGCTCATCGAGTCCTACACATGCACCTCCTTCAGGTTCAGAAACGTCAGGGTCTTCTTGTACCCAATACATTGGATCTGAAGCGAATGCTACTAGACTGAAGACCGAGAACCTCAGTAATGTGACTGTGGAAGTAGCTCGAGAGCACATGGATCTTTTGGCAGCAGTGGTCATTCTTATGATCAACTGGTTGCTGGAAAGATTGGAAACAGCCATTTGGTAGATGAGGACTACGAGCAGGTGGACGAAATGGAGCTTGAGAGAATGGATATAATGTGGGCTTTAGCCAGTGCTGTCCGGAGGGCAAAGAAGTTTGTAAAACAAACCGGACAGAACTTAGTAGCGACTAAGGACACCACATTCGGATTTGACAAGAGCAAAGTGACCTGCTTCAACTGTGGAGAGAAGGGGCACTTCAAAAGAGAATGTGTCAAGCCTAAGAAGACGGGTAACGGGAACCCGTTCTCATCCTTCGCTCGTCTAGACAAGCAAACTACCAGTTCTACTTCCTCAAACAAGGACTCAAAAGCCTTGACTGCTCATGATGATGAAGGACAGGATTGGAGCTTTAGGTTTGTCTCACCAGGGGAATCAAACATTGCAAGTGTAGAAGATATTGACAGTGATTCCGCTAGTGAAGGAGATCTAGCAGTTGAGATAGCAATGTCACATAGTGAAGAAGCAACTGCAACCGAGGTCAGTTACAAGCCAAAAGCGGAGACTACCATGTCAGAGACAGAAAAGACAGAAGCAACAGAATCAGAATCATCTGATATTGCATTGATGGCAAATGCTTCTGAATCAACTCATGTAAGTACTACTGACACAATGTTTAATAATCATGCTTGTTCTGATTGTGATGCCTTTAGGAATAGCATAGATGCTAAATTTGCTAGGTTATTAGATCATAATGATAACTTGATAAAAGATTTGCATCTATGCACTGAGGCTAATAGGGTATTAAAACAAAATGAGCACAGTTATAAAGAAAAGATAGACCTTTTGACTAAGCAGCTTAGGCAAACCGAAGTAGTTGCCTTTAATCAAGCTAATGACATTAGGTATTATCTAAACTCCCTAGAAGACACTAAGAAGCAAAAGGCAGTTCTAGAAGTAGAAGTAAATTCACTAAAACAGAAACTGCATAGTTGGACTAGTTCTTCGCACATAGTCCAACACTTAGTGAAAGAAAGGAACAACGGGGAGGGACTGGTTATAAAGTGGTTCCGCCACCACCTGAGACTTTGATGAACATTAAGACTAGACCTATAAATAGTAATCCATCAAGGATCATGTAGTGTCTACTCCTCTTGTTAGTGATCTAGATTCCTTATGTTCATCTATTGACACTAGAAACAAACAAAAGGAGACCACTTCAAAGGCAAAGGGTAAATTGCCTTGTGTTAATCTGGAAAAGGAATTTGAAAAGGTTACCTTAAAGTCAGGGTCAAACAGAGTCAAATCAGAACCTAAAAGGGCTTTTAAGGATAATCTTTCACATACTTCAAGTCAAAGACCAATTAACCAAAAGAAAAGGATGACAAACAGGTTAAATCAGTTAATTTTGTTAAACTAGTGAAAAAATCAAAAGAACTAGAGTCAAAACCTAAAGTGAGTAATGTTACTAGAGTGTCACACACGTCTCCACAAAGAAAGTTTAATCATAAAGTTGATAGCAGGGCGTGCTACAACTGTGGAGAATGTGGACACATTGCTTCCTATTGTTCTTATTATCAGACACCTAGGAAGAAGATTGAACTTCAGGACTCAAAACCTAGGTCTTCTAAAAGGAGCTCTTTAACTCCACCTAGAAGAACTAGTGAACAGAAGGTTCAACCTGTTAGCCAGTCGACTGTTTATCACAAACAGGCATTGCACAAATCTGGCTTATGGAAAGAGAAGTCAATCTCTATGTCTGATAATGATGACAAGAAGGAACCTGAGCTACCCTCACCTTCGTCAATGGGTTGAATTTCTGATGTGTAATGCCTCTGGGAAACACAAGCCAGTAAGGCTTAGGTTCCTAACCTAAACTAATCCTTTACCTTGTATGTGCAGGTTGTTCAATACAGTGCTGAAACTAACACGTGGATAGTAGACAGCGAAGCATCCAGGCACATGACAGGAAACAGAGCTCTCTTATCAAACGTAAAGCAAATAAGAGGAGGGCATGTTTCGTTTGCTGGAAACAAGGGTGGATATATCACAGCACAGGGAGAAGTGGGGAATCAGAAAGTTAAGTTTGATAAAGTGAACTACGTTCAACAACTACAAAATAACTTACTTTCTGTTTCCCAAATATGTGATAAGGGATTTAAAGTCATCTTCGACAACAAGAAGTGTTACGTACTAAAGAAAGACTACATGATCCCAGAGGACCAAGTTTTGATGACTACTTCAAGATATAAAGATCTTTATGTCTTGGATCTGTCAACAACTTCTACAATGATCATGAGGTTAAGTGTTTTCTATCCAAAGCTACTGAAAAAGACTCCATCTCCTAGCATAGGAGAATGGGACACATCAGTCAAAGGAGTATGAATCACTTGATTCAGAAGGATCTGGTAAGAGGTGTTAATGTCAAGAACTTTTAGCTTCCTGATTTCTGTATAGCTTGCAAGAAAGGTAAACAGACAAAGAAGTCTCATATGGAAAAGAAAGTTAATTCAATAGAACTTCCCCTTGAACTTCTTCACATGGATCTGTTCGGTCCAGTCAGTACAAAGGGCATTGCAGGCGACTTGTACTGTTTTGTGGTCACCGATGACTACTCAAGTTCACTTGGGTAATGTTTCTGAAATCCAAATCAGAAACATTTGAATCATTCAAGGAGTTGGTAACCACACTGGAATCTCTCTACAAGCTGAAAGTTAGACAAGTACGCTCAGACAACGGAACGGAATTCAAGAACCAGTGGATGGAGGAATACTGCAAGGAAAAGGGGATTGTGCATCAATTCACTTCTGCTTACACACCTCAGATGAATGGTGTTGCTGAGAGAAAGAGCAGGAGTTTGATAGAGACAGCACGGACTATGCTGGCAGACTCGAAACTGCCTATCCAATTCTGGAATGAGGTAGTGGCAAATGCTTGTTATACACTGAATCGAGTCCTGATAGTCAAGCGCCACGGAAAACATGTTACGAGCTACTACAAAGACGCAAACCGAACTTGGAGTATGTGGAACGATTTGGGGCACCGTGCACACTTCTGAAGAAGACACAAGAGGGTAAATTCAGCGAGAAGGCAGATGAAGGCATCTTTCTAGGATACAACATACCTAACAAGCAAGTTTACAACAACTCAACAGGTCTAGTAGAAGTTTGGTGTAATGTTCATGTTCAGCGATTCACCACACCACCTACTAGCAAAGGACCCGCCTACTTCTTTGACTATGATGGATTCTTCAAGTCATTCAACATTCCTCTCTCTCCCACGAATGACGAATTAGCTACACGAATGATGTATGATAGCTTGAATCCACCAACAGCTAGCTCACAGGGAGAATCATCTACTCAGTCAGGGGGAGTAATGACGACAGTGACACCTCCTCTGAAAATGAAGCTGAAGAAGATAACCAGAACAGTCAGGAGGAACAGGTTCCAGTTCCTGAAAGTCCACAAGCATCTACCAGTGGTGCACCTTCGACTTCAGAGCCTCAAACACCAACTACCTCAGATGAAGAACCAAATGTTCATCATCTTTGCTCTGAGGTAGTTGTTCCTACTACTCCAGGATCACGACTAAATGTCTATCATCCAATAGACAATGTCATTGGAGATGTCAGATCAGGAGTACAAACCCGAAATCAGTTATACTCAGCCGATTACGCCTCAGTTATGGAGAAGGGATATATTCATGATGGTGCCTATCAGTGTTTTGTCTCACAGTTTGAGCCAAAATATGTCAGTGAAGCACTAAATGATAAGGCGTGGGTGAGTACAATGCAAGAAGTTAGGTGTATGGACTCTGGTTGAATGACCTAAAGGTGCTAAGGTCATTGGCACCAAATGGGTTTTAAAATGCAAGAAAGATGACCAAGGGGTCATTATCAGGAATAAAGCTCGACTGGTGGTTCAGGGTTTTCGCCAAGTCGAGGGAATTGATTACAATGAGGTGTTTGCACCCGTGGCAAGGATGGAAGCCATTCGTATCTTCCTTGCCTATGCATCGTACAAGAAGATTAAAGTCTATCAATTAGATGTGAAGAGTGCATTTCTTCATGGGGAATTAGAGAAACAGTCTATGTCAGTCAACCCGAGGGATTTGAAGATCCTTATCATCGGGATAGAGTCTACAAGCTCGACAAGGCTTTATACGGGCTTCATCAAGCTCCAAGAGCTTGGTATGAGAAACTCTCGACTCATCTTCTGAAACACGCCTTTCGCAGGTGAGTCATTGACTGCACGCTGTTCATTAAAGAAAAATATGGCGACCTACTGCTCGTACAAATCTATGTTGATGGCATAATTTTCGGTTCAAAGAACGAAGAGTTATGCAAAGAATTGAAGCAGTTATGCAGAAAGAGTTTGAGATGAGTGTTATGGGGGAGATGAAGTTCTTTCTCGGGCTACAGGTGGATCAAACACCAAATAGGATCTTTCTACATCAGACCAAATACGTAAGAGACATTCTCAATCGTTTTGACATGGAGAATGCGTCTGCTCCCGGGACTCCACTTGCTACGAATCACGACATTGCACCGATGAAAATGGAGATCTTGTGGATGCCACGATGTACCGAGGAATGATTGGATCCCTCATGTATCTCACTGCCTCTAGACCAGATATCATGTATGCGACATGTTTATGTTCTAGATATCAGGCTAAACCTAAGGTCAATCATCTGATCGGGGTCAAAAGGATTTTTTGCTATCTAAAGGGTACACCCACACTTGGGCTGTGGTATCCTCATGATGATGGTTTTGAGCTCACGGTGTATAGTGACTCGGACTACGGAGGCTGCAAGATGAACTACAAGTCTACATCAGCAGGGTGTCAATTCTATGGGAGAAGATTAATTACCTGGCAGTGTAAGAAGCAGACATCGGTTGCATTGTCAACCTGTGAAGCCGAATATGTTGCTGCTGCAAGTTGCTGTTCACAAATCATCTACATTCAACAGCAAATGCGGGATTACGGTTTAACGTTCTATTCTACTCCTATTTTTGTAGATAACTCTGCTGCAATTGCAGTAAGTAAAAATCCGGTCCAACATCCTAAGACCAAACATATCGGTATTAAATATCATTTCATAAGAGATTGTTTTGAAAAGAACTTAATTGATGTGGTAAAAATTAATACTGATTTTCAACGCGCTGACCTCTATACTAAAGCCTTTGATAAACCACGTTTTCAATATTTGCTAGAGGTCAACGGCGTTAAAAAGAGAAGTGAGGTTATTCCTGATGATGATCATGTGTAGTCTGATGTAGCTTAGCAAATTCTTCATTTTGTTTGAGCTTATTTGGTTAAATTAGTCTGGTTAACGTTAAACTTATGTTATTCTACTGTTTATTAAAATCCTAAAATAATAATACCGGTTATGATTTTAGTATTTTAGGGGGAGAATAAGTCAGCAAGCAATTTAAAAAAAAAGAGGGAGAAGAAGTGGAAAGCTGATATAAGGTACATCGTATCTGTGATACCGATTCAAACCCTTTGGAATATGATAGTATACAGGAACAAGTCAAGAGGGACTTTAAAATCCTAATTTAGAAAAGGTGCAAAAATTCAAAGTATAAGTCTGTGTAGTCTAAGCAATATGAAAGGGAAGATGATAGAAAAACTGGTAACTCCTAACGTAAAACAATGAGAGTAGACGTAGAGGTTGCTAGACCACAATTGATATGTCGGTAGATTCAACACAATAGATGATTAGACCTGACTGGTGATCTCAAGATCAAACTAAGTTGTTCAACTGACTCCGGGCTTCCATCGTATCACTGGTAAACACAATCAATAATATTCCAATAAGGGGTAATGAGCATGTAAACGCCAGAAATGTGTGCGGATGACCATAAATAGAGCAAAGCATGAAAAAAATGAGAGAAAAATGCTATCAAGCTAATGACCTATGTTGTTGGTGCATTTGGTGCAAAATAAAATTAAGCTGCTCTAACAAGGAGATAGGTTGTGTGCCTCTCTGCTGTGCGATGGCACTGACCTGAGGATAAGCATAACCTAGATATTCTAGAATTCATTGTTGTTTGCCGCCTCTTTGCTGTGCGATGGCACTGACCTGAGGACTCGTTTCTCTATGAAAGCTCTAAGAATAGTCTCTTCTTGTAACAATACCCGTAGACCGCTCAAAAGCTCCTGAGGGATGTTGATTACCATATAAGTGTGGGATCCAGAAATGTTAGTTGAAATAATTAACCTTAAAACAATCACGAGTATGTGTCAAAAGTCTGTGTATGGATTTAAGTGGACAAACATATTGACAATCATTGTGGCTACAATTCTTGAAAGTTCAAATCAAGGTGGTATGATTTGAGGACAAATAAGTGGACAATAATTAACCCTAAAGTTGCTAACAACTCTGGATGAACACCAAGAATTGAGCATCAAAAGATTTTGATAACAAGTCCAAATGATTTGATGTGCCTGTATGATTCCAAAATGGAATTGGTCCAGGTGTTGTCAATCTAAGTTCCAGCTTTCTATTCCGGAACCAAATCCAGTAGATTTCCACCTTAGTTTCTATCTCTCACAAAAGGCCAAAACAAAGTCTTAACTTTTAGTCTTTTAGCTAGTTTGTTTGCCTGACTATATCATGATAATCGATAAGTGATCAACTCACTGAATGGGTCATGTCTGAGATGACCACATGAACTTTCAAGTTTAAAGCAGTCACGTCTGAGGTGACTCAATTGGTTAAGTATGATCATGTCTGAGATGATCAAAACTTATAATGTCTATTTCAAAAGGTTATAATGTTCAAAATGGCAGAAAATCTACCAAGTGTGACCCACTCACACGATTGGACCATGAATATGGACCAACCATGCGAATGGATCCCATTCGCACGATTGGACCATGAATATGGACTAACCATGCGAATGGATCCCATTCGCACGACTGGACATGAAATTTAGTCATTCACCCGAATGGCGTTAAGAATGATCCTTTCGACCGAATGACAGGGTGCGAATGAGTCAGTCAACCGACTGAGACTCAGTTGGTTAATTGAGAAAGCAATGAAAGGGCGCGAATGAGTCAGTCAACCGACTGAGACTCAGTCGGTTAATTGAGAAAGCAATGAAAGGGCATGAATTAGTCAGTCGACCGACTGAGACTCAGTCGGCCAACTGAAAGCGACCGACTGGACCAATCGCACGACTGAACCTCAGTCGCCCGAATGAACTGAGCGAATGAGGCCAGTCGGCCGATTGAAATTAGGGTCTGTATTTAAAGGGCCTCAGTCGATCGCATTTCACTCATCACTCCAATCGCACCCAAATCGCTTTCTTTCCGTTACTCTGCCAAAATTTCTAGAGATAGTTTTTCACATTGCTATTGATCTTCTGACATTCAATTGACAAGTATACAGGTACATTGTAGTTAAACCTTATAGAAATCAGAAGATCTTGAGTAAAATTTGGGTTATTCGAATGAAACATTGACCGGATTGAAAAATGCCTTAATAACCTACATAAACTAAGCTAAATGTTAAAATTAAGTTTAATAGGTCATTAGTGACAAGATGGTGAGTCCAATGAACTAGATATAGAGGTTTAAAACAAAAAATTGGTGAAACAGAATATCTGAATCGAACAGTGGTCTTCATGTGAATGGACAGCATGATGAACTTCAGTCGCACGACTGAAGGGCTCAAACTGCCCATACGCATGGGTGAACCATGCGTATGAAGTTCAGTCGCATGACTGATGTAACTGCATGAAGGTATATGCGTAGGAGCCCAATCGCACACTCCGAGATACTTATGGGGTCAATCGCACGACTGAATCCCATTTGTACCATTCAATCGTACGACTGAACCCCTTTCTCACGGTTCAATCGCACATTTGAACTAAGTCGCACAATTTCAATCGCATGATAGAAAGATGTTCTTCAAGCTTAATGAGTTCATGACTTTCTTAGAAAATGGTACTAATGTTTACTATCTTTGTGTAACAGATGGCGAGTAGATGGATTATGAGCACAAAGCATAATATATGTGCCCATCTGGACTTAACATCCAGAAATGCTGCAGAATTCTCTGGCATTATCACATTCCTATTGAGATCACGGATTGCGCATGCCATCTCTACCCCTTGCACCCCATATCGATCCATTCAACAAGCCTTCTGGGAAGGTGCTACAGTTGATAGATCATCTGAACCTCACTGCATAAGAAGTACCATATTTGGCGAGGATATTACCGTTTGTAAGGAGGATCTAAGGATTGTACTTCAATTGGGGGATGATGCTGACTGCCCAACCCGTTTACACCCCCTCACTGTCAGAGGATGTTTTCTCAGAGCCAAATACTATGGGGACATCAATTCAGGGGTACTCAACAAGAGTAACCTCTGTCCCCAGTTTAAATACCTTGCACACGTGCCGCTCAAATGCATGGCTTCAAGAAAAGGTGGTTTTGATGAGCTGTCGGACCAGATGCAAAACGCATACGTTGCGTTGGTGCTGAACCATCCGTTCAGCTTCTCTAAGATGATCTTCACCTATCTGGTGGAGAACATCGAGGGGAAAGGGAAGGAAGCCTTCTGTATGTACCCACGGTTTATGCAAATGATAATAGATCAGAAGCTTCCTTCCCTGCCAAAAGAACAGGAGGATTCGGTAGTCTCGAAGGTAATGGATGACACCACCCTGGGTAGGATGAAAGTATACCGGGGAAAGCAAGTGAAGCCTCCGGTCAGGAGGTTGTTTGGTCATCTTGCCAGAGAGGACTATGTTGTGCCGGAAAAGAGAAAGTGGCGTCACAAGGACAGTGACTCTGATGTGGAACAGATAGCCCTACCCACTCATGACTCAGATGAGGATGACAGTGGGGATGCTGCTATTCCACTCAGAGGCACTGTGTCTGATTCTGTACCTCCTGTGTCCGTCACATCTGCAGAAGTAACTGAGTCAGCGGGATTTCATCAAGATTTTGTTCTTGACGAGGAGGAAAAGGCTGAATCGGATGAGGAGCCACTTACCCGAACTGTGGGAAGGAAAGTTGTTCCCACAGAACATGGGTTAAGGGTTATTGGTGAACAACCGAGAGGCTCTGGAGATACAGAAACTAACCCAACCTATGCTCTGGGGTCCTCAGGCGAGATTGTAGGGGGAGCTTCCTCCTCAACTGGAACAAGGAGGAAGAGAATGGCCAAACCCCATGGCCAGAAAAAGAAGAAGCGTAGGGTGACCTTTATCACCACCACATCCACCACTTCCACCACATCTATCACAGCCCCCACCATACCTTCCACCACTTCCACCACTTCCACCACATCCACCACATCTATCACAGCCCCCACCATACCTTCCACCACAGCACCATTTCCCTCCACCACCACATCCTTTACTCCCTCATCACCTCCACCACTATACAGATCTATCTTCACTACCACCACCTCCACCACCACGTCACACCAATCAATGCCCTCAGCCCATCCCTCACACACCTATAGATCTCCTCTACCTCCAATCGGGGTAGAGGAACAGTTGTCAGGGCTAAACCGAATGGTGTTGCGATTGCTGGCGGCTGATGAGGAAAAGACAACTCAGATCCGCCAGCTTACTGACCTGACTGCTGCACAATCTCATAAAATTGTAGAGCAGGATCGAGTAATTGAGGAGCAGGCCCAGCAGTTGGCTGCTCAGAGCACCAAGATGGACCAACTCCAAGCTCAAAGTGTCGCAGCAAGTAAGCAAATAGAGGAGCTGGAGAAGGCAAGGAAGTTCATCCTGTTGAAACTGTAAGGGTCTAAAGAGGAGCCATTAAAGATCAGGGAAGGAGACAGAGATGAAGATGATGAAGAAGTGATAAGGATGATGAGAGTGACACTGAGGATGATGGAGAAGGAGAAGTAGGGATGCACCTGCATCGGCCACTGCTACAGGTCAGGAGAAAAGGACTAAGAATAGACAAGATCAATAGCTTCTACCTCTGCTCCTCCAAGTGATGAAACCATGATCCAAGATAAAAGTAACGATTAGATGTTTATGTATTTATCTTCTTTTGTATTTGAATCATGTAATTGAACACAGTATTTAACGTTTATATTACTTTAATGCTTTTCTGGTTGATCAACTACTAATGATTTATGTGTGGAATGTTTATACCAAACAGATCAATCTTACCAAAGAGATGAGTTTGATGTTGCTCCCCTTCAGCAGGTTAAGTCTCAGCTAACGATGATACTTGACCTGCAAGGGATTGTCAGGAGGTCAGTGAATTACACCCCTGAATAAGGGGAAATAATTCATGACCTAACAAATGAGCAACTCGCCGAGCTTTTTGCGCTAAATCCAGATGAAATAGTAAAAGATGCTCCGACATGCGATTCGACTAGTGACGAAGAGTTCAACGATGTTGATGATGTAGAGATCGAAGATGTCACTGCCGAGGAGTATCCTCAATACGCAGACAATGAGGGTAATGTGGTCCCAAATCTGGGTGAATCCCTGGTCAGAAATACTATTGAGGTGTTGAACAATATGGAGCAAGAATCTGAGAAAGCAGAAGACACATCCCAACTTTCAAATGATGCTGCTGACGTTCGAAAGGCTGAGTGGGCTACATGTTTTGAAGAAGTTAGAGCCCAACGTACTGCACCAAAGAAGGATTCCTACATGAAACTCTATAGAGTCAAGAAACATAACAGGGTGTCAGGAAGGATCATAGCATGGGCGTACTTTGAAGATCTAAATGCATATGCAGTTAAGAGAGAACAAGGCATAGAGTACTTCAGATTCCCACATGATCTGAAGACCCTACCAGGTTTTGAGCTCAACCAGCTGGCCAAACTAAGGCTTTTGTATGCTGACCCGAGAAGATGTCAGGCTGGTTTGAGACTGCCCTAAAGAAGGAGTACCACACTAGATGGGTTAACTTCAGACCTCAACAGCCTACTAGGTATATCAGAAGGTCTGAGGTTGATGTCATTACTGGCAAGCCTAAGATAGTGTTGAAGTGGAATCCTCCTCGCACAATGTCGAGAATCCCACTCAGGGAAATGCCACAGGATTTCACTCCACATTTTAAGTGGTGGTATTATGATTGCAGAACAGCTGAAGCGGTCATAGTCTTAAGTAAAGAGGGACAAATGGATACTATCAGGGTATTCGACCCGATGTGGCTTACAAACTTGTCGGAAAGTGATGTCTATACGCTATAGAAGTGGTCACTATTCTATGATACGCAAGATATTGTACAAGCTCTTTCATTCCAGAAAGTTATACGACTCTGCTTCGTGTTTAAGATTCACACGGGAGTCACAAAAGAGGAGAAGTACGAGAAATACAAAGAGGTTATGCAGAAAACCAGAGATTAGAGACATCTAGGTCCAAGGGGGAGTTTGTTGATACATGTATGTCCCTAGATCATGATATGATTGTATTAGATCTTGTTTGTCTGATTCTGGTGTAAGTTGATATGATGAATGAAATGATATTAGTAGACTGTGATTTGTAATGATTAATATTTCAGTAATAAGTTGATATAAAATTGGTTAATTAGGTTAGTGATCATTTGAATGTTTACATATAATCTTTATTAATTAATACATTCAAACTTAACATAATGAATTTCTCATGCGAATGGCCCATGGAATGGACCATTAGCATGAACAACTTCATACGAATGACTCAGTTGCACGACTGAACTGGGTGACTGGATTATTCGTATGATTGACACATAAGATTGGCTCAGTCGCACGACTGAACACTCAGTCGTGCGGATGAATCAACCGCATGGTTCAATCGCACGACTGAAACATACTAATGGTTCAGTCACACGATTGAATAATACCAACCTATAAATACAACCCAATTCGTGAAAAATAAAAACTCTCGATCAATTATGATTCCAGAGGTACCCTAGCCGTCCAGAAACCTCCTAATTCATTCTCCAAGTTCACAGAACACATTAGATCGATTCCCAATCGATTTCTAACGTTAGTTTCAATTCTTTATTGATTCTTCATGTGTTCTCACTGATTGGATCGCCAATCAAATAGGATTCCGCATTATTTGATCTGGTATACACGCTAATCTCTAGGTATTTCGTTCACATACCAGGTCCTAACAACTTGTTATGATGGTTCAGCATCTGTTGGGGAGAGTTAACCAACTAGATGCACCTATGATCAAATCACTGAAAAGGCATTCCAAGCCCAAATCCAAGGAATCCATTTAAGCACCATCTCCTTCTTCACCAGCTTTCAATCATAAGAAACAAGTTATGGTTACATCTGTTGATGAAGACAGGCCCAAAATCAAAAAGTTTAGGTCTTAAAATCTAACTAGTTTTCTTTTAGGCAGGGTTCTTCAACAAGCCAAAGAAGCATCTGGTATGTGGACAGTGGAGGATCTATGCATATGACTGGGAGCAGTTCTCTTCTTAATGACTACTTTCAAGGAAATAAGTGATTTGTTTCATTTGATAATGATGCCAGGGGTTACATCATTAGGAAAGGATATGTGTCTAATGGACAAATCGGTTTTGATGATGTTAATCATGTGGAGAATCTCAAGTATAATCTGCTGAGTGTCAGTCAGATGTGTGATAAAGGGCATGTTGCACTTTTCACAAGCCAGAACTACAGGATTCTGTCTTCCCAAGTTCTGAGGCTGATTTACAAGGTATTGGATGAACATACTCTCCTAAAGGCCAACAGGATTGGAAGAGTGTATGCCTTGGATTTGTCAAAGAAGATTGATTTGAAGGGTCATCCTTGCCTATTCTCCAAAGCCTCTTCTAAGGAATCTAAACTGTGCCATAGAAGGCTGGGGCATGATAATCTCAAAAACATGAATCAGCTGATCCATAATGGTTTAGTGAGAGGTCTACTAATAAAGGACTTCCATTATGATGAAACGTGCACTGCTTGTTTGAAAGGAAAACAACACAAAGTCTCATTCCCTCCTATTGAAGAACCTAAGTCTACTGCCTGCTTACAATTACTACACATGGATCTATTTGGTCCTGTGAGAGTGATGAGCATGGCAAAGAAGAAATACTGTCTGGTAATTATGGATGATTACTCCAGATTTGTATGGACTTTCTTTCTGCATTCAAAGGATGAGGTTGCTCAGATGATTATAAACTTTCTGTTGTATGTTGAGAAGGAGTATTCCCTATCAGTCAAGTGTATCAGGAGTGATAATGAAACTGAATTCAGAAACCATACACTTGATGATTTTTATCTATCAAAAGAAATCAAGAGGCAGTTTAGCATCCCAAGGACTCCAGAACAAATTGGAGTAGTGGAGAGAAAGAACAGGACCCTAATTGAAGCTGCAAGGTCTATGTTGGCTGACTCAGGTTTGCCATTCACCTTTTGGGCTGAAGCTGTCAACATAGCTTGCTATGTGTAGAATAGAGTGTTACTAAATCAGAGGTTGATGAAGACTCCATATGAAGTTCTACATCATTTGGCTCCTCTAATTTCAATCTTCAAAGCCTTTGGGTGTCCATGTTTCATTCTCAACACAAAGGATCAACTCCAAAAATTTGATCATAAGGTGGATGCAGGGTATTTTGTAGGTTATTCATCTACTTGCAAGCCTTATAGAGTCTTCAACTGCAGAACAAAGATAGTTGAAGAAACCTTGCATGTGAAATTTAATGAATCTCCTAAGGATAAAATTCCACAAAACCCTATGGAGTTGTTTGATCTGGACATACAGCAATATGTTCCTTATCAACCTCCACTGTTGCAGATCATGTGGATAAATCATCTTCTGCAGCAAGTCTTCCACCTGGTGGTACTGATGATGATGATGTTATCAGTAATCACCTTTTCAAGTTAGTGATCAACTACCTGAGTCTGCTAAACTTGATGTTCCTGTAGCTTTAGTAGCTCCATCCGCAAAAAATGCTGATGAGATTTCTGATTTGCCATCTAATACTTGGTTTCAAGAATCTGAATCAACATCTACTGCGGATGAACCAGCTACAAACACTTGCACTGATCTGATTGTGCTCCATGAACTAAAGAATCACCCCATGTCTCAAATCATTGGTGGTATCAATACTGGTGTCTCAACCAGAAGTCAATTGTCTAACTTCTGCTTCTATGCTCTCTTCATCAGTCATCAAGAGCCAAAGAACTATCATGTTGATTGAGAGACAATGGATGGGTGGAAGCCATGCAGCTTGAGCTACTTCACTTGAAGAAACAGCAAGTGTGGGAACTGGTCCCTCTACCCCCAGGTAAGTGTGCAATAGGCACTAAATGGGTGTTTAGGAACAAAACATATGAAAATGGGCTTATTGTTATGAACAAGGCCAGACTGGTTGTTCAGGGGTTTTCACAAGAAGAAGGTATTGATTATGATGAGACCTTTGCCCCTGTAGCCAGACTAGAGGCAATTATATTGTTCTTAGCCTATGCTGCATTCCACAATCTTAAAGTTTTTCAAATGGATGTTAAAAGTGCATTTTTATATGGTAAAATAAAAGAAGAGGTTTATGTGTGTCAACAACCAGGTTTTGAGGATAATAAACATCCAGATTGGGTATACAAGCTTGATAAGGCTCTTTATGGGTTGAAACAAGCTCCTAGAGCCTGGTATGAGACATTATCAAATTTTATTCTTCAAAATAATTTCACTAGAGGCTCCATAGATAAAACTTTATCATTAAGAAGGTGGATCAGCATAAGCTACTTGTTCAAATTTATGTTGATAAGATTATTTTTGCATCCTCTGAACCCCCGTTGTGTGATGACTTTACCAATTTAATGCATAAGAAGTTTGAAATGAGTGCAATGGGAGAATTACAGTTATTTCTAGGATTGCAAATCAAACAAAAAATTGATGGGACTTTCATTCATCAGTCTAAATATACAAATGATCTTTTGAATATACAAAATTGTAAGCCCTGTTCTACTCCTATGTGCAACACCACACAACTGGATGCGGATCAGAAAGGTAAAGCTGTTGATGAAACACTTTACAGATGTATGATTGGGTCCTTGATGTACTTAACAACTTCTAGACCAGATATCATGTTTGCAACTTGTGTTTGTGCTAGATTTCAGGCTGCTCCTAAAGAGTCTCACTTGATTGCAGTCAAAAGGATCTTTAAATATCTGCAAGGTACACAATATCTAGGTTTATGGTATTCCACTGGACACTCTTGCAAATTGGTTGCTTTTTCTGATAGTGACTATGCAGGGTGTAAGTTAACCAGTGACAGGATCAGCGATCACAAGTTTGATGTATTAGGATTCAAAGCAGCGGAATACAAACAGGAATTAGACAAATTGTAGCAAGCAATCGATACTTGTATGCATTAAGAGCGCATACGGTTATAAGGAGAGAATATATATTTCTGATTTCAAGGAATGTTTATAGATGTAGAATATTTCTAATCAAATCATTCGTTCATTCCATTCATTCTACACCGTTACAATAAGTTGTCACTCCTTATATAGAGTGCAACAATCACTGCTATTATCATGGAAAGTGACAACTGGCAGATCTAATACAAAAATAACTAATTCTTAACAAACTACTGAAATGTTCACAACTACTGAGAACATATCCGCATGTTAAGTACAAAATATAAAACTACTGAAGCTACACGACTGAAGAACAAGCTCTTCAGTCGTTTTACAAAACTACTGAAACATAAAAATATAAAACTACTGATATCACAACTACTGAAGAAATACTCTTCAGTAGTTGTGACAACTACTGACGCTTCAGTACTTGATCTTCAGACTTTGACCTTCAGATGTTTCATCAGCTGATGACTTCAGTAGATATCATCCGCTGATGTCTTCAGTCTTTGTCTTCAGGCTTTGTACATCAGTTGTTGATCTTCAGCACTTGTAAACTCTTCAGCTGTTGTACTTCAGTACTTTAGTTCTTCAGCTGTTGGAATCTTCAGCACTTGATCTTCAGCTGTTGAAGTCTTCAGCACTTGTCAAACTGCTGATGAGTCTTTCAGCAGTTGTTGTGATACCATGTGGGACTTAGAGGTTTTCTGATCTTGGCTCATTGGTTCTTTTGGTCCAACAACTCCCCTGAGCCAATGCAGCCAAAACCTCTAAATTATTCGTTGTCCCACTTATTGTTGGCAGGGTGTTGGTCTTTTTCCTTCTTGATCAGTAGAGAAGATGACCCATGTAAGTTCCGGCCTGGGAAGAAACCTCAAATATTTGTTTGGCAGAGTATGAATGGGAACTCTGTTTTGGGGAACAGGACACAGAGTTGTTATCCCATTCATGAGATTCACTTCCCCATAATGAGTCTGTACGACTCTCTTGTGTAGGCCTCAAGGAAGGTGATTTGTTCCTCCATGGTTAGCTCTTCAGCACCTCCTTCAAACAATGATTCAGGCCCATAATACTCAGACAGGTATTTGGCCTGTTTTCCATTCTTTAGCTCCACAGTTGTTATTATTCTGTAAGCAAACTCATCCGGGTGATTACCCTCTAGGAACAACTGGAGCTCATTTTTCCTGACTTCCTCAAGCCTCTTGTAAACTAACCCCTTTTTCACTATTTTGTTTTCTAGCATCTTCTGAGGGGTTAGATTAGCTTTGTAGGCCTTCTTGAAGTCTTCTAGGATTTCCTAGGTGAAACTACAAAGACCAGAGAGATCACTTCATCTACGATCTTTTTCACCTGGCCATGTATCTCTGAGGTATATTTTTCTTATGAATCTGTGAGAGACCCTGGGATCAGCCAATCCTCACTCTTTCCTTTTGATATTGAAAGGTATGCCTGAGAGTGTAAAGTCTGAGGGCTTGCTTCTTCATATTGATGATAGAAGATGTGGCTGCATAAGCTTTGTCAACTCTCTTCAGCAATTCTCATCATGCTGTTTATGAAGCTCTTCTTCTTCTAGCTTCACTTTAACCATTTGTCTCTGGACTTCAGAGTAATTGCTGAGAAGTGACTTGTGGCCTTAGGCAACTGAATCACAGCTGAGAGCGGCAGCCTATCTTCATCATCTTCTTCATCATCTTCTAGCCTCAATACATTCTCTTCTTCTTCAAGGGTATATCATCGGCTATGGGTTTTGAGGGTAGGGAGTTGGTTTGGTGGGTTGTGTTTTGGGTGGTTTTGGTGCGGGAATGTTGACAGGCTGTTCTAGCATCCTTGAGGTGAGTGTGGCTTTTGATTTCTTGGCTAGCTCAGTCCTGCTCCCAGCACCCGCTTCATTCAAAGCTTCAATAACAAGCCCCTTAGTATATGCTTCAGACGAACAGATCTTGGTGGTGATTGCCAAGATACTGTCCCTGGACCAAGCTTTGATTTCGATCATGATCTTCCAAGATATTTTGCAATAATCTATCATGATTTCAAGCCTTTCTCTTTCTAACACTTCAAAACTTGCCCATCTATTCTGGATTTCTTCAATCTCTAGTCGTCGAATCTCAGAGTCAAGTTTATTGGTGTCAAGGCCTTGCCTAAACAGCTGATCAATGATGTTGTCCATTGATCTGCTGTGTTCGGCATCAGCCTCTTTTATCAGTAGCTCCAAGGCTTTATGTTCAGCAATGTGATCATCAGCACCTTTCTTTCGCTTGTAGGTGAGCATTGGTTGCTGTTCTTTCTCCTCCTCTTGGGCTTGCTTCTCTTCCTTCTTCTCCTCTGTTCTTTTCCTCTCTTTTCTTTCACTGCAGTACTCTCCCCCTTTTTGGGTGCATTGGAGGAAGGGGTTTGTACCGCAGAAAGAGTCTTTTGGATAGCAGCATCAACCAAGGGCTGTAAAGTTGAGGAAAGCCTCTCATCAATGGCTTTAGTCATAATATCAGTGATTATGGGTGTGATGAGAGGGAGGGAATTTTGAAGTACAGCACCTATTTGCTCAAGAGGGTTCTGTTCCTGAGAAGTAGGGCCTGAAGCAGAGGCAGGTGGTTGAGTTTGGAGTGGCTCAGTGTTTGGGAAACCTTCAAGTGAAGGTGCCATCTGTGGGTGGGTAGAGGCAGATGGTCTTTCTCCTTGTGAGAGTTGGTCAAGTAGGTTTTGCAGCCTACTGACTTTCTCTTCAAGGATTGTGTTCTGGGCAAGAACCATAGAGAAAGCGCAGGTCATCATCAGCCGAAGCTGAATCATCTGACCTCCTGCTTAGAGCAGATTTACATGCACTGGGTGTAGACCAGTTGATGCATGTGCCCCTTGTGCTTGGTACTGGGGACTTCCACCCTCAGGACAGTGTCCATCATCAGCTGTTGCCTCTAGTGAGGTCTTAGCAATGTTACCAGCCTCACTCTGGTCATGTGCTGAGTCAGAGGAGGTGGCAACCTCACTAGATATTCTAAGCTCCTTGTCTACACCAGGAGATAGAAGTGGGAAACCCCTGTGCTATGGGTTCTCAAGTGCACTGTGTTCCTCCCCCTCAATTGTAGAGGAATTCCCAGTAGTAAGTGGTTTGTGGGGAGGGGGTGAGGAGTGCAATTGAGTCAGCACTTGTGCAACTATTAAAGTTGGGCTGTGAGGGGCGGTTGTTTGGGGTGAGGGGATAGAAGCAGTGTGCACCTAGGGAGGTTGGTGCTCTTCAATGGCAATCTCCTCAAGTGAGGAAGATCCCAGATATGTAGGTGCCCCTTGTGTGGTTGCTGCAGGCTCCTGTTGAGAGGAAGCCTGAGCGGCTATGGCTGGAGGAGTCATTGTATCCCTAGGGGGTTTGGACTAGTGGATATATCCTGCGTTTGTGTTGCAGGGGCATCCTCAGGGGACTCAATTCCCTGAGTAGCCGTTTTGGGTTTCTTTTTGATGGGTTTGGTGGGGACTTTGGATTGGAGGTGGTGGTGGCTGGGGTTCCAGCTGCGTGGGTTTTCGCAGCTTGGCAGCCATTTTGAGTGTCCGGTCAGAGTTGTGCCGGGAGTATACTTCCGGCAGAACAGCCGTAGCAGGGACTCCCAAGCCAACAAGTCCCTCAGCATTAAGCTGGTTTGTAATGATGGCCATTATGAACCGTGGATATAGTATCCAACGGTTGGCAGTTAGTTTTTGAGCCATATCCTTGAGCTCTAAAAAGATTATTTCAGAAAAATTAAGTGGTTGTTGCTCAAGAATAGAATACATTACCTGCTGCCATTTTGTCGACATTTGATCCCAAGACGACGTCTTAGGGGCCAAACATACATTCACCATGTGAAAAATCAGGCGCTCAGCGTCATTAAAGTGTTTCTTCATGATAGTGGAGGCACTAAGATCGCCTTGATATCCATGTTGAGCAAAGGATAGATCTATGGTGCCCTTCGGATATCCAGCAGGAGAACTAGCATCATTCAGTGAAGAATTTGGCGGATTATTGCAGGAGTGATGACTACTTCTTTGTTGTTGACGACCGACTGGAGGGATGGTGTGTTGTTCTCCCCAGTGGTAACAGTAATGTTCATCCAAAATTGTGTGCAGGATTCGGCATGTAATATGGGATTCAGAAGAAATGCCGTGTTGTATTGGGACTTAACCATAAGATCGATAGCAGTATCGAACTTAGTCCAGATGGGCGATTTAGTGAGGTAGGCAACACAGTTGTGTCGCGGTTTAATTGCATAGACGCCATTGAGAAGAGGGAAGTTTTGGAGAGGAACGTTAGGTTTGAAGAAGATGAAGCATTGAGAGCTAAGGATAGGGATATATATAGGGTACGGGTAAGAAAACGACTGAAGGATGTGGTGTTAGTCATCAGTAGTTTTAAACGACCGTTGACATGGTATTATCCTTTCAGACGTTGAAACAGCTGAAGTCGTGGTGTTAGGCATCAGTAGTTTAGAAAACTACTGAAGACCGTGGTTTTGACTTCAGATGATTGAAACAACTAAGGACTTGGTGTTTGTCATCAGTAGTTATGAAACTACTGAAGACAGTGGTTTTGTCATCAGCTGTGGTAAACAACTGAAGACTTGGGATTAGTCATAAGTAGTTATAAAACTACTGAAGATGTGGTTTTGCTTCATTGTTTAAAATGAAACAGCAGTTGTACAAACGACTGAAGAGAAAGTTCTCTTCAGCTGTTTTCGTCAATTCTTAGCTTTTCAGCTGTTTCAAACTGTCCTCAACACATTCATCAGTCTTTTGGCTGATTTCAGTTGTTTCATAGGACATCAGTACTTATCTATTTTACTGATTGCAGTAGTTGTAACTGCATCAGTAGTTGTAACTACATCAGTAGTTTAGAACAGATGAAGTACTTCAGTACTTGTGAGACATTTAGCCTTCAGTAGTTATAAAACTACTGAGGGTAAAAGAGCTCATCAGTACTTATATGTGACATAGGTACTCATGATCATCAGTACGAATTACTAAGATCATCAGTAGTTGTCACTTATTCTAGTTGCAGCATACCAGCCTTAACACCAGGTTTGGAAAGTTGAACTATCCAAAGGCTTAGTAAAAATGTCTGCAAGCTCATCAGCACTAGGCACAAACTTAGGATCAATCAGACCTTTTTCAAAACAATCCCTCTATATGTTTGGTCCTAGAGTGCTGGACTGGATTTTTGACAATGCAAAGAGCTGAAGCACTATCCATTAACAATGGAGTCTTAGTCTCTGTAATGCCATAATCCAAAAGTTGGTTTTGAAGCCAGAGTACCTGAGATGTACAACTTGCAGCAGCAATGTACTCTGCTTCAGCAATGGATGTAGCAACTGAGGTCTGTTTCTTGCTCTGCCAAGAATCAAGCAGTTGCCTAGGAATTGACATCCACCAGAAGTTGATTTCCTGGTCAACTTACACCCTGCATAGTCACTGTCAGAAAAAGCAACTAATTTACCAGAATGTCCGGTAGAATACCATAAACCTAGAGATGGAGTGCCTTGCAGATATCTAAAGATCCTCTTGACTGCAATCAGATGAGACTCTTTAGGTGCAGCCTGAAATCTAGCACAAACACATGTAGCAAACATAATATCTGGTCTAGAAGCTGTTAATACATCAAGGACCCAATCATACATCTGTAAAGTGTTTCATCACCACTTTACCTTTCTGATCGGTGTCCAGTTGTGTGGTGCTGCTCATGGGAGTAGAACAAGGCTTACAGTTTTGTAAATCAAACTTTTGCAAAAGATCTTTTGTATATTTGGACTGATGAATAAAATTCCATGAGCCTTTTGTTTGATTTGCAACCCTAGAAAGAACTGTAATTCTCCCATGGCACTCATTTCAAACTTCTGTTGCATCAACTTTGTAAAGGCATCACACAACTTTGGATCAGAGGATGCAAAAATGATATCATCTACATAAATTTGAACAAGTAGATTATGCTGCCCAGCTTTCTTAATGAATAAAGTCTTATCTATGGAGCCTCTAGTGAAATTGTTTTCCAGAAGAAAGTTTGATAATGTCTCATACCAGGCTCTGGGAGCTTGTTTAAACCCATAAAGAGCTTTATCAAGCTTATACACCCAATTAGGATGTTTATTGTCCTCAAAGCCTGGAGGTTGACATACATAAACCTCTTCTTTAATTTTTCCATACAAAAATGCACTTTTGACATCCATTTGAAAAACTTTAAGGTTTTGATAAGCAGCATAAGCTAAAAACAATCGAATTGCTTCCAGTCTGGCTACAGGGGCAAAGGTTTCATCATAATCAATACCTTCTTCTTGTGCAAACCCCTGAACAACCAGTCTGGCCTTGTTCTTAACAATAAGCCCATTTTCATCAGTTTTGTTCCTAAACACCCCTTTAGTGCCTATTGCACACTTACCTGGAGGTAGAGGAATCAGTTCCCACACTTGCTGTTTCTTGAACTGAAGAAGCTCAAGCTGCATGGCATCAACCCATCCATTGTCCTTTAAAGCAATGTGATATTCTTTGGCTCTTGCTGACTGATGAAGAGAGCATAGAAGCAGAAATTTGACAATTGACTTCTTGTTGATACTCCAGCAGTGATATCACCACGATTTGAGACATAGGGTGATTCTTCAGATCTTGATACACAATGAGATCTGTGCAAGTGTTTGTAGCCGGCTCAGCAGCAACAGATGGTGATGGTGAATCATTTCCTTGAAACCAATCAGTGGATGGTAATTCAAAGGAAGTTGAATTCGAAGAGATTTCATCAGCATTTGTTGTGGATGGTGCTACTGGAGCTACAGAACATCAGGTAGCTGAGTCAGGCAGCTGATCACTAAACCTGAAGAGGTGAGTACTGCATCATCATCATCACATCAGCAGTACCACCAGGTGGTGAACTGTTGACAGGAGCAACAGCAGGAGTTTGATAAGGAACATATTGCAGTATGTCCAAATCAAATAACTCCACAGGACTTTGTGGAATCTTGTCCTTTGGAGATTCATTAAACTTAACATGTAGAGTTTCTTCAACCATCTTTGTTCTGCAGTTGAACTTTGTATGCCTTGCAAGTAGATGAATAACCAACAAAGTACCCTGCATCCACCTTAGGATCAAATTTATGGAGTTGATCCTTTGTGTTGAGAATAAAACAGGGACCCCAAATGCTTTGAAAAATGAAATCAGAGGAGCCAAATGATGAGAACTTCATATGGAGTCTTCATCACCTCTGATTTACTAAAACTCTATTTTGCACATAACAAGCTGTGTTGACAGCTTCAGCCCAAAAGGTCAGTGGCAAACCTGAGTCAGCCAGCATGGACCTTCCAGCTTCAATGAGAGTCCTGTTCTTTCTCTCCACTACTCCATTTTGTTCTGGAGTCCTTGGAATGCTGAACTGCCTTTTGATTCCTTTTGAAAGATAGAAGTCATCAAGTGTATGATTTCTGAACTCAGTTCCATTGTCACTCCTCATACACTTGACTGGAAGAGAATACTGCTTCTCAATGTACAGCACAAAGTGAATAATCTTCTGAGCAGCCTCATCCTTTGAATGTAGAAAGAAAGTCCATACAAATCTGGAGTAATCATCCACAATTACCAGACAATATTTCTTCTTTGCCATGCTCATTACTCTCACAGGACCAAATAGATCCATATGCAGTAATTGCAAGCAGGCAGTGGACTTGGGCACTTCAATAGGAAGGAATGAGACTTTGTGCTGTTTTCCTTTTAAACAAGCAGTGCAAGTTTCATCACAGTGGAACTCCTTTATTGTTAAGCCTCTGACTAAACTATTGTGGCTAAGCTGATTCATGTTTTTGAGATTAACATGACCAAGCCTCCTGTGCCACAGTTTAGATTCTTGAGAAGAGGCTTTGGAAAATAGGCAAGGATTGCCTTTGAGATCTATCTTCTTAGAAAGATCTAAGGCATACACTCTTCCTATCCTGTTGGCTTTCAAGAGAGTGTGATCATCCAACACCTTGTCAATCAAGTGCAAAACTTTGGATGACAGAATCCTACAGTTTTGACTGGTGAAAAGGGCAACATGGCCTTTATCACACATTTGACTGACACTCAAGAGATTGTACTTGAGATTTTCCACATGATTAACATCATCAAATTCGATTTCTCCATTGAGACAAAGCCCTTACCGATGATGTAACCCCTAGCATCATTGCCAAAAGAGACAAATCCCTTCTTTCCTTGAGAGTAGTCATGAAGAGAGAGTTGTTCCCAGTCATGTGCATAGATCCCCCACTGTCTATATACCAGATGCTACTTTGGCATGTTGAAGAACCCTGCAAAAATAAACAATTAGTTAGTTTTAGAGACCCAAACCTTTTTGGTTTTGGGCCTGGTCTCACCAATAGATGGTAAACTAACAGGTTTATTTGAAACAACAGCCTGAGAGGAAGAAGATGGTGTAGAAGAGGAGTCCTTTGGCTTGGACCTCCTTTTCTGTGGTTTCAACGTAGGAGAATCTAGTTGTTAACTCTACCCAACAGATGTTGTACCATCATCACCAGCTGTGTCTGATTTTGTGATAAAGCTTTCAGCTCATCAGACACATTGCTAGTGGAGTTTGATAAGCTCCTATGTTGCACCTTTTTCTTTTGAGCACCCTCAGCTGTCACCTGGTTAACCCCTTCCTTTTTGGATTTCTTTGATGACTTAAGGGTTACAGGATTTGATGTTGCTGATACAAATGTGGTCTCAAACTCAGTTTTCATTTTTAACCATTTTTCATTAATTTCTTCTTTTTGTTTGAGTTTGGAACCTCTTTTGTACCAACAATCATCTGTAAGATGATTGAACAAACAACATACTTCACATGGTTTCTTCTTCTTATCTTAGGTTGATCATCAACTAAAGAGGGTGAAGCAACAGAAGACTTGTTCTTTAATGCTTTGGAAGCATTGTTTGCTTTCTTGACAGCCTCTTTAGTAGTCTTCAAACTCTTTCTACTGCCAGTTTTCTTCTCTTCAATACTGACAGCAGTTGAAGTTTGAACTTCAGGTGTTAAATCCTGCTCTCTAGTCCTTTCACGACCTTCAGAATTAACTCCTGAGTTGATCAACTCATTATCATGTGAATGTCAGCATTTGAACCATCAACATCAGCTGATAGGTTCAAAGAGGGCTTGATGCTGACTGCTACTTCTGATTGTGCTGTATCAGAAGGTAGCACATGATGTGATGGATTGGTTATCACTCTCACCATCATATTCTAACCTCTGCTCTTGGGGTAAAATTTGTAGGTGGAGCAGTGTGATTGTAACCAATTCCAAACTTCACATTGAAGCAGATTGCTTACTAAGAAGCATTTCAAAACCTTTGCATGATTGTACCCATCTATCACACTCGACCTGGGTAACTGCCAGGGTTTCTTTGAGATCTTTGTACTTCTCTAGAAGTACTTCTTCTCTAGCCTTATCATCAATTATTTGGCAATTCAGTTTATAAATCTCATCATTTTTATCTTTGAGCACAAACTCAAACTCAGCTTTGTTTTTGGAAATTATTTGTTCTAGCTCATGTTCTTATTATTAGAGCTACATTTGCTTCTCTAATGGAAGCAAATACTGCTATGCATGGTTCAGAACATAATTTGGCTTTTGCCTCAGAGGATACCTGTGATACCTGAGGTGTAGAGGCATTAGAAAATGAAGTATCAGCAGACTCCAAAGCCATAAGAGCTAGATTCCCAAAAGGACTGTCACCACCATGTTGACCAGCACCTGAGAACAGTTGATCATGACCAGACAAGTCATCTGGTAAACTGCTCCAGTCAACAACTCCTGGGGTGAAGAAGCTGTGTGTTGAGATTGAGGTTGTTGATGAGATTGTGATGGCTGAGGTTCTGGTAGTGCATGAGGTTGTGGTGCCATAGGAACTTGAACTTGATTTGACTGTGGCATGTAATAACAAGGGTACGGATATGGCATTTGACCCTGAGAAACAAAATATGCCGGAGATTGTTGTTAAGATGATGACTAGAGGTGACAGGATGTTGCCCTCTGTGTTGTTGACTTTTGCCAGGAAAAGTCACAAAGGGTGCAGTGGAGTTAGATCAGTTGATCTACACTCTCTTGCAAAGTGTCCAAGCCTTTGGCATTTGTGACACCTCAACTTGCTCTTGTCAAAACCAACTTTGGTTTTGCCAGAGAGTCCTGGGAATTTTCTTCCAGTTCTTTTATAGAACTTCTGAGATCTGATATTTATCAAGGCCATTTGGCTCAAAATATCCATCTCTTCTAAGTCATCATCAGCAATCCCCTTGAGATCATCCATAATGAAACATAGATTGTCATTATTACACCCAGTAAACTGACCATCAACACTCACAAATGCAGAATCAGAATTG
The DNA here is from genome assembly GCA_025506515.1 of Flaveria trinervia. Classification (NCBI taxonomy): domain Eukaryota; kingdom Viridiplantae; phylum Streptophyta; class Magnoliopsida; order Asterales; family Asteraceae; genus Flaveria; species Flaveria trinervia. Next base: position 89,914,772 of record CM046448.1, on the reverse strand, counting down.
CTTGAAGAGAAATTAATATGCTCATCATACTGGCATTCAGATGAAGCATATTCTGACTCATGACCCACCAAGGCAGTGTTGCCTTGTACAAAGTCTTCAGTGAGCTTTCCAGATGAAGACAACTTTCTCTTCTGTTCTATCTCTCTCTCAAAAGTGAGCAGTTTCCCATGGAGTTGGGTGAGAGATAGTTTGTCCAAACTTGCACTGGAGCGTAGGACAATAGTATATGTGTCCCATCTCTCAGGCAGTGATCTGAGAAATCTGTTATTCATCTGAATATTGGTGTATTCAAGTTTGACCATTTTTAGTTCAGAGATCAAACAAGAGAACCGCTCATATTGTTGAGTCAGTGTCTCACCCTTTCTATGAGAGAATGTCTCATATTGTTGGGCAAGAAGATTTCTCTATTATTTGCCAAGACCTCATCTGTTCCTCCAAATTGTTCTTTCAAGGCATTCCAGAGGTCATGGGCATTTCATGATGCATTAGCCCAGAATAGATTTCATTTGGCAGTGCCATGGCCAGAATTCCATGGGCTTTTGCATCAATTTCAAGCAACTTCTTATCCTCATCTGAGTATTGCTCCCTCCTCTTCGGAACCATTTGATTGGTTTCCGAGTTATTTACCATAGGCTTGTGTGGACCATGTACCACTGATGTCCAACACCCTGCGCTGTTAACAGACAGGTGATGAAGCATACGTCTTTGCCATATGTTATACTCATTCCTAACCAGCATGGTGGCTTGGTTGAGGAACCAGTATTGTGAGGATGATTGGAGGGAGTAGTCATTTTCAGTTCAAAAACAATTTAGTTCAAGCTTTTAAAAGTTTTAGACAGACCACAACAAACTCAATGAGAACCAAGAAAAGATCTCAAGATGATGAGCAGAAATACAGAAAATTCAATCTCTATAACCGTTTCTTGCAAAAACAAAAGCTAATTCAATCAAACTTAGATCTTGAATAGCAGTTTCAATGATCAATTATTAGATCGATCAATGATTAACCGACTATGATACCATTTGACAGGATCAGCGATCACAAGTTTGATGTATTAGGATTCAAGCAGCGGAATACAAACAGGAATTAGACAAATTGTAGCAAGCAATCGATACTTGTATGCATTAAGAGCGCATACGGTTATAGGGAGAGAATATATATTTCTGATTCAAGGAATGTTTATAGATGTAGAATATTTCTAATCAAATCATTCGTTCATTCCATTCATTCTACAAGTTACAATAGTTGTCACTCCTTATATAGAGTGCAACAAACACTGCTATTATCACGGAAAGTGACAACTGGCAGATCTAATACAAAAATAACTAATTCTTAACAAACTACTGAAATGTTCACAACTACTGAGAACATATCCGCATGTTAAGTACAAAATATAAAACTACTGAAGCTACAACGACTGAAGAACAAGCTCTTCAGTCGTTTTACAAAACTACTGAAACATAAAAATATAAAACTACTGATATCACAACTACTGAAGAAAACTCTTCAGCAGTTGTGACAAACTACTGACGCTTCAGTACTTGATCTTCAGACTTTGACTTCAGATGTTTCATCAGCTGATGACTTCAGTAGATATCATCAGCAGATGTCTTCAGTCTTTGTCTTCAGGCTTTGTACATCAGTTGTTGATCTTCAGCACTTGTAAACTCTTCAGCTGTTGTACTTCAGTACTTTAGTTCTTCAGCTGTTGGAATCTTCAGCACTTGATCTTCAGCTGTTGAAGTCTTCAGCACTTGTCAAACTGCTGATGAGTCTTTCAGCAGTTGTTGTGATACCATGTGGGACTTAGAGGTTTTCTGATCTTGGCTCATTGGTTCTTTTGGTCCAACAACCAGAAAGTCAACTTCTGGTGGATTCATTCCTCGGCAACTATTTTATTTCTTGGCAGAGTAAGAAACAAACATCGTTGCTACTCCACTGCAGAAGCAGAGTACATTGCTATCGTAAGTTGTACTTCTCAGGTACTCTGGCTTCAGAACCAACTTTTGGATTATGGCATTACAGAGACTTAGACTCCATTATTAATGGATAGTGCTTTAGCTCTATGCATTGTCAAGAATCCTGTCCAGCACTCTAGGACCAAACATATAAGATCAGACATCATTTTATTAGGGATTGTTTTGAAAAAGGTCTGATTGATCCAAGTTTGTGCCTAGTGCTGATGAGCTTGCAGACATTTCTACTAGACTTTGGATAGTTTGACTTTCCAAAACCTAGGTTAAGGCTTGGGATGCTGCAGTTAGAATAAGTGTTAATACTTATGATCTCAGTAAATAAGTATTGATGATCATTTGTAACCATATCAAAATAAGTACTGATTCTGTTACAAGAACTGGTACAGTCACAACTACTGATATCAGTACAAATAGACAGTACTGACATCCCATGAAACACTGAAAAACAACCAAAAAGACTGATGAGTAAGTGTTGAGGACAGTATGAAACCGCTGAAAAGCTATGAATTGACGAAAACTACTGATGAGAATTTTCTCTTCAGTTGTTTCTAAAACTGCTATTTCATCTAAACAACTGATGACAAAACCATGTCTTCAGTAGTTTCACAACTACTGATGACTCACACAAGTCATCTCTGTTTACAACAACTGATGACAAAACCATGTCTTTAGTAGTTTCACAACTACTGATGACTAACACCAAGTCATCAGATGTTTACAACAACTGATGACAAAACCATGTCTTCAGTAGTTTTATAACTACTAATGACTAACACAATGTTATCAGTTGTTTCCAGCATCTGAAGCTAAACCACGGTTTTAGTAGTTTTATAACTACTGATGCTTAAAACCAAGACTTCAGTTTTCAACCTCTGAAGGTTAATACCACGTCATCAGTCGGTTAAAACTACTGATGACTCACATTAAACCCTTCAGTTGCTTATAACCCGTACCCTATAAATACCTTATCTTACAGAGCTTCATCACAACCTAATTTTAAAACTCAGACCTTCTCTCACATCAATGGCGAACATGAAGCTTAAACCACGACACAACTGTGTTGCTTACTTCACCAAATCACCCTTTTGGACAAAGTTTGATAATGCCATTGATCTAATGGTCAACTCTCCATAACAAAACGGCTTTCCTTCTAAATCCTACCATTCATGCCGAATCCCTACACCAGTTTTGGACGAACGTCACCCTTATCACTGGGGAGAATGACACCGAGTCTCTCTAGTCGTTCGTCAACAACCGTCAAGTGGTCATCACTCCGGCAATCCTTCGCCAAACCCTACAACTGGATGATGCCACTTTCCCCACTGGGTATTCAAAGGGCACCACTGATCTATCATTTTCCCACCATGGATACCAGGGTAACCCAACGTCTCTACCATCCTGAAGAAGCATTTCCATGATGCGGAACGACTAATTTTTCATATGATAAATATATGCTTAGCTCCTAAGACTTCTTCTTGGGATCAAATGTCGACGACGGGGCAGCAGGTATTATTCTCTATCCTTGACCAACAAAACTTAACTTTTCTGAAATATATTTCTTGAACTCAAGGATATGGCCTCCAAGCCTATTGCTAAGCGATGGATATTTTATCCTCAGTTCATAATGGCCATCATAGAAAACCAGCTGAAAGCTGAGGGACTTGTTGGCCTCGGAGTCCCTGCTACGGCTGTATTGCTGAAGTATACTCCAGGCATAACTCTGACCAGTCACTCAAACAGGCTGCCAAACGCGAAAACCCACGCAGCTGGAACCCACAGCCACCACCTCCACACCAAGTCCCCACCAAACCCAAACACAAGAAAGCCAAAATGGCTACTCAGGGAATAAGTCCCCTGAGGATGCCCCTGCAACACAAACGCAGGATATATCTACTGGTCCTAACCCCCCAGTAGATACAAGTACTCACTTACCCTCAACCGCTCAGTTTCCTCTCAACAGGAGCCGTAGCAACCACCTCTGGGGCACCTATACATCTGGAATCTTCCTCACTTGAGGGGGTTGCCATTGAAATGCACCACTCTCCCTAGGTGCATACTGCCTTCACACCCTCTCCCACTGCAACTACCCCCAAAGTCCTACCATAATAATTGCCAAGTGCTGACTCAGTTGCATTCCTCACCCCCTCCCCAGATAGCAATCAAAACTGGGATAGCCTCAGCCATTGAGGGGAGGAACAAAGTGCTTCTGATAACCTAGCACCGGGGTTAGCATGTTCAATCTCCAAGTGTAGACACGAGATTCGAACTTCTGGTGAGGCTGCCAATTCTCCTGCTTCAGCAAATGATCAGGACGAAGTTGGTACTATCCATAGACCTCACCAGAGGCAACTGCCAATGAAGGACATAGTCCTGAGGCGGAAGTCCCAGTACCACGAACAAGGGGCACATGCTACTACTGATCTACACTCAGAGCATGTACATCCTGATTCCCATCAGGAGAGGTCAGGTGATTCATCTCAGAATGATGATGACCTGGGCTTTTTCTACGATGTTCTAGCCCACAATACAATTCGAGAATGAGATGAGCAGACTCAAAAAGCTGCTTGCCAACATGTCTCAGATCAAAGACCATCTACTCACAATCCCCACAGATGGCACCTTCCATTGAAGGTTTACAAATACTGAGCCTAACCACATAACTGAGCCACCAGCCTCTGCTTTCGGCACCATCTCTCAAGGACAGAACCCCTCTTAGCAGATGGTTGCTATCTTTCAAAACTCCTTACCTCTCATCACTCCCATCATCAATGACATAGTGCATAGCTATTGATGAGAGGATTCCCTCAAATCTACAAAACCTTATTGATGATGATGTTCCATAAATCTCTTTCTGCCTTCCAAACCCCTGACTCAAATGCAACCAAAAAGGGGGAGACTGCAAAGTCAAAGGCAGTGAAAGAAAAGAAAAGAAAAAGAGTTGATGCTGAGAAAGAGCTTGACATAGAGAAACAGCCTGAGAAAGAAAAGGAGGTTGAGAAGAACTGATCTCAGGGCTGTTAATTACATATACAAGGAAGAAAAGTGCTGAGTCAGAAGCTGATAAAGAGAAATCATTAGAAGACCTTGTTAAAGATGCTGATGAAGCTCATAGCAGATCAATGGATACAATTATCGATCAGCTATTTAGACATGGTCATGACACAACACATTAGATTCTGAGATCAGAAGGCTGGAAATAGAAGAGATACACTCAAGATGGGCCAGTTATAGTGTAATGGAAAGGGAGAGATTGGAAATCATGATCAGGTTTATAGCGAAATATCTGGGAAGATCATTGATTGAAGTCAAGTCTTGGTCTAGGGACATCATCTTGGCAGTAACCACCAAGATCTGTTCGTCTGAAGCATACACCAAAGGGTTGGTCATTAAGCTTTAAATGAAGCTGGTGCTGGGAGCAGGACTGAACTGTTCAAACAATCAAAGTGCACAACATCTAAGATGCTAGAAGTCTGTCAACATTCCCAAACCAAAACCACCACAACACACAACCACACACCAATTCCTTACCCACAAAACCAATAGCCGATGATGTACCCCAAAAGAGGAAGAAAAGGGTACTGAGGCTAGAAGAGGAAGAAGAAGATGAAGATGAAGATATGCTACCAATCTCAGCTGTTCACAGTTGCCTAAGGCCAAATGTCACTCTCCAACATTACTCTTGAAACTGAAGACAAATTGTGAAAGTGAAGCTAGAAGAAGAAGAGCTTCACAAACAACATGATGAGGAATTGTTATGCTGCCACATCTTCATCATCAACATGAAGAAACATGCTCAGAGGTTATACACTCTAAGACACACATTTCAATATCAAAGGAGAGAGTGAGGATTTGGCCTGATCCCAGGGTGTCTCATAGGATTCAAAAGAAAAATATTCCAACATTGGCCAAGTTAAGAAGATTGTAGATGAAGTGATCTCTCTGGCCTTTGTAGTATCGCCCTGGGAGATCGTAGAAGACTTCAAGAAAGCCTATAAAGCTAAACTAACCCCACAAAAGATGCTAGAAAATAATATGGTGAAAAAGGGGTTAGTGTATAAGAGGCTTGAGGAAGTTAGAAAGAATGAGCTCCAGTTGTTCCTAGAGGGTGTTCACGCAGATGAATTCGCATATAGAATCATAACAACTGTGGAGCTAAAAAATGGGAAACATGTCAAATACCTATCTGAGTACTATGGACCGGAATCACTCTTTGAAGGGGAAGCAGAAGAGCTTACCATGGAGGAACAAGTAACCTTCATTAAGGCATATACAAGGGAGTCGTACACACTCATATTTGGGAAGTAGATCTCATGGGTGGGGTAACAGCTCTGTGTCCAGTTCCCCAAGACAGAGTTCCCATCCATCCTTGCCAAACAGATCATTGAGAACTCTTTCCAGGCCTGTGCTTACAAGGGTCACTTCTGAGCTGATCTAGAAGACAAAAAGACCAATATTTCTGCCATAATAAGTGGGACATCTTCAATAAATTTAGAGGTTTTGGATGCATTGGTTCAGGGGGAGTTTGTTGGACCAAAAGAACCAATGAGCCTGATCAGAAAACCTCTAAGTCCCACAGACATCGCAACAACTGCTGAAGACTTGATCAGCTGTTTGACAAAGTCTGAAGAGCAACAGCTGAAGAACAAAGTACTGAAGACTTCAACTACTAAAGACCAAATTCAAAAGTCAACAGCTGAAGACTAAAGTACTGAAGACTTCAAAAGCTAAAGACTAAAGTACTGAAGACTTCAACAGCTGAAGACCAAAGTCTAAAGATCAATAGCTGAAGACTAAAGTACTGAAGATCAACAGCTGAAGTACAAAGACTGAAGACAACAGCTGAAGACATCAGCTGATGACAACAGCTGATGTTCAAGAAGTCAAGTACTGAAGCTTTCAGAGTTTGTTACAACAGCTGAAGAAGCATTCTTCAGTTGTTGTGATGGTTTCCTTTCTGTAGTTTTCTTTTCTGTTTCAGTAATTGTTAAAACGATGAAGAGCTGTTCTTCAGTCGTTGTAGTTTCAGTAGTTTCTTTTAAGTAGTTGTAGTGGTAGTTAACATTAGTATTTTTGTAAGAAGATGTCAGCTGTTTTGACATCTTCAGTAGTTGTGTTAACTTTCAGTAGTTTTAATTATTCTGTTAGATGTCACTATCAAGTGACATCAGCAGACGTCACATCTCCTATATAAGGAATGTTCACCACGACATCTCTTATATAAGGGATGATTGACATAATTGTAGCGTGACATTTTGCCACCACGAAAGTGCGTATTAATGAAAAAACATTTGATTTGTAGAATTCTTTCTATAAACCGTTTTCTCTTACTTGAATATCAAATGTATTCTTGTGAATTGGTTAAATAATTGTTCGATTTCCACTGCAATACTCTCTTATCAATCAAACGAGATCGCTGATCCTAACAAATAGTCAGTATGAACAACAGATTCCTCAGATCACTGCCAGAGAGAGGGGACACATATACTATTGTCCTACACTCCACTGCAAATCTGGATAGTCTATCTCTCACCCAACTCCATGGGAAACAGCTTACATTTGAAAGAGAGATAGAGCAAAAAAGGTAACTGGCATCATCAGGAAAGCTCACTGATGACTTTGTACCAGGGAACACTGCCTTGGTTGGTCATGAGTCAGAATATGCTACATCAGAAAGCAATTATGATGAGCATATAGATTTCTCCTCAAACGGTTCAGATCATGTATTTGTTAGTGTTGACAGTCAGTCAGGCTATAATAGTGACAATTTATGTTTCATTATGGATGATTTAAAGGGTATTGCTGATGATGACTTAGAAGAGATGGATATTCTGAGCCAAATGGCCTTGATTAATATCAGATCTCAAAAGTTTTACAAGAGAACTGGTAGGAAATTTCCAGGACTATCTGGCAAAACCAAAGTTGGTTTTGACAAGAGTAAGTTGAGTGTCAAAAATGCCACAGGCTTGGACACTTTGCAAGAGAGTGTAAATCATCTGGATCTAACTCCTCTGCACCTTTGTGACTTTTCCAAGCAATAGTCCACAAAATAGAGGGCAACATCCTGCTAGTTCTGGTCATCATTCACAACTATATCTCCTGCATATTTTGTTCTTCAGGGTCCAATGTCATATCCATATCCCTACTCTATACATGCCACAGCCAAATCCAGTTCAAGTTCCTATTGCACAACAACCTCAAGCCTTACCTGAGCCTCAAATCTCAACCATCTCAATCACAAATCATCACCGCTTTCACCCCTCGTATGTTGACTGGAGCAGTTTACCAGATGATCTCCCTGGTAATGAGCAATTATTTGCTGGTGATGGTCAACATGGTGGTGAACATCCTTTGGGAATCTAGCTCTCATGGCCCTGGAATCTACTGATAGTTCATGTTCCAATGCATCTTCATCCAGGTAACCCAGGTATCCTCTGAGGCTAAGGCCAAGCTCTGTTCTGAATCTTGCATAGCTACATTTATCTCTATTGGAGAGGCAAATGTAGCTTTAATAAATCAAAATCTAAGCTTGAGCAACCCTTTCCAAAAGAAAAGCTGAATATGAGTCTGTCTTTAAAGATAAAGATGAGAGATTTATAAGCTTAAATGCCAATTAAATGATGAAAGGCTAAGCTAGAGGTTATTCTTGAGAACCATAGAAATCTCAAAGAAAAACTTGCAGTTACCCAAGTTGAGTGTGACCGCTGGGTGTCATCCTGCAAGGGATTTGAAATGCTGCTCAGCAAGCAATCTGCTTCGAATGTGAAGTTTGGAATTGGTTACAACCACATTGCACCACCTACTATATTTACTCCAAAACCAATAGTAAAACCTGAAGGTGAAAGTAATTTCCAAACCACATCATCATGTGCATCATCCTCAAGTGATCACCCAAAATCACAAGATGAAATCAGTGTTGATACCTCAGCAAATCAATTGGTTGATGGGTTAACTACTGATAAGCACATTAAGCTGAGTACTTAAGATGTTGTCCCTCAAAGTACTCAAGTACTGAAGGGCAAGTCACAACAACTGAAAAGTATTTCAAATCAGCTGAAATAAAAGGATTAATAACTGCTGATAGAGAACAGCTGAAGACAAGTCTTAAGTTGTTATAGATCCTTCAGTACTAAGCAAAAGTACTAAAGGAGGAAAGTACCGAAGAGCACACCTTCAGTAGTTTCCACATCAGTAGTTGATCAATCCAAGATGAAGAATAAGCCATGTGAAATATGTGGTAAATTCAATCATCTTTCTGATGAATGTTGGTATAGAAAGGGTTCCAAACTCAACAGAGATAAGCTCATTAAAATCTAGATGGATGAAATGAAAAATGAGTTTGAGACCAAGTTTGTACCAGACTTATTCCATTGTGATAACCCCAAGCCTTCATTCAAATCCAAAAAGAAGGATAAGGTTTATCATAAAACAGCTGATAGTGTCCTCATGATAAACATCAGACTAAGTCTGTGAACTTTAAGGAGGAAATGGTGGGTCATAGGAACTCATCAAACACAAGTACTGATATGTCACAAGAGCTGAAAGCTTTGGCCACAAATCAGACACAACTTGTTATGATGGTTCAGCATTTGTTGGGGAGAGTTAACCAACTAGATGCACCCATGATCAAACCACTGAAAAGGCATTCCAAGACCAAATCCAAGGATCTATTTCAGCACCATCTCCTTCTCTTCATCAGCTGTTAATCATAAAAACAAGTTATGGTTAATCATCGTTGATGAAAACAGACCTAAAACCAAAAAGGTTCGGGTCTCAAAACCTAACTAGTTCTTTATGATGAATGCAGGTTCATCAGCATGCCAAAGGCGCATCTGGTATGTAACAATGGAGGATCTATGCATATGACTGGGAGCAGTTCTCTTCTTAATGACTACTTTCAAGGAAAGAAGGGATTTGTTTCATTTGATAATGATCCAGGGGTTTAAATCATCAGGAAAGGATATGTGTCTAATGGAAAAATCGGGTTTGATGATGTTAATCATGTGGAGAATCTCAAGTATAATCTGCTGAGTGTCTCATATATGTGATAAAGGGCATGTTGCACTTTTCACAAGCCAGAACTGCAGGATTCTGTCTTCCCAAGTTCTGAGGCTGATTTACAAGGTATTGGATGAACATCTCTCCTAAAGGCCACATGATTGGAAGAGTGTATGCCTTGGATTTGTCAAAGAAGATTGATTTGAAGGGTCATCCTTGCCTATTCTCCCAAGCCTCTTCTAAGGATCTAAACTGTGGCATAAAAGGCTGCGGCATGTTAATCTCAACAACATGAATCAGCTGTCCATAATGGTTTAGTGAGAGGTCTACCAATAAAGGAGTTCCTATGATGAAACGTGCACTGCTTGTTTGAAAGAAAACCACAAAAGTCTCAATCCCTCCTATTGAAGAACCTAAGTCCACTGCCTGCTTACAATTACTACACATGGATCTATTTGGTCCTGTGAGAGTGATGAGCATGGCAAAGAAGAAATACTGTCAGGTAATTATGGATGATTACTCCAGATTTGTATGGACTTTTCTTCTGCATTCAAAGGATGAGGTTGCTCAGATGATTATAAACTTTGTGTTGTATGTTGAGAAGGAGTATTCCCTATCAGTCAGTGTATCAGGAGTGATAATGGAACGAATTCAGAAACCATACACTTGATGATTTTTATCTATCAAAAGGAATCAAGAGGCAGTTTAGCATCCCAAGGACTCCAGAACAAATTGGAGTAGTGGAGAGAAAGAACATGACCCTAATTGAAGCTGCAAGGTCTATGTTGGCTGACTCTGGTTTGCCATAACCTTTTGGGCTGAAGCTGTCAACATAGCTTGCTATGTGCAGAATAGAGTGTTAGTAATCAGAGGTTGATGAAGACTCCATATGAAGTTCTACATCATTTGGCTCCTCTAATTTCATTCTTCAAAGCCTTTAGGTGTCCTTGTTTCATTCTCAACACAAAGGATCAACTACATAAATTTGATCCTAAGGTGGATGCAGGGTATTTTGTAGGTTATTCATCCACATGCAAGGCTTACAGAGTCTTTAACTACAGAATAAATATAGTTGAAGAAACCTTGCACGTGAAATTCAATGAATCTCCTAAGGATAAAATTCCACAAAACCTTGTGGAGTTGTTTGATCTGGACATACTGCAATATGTTCCTTATCAACCTCCAGCTGTTGCAGATCATGTGGATAAATCATCTTCTGCAGCAAGTTTTCCACCTAGGGTACTGAAGATGATGATGATATCAGTATTGACCTTTTCAAGTTTAGTGACCAACTGCCTGAGTCTGCTAAACTTGATGTTCCTGTAGCTTCAGTAGCTCCATCCACAACAAATGCTGATGAGATTTTTGATTCCTCTACATCATTTGACTTGTCATCTCATACTTGGTTTCAAGAATCTGCATCAACATCTGCTGCTGCTGAGCCTGCTACAAACAGTTGCACTGATCTTATAGTGTACCAAGAGCTGAAGAATCACCCCATATCAATGCTAGTGTCTCAACCAGAAGTCAATTGTCTAACTTCTGCTTCTATGCTATCTTCATCAGTCAGCTAGAGCCAAAGAACTATCATGTTGCTTTGAGAGACAATGGATGGGTTGAAGCCATGCAGCTTGAGCTACTTCAGTTCAAAAAGCAGCAAGTGTGGGAACTGGTTCCTCTACCCCCAGGTAAGTGTGCAATAGGCACTAAATGGGTGTTTAGGAATAAAACTGATAGAAATGGGCTTATTGTCAAGAACAAGGATAGACTGGTTGTATAGGGGTTTTCACAACAAAAAGGTATTGATTATGATGAGACCTTTGCCCCTGTAGCCAGACTAGAGGCAATTAGATTGTTCTTAGCCTATGCTGCATTCCACAATCTTAAAGTTTTTCAAATGGATGTCAAAAGTGCATTTTTATATGGTAAAATAAAAGAAGAGGTTTATGTGTGTCAACCACCAGGTTTTGAGGATAATAAACATCCTGATTGGGTGTATAAACTTGATAAGGCTTTATGGGTTGAAGCAAGCTCCTGAGCCTAGTATGAAACACTTTCAAATTTTCTCTTAAAAATAATTTCACTAGAGGCTCCATAGATAAAACTTTGTTTATTAAGAAAGTGGATCAGCATAAGCTACTTCTCAAATTTATTTTGGTGATGATATTATTTTTGCATCCTCTGATCCCCAGTTGTGTGATGATTTTACAATTCTAATAAAACAAAAGTTTGAAATGAGTGTAATGGGAGAATTACAGTTCTTTCTAGGCTTGCAAATCATACAAAAGGCTGATAGAACCTTTATTCATCAATCAAATATACAAAAGAACTTTTGAATAAGTTTGATTTACAAAATTGAAAGGCCTGTTCTACTCCCTTGTGCAACACCACACAACTGGATGCAGATCAGAAAGGTAAAGCTGTTGATGAAACACTTTACAAATGTATGATTGGGTGCTTGATGTACTTAACAACTTCTAGACCAGATATCATGTTTGCAACTTGTGTTTGTGCTAGATTTCAGGCTGCTCCTAAAGAATCTCATTTGATTGCAGTCAAGAGGATCTTTAGATATCTGCAAGGTACACAATCTCTAGGTCTCTGGTATTCAACTGGACACTCATGCAAATTAGTTGCTTTTTCTAATAGTGACTATGCAGGGTGTAAGTTAACAAGAAAGTCAACTTCTGGTGGATGTCAATTCCTAGGCAACTGTTTGATTTCTTGGCAGAGTAAGAAACTAACATCTGTTTCTACATCCACTGTTGAAGCAGAGTACATTGCTGCTGCAAGTTGTACATTTCAGGTACTCTGCCTTCAAAACCAATTATTAGATTAAGGCATTATAGAGACTAAGACTCCATATTAATGGATAGTGCTTTACCTCTGTGCATTGTCAAGAATCCAGTCCAGCACTCTAGGACCAATCATATAGAGATCAGACACCATTTTATTAGGGATTGTTTTGAAAAAGGTCTGATTGATCTAAAGTTTGTCCCTAGTGCTGATGAGCTTGCAGATAATTTACTAAGCCTTTGGATAGTTTAACTTTCCAAAACCTTGTGTTAAGGCTTGGTACGCTACAGCTAGAATAAGTGATAACTACTGATGATCTTAGTAAACAAGTACTGATGATCATTAGTAAACATGTCACAAATATGTACTAATTCTGTTAAAAGAAACTGATGCAGTACAACTACTGATGTAGTTATAACTCCTGATCTCAGTAAAAACAGATAAGCACTGATGTCCTATGAACCAACTGAAATCAGCTAAAAAGTCTGATGAGTAAGTGTTGAGGACAGTATGAAACAGCTGAGATGTTAAGAATTGACGAAAACTACTGATGAGAATTTTCACTTCAGTCGTTTCCACAAACTGCTGTTTCTTCTAAACAGCTGATGACAATACCATGTCTTCAGTAGTTTCATAACTACTTATGACTAATACCAAGTCCTCAATTGTTTACAAAAGCTGAAGACAAAACCAAGGTTTTCAGTAGTTTCACAACTACTAATTACTAAAACCAAGTCTTCAGTGTTTTCAAATGTCTGATAGTTAAAACCACGTCTTCAGTTGTTTTCATAACAACTGATGCCAACACCAACACTTTCAGTCGTTTTCTTTTCAGCCTTTCTTAACCTATAAATACCTACACTTATAGCAAACGTTTCATTGGCCATTTTCAAACCTCTCTCTCAACAATGGCGACCATGAAACTCAAACCCCGACACAACTGTGTTGCCTACCTTTCGTAATCGGCCTTCTAGAACAAGTTTGACACTGCCATCGATCTTATGGTGGATTCCCCATATAGAACAGCCTTTCTTTGAATCCTACCATATCCTGACTCCTTATCCTAGTTCTGGACCAACGTCTCTGTAATAACTGGTGAGAATGATAGACAATCACTCTCCAGTTGTTGTGAACCAAAAAACACGTGCTCATCACCCCCGACATCATTCGCAAAACCCTAAATTTGCATGATGGCACCTATCCTAAAGAATACCCGAAAGGCACCACTGATATGTCTTTTATCCATAACGGGTATGAAGGCGACTTAAGTGCTAAGAACATACTTAAAAGCACTTCCATGATGCTGAACGACTTATCTTTCATATGGTGAATGTCTGCCTTGCATCAAAGACATCTTCTTGGGATCAGATGTCTTCCGATGGCAACAGGTATTGTTCTCTATCCTTGAACGCCAAAATCTAAATTTTTCTGAGATAGTGTTCATGGAACTAAAGGATCTGGCTTAGAAACCTATGGCAAACACATTGATACTTTATCCCAGGTTTCTGATGGCCATAATTTTGAATCAATGATATGTCTTTTATCCATAACGGGTATGAAGGCGACTTAAGTGCTAAGAACATACTTAAAAGCACTTCCATGATGCTGAACGACTTATCTTTCATATGGTGATGTCTGCCTTGCATCAAAGACATCTTCTTGGATCAGATGTCTTCCCGATGGCAATAGGTATTGTTCTTTATCCTTGAACGCCAAATCTAAATTTTTCTGAGATAGTGTTCGGAACTAAAGGATCTGGCTAGAAACCTATGTCAAACACATTATACTTTATCCCAGGTTTCTGATGGCCTTGTTGGTCTTGGAGTCCCTGCTCCAGCTGTTTTAGCTGAGGTATACTTCCGACATAACTCAGACCCTACTCTTAAAGGGGCTGCCCGGATGCTAAAACCCAAGCAGAGGGAACCCACAACCTCAACTTCTAGATCCAAAGTCCCCACCAAACCCATATCCAAAAAGCCAAAAAAGGCTACTCAGGGAGATGAGTCCCCTGAGGATGCCCCTGTACCACAAACACAAGAAATGCATACTGGTTATAACCCCCCAGTTATGTACAAGACTCAACCTGCTGAAGCCGCACAGGTATCCTCTCAACAGGATCCTGTTGCAACCACAACTGGGGATCCACATTTCTGGAACCTATCTCAATTGAGAGGGTTACCATTGAAGAGCACCTCTCACCCTGGGTGCAATCTGCTTCAGACCAATCTCCACATGCAACCGCCCCTCACAGCCCAACACTGATAATTGCTAAAGTGCTGAGTCAGTTGCATTCCTCACCCCTTCCCCAGAAACCACATACCACTGGGAATAGCTCAACCATTGAGGGGAGGACCAAAATGCTTCTGATAACCCACAGCACAGGGGTTACAATGTTCTTTCTTCAAGTGTAGAAACGGAGGAAATAGAACATCTGGTAAGGCTGCCACTTTTACTGATTCAGCAAATGATCAGGATGAAGTTGGTAACATCCATAAGACCTTACCAGAGGCAACTGCCAATGAAGGACATAGTCCTGAGGCAGGAAGTCCCCAGTACCAAGAACAAGGGGCACATCTGATACCGATCTACACTCAGAGCATGTACATCCTGATTCAATCAGGAGGTCAGGTTATTCAGCACAGACTGATGATGACCTGGGCTTTTTCTATGATGTATTAGCCCATAATACCATCCTTGAGACTGAGGTGAGCAGACTCAAAGAGTTGTTTAGCCAAAATGTCTCAGGATCAAAGTCCATCTACCTCAAAACCCCATAGATGGCACCTTCAATTGAAGGTTCCCCAAACACTGAGCCATACATATAACTGAGCCACCGCCTCTGCTTTTGGCACCACCTCTCAGGGACAGAAACCCTCTGAGCAGATGGTTGCTATCTTTCAAAACTCCTTACCTCTCATCACTCCCATCATCACTGACATAGTGCATAAAGCCATTATGAGAG
This sequence comes from Flaveria trinervia, assembly GCA_025506515.1. Classification (NCBI taxonomy): domain Eukaryota; kingdom Viridiplantae; phylum Streptophyta; class Magnoliopsida; order Asterales; family Asteraceae; genus Flaveria; species Flaveria trinervia. The sequence continues at coordinate 89,899,042 of CM046448.1, read as the reverse complement.
GATATCCTCAAATCTACACACCCTCATTCAGGATGCTGTTCACAAATCTCTTTCTGCCTTTCAAGCCCTTGATCCCAATGCAACCAAAAAGGGGGAGACTTCCAAGTCTAAGGCAGTGAAAGAAAAGAAAAGAAAAAAAGTTGATGATGAGAAAGAACCTGCAAAATAGAAGGAGGTGGAGAACAAACCGATCTCAGAACAGCTAATCATATATAAAAGAAAGAAAAGTGCTGAGTCAAAAGCTGATGAAGATAAATCCTTAGAAGATCTTGTCAAATATGCTGATGAAGCTCACAGTAGATCCATGGATAAAATTATAGATAAGCTCTTTCGACAAGATCATGACACAGCCACACTAGACTCTGAGATCAGAAGGCTGGAAATAGAAGAGATTCAAGCTAGATGGGCTGGTTATAGTGTGTTGGAAAGGGAAAGATTGGAGATAATGATCAGATTCATTGGCAAATACCTTGGAAGATCATTAATAGAGATAAAAGCCTGGTACAGAGACAGTATCTTGGAGATAACCAAGAAGATATGCTCTGCTGGAGGCTACAATAAAGGGTTAATAATTGAAGCACCGGATGAAGCAGGTGCAGGGAAAAGAACTGAAATAGCCAAGCTCTCCAAAGCCAAACTCACCACCAAAATGCTAAGTCAGTCTTCTCACACTCCCACTCAAACACAACCCTTATCTCTCAAATCTCCCAAATCTATCCCTAAACCAAAGCCACCCACAACTCAACCCACAAAACCAATCCCTTTACCCCAAAAACCACCTCAACCCTTACCCAGTGATGCACCCAGAAGGAGGAGAAGGGTGTTGAGGGTAGAAGAAGATGAAGAAGAGGATGATGATGCTGATAGTATGCCAATCTCTGCTGTTCTCAAACTCAAATCACCTGAGCACAAAAGTCAACAAGTGATTACTCCTGACTTGCAAATGCAGATGGTGAAGGTAAAGATTGAAGAAGCAGAACATCAGAAACAGCACGATGAGCAGTTTCTCAAGATGGTTGATAAGGATTTCCATCAGTCCTCATCCATTCAAGAAATGAAGAAACAGGCTCTGAGGCTGTACACTCTTAGACATACTTTTCAACATCAAAAAGAAAGAGTACGGATCTGGCCAGACCCCAGGGTAAGTTCTAGAATTCATAAGAAGAATATACCAAGTAGATATCATGGCCAAGTGAAGAAAACCTTGATTGCTGCAATTACATTGGCCATGGTAGTCTCACCCTGGGAAATCATTGAAGAATTCTAGAGAGCTTACAAATCCAAGACAACTCCTCAATCTATTCTTAAGAACAAAATGATCAAGAAGGGGTTGTTATACAAAAGACTTGAAGATCTTCAGAAGAATGAACTCCAGTTGTTGCTTGAAGGCTCTCACCCTGATGAATTTGCTTATAGAGAGATAACAACTGTGGAGTTGAAAAATGGAAAGACAGTGATATACTTGTCTAAGTATTATGGCCCAGAGTTCTTCTTCGAGGGAGAAGCAGAAGAACTCACCAAGGAGGAACAAGTTGTTCTCCTTGAGGCCTATGCTAGTGAGTCTTATAGACTCATTAATGGGAATTAGGTTTCATGGTTGGGACAAAACTCTGTGTCCAGTTTCCCAAGACAAAGTTCCCTTCCATACTTAGCCAGTCAAAAGATTACAAACCTTTTCCCGGCTTGTGCTTAACTGATTACCTCTGAAGCTGATCAAGAGGGTGTTTCTGCCAAGAATAAGTGGGATCATCAATAAGTTTAGAGGTTTTGGCTGCATTGGTTCAGGGGGAGTTTGTTGGACCAAAACAACCAATGAGCCTAATCAGAAAAACCTCTAAGTCCCACAGACATTACAACTGCTGAAGAAGATCACAACAGCTGAAGACATCAGCTGATTACAAGGTCTAAGACAAAGTCTGAAGACAAGAACTGAAGACTACTACTGAAGACAAAGTCTGAAAGTAAAGAACTGAAGACAAAGTCCGAAGCTATCAGTTAAAGACAAGTCTGAAAGTAAAAGTCTAAAGAACAAAGTAGCAGAACAAAGACTGAAGACCAAAGTGATCAGTAGTTGTCACAACAGCTGAAGTTATCACTTCAGTAGTTGTGATGGTTCCTTTCAGTACTTGTAGTTACTTTTCAATAGTTATAGTTCAGTAGTTAGTTTCAGTAGTTTAGTTTTAGTAGTTTTATGTTTCTTGTACTTAGCATTCTCTGTGATGTAATCAGTAGTTGAGAACATTATAGTAGTTTGCATAGTTTCAGTAGTTGAATAATTCTGTTAGATGTCACTATCAAGTGACATCATCAGACGTCACATATCCTATATAAGGAATGTTGACCTATTGTAATGTGTGACATTGAGGCACCACGAAAGCATATGAATGAAATATCTCTTTTGCAAAATTCTCTTTTTATATAACCATTTACTGTTACGTTAATATCAGTTGTGGTCTTGTGAATTGTTTAATTCGTTGTTTCGAAGTCCGCTGCATACTCTCTAAATAATCAAACTTAGATCACTGATCTTAACAGACCTCTCCACTGACCAAGTTGACCTGGAAAGATGTAAAGTTCTATGGGGTCAAGCTCAAGAGAAGGCATTCAAGGAATTAAAGGCGGTTGATCAACTCCTGTCTGTCATTACCCGATGGAAGTAAAGATCTGATGGCTTATTTTTCTGACATAAGTACAAGGAAAGCAATAAAAGCTTCCCTATACAATACTTCAAGCTAGAAGGGATATGCTAGCTTGAGGACTCTTTAAGGTCAGATTGTCAAGACTGTATTTTTCTTTCAAATCGTACTTCATCTTTTACCCGAAGATACACAAAACTATCCTTTCTCAAGGATTGTTCGGCTTGAAGCCTATAGCACCCAATCGGATTAATTCTGTGTATTCGTATTGAGATTCAGTTTGATTCTTTTTGCATTTTCCTTATGGACCAATTTCCACAATTCGGCATCTTTCATATCTTTCACCCGTCTCTTTATAGCACTTTTTGAAATCCCACAAAATAGCGGAACTTGTTCCTTTTTTCGCCATTTCTTTCTTGCGTTAAACGTGAGATTGAAAATTTGTTCGCGGATTTCCGGGGGAAGTCCCGGTTTTGCGTGATGAAGGCAACAAGCAAATTGAAATCAAAAGAATGCATTCCAGTTCCTTAAGGTCTGCCGATAAAAGACCAATTTTTTATTGATTTTTTTTATAAGCCAAAAACGTGTTTTTTAACGAAAACGGGTTTTGTTGAAGGCTTTTTGTTAAATGACTTGGTGACTCGGGTGATTGAAGGATAAAACCGTTTAAGCTCAACGGGCTAACTAGGGTTGACGTTCGGGTAAGGAAAATAAAGACAATGGTTGGGGCTTGAATGGTTAAGGTTTCCTAGTGCCTAACTCATTTTATGCAACAAATACTATTAAGGTCTTGAAATGTATACCCAAAACAAGTTCTAATCGCACGTATCATATGGAACCCTCAATTAAATCTAGAATGAAAGTAGAATTGCAATTGCAAAACTTGTTTAAACTCAAAAGTAAACTCACATACGGATGGAATCGGGTAAAAGTGTTTCATTTTACATGATTAAATATTTTACTAGATTATTGTTTTAAGGATATCACAAAAACATTTTTTCAATTTTTATTTGGACGTCATGGAATTACTTTTTTATTTCTCGAAAAGTATATTTATAATTTGGTTTATCAAAATTTATATAAATTTTGGTTTTCTTGTCACAAAAATATTTGATAAGTGATCTTTGTTAAAATTTTAATTTGGACCTCTTGAGCAAAGTCAAATGCATTAATCCCATCCCCACACTTAAAATTCACATTGTCCTCAATGTGATTAAAATATTCATGATCGAGAAAGGGTAACGAAATAACTCCCCTAAAAATGATTAATTTTTCACTTGTGTTTGGTTGCCCTCGCGTTGTTAGAATCCTCAGTATCACCTGAAATGTCACCAATTATTGAAAGCATTAAAATTCTAAGCACACAAAATATAAACAAAATGACATAAATTAAATGATAGATTGGCACAAAACAACTGTGCCGGGGCCCCGAAAATGATACGGTTTTCAAGGGCTTTGTGGTGGGATATCCCCCACTCGTGGTACATTCGGTTTCTAATGTACGTGACATCTCTGCTCAAGTCATCGACTTGGAATTCAGATTTTCGACTCGATTGAAGGCTCGTTGGGCATATTCAAATAATCGCCTTGCATGGGTTTCGGTGGTTTGGATCGACTCATAAAGGTCTAACATGGTTGGAAATTCCGTTGTTCGTGAACTTGAAGATCCAGCTCTGGCTCCTTCCGGTTGTATTGGCATGTCGAGGTCCATGATAATTTCTTCGGGATCCGCCGGATCCCAGATTTGTCCCTTCTTATCCATGAATCTCGGCTGCCCATTTGGTAAATTTGTCACCATGTACATACTTGTACAGATGCTCAAGTCCAACAGTCCTGGCATCACTCCTTCGGTTCCTTCAGTGTTATAAGCATAGCTTTCATACAGGTTCAAAATCCAGCTTCCTCCAAACATGGGTGTTGTAGCACCCGCAATCGCGTTCCTCGCAAAAAGAGTACAAAAAAAATACCCAATATTACATGGCAACTGATTAACCGTACAATATAAAATAAACAAGTCCCTTAAATTAACAACTCCCTCGCTTTGACCACGAGCTGTTATGGAATGGCTGAGTAACCGATGAATGTATCGCAGCAGCGGGTCTCGTATCTGACTGCTTTTTGTTTTGCTCGAGTTGAACCCTCCGTTCCAATCCGCTCCCAAAATGATTTCCTCATTGCACCACTTTCCGCGTCTCTACTTTCCTCGTCCGGGAAGGTATGATACGCCGGCATTCTAGATATAGCCTCCTCCTCTATTTCTTGTTTCGTGTATATTCCAAGATAGACACTGAACAAGGCAATGGATGTCTATGCCAATTCCCAGCTAGTCTGAATGAAATTGCATTTTCATCCCAAGGATCAGAGTCTTTCATGCTAAATTTAAAAGATGCTAAAAATTCAAGAGTCAGTTCATAAACGGAAGGTCATTTTGTGAAAATAGACGTTTCCATTGGACACTTAATAAATTATTGTATCTTTCTAGCTGCCCGACTGCGGCTAGTGTTTCTTCATCTGCTTGTAAGTGGGATCTTTCGACCCTTTGTAGCAATCTTTGAAGTCTATCATGACACCCGCTCTCGTGCTCCCTCCAAAATGTAAGTAGGGATGCTCCATGATCCTGAAATTAAAAATAAATTGATCTATACAAAACAATTTCTTAAGCAGTCTCATGATGTTAGTGAAAATCATATGTTTTTCAAGGCATAACACCATAATGATTCAATTCATGTTCAAAAATAGTTATGAATTTATCATCCAAGGAAAAAAAAATTTTTAAACATGGGGGTGCGCTTTAGACAACGTGGGGGTGCGGTTAACATGTTTGGGCATGAAATCTTGACTCGAGCAATCGTGGTTTTATTTGTAAATCATTGATTAAGCATGGGTTTAACATTTTCTTGATTCAAAAATCAAAGATTATACGTTGAACATTTTAATCATTTGCTAATATTCAAGATAATAAAAATATATATGTTTTACATCACTTGAGAATTCATGTAACTTGAACATGATTATCAAAGGTTTCACCACGAGTTATCAAGATAGTCATGCTAATAATAAAAGAAAACAACTAACTAACCAACTAAACATACTAATATCTAACTAAACGCACTAATTAACACTAATCTACTACAAGAATAAACATGAACAAGTAGGTTAAAAGCATTCAACATTCCATAACACGTTTAAGAACAAGTGTTTACACATAATTGCTAGGATTTCGGTTGTTTAGAGACCTAATCACCTAACTACATGTAAATGACTTTCATAATCAAAGGAATTACTATGCTAACCTCTTAGCTAAATACTCTTGCAAGAAAACTTGAACAAACGAAAGAAAAATGGAAAAGAAGATAGAATTGAAAGTGGATACTACTTTGCAGGCATATTAGCTCGGTTTTTATCATGCAACATTGAATGGAAAAGGACAAAAGGCTGAAAATTGGCACGTGGTGTCAATTCTTGTCGAACACGGGCGCGTGCCCCTTAGAACACGGGGGCGTGTTCATGTAAAAAGTTCGGTTTCAGTCTTTTGTTGTTTCGTTTTTCAGTTTCGCGCGTTGTGTAATTTTCCCGGTTAAGTTTTATCACTTCAAATCATCAGAAAAGATACGAAAATAGTCTTATAGTTGAATAACACAAGCCAAATTGAAAATTACATTCTCTAGAATCCTACAGTTATACGATACGTTTAAAGTCGAGAATCTGAAACAACAAAACAGACTCTTTAACGCACAACAACGCACTTAACACATCACGGAATGTTTCTAAAAGAAACCTCCACACATTTCATGTGGGAGGTTTGGCATGGGGTAGTGAGAAATGCGGTTGCTCAATTCCGCGAGCTGCTGGTTAATGGAAATGAGTTCCTCGCTCATCTGCTGAACTTTTTGGATTAGTTCAGCTAAGCATTGGGAAGCAACGAGGTTCATTTCAGTCAGTTGGTTGATTAGTTCATGCATCTTGAAGAAATATTCTTGAGTCGTAGGTTCTCGCGTTTCAGAACGTGGTTTCTTCGCAGGATTCCAGTTTGAGCTTCTGTGATTTGATTCTTTCATTTTTTAGACGTTTTTAAGCAGGAATGGGTATGATGAAAGAATGGAAGAGGTGTGGTATTTATACACAGGTCGTGGAAAGTGAACACGGGGGCGTGCTTGGTTAGGCACGGCCCCGTGCTTGTCAGAATTCGTCATAAATTCGACCTGCAACATTCCAGAGTCGTCAGCGGAGATCGTGGAAAGAATTTGTCAGAGACACGGGGGCGTGCTTGATGGGGCACGACCCCATGCTTATGCTTGTGATGTCCTAAAAATTTTCTAAAAAATGAAAAAAAAATGTATGTACACGTGCCGCGTTTAAGTTTCGGGTCTTCGGCATGACCCTTCTCTACACTTAGTTTTCGTTGGGGTGGAGGTTTAATTCCTCCGAAGAGATCTTGGTTGGTCCATTATTATATGGTTTCAAACGATGACCATTTACTTTGAAACTTAAACCTGCGTGGTTGTAAATTTCAATGGCACCATTCAGAAACACGTTTTTGATCGTATAAGGTCCAGACCAACGTGATTTCAGTTTTTCGAGAAATAACGTAAACGAGAGTTATACAGTAAGACACATTCTCCCACATGAAATTTTTTTATGCTCTTTAATCGAGCGTCATGGAATTTCCTTGTCTTTTCTTTGTAAACCCTAGCATTTTCGTACGCTTGTTCCCTCAATTCCTCCAATTCATGAATTTGTAGGAATTGATTCTTTCCTGCAAGGTCTTGGTCCAGGTTTGCTACTTTAAGTGCCTAAAAGGCCTTATGCTTTAGTCCTACATGCAGATGACACGACTTCCCATAAACTAGTTTAAACGGTGTTGTGCCGATGTGAGTTTTATAGGCTGTTCGAAAAGCCCATAATGCATCATCTAACTTGATAGACCGTCCTTATGATTTTGACCTACAGTTTTCTCAAGGATTCGTTTGATACCTCGGTTAGTGACTTTGGCTTGCCCATTCGCTTGGGGATGGTAAGCAGTTGTAAAGCGATCGTGAACTCCATAACATGCCATTGCTCTTTCAAGCTGATTGTTACAGAAATGAGTTCCTCGGTCACTAATCAGAGCTTTGGGGGTACCAAAACGAGAAAAAAGTTTCTTAAGGAATTTGACAACGTTCCTGGCATCATTAGTAGGAAGGTCTTGAGCTTCAGCCAATTTTGAGACGTAATCAACTGCTACCAAGATGTAAGATTGCCAAATGACACCGGAATGGCCCCATGAAATCAATACCCCATATATCAAATATCTCGCATACTTGAATTGGTTTCTGAGGCATCTCATCCCGTGTCGAGATATTGGTTGCCCTTTGACATGCATCATAGGTGCGTACCATGTTATGAGCATCTTTGAAAATTGTGGGCCAGTAGAATCCAGAGTCGAATATTTTCTTGGCTATTAAGGTTGCTCCATGGTGTCCTCCTGTGGGCCCTTCATGACAGTGCCTTAGAATTTGTTCTGCTTCACTTCCGTATACGCATCTTCGAATGTGTTGGTCTGCACCGATTCTGAATAGATACGGATCCTCCGAATAGTAATGTTTGATATGAGTAAAGAACTTCTTCTTTTACTGATAAGTCATTCCTTTGAGAAGGATTCCGCTTGCTAAGTAATTCGCAAAATCGGCGAACCAAGGGTGTTCATTGATTGAGGATTGAATATGCATAAGGAATTCATGAGGAAAATTGTCGTTTATTTTGGCTTCCTTAGTTCGTGAAGGACTTGAATCCTCAAGACGCAAGGATGATCAGCCGCTAGATTTTCCGCTCCTTTCTTATCACGAATTTTGATATCAAATTCTTGAAGCAGAAGAATCCAACGGATCAATCGAAGGTTGCATGATCGGTGTAACAATTGTCTTTGAAAGGATGAGATACGAGTGGAATTATCGAACGCGAAAACTACCGCAAGAAGTTCTTTTTCGGTGGTAGTGTAGTTTTCTTGTGCATTGTTTAGGGTTTTGCTCGCATAATGAATTGGGTGAAATTGCTTGTCTTTCCTCTTTCCTAATACAGCTCCCACCGCGAAATCGCTTGCATCGCACATGAGCTCAAATGGTAGTGTCCAATCTGGGGAAACCATGATTGGAGTAGTTACCAATCTCTCCTTAAGCAATTTGAATGCACTAATGCATTCATCAGAAAATACGAATGTCACGTCTTTCTCCAGGAGTTGAGTCATTGGTCGAGCGATTTTTGAGAATCTTTAATGAAACGACGGTAGAATCCTGCATGTCCTAGGAAACTTCTGATGTCTTTCATGGTTGTGGGATGCGGAAGTTTAGAAATAGTGTCGACTTTGGCTTGATCGACTTCAAGACCCGCTTGAGAGTATTTATGTCCTAACACTATTCCTTCCGTAACCATGAAGTGGCACTTTTCCCAATTTATAACAAGGTTGGAGTCTTACATCTAACCAGCATCTTTTCCAGGTTTTCAAGACATTGCTCAAATGAGTTTCCAAAGATGGAGAAATCATCCATGAAACCTTCCATTGAGTGTTCAATCATGTCATGAAAAATTGCTACCATGCATCTTTGAAATGTAGCCGGAGCATTACACAAGCCAAAGGGCATTCGCCGATAAGCTAATGTGCCATATGGATAGCTGAATGTTGTCTTTTCTTGATCTTCGGGGGCAATAGGAATTTGAAAATAACCGAGAAACCATCCAAAAAAAAATAGAACATTTTTCCAGACAATCTCTCAAGCATTTGGTCGATGAAAGGAAGAGGGAAGTGATCTTTCCTTGTGGCGTCATTGAGTTTGCGATAGTCTATGCAAACTCTCCATCCTATAACCATACGAGTGGGAATAAGCTCATTCTTCTTGTTAGTTACAACAGTCATTCCTCCTTTCTTTGGAACAACTTGGACGGGACTGACCCAAGGCGAATTAGAAATAGGGTAAATAAACTGGCATCTAGCAGTTTGATTACTTCTTTCTTCACCACTCTTGCATGCTCGGGTTTAAACGTCTTTGAGGTTGAATGACAGATTTGAAGTTCTCCTCCATCAATATTTTATGAGTGCAAAAGGATGGATTGATTCCCTTGATGTCCATGATTTTCCATGCAATTGCTCGTTTGTGTGCCTTAAGCACATTGAGCAACTTGTTCTTCTCATCAATTGATAAGGCGGATGAGATTATGACAGGAAGTTGAGATGTGTTTTCACGAAAAGCATATTCGAGATGAGATGGAAGCTCTTTAAGCTCTAAGACTGGAGGGTCTTCGATAGAAGGTTTGGCTTTTGGTTCTAAGTCTTGCTCACTAATCTTAAATGCTTCTTGATGAAATGATGTTTCGTCAACTTCAAGTTCTGGAATGAGTTGGTTTTCACAGATGGGTTCGGTGATTGTGACTTCTATTAATTGAGTATTACAAGCTTCATTTTGAAGGGCTTCCTTCAAATGACAACTTATGATTGAATCGCAAGCGTCAACGTAATAAAGTGAGTCATCATGATGTTGAGGGTGTTTCATGGATTGGCCTATATCGAAAATAACTTCCTCCTCGTCTACTCTAAGCGTGAGTTTGCCTGTACAAACATCAATGAGGGCTCGAGCAGTCGCTAAGAAAGGTCGACCTAGGATAAGAGGAACATTTTTGTCCTCATCCATGTCTAGGATCACAAAATCAATGGGAAATACGAATTTGTCAATTTTAACTCAGAGATTTTCAACGATGCCCCTCGGATATTTGACAGAATGGTCAGCTAACTGAATGCTCATACGGGTAGGTCTAGGCTCACCTAAATTTAACTGTTCAAAAACCGCATAAGGCATAAGGTTAATGCTAGCACCTAAATCAGCTAACGTATTACTAACAGAAAGATTTCCTATTAGGAAGGTATGGTGAAACTTACTGGATCAGTCATCTTTTGAGGTAGTTTGTTTTGAAGAACTGCAGAGCATTCCTCATTAAAAACTACGTGTGATAACTCTTCCAGCTTCTTTTGTTGACAAGACACTTTTTAGAAACTTAGCGTAGTTTGGCATTTGTTCTAAGGCCTCCACCAAAGGCAGATTGATGTGGAGTTGCTTGAAAAACCCAAGGAATTTTCCATATTGTGCCTCCATTCTTTGTTGTCTCAGACGACCTGGATATGGAGGTGGTGGAACATAACGTGGTGGTGGAACGTATTTGTTTGCTGGTTCTTCAATAACAACGGGTTTCTTTTGCTTATCACTCGCATTGCTTGGAGTTTTAGTTTCTACTTGTTCAACGATGGGTTGTAATATGGGTGCGTCACCTTGAGTGGTTTTGCCACTCCTGGTGCTGATGGCTTTGACTTGAGCATTAGGGTTTGTCACAGTGTTGCTGGGCAAAGCTCCTTGAGGTCTTTTAGAGAGTTGTTGTGCTATATGACCTACTTGGTGCTCTATGGTCTGTAATGATGCTTTGATGCTTTTGATGCCAGCTTTGTTTCTTTGGAACCTCTCATCATTTCTTCGATCAGATTTCCGGATGTACTCATCTGTGGCTTGTGTGGTTAACAACAATTGCTGTAATAAGTCTTCCATTGATGATGCTCCACGGTCTTGGTTACTACTGCTTGGACCTTGGTATGGTGGTTTCTGTTGTTTGTAAGGTGGCCTTTGGTTGAATCCAGATGATTGTTGGTTACTGCCAGCATCTCTGTAATTCGAGTTGTTTCTCCAATTTGAATTGTATGAGTTGTTTGGGCCTCCTACGTAGTCAACATCTTTAACCATCATAACGCCTTGTGGGAACTCGTTGGTCTTGTGTGAATTTGCACATGTGTTGCATCGTGTTGGAGTTTTCTCTAGCTCGCCTTGCAATTGTTCAAATTTTTTGGTTAGAGCTTCTAATTGGGCTGGAATTAGGGTTGTAGAGTCTACTTGATGAATACCTTTAGAACTGGGTTTGTTTCTTAAAGGATTGTAAGCAAAGCTCTTCTTAGCTGCTCTTTCTAAGATTGATATGCTTATGTTGGCGTGACACTTCCAAAATCTCCTCCCGCACTTTGGTCTACTGCTTGCTTGTGGGCTCGGCTAATCGCATCGTAAAAGGATTGACACTGCAGCCACAGATCAAGTCCGTGATGCGGGCATCTCCGAAGAAGACCTTTATATCTCTCCCATGCTGGGTGTAATGATTCATCGTTGTCTTGACGGAAACTTGTGATGCTGCTTCTTAGTTTGGCAGTACGATCGGGTGGAAAGTATTTCAAAAGGAATTGTTCAGCCATTCCGCCCGTGTGGTGATGGAACCAGGCGGGAGTGAATCAAGCCAATCGATGGCTCGGCCTCGAAGTGAAAATGGAAAAAGTCTTAGTCGAATGGCATCGTCTGAACATATATTCATTTTGAAGGTCGCACAGATACGAAGGAATCCTGAGATGTGAGCATTAGGGTCTTCGTCTTGTAACCCATGGAACTGAACAGAGTTTTCCACTAGTTGGATAATACTAGACTTAATCTCAAAATTGTTGGCCGCTATTGCTGGTTGGACAACACTAGACACATAACCATCTATTGATGGTGTCGCATAGTGTGTCATCTTCATTTCCTCGTCTTGGTTAGCCATGTTTTCTTGGATGGTGTATCTTCCAAAATGTCTTCTTCAATGACTGGTGCTTCTTGTTGTGATCTTTTGCGCAATCTTTGACGGAAAAGTCTTTCGGGTTCCGGAAGAGGCGGAACAAGTTTAGAACTAGACGAGTCGGACATACACTAACTTAAGGAAGCATAAACTAACTAAGGCTTAAAATGAATCAGGCAAAAATAACTAAACTAACTAAGGCAAACTACCTACGAATGAAGTTAAACAAAAATATATTAACAGGTTATATGCAAGATAGTCAAAAATTTAGTTTGTCTTTCAAACTGCCGTGTGTTCCCGGCAACGGCGCCAAAAACTTGATGGTCTGTGGATAGTATATATATTTGATAAAGATTTATTGTATAGATTCCGTTTTAACTGGTTGTTACTAATACTAAACCACACACACAAAAGACAGTGTACCTGTCGTGCGGTAATATAGTGTTGATAAGAACCGAGTATCGATCCGTAGAGACACCTAGCCTACTCAACAAACTTGATGTTTGACTATCAGATTTGGTTTTTGTTAAAGAAAGTGATATTTTGTATTGGAAATATTTTTTTGGGTTTAAAAGTAAACACGAATAAAAAGAAAGTAAAATAAGAATTGAAGCGTTTGGATTTAAAATCACGGAATAAAAGTTATCATCCTAATTAGAATCCTCTGATGTAATTATGATGAATTGGTAAGGTGATGTGATTATATTAATGTGTATAAAGATGAGCCGGCGTGATTTCTCGACTATCCTGCTGCCGTAGTGACTTGATCCTGTCAGGCTGATTTTACTGCTCAGATCAAAGCCTAGTAATGTAGGTAAATCTTTTGTGTCCTATTTGACATACAATTTCTAAAAACATAATTTAATGTTAAAAATAGAGTTGATCAGGTTCCTTCCTAACATACCATTAATTTTAGAAAACCGTAACAATTACTAAAGTTTCCGAACTAATAAAAGGGAACCCGCAAATGATCAGAAAGTTAAAGTCATATGATTTCTAATAACCATTTCTAGTTCATTAGCCATGGATTTATTATGAAGACCGGTTTCGTGAATGAAAGTTAATCATACGGTTTTCAACCTTGTATGACAATTACAATCACAAACCATAAAGTTATAACTTCCCGTTCAAATGTAGATGCTACCCATCAATAGTTTTCCCAAGACCATGATAACATTGACATAATACTTATCACACCATTAGTTCATCACAAATTACATAAGTTTCATCCGATTAGGATGATAAATAGAGTTTAGCTCATGATGAGCTTTAACATAACAACGGATAACAAAGAAGATAGATAAATGATCATCGGTGAAATGGAACAATCAAACCGATAATCCACAATGGATGACATTTAGGTGATCCCAAGCTTCTTCCAAGTGTTGTATGCACCTCCCGAGCTTCCGAATGACCTTGAAGTCTTGATTCCCAAGAGAATTCAGCAGAGTAATTCTCCCACCAAAGCTTGCCAAAAATGGTGAGCTTAGGCTTCTATTTATAGGCTTTCTGGAGTGTTTATGCACGGCCCCGTGCTAGTACAATGCTTACGAAACTTGGTCGGCTCGTACGTGCAGGTTATGTCAGGCACGACCCCGCGTCTACTTTTAGGGGATAGGACTTTTTGTCCTGTCAGATGTCCAAGCACGGGGGTGTGTTAATTTGGCACGGGGTGTGTTTCTGGCAAGGCATGGGGGTGTGCTTAATGAGGCACGACCCCATGCTTGGAGTCCAAAGCTCGGATTGCTTCAATTTCTTGTTAAATATGCTCCTTTTGTCCATCTTGCCCTTTTAAACACCTAAAAAAACAATTTAACACTTTTAAGTACATTTTCATCATTTTAAGGAAGATATTAAGGAATAATTGATGTGCTTTTGATAGGATTTTTATGTATAATTTGGAGGACATCAACCACCTACCGTTAGCTGAGTTCTGATATAGCAACAATTATCATGCCAGCATCTGTATGCCTTCTTATGAGATGATATACGGTAGGAGATGGCGAACAACCGTGTGTTGGGGTGATATTGGTCGAAAGAGTTAGGAAGCGTCGAGGTGATCGAGGCTACAACTGAGAAGCTAGAAAAGATCAAAGCCTTCATCAAGGCAGCCAAAGATAGACAGAAGTCGTATGTTGATAAACGACATAGACTAGTTGAGTTCCAGGTGGGTGATAGAGTTATGTTGATAGTCTCACCTTGAAAGGGTATCATTCGGTTCAGAAAGCGGGGCAAGTTAAGCCCGAGATACATAGGGCCATTTTGAATCATTGCTACAATAGGAGAGGTGGCCTATAGATTGGAGTTACCAGATGAGTTAAGTGGAATTCACCTGACATTCCATGAATCTCATCTGATGAAATGTGTAGTAGACGAGCATATGGTTGTACCACTATAGGATATCGAGGTAGATGAACGGCTTAATTATATGGAGCAACCAGTGGCGATCATTGATTATAAAGTGAAGAGGTTAACAAATAAAGTAGTTCCTCTGGTGTGTGTACAGTGGAAGCACAGAAGGGATCAGAGTCTACGTGGGAAGCTAAAAAAGAGATAAGACAACATTACCCATGCTTGTTCGAGGAATAACAGGTTTTAGGGATGAAACCTATATAAGGGGGGTGGACTTGTAACACCTAATTATTTAGAGTCAAAGAAATAAGAATAAAGTGAAGAATAAGAAAGAAAATATATTTTACCCATGTTAATGGGTAAAAAGTGTCAAAAGGACAAAAAGGTTTGAAAGTGGGTGTAAAGTAGGCATGGCCACCCACTCTCTTCTTACACACCCAAATCATCGGGTTTTGGAGAGAGAAAGTAGCAAGGAGCGGTAGAACTCTCGGGTTTTCTTTGAAGAAGAGCGGAAAAGTCGAATTCAAGGTAAGAAATTCATTGTTTTTAAGTGTTCTTAACTGGCCTTCTCTCAGTTGTATGCTTATGTGTGTTGTGTGTGTTCGGGTGTGTGTTTTTAGTGGGTTTCTAGGCGGTTGAACACAATTGCAAACGAGTTTAGATGATGCCATACTCAAGCGATGCAATGTGAGTTCTATAACCCCTCTTTTACATGTTTTAACTGATTTTAGGACTGGAAATGCATGAATGTATGTTTTTATAAAACTAGGTTTCATACCTGTATGAATGAATGTGTGTACATTGTGGTTATGGTGTGATTTTGGACTATGTTCATGCTTGATGATGTTATGGTTGTGTTTCTAAGGCTTAGAATGCATGATTTAAGGTTAGAACATTATAAATGAGGTTTGGGGACTGAATCTGCTGCTAGGTGTGCCCTAGTCTCCTCATGCGCAAAAACAGTAGTTCATACGTCTAAGTTTAGAAAAACTACTTAAGTTTGAGAAATATGGATGAGCATTGACAAATGCGGATGAGAAAGTCAATGTGGATGAGCAAGTCATGCGAATGAACAAATGACAAATGCGGATGAGTAATGTCAATGCGGATGAAGAAACGCAAATGAGCATTGACAAATGCGGATGAGTAAAGTCAATGCGGATGAACAATTGCGGATGAACAAATGCGGATGAGTAAAAGAAATGCGGATGAACAATTGCGGATGAACAAATGCGGATGAGTAAAAGAAATGCGGATGAACAAAAAGGGAAATGCGGATGAACAAAAAGGGAAATGCGGATGAATACTTAGAATATTTTCTGACTTTTTGGGGAAAAGGGAAATTTAGGCTTGGACTTGGGAGGTTCCTGGGAGTTCATGTAGACTTTTGAGGTCATAGATGTTGTGATGGGCGTTGTATGATGATGGTATGATGTATGATTGATGCTTATGCATGATAGTATGTATGATGTATGTTATGTATACATGATGATGCCTGTATGGTGGTGATGTATGTTTGTGTTCCTTGTTATGCATTATTATTTTTCCCGTGGCTTTACGTTGAATGTTAATAAATGAAGTGAAAGTATTATGTACCGTAAAGTGGAAGATAATGAAAAGAGGAACGAAATGAATGAATGCATGCATTAATGAATGAATAAAAGTATGCAACACTTGCAAGCATATGTATGGAGGTTCACACCCAATAAAGGGTGTTAGCTCAACCGTGTGCGGGTTAGCTACCCAAAAAGGATGCACACTGGGCTTGACACGTGTGATTAAGCGTATGTATGGAGGTTCACACCCATGAGGTGTGTCAGCTCAACTGTGTGCAAGTTAAATACCAGATGAGGATGCACACAGGGGTCCAATCCTTGTGATTGACCATATGTATGGGACCCTTGCCGCTTACCCTAGGTAATGTAGAGAGCTTCGTGTATAATGTTCGGGGTCTATGAAAGACCTGCGGCCCAGTACTGGCTTTATGCATGTCGGTGGGGTGAAGCACATGGCATTGGTCCGAATGAAAGTAAAGATTTAATGATGAATATACAGAATGAACAAACGAATGATGAAGATAATAATGATATTATCTATGTGCATGTATAGTGCATGATCATGTACCATTGTAAAGGATGGTTTTAAACGAAAGACAATGTATATTTTATTTTAAATCTAGAACTCATTCAACAACACTCACTTTTTATGCATTTTCCAGTTGGCAGGTGAAGTTGCTGAGAATGGCATGGGGCGGCTACTTGGCTCTTTTGGATGGCATTCTTTTGTTTAATGTTTTTGCATTGTAATGCGAACAATGAATTGTGTAACGAATGTAGTATTATTTTGCAAAAGCATTTTTAATGAAAATGTTGTGTTTAATGTTTCTGCTGCAACATTTATTTCAAGTTAATATGTATTATTTTGCAAAAGCATTTACTTGGCTCTTTTGGATGGCCAGCTGTAAGTGTCCCGGGAACGGGGCCTCACAACTTTTCTCTAGGTTTTCATTTAGAGAATGAAGCTTTGATAAATTTATGTTGGTTCCCTTATGAATTCATCTGATCAATTTCTATAGAAGTGTCGATTGAGTCGTTACATCTTTGATTCTTGTTTATGTAAAGAAATTGGACTTGTTTTTGATTTTAAGAATTAGAGGTTGTTTTATCTCTTGAATGAAAATCATGTGCTTGTTTCATTATTTGATTATGGTTTTTTGATATTCTTTACTCCACTTTTCTCTTTGAAGTCATTATCAAAAGTAGTACTTATGGATAGTTTGTTGTATGATAAACTTCAAATTTTGTGCTTCATCATTGAAATTGGTGAGATGGGGTTTTTCTATGGAATTCTCAATCCTTTTTATTTGAAGAAACAATTAGAAGTGTTGTGATTGGTCATATAACAGACTAAACAATATTTTTTGAAATAACAATTTTTGGTTGAGTGATTGTTAATATCATAGATTGGGCAGTACTGGTTGAAATAACACACATCTATTTTGTGATTTGACATATTACAAATAACACAATATATTTGTTTGTCTTTTGAAGTTGAGCACTCAAATGATTTATCAGTTTTAAATTTTGGCTAAGTCTTTGTTTTCTGTGAGGAAAAAGCATCAACCTATTTTATGTTGGTAGATTGTTTCACAAGGCTACTAGATTTGACCTTTTTAGGTTGATTTTGTTTTCTATCGCTCTTGCACAATTGGTTTTCAAATTTACTGACATATTCTTTATTAAAAATGTCAAAACCTAGTCCTTGCTTTTCATTTGATGATGGTGAGGCTTTCGTTTCAACCTTTTTCTTTCAAATCAATTTTTTTTTCTATGAAACCTTTTCTAATTTGATTGAATTCTTTGAAGATTTGATCACGTTATCAGATCTAGTTTCAGCAGAGAATTTTATAAAAGCTTCTCTTCTTTTATGAGATTTAAGAACTTTTGGAACGAACTTCACAAATGGCACAATTGCTTTGACTGGGCTCCTTAGTTTAATTGCATTTACAAATTTGTGTGAGAACTCTTTTATTTTGATGGGATAACCTACATTGATATTATCCTCATTTGTTTCAATCTAAATGCTTGACTTATTTTAAGGATTTGTTATTTGTGAAACTATAGATTTAATTTAATTAATCTTAGGTTTAGTTTTCTTAGAAAGGGTGAGTGACTCAGGCATAACAATGTAATTGTCATTATGGATGGGGACATGGATTGTATCCTATCCCAGTCATGTCCTTTAGATCCTTTTGTGAATTAATCATCTCTTGTGACTTTGCTGAAGTTAGTTGAAACTTTTCAAGTTTTATTTTAGTGGCCGATGGCTTAGCTTTGGATCGAGTGTCAGCTACAAGAGTATAGTTTTTCCCATGCAATTTTTACTGTTAACTATCAAAGATTTGATTTTAATTTCAAAGCTCTTCATTTCATGTTTTAGCCTTTCATATTTTACTTTTTCTTATTTGATTTTAGCAGCTACTTTGTGATGCTAGCAATATCCTTGCAATTCATTAATGCATTTATCATTACAAAGATTTGATTTTTCCTTAGATGGCATTAGGTTGGGCCATCATTTATGTGAGCCATGAGTGCATGGTTTTGAAAATGAGGCTTTACTTCCTAACATACAAGGCCCAATCACACACTTCATCATGTTTAATCACAAGTGCATTTGAAGTAGTTTCGTTGCTTCCATAAGTTTGATTGGTTAGTTGAGGATGAATGTGATGAATTGCTGGTATTGACCTTGATGAGATTGATGATGCTAACATTCATGATGAAGCTTTTTTGATTTCTTGACTATACACATAATATTCATTATTATAAAAGTAAAAAATGACAAACGAAACAGATGAATCTATAGTTTACAAAAGATTAAAAACCGAAAATGATACCACTCAACTCATCTTCGAACTCAATTCACCCTTCCCAAAAACATCCAAAACACTTGACCAACATTCATAAACCCTCTTACCTACAAAATCAACAACACTGAATCAAAATGATATGTCACTATCAACAGAACCCCAACGTAGCAATAGAAGTTACAAAGGACAATAAAACCACTTCTATTCACTTAATAAGAATCAAAAATGAAATTGAATTTATGGAACAAAAGTGATCAGATTTCAAAGTGAAACTCAATGTCTGATCAATGAATATGAAGTGAAATCAAGCTCACATGACCAACTAAATTAGATGCACTTGTCTTTCACTCAAAATATACAAGTATAGAATTGTACCTTCAAGTATACGTGAAAGTCTAATCTTATACATGTGAGATGAATTACATATATAAATAGGTTGAATAGAATTGGTTCTCGCATGAAAAGGGATATCTTCTCGTCACAACCTAAAATCCCATAGATTTTCATTCTATATCCTTTTACACACACTCCCTAAGTAATTTAATCAACTATACATATAATGATCATTAATATAACAATACAAAATGACAAACGGAACATTTGAATCTATAGTTTAAAAAGAATGGAAACCAAACATGATACTCCTCAATTCATCTTTGAACTCAATTCACCCTTCGCAAACACATCCAAAACACTTGACCAACATTCACTCTCTTGCCTACAAAATTCACCAAAATGAATCAAAATGATAAGTCACTATCAAAAGAACCCAATATTGAGCACCAACGTAGCAATAAAAGTTGTAAAGGACCACAAAACTACTTGTATTCACTTAATAAGAATCAAAAATCA
Source organism: Flaveria trinervia (assembly GCA_025506515.1). NCBI lineage: Eukaryota > Viridiplantae > Streptophyta > Magnoliopsida > Asterales > Asteraceae > Flaveria > Flaveria trinervia. Next base: position 89,879,227 of record CM046448.1, on the reverse strand, counting down.
AATTAAATTTGCATAATGAAAGTGATCAAATTTCAAAGATGAAACTCAATGAGTGACCAATGAATATGAAGCCGAATCAAGCTCAAATGACCAACTAAATTAAATGCACATGTCTTTCACTCGAAATTATGCAAGTATAGAATTGTATATTCAAGTATTCATGAAAGTGTAATCTTATACATCTGAGATGAACTACGTAGAAAAATAGGTTGAATAAAATTAGTTCCCACATGAAAAGGGTTATCTTCTCGTCACTACCTCTTGAACTTGGTTGTGATGATGATTGACCATGGGAATTTCTTTGAACGTTGTGTTTGTTTCTTCTAGATGCATTTCATTCCCTTGAGAAGATTCCAGTCATACCATAGTTGAAACACTTAACCTTGGACTTGTCATTTTCAAGTTTAGTATTTTCATTCAAACATAGTTTCCTTCCTTTTCTAAAGAACATTTTATCCCTTATAGCTATGATGGCCATTTGCCACTGGAGATCCTTTTCTTCTACATCATCATGATCTATTTCCTTTATGTCTTCTTAGATCAGATGAGCTGAAGTGAGTCTTTCTCCCAATGCTTCAAAAGTAGCAACAAAGGCATTTTAAGTAGCCTTTTGCTCTTCACATCTCTGGTCAGTAGACATGCTTGAGGGAGTGGTAGTTGATTTATTTAATGTTGATGTTGATGTTTATAGATTGCATTATGATGTAGTAGCAATGAATCCAGTTGATCTTCCTTGATCCCTCGAAGAGAGGAACTCATCTTCTTTAGTGATGAATGCATTTTCTATATAATGAGTTTCTTATAGAAATTTATAAGTCTCAATGAGTTGTGGTCCGTCGAGGTTCCTGATCCTTTCATGAAGCTTAACAACTTCAATCTTTGCAATTATTATTTCCATTCTACTTGTGGTCTCAATTGGTACTCTCTAGATCAAGTGTATTCTTGAGCATGGTTACATTCTACTTGCAAGTTTTAGGAAGACTATGTAATATCTTTTTGTTCATCTCCTTCTCCTTGTAAGTAACCCCCATAATCTCTAAATCATTAACCAACTACACAAACCAATGTAGTTGCTTTGAGATTGACTCCTTTTTCGAGTGGTGGAAAGTTTCATACTGATTCACAATTTATCTTTATTGATCTCAGCTACTTCACTACACCCTTCACACATAATTTATGGAGCATCCCACATAACATTTGTTGTTCCATATTTTTCCAACCTCTTAAGTACGTCCATTTTTAAGGCTTTTGTTAGATAGAGTATGATTTGAGGTTAATCTTGATTTTGTTATACTCATCATCATCAAGATTTAAGTTTGGATCTTCAATGGGTATCCTTGTTGTCTTGCATTACGCAGCATGATCAATGGTGAGTGACACATGGATGTAAGGTCCTTTGCATATTAAGATCCAATAATCTAGATTTACATTTGTAATATAATTCATAAACCTAATTTTCCATTGCTTAAACACAAAATGACTAAACTACCTTGAATATATACATTAAATGTCTAGTCCAAGTACATAACTAATCAACATTCTTCTGTTCATCCACATTGACTAATACGGATGTCTTGATAATTCATTAGCATTTCTTTCTTGTCTTCAGCATTAGTGTTTGGTCATCAACATTAGTAAATGTTGTTGATACGTATATGTACCTAGATCCTGATCTGAATGTAATATGTCTTACACTTTATGTAACTATTAGGTACTTGATGAAATACAGAATGTTTGGTTGTGTTTATAATGTTTAATATTTCATTAATGAGTTGATTAACGCATATTGACGTAATTATATAGGTTTGTGATTGTTTGAAGTGTTATGTATAATGTTATAATATTTAATACACTCAAACTTGGTGAAGTGAAGTTCTCATGCATCATACTGGACCATGTGCCCCAACAGTGGTCATGCGTCCGAATGGCCATGTGACTGAGTGTCCATGCGCCTAAATAGTCCATATGCCTGAACAACTTCATGCGTCTAACTCCGTCGCACGACTGAAAGTTCTGTCATGTGAATGGATCAAACGCATGGCTCAATCGCACGAATGAACCATTCTAATGGTTCAGTCGCCCGAATGAGCAACCCTAACCTATAAATACCACGTAATTCGTGGAAAAACATAAGCATTCAATCCACTTTGACTCCAGACGTACCCTAGCCGTCCAGAAGCCTCCAAGTTCGTACTCCAAGTTCATAGAACGCTGTAGATCGATTCTCAATCGATTCTTAACGTCAAATTCAATTCGTTATTGTGTCTACGTGCGTTCTCACTGATTGGATCGCCAATCAAATTGGATTCCGCACTATTTGGTTTGGTTTAACACGTTAATCAGTTGGTGTTTGGTCAAATACCAGATCCTATCAAGTGGTATCAGAGCAACAGGCTCTTGATTACGTGTTGATTCAATTGTTTTGATACAAAATTGTGTTTTTGCATAAAAAACGCAATCTTTTTATGTCTAACGAAGTCTTCGACGGTTCCTAATCGAAAAGTGTAGTTTTCCCGACATACGGCTATTAGGGTTTGATAAAATTCGAGGTTTTACGGCCAAAACAAGTTTAATCTACGAATTATCAAACTTCAGCAGGTTCAGTCGCACGATTGGCTCAATCGCACGACTGAGTTCATACGCATCCTTCAACCGCACGATTGAACTCATTCGTACGACTGAGATATTCATTTGGACCGCACAACCGCATTAGTATATTCGGATGACTGACTCATCCGCATTAGCTTAGTCGCACGATTAACCTATTCGCACTTGTTCAATTGCCCGAATAAGTCAAATCGCATACCTTCATTCGCAGCTTGTTAAATAGTAAAGTGAAGGGTAATAGAGGATCAGTTTTAGCATAAATATCAAGTAGAGATACACGTATTCAGAATCTACTACTGTTGGAGAATGTAGTGGGGATCACAATAAACCCCCAAAACTTATTACGTTAGACGACTACCCACAATGGTAGCAACGTTTCGAAATCTACTTAAATGGAGTGGATACAAATTTGTGGGAGGCAATAGAGTCAGTGTACAACATGCCAGTTGGAGATAAGGAGTAAAACTTACTCTAAGTGGCATGTCAGATGCACAGAAGGTAACACACAACGCTGAGAAGAAATTCTACGCCTTGCTTACTCAGTCTATTTCGAAGGATATTTTCCACCAGTATTCGGAGTATACTAAAGCCAAGAAACTTTGGGATGTGTTGGAGAAGAGGTATGACGGAATGCCTCTCTGAAGGCTATCAAGGCAAAATCATTGAAGAAGGAGTTTGACAACTTCTCTTCAATGGGAAAAGAAGGCCTTGATGATGTGATTGATAGATTCTACCATTTGAGGAGTGAGATGCACACTCATGGAGTGGTTACTTTGATGGAAGATAAGGTATCCAACTTTGCTGATGGATTACCAGAAAAATGGGGTTCGTTTGTTTCAAATCTCAGACAGAATGGAATGCTCTTGAAGTTAGACATAAATGACTTCATTATGAAACTCAGAGAAGAAGAGCTGAGGATGAAGTATCGAGCCCAAAAGGCAAACTATGATCAGAATCCTGCACTCCACAATGCTACTCCTTCAGTCAAGACATCTGGAGCACCATTGTAAACCACCTTCATCTCAAGCACAGGAGTTCCAACACAACCCTCAACTTCAGGATAAGAATGTCAGGGTCATCTAGCACCCAATATATAGTACCTGAAGCTAATGCAGCAAAGTTAAAAAACCGACAACCTCGGGAATGTAACTGTAGCGGTGGCCAGAGAACATATGGACTTCTTAGCTGTGGTGGTTCACTTCTACGCTGCATTATTTGCTGGAAAGATAGGTAACTGCCATCCGGCAGATGAAGATTATGAGCAGGTGGATGAAATGGAGCTGGAACGTATGGACATAATGTGGGCTCTGGAAAGTGCTGTCCGACGAGCTAAAAAGTTTGTCAAAAAGACCGGACAGAACCTGGTTGCAACAAAAGACACAACGTTTGGGTTTGATAAGTCAAAGGTTACATGCTTCAACTACGGGGAGAAGGGACACTTCAAGAGGGAGTGTATAAAACAAAAGAAGACAGGAAATGGAAATCCCTTCTCGTCATTTAACTGTCAAGACAAGTCCACTGCTTGTAATGCTGACTCATCAAGTAAGGATCCAAAAGCCTTAACTGCTAACGAAGATGAAGGACAGGACTGGAGCTTTCGGTTCGTCTCACTAGGAGAATCGAATATTGCTTATGTGGAGGATATTGATGATGATTCTGCAAGTGAAGGAGATATAGCAGTAGAGATCGCAATGTCAAATTCTGAAGATACTACAAATGTTGTCAACTACATGCCTGAAGAAGAACAATTTTCAAATGCATCATCATCTAAACCATTAGAACCAGAGACAACCGAGCCAGTACTCATGGCTGATTCTTCTTCTACATCTCAGGTAAGTACTATCGACTAACTGTTTAATAATCAAGCTTGCTTAGAATGTAATAAATTTAGAGAAAGTATAGATTCAAAATTTGCTAGGTTATTAGATCATAATGATAGCCTAGTGAAGGACGTAGAACTGTGCACAGAAGCTAAAAGAGAATTGAAACAAACGAGCACAGTAACAAGGAAAAGATAGACCAATTAAATAAATAGCTTAGGGAAACTGAGGTAGTTGCCTTTAACCAAACAAATGGCATTAGGTACAGATTTATGTTGATGACATAATCTTCGGTTCCAAAAACGAAGAGTTATGTAAAGAATTTGAATCTGTAATGAAAGTAGAATTTGAGATGAGTGCCATGGGAGAGATGAAGTTCTTTCTCGTGTTACATGTGGATCAAATACCAAATGGAATGTTTCTACATCAGACCAAGTATGTAGGCGATATCCTTTGTCGGTTCGATATGGAAAATGCTTCTGCAGCTGGAACTCCACTTGCTACAAATCATGACATGGCACCTGACGAAAATGGTGACCTGGTTGATGCCACTATGTACAGAGGAATGATCAGATCTCTCAAGTACCTCACAGCCTCATGACCTGATATCATGTACGCGACGTGTCTTTGTTCCAAATATCAGGCAAAACCAAAAGTCAACCATCTCATAGGAGTTAAAAGGTTTTTCATTATCTGAAGGGTACTCCAACACACTGGTTGTGGTATCCTCATGATGATGACATTGAGCTTACGGCCTTTAGTGATTCGGATTATGGTGGTTGCAAAATGAATCTGTGTTTTTGAAGTTTGTCGGACTTTGAAACTCAAAAAGCTTACTGAATCTGTGATTGATAGACAATTCAAATGAAAACTTGTGGATTTCAGATGTGTTTTATCATCAGAAACACGTTTTGAACCACAATTAGCAGTTGAATTCATCAAATTTAAGATAATTTGGTGAATTTGTGTTCGAAAAGGTCATTGCTTTTTCGAACTGAAAATTGCAAATTAATTGATTTGTTGTTGATATTGATAGAAATTGATTTCAAAAGAATGATTATTGGCATAAAACTCATCTAATTAGAAAGTTTCAATCCAATTCATCAAATGTGAAAATTTAAAAAAATTTGAGTCTGTTACATTCGTATTAACATGATGAATGTAGCGCATTAGGGTTGAAGTTTGCTGAAAAATTGTCTAATTGTTAGGCGTTTGACAACTGTTCAGCCACATTAACACTGTATAGACGTTTTCAGTTCAGACGTTTGACCACTATTGAAGAGAGAGTCCAAACGTATCATCATTGTTTAGACATTTGAAAACTGTGTAGGCACATCACAACTGTTCAGGCGTTTTACAACTGTTCACGCGCATAAGAATTGGGCGTTTTGGAAAATTTTTCTAAGACATTCCCTTAGACAACTCTCAACTTAGGCGCATCAACTGTTGGGGCGTTTGAATACTGTTGGGGTGTTTAAACACTGTTCAGGCGATCACCTTTGATACTTCGAATTTAAAAAATATTCAAAAACTTTTTCATTTTTTTTCTTAATTCAGAATATAAGAAAAATAACAAAAATATAAGAATGGTGAAATTAGAAGATTCTGAAAATGAGTTCCAAAACTTAAAAACAGAGCTGATTTTAAAAATTGGTCACTTAGGTTGAAACATCACTTAAATTCCATTGACACCGATCTTTGGAAATCAATAGAAAAAGGACCTTTCATTCCTATAATCACTGATGGACCTGACAGAGGGTTTATATAGACTAAAGATTCTCAAGAACCCTATTCTGAAGATGGTCTTCAAGGAGATGATTTGAGAAGAGTAAAAAATGATGTCAGAGCATACTCCTTGATGTGTAAAGGACTACCTCCGGAAGTTCTTGCAAGGCTTGATGGATATCAAACTGGATATACCATGTATAAAGCCTTAAAGACCATATGTGAAAGAGGCAAGGAGATTCAAAATCTCAAGAAGCAAAAGTTGAAAAGGCAATTGGAATTGTTTCAACATTTATCTAGAGAAACTATAAACTAGATGATGAACAGATTTCTTCAACTTACTACTGAGATGTCAACAGCTAGTATTAAGCCTGACCATGAAGATCTAACTCTTAGACTACTCAATTCTTTACCCTCATCATGGAAACAAACAGTAACCTTACTAAACCATACGGAGAAGTTCCCTATGGATCTAGATCTACTTATTGCCAAGATTAAGTCAGTAGAGATTGATGAAAGCTCAAGGAACAATGATAGAGTAGCATCAATGTCTCAGTATCAGTTTGTTGCTTCTCGAGCAAACACAGTTGAAAATGCTTTCATGGCAAAATGTGAGAAAGTTAAAGAAGAAGAAGGAGATTATTTGTCGGAGCAGGATTTTTCACTGACTCATCATTTACTAGTGCCCCTGCTTACACAACACAATCTCATTTTCAATCTCCTCCTAAATCTCAGTCTTAAACATCTAATGCTCAAACAGAGACTTCTTCATCTAACTCTACTAAATCTAGCAAAGTTAAATATGTGATAAACATCCTATTATAGGATGAAGAGTGTAAAACTACATTTACTGCACTCATGGCTAGTTTTCAAGCATATCAAGGTAGCCATTTTACTCAATTAGATCTTGTTTTGCAGGATTTATTTGAAATGGATCCTGAAGATGTGGAAGAAATGGACTTAAACCGGCAAATGGTGATGATTGCTTACAGGACACTAAAACACTCATATGTCAACAGGAAGTACAAGCCAAGTGCTAACAATACTGTTGGATTTGATAAGTCAAAATCTAGGTGTTTTAACTGTAACAGCTATGGCCATTTCTCAAGAGAATGCAAAGCTCCAAGGAATAATAGAGGAAATGCTCAATCAAGCTCTAACAATCAAAGGTTTCAACCATCTCAGAAGACTTTTCAAAAGCCTTATCAAAGTCTTCCTATGCCTGAGCTTATATATGAAACAAAATCATCTCATGAAACCAAGAAAGCTTTAGTAGTCAATATTAAAGATGGTTATGATTGGAGTGCATATGCTGAATAATTTACTAATGATTTAACATCTAGTTTATTTCTTGTTGCAGAAATTCAGGAAGAAGATTGGTCAGAAAACAATGATCCAAAAGGTGGAAGGTAAAAATGAAGAAGATAACTATGATTGGAGTGACAAATCAGATCCTGAGGATACAGATGAAGTAGCTCAAATGGCACAGTCTGATCAACCAATGGTTGACACTTCATCTTCAAAATCTGAAACCTCATCCCCAAAATTTTCTGAAATACCATCTGAAGTAAGAGAAAAACTATGCACAAAATCATGCTTTGAACATATTGAATACTACAGAACATATTCATATAAAATCTGTGACGAACTCAAACAAGAAGAATCAATGCATAACAAATTATAATCTGATCATAAAACAGCAGACCAAAAGATTATCTCTCGTCAAACTTCATGGTACAAAACTCTAATAGAATTAGAAAATGTTTCTAAACAATTGGAAGAGATGACTAAAAATCTTGAACAGGAGAAGATAGCACATGCTGCTACTCAAATGGACCTTGCTAAAGTAAAGAGTTCAAAAATGATTATAGAAAAACTGGTAAGTGAGAGGAAAGATAAACAGAAAACAAGATTAGGCTTCCCTCATGAACCTATGCTTGAATCTGTCATAAACACTTTACCAGAGAATTTCAATACACATGATCATTCTCCTAAGAACAAAGCTAAACTTAAAGCTTTTCAGGTCAAAAATAAGAATTATGAAGAACAAAAGGAAAATATAAAAGTGTTTGTTGAAAATGATCAAGAAAAGATTAAAAATGGTCATCCAATCAAGATAAAATCATATGAACCTAAACAAACAAAACAAAACACTTCTTATCAAATTAATTCTGTTTTAGAAGAAGTGAAAGTTCAAAGCAAAGATAAACAACAGGTGGGAACATCAGAAGATTGAAACACTATTAATCTAACACAAGTTCAATCTGAAAAGGAATCTTCTTCTGATGATGTTCAATCTGAAAGTATACCAAGTTCTTCTAAATCAAAGAATCAAAGGAGAAGAAAGAAATCATCAAAAATCAAATCTGAACAAAACAAAAGTTCAGAAAAGTTGATCAAAGCAACAATCAGACAACAAAACTTAAACCGATAAAATTTGTGTCAGCAGGTTTGTTAAATATGAATTCTCTTCAAAACAACAAGGTGAATTCTATGAACAAATCTCAATCTGATCTGAAATCAAGTTCAGATTCTAAGACTTCCCCTGTAGCAAAATGATTTGTTCATAAGAAATTCAAGAAGGAAGTTCATGTTAAGCAGATGAAAAACAATATGACACAACATCAAAATGTGAAACATGAAAAATAACAGTTTAACTATTTGACACCGAAATATAAAAATGAATCAAACAAAGTGTCAATGTCAAAAGTTAACAAACAGTTGCTTAAAACTCCACAAAAGTACTGTGAAATATGTGATATGAAAAATCATAATACTGTTGAGTGCTATTTCAACAAGTACTATCACATATGTGACATGAGAAATCATTCTACAACAGATTGTTATTTTAACAAATACTGTACTTATTGTGATGAGAAGACTCACAATACTGCAAATTGTTACTTTAGAATGAGATCACCTAAAACAGAATTTGCAAACTCAAAGTTGAGCAAAGATTATGTTAGTCCTCAATTTATGAGAAATCAAACCGATGGATTTCAAAGATTAACTAATCAACCTTCTTTAGGTTTGAGATCTTTTCAAAAAAACAATTATGTGAGATCTAAAAATGTGCAAGAACAATTTATACCAACATCAGTAAGAATGACTAATAAAAATGTTAGTCATCAATTCGTGTCAAAAATTGATCAATCAAATGGTATGAATGATTTCAAAAATAACTCAAACAATTTCCAAAATAGGATTGGTAAATTCATCAAGAATAAACCTGATTTGAATAATCATCATTACAAACAATTTACCATTGTTGATAAATTTGGAAAACCCAAGACCATCTCGGCTTGGGTGGATATATCAACTTAATTTTCTTGTTATGCAGGTACGCCCAAGAAGACCACTCAATATATGGTATGTGGATATTGGGTGTAGCCAGCATATGACAGGCAATCCTGCCTTGTTACAAGACTTTAAGTTAAAAGATGGAAAACATGTCGCCTTTGGTGATGATGCTGGTGGAAAAATAACCAGAGAAGGAACAGTATCAAATGCGATAATAAGCTTTGACAAGTCAACTTTTGCTCACAGTTGAACTTTAATCTTTTAAGTGTGTCCCAAATTTGTGATAAATCATATTCTGTTCTTTTTGATGATTCATTCTGTTATTTTGAAGCCAAGTTTTTAGATAAGCAAAGAGTGGGTAATTGTTACAGCTGAAAGGGATAGAGATGTATACAAGCTGGATATGTCTCAAGTTGATCCTTCAACCGAAACAACATGCCTAATTGCTATAGCATCAAATGATGAAAGCCATCTTTGGCATAGACGTCTTGGACATTTAAATTTCAAGAATATAAACAAGCTTGTTTCAGGAAATCATGTTATTAGACTTCCATCTAAGAAATTTGCAACGACTGATCACTGCTCAGCATGTTTAAAGGGAAAACAACACAGATAGTCTTCTAAGACCAAAATCATAAACTCAACTTCCAAACCTCTTCAATTGTTACATATGGACCTTTTTGGACCAACAAATGTCAAGATTATTGGATGAAAATCATATTGTTTAGTTATCATTGATGAGTATACAAGATTTTCATGGGTTTTCTTTTTGTATGCTAAATCTGAAACGGCTGAATTTCGGAAAGAATTTATCATTAAAGTTGAAAATCAATTAGAATATAAAGTGAAAATAATAAGAAGTGGTAATGGAACGGAATTTAAAAATGCTAACATTGAAATGTTTTGTGCTCATAAAGGGATAGCTCATCAGTTCAGTGCTCCCAGAACTCCTCAACAAAATGGAGTTGCTGAAAGGAAATATAGAACTCTGATTGAAGCTGCATGTTCTATGTTAGCTGATGCAAAGATTCCTATAACTTTTTAGGATGAAGCTATATCAACTGCGTGTTTTGTTCAGGGCAGAACCTTAATTGTGAAAGATAAAATGAAAACTTCTTATGAGTTAATGTTTGGAAGGAAACCAAACATAAATTTTCTAAAATCATTTGGTTGTCCTGTCATGATTCTTAATTCAAATGATCAGTTAGGAAAATTTGATGCAAAATCTGATAATGGATTTTTCGTTGGATACTCGTCTATTTGAAAAGCCTATCGAGTGTACAACTCTAGGACAAATATAATTCTTGAAACATTCAACGTTAAATTTCTGGAAAATTCTTTTCCATCAGTTGCAAATGGTCCTGCATGGTTATTTGATTTAGATTCATTATCAAACTCTCTTCAATCTAACTTGTTTAATCAATCAAATTGTTTTCACTCTACAGGTAAGAAGAACTCTAGAGGAGATCTTGGATCTTTTAGTGAGGACTCAGATTCTGACGACCCAGATGATTCTAGCTCAGACTACCCATTTTTATCATTTGTGAAGGATTCATCAATACGATTTAATGACATTGATCATGGTAATTCAGCTTCAAATCATTCAGTCTCATTTGATCAGGAAGGATCACAACCTATTCCTAATGATGGTAATGATGTCTTGCAACCTGAGTCTGGAACATCATCGATCTCTGGTGATGTAGTTGATACTGGTAACTTTGATTACTTTATTAACTCACCGACTCAAGTTCCAAACTTCAATCCACATTCTTCTAACTTGTTACATCAGCTTTCCAACTTAAACCAAACAAATCTAGATGTGAATGTTCAATGTGATAAGATTCCAACATCTCGTATTCACAAGAATCATCTAATTTCTCAAATTATTGGTCCACTGAGTGAGAGAACAACAAGGAGTCAAATAGAACAAGCAAACTTGTGCTTATACTCTTGTTTTCTTTCTCAAATTGTTCCTAAAAATATTACCGAAGCGTTAAAGGACAATGGTTGGATAGAAGCTATGCAAGAAGAATTACTTCAATTTCGCAAACAACAAGTGTGGAATTTAGTGGATTTACCTGAAGGACAAAATGCTATATGCACGAAAAGGTTGTTTAGAAATAAGACCAATGATCGTGGTATAGTAATAAGGAACAAAGCAAGACTTGTTGCACAAGGATACACATAGGAAGAAAGGATAGATTATGACGGAGTCTTTGCACCAGTTGCAAGACTTGAATCCATTCGAGTTTTCTTGGCCTATGCTTCACTCATAAAATTTAAAATGTATCAAATAGATGTAAAGGGTTCATTTCTATATGGTCCTATAACTGACGCTATGTTTGTGAAGCAACCTCCGGGCTTTGAGGATGCAGAATTTCCACATCGAGTTTATAAGCTAAGGAAAGCTTTATATGGACTTCACCAAGCCCCTATAATTTGGTATGAGACATTATCACAACACTTAATCCAACATGGATACACAAGAGGGAAATTGAGCCAACTTTATTCATAAAGAAGGATAATGATGATCTCTTATGTGTACAAGTGTATGTTGATGATATCATATTTGGTTCTAACAGTTCAAAATTGTGTAATGAATTTAAAGAAATCATGAAATCTTGGTTCTAAATGAGTTTTATGGGAGAGATTAATTTCTTTCTTGGACTTCAAGTCAAGCAAACTGACGATGGAATTTTCATCCATCAAGAGAAGTTTTTTGACAAACTCTTGAAGAAATTTACATTGCAAGACTGTCAGTCCATACGAATGCCAGCAGAGGTTAACACCAATATTGAACCTGATCCAAAAGGAAAATATATTGACCAAACGGTATATAAAGCAATGATTGGTTCTTTGATGTATCTTACTGCATCTAGACCAAACATTATGTATGATGTTTGTGTTTGTGCCAGGTTTCAATCAGACCCGAAAGAATCACATTTAATTGTTGTCAAAGGAATATTCAGGTATATCAACGGTAAACTGGCCTTAGGGCTTTGGTATCCTTACGAGGGTAACTTTGAATTACATGGATATACAGATAGTGATTATGGTGGTTGTTGTCAAGATAGAAAATCTACTTCGGGTGGATGTCAATTTCTCGGTCCCAGATTAGTCTCATGGCAATGTAAGAAACAAACAAATGTCTCTGTTTCAATTGCAGAAGCTGAGTACATTGCTGCATCAGCAGGATGTTCTGAAATCCTCTGGTTGCAAAATCAACTACTGGATTATGGGTTCAATTTTCTTAAAACACCTATTTACATTGATAACACTTGTAACACCCGATTATTTTCAAAAGACAAGATAAAAAGAATAAAAGCAAGAAAGGCAATAAAGTCCAAGTGGAGGGACTAAAGGTGTCCAAAAAGGACAAAACTTTCAAAAGTTGGTGTAAAGGTGAGTATGGCCGCCCACCCTCACCTCACTGCACCATTTGCCTCGGTTTTAGAGAGAGGGAGAGCAAAGAATACTCTCTGATTGAAGAAGAAGGGGAAGAAGAAAAGTGAATTGAAGGTAAGAATTCAAGGTTTTTATGTTTTTATGTCGGGTTTTATCCTGGTTATGTGTTTATGTGCTTACGGCTTGTGTTTGTGCTCGGGTGTGTGTGTTTTTGGTGTTGTTTTTAGGTGTTTTGAACTCTTTGAAAGCGGGTTAAAAGGAAGAACACCCAAGTTGCACCAGGTGAGTTCTAAACCCCGGTTTTTACATGTTATAAACTATCTTTGGGGCAAGAAACGTATTAAAATGATTTTACAAAGTTTATGTGTGAATACCCGTATTTATTATCTATGTTGGATGTTGGTTCTTGAATGTTTATGGGTTATCCATGATTAAAATAGCCACATTATGCTTAAAACAGATAAGTTTGATGATTAGGATTGAAAACATCCTAGAAACATGTTTTACAGAATGCTCATGCGCCTAGATAAATGTTCATACGCCTGAAATTGCCTTAGAAAGAAGTAAGTGTGAGCCATGCGCCTGAACAGTGGCTCATGCGCCTAGAAATGTTAGTTGGATGACTAAGTGTAGGGCCATGCGCCCCAATAGTGCTCATGCACCCAGATGGCCCATGCGCCTAAGTGTTCATGCGTCTGAATAGTTTCCATGCGCCTAGATTGGGCTGGAATTTACTAAGTGTTCAGACGTCCAGGATTCCCTGTGCGGCTGAACAGTACTCATGCGCGTGAAAGTGGCCCATGCGCCTAAGTGTTCCCCATGCGCCTAAATAGTGTCCATGCGCCTGAATAGTGCCAATGCGCCTAGGACATAGAATATTTTTCTGATTTTTGGGGGAAATGTGTAAGGTAGGCTTTGACTTGAGAAATTCCTGGGGGACTATATAAGTTGACTTTTAGGGTCATAGATGGTTTGAGGGGCATGTTGTGCATTGTGATTGATGCTGATGTTGATGATGATGATGATGATGATGTTGCATGGTTATGCATGATGCATGTTATGTACGAATGATGCCTTATATGATGATGTATGAATGATATGTTATGTTATCTTCCTATAATGATGAATGTTTATCTTTCCATGGCTTTACGTGTTATGTTAATGAATTAACTGAAAGCATTATGTAACGTAAACTGAATGATAATGAAAGAGGAACATGATGAATGAATGCATGGATTAATGAATGAATGAACGTGAAAAGTCTTGCAAGAAAATATATGGAGGTCCACACCCAATTAAGGGTGTTAGCTCAACTGTGTGCGGGTTAGCTACCCCAGAAGGATGCACACTAGGGTCCAATCCTTGTGATTGATCATATGTATGGGATCCTTGCCGCTTGCCCCAGGTACTGGAGTCAGCTTCGTGCACATGTTCGGGGTCTATGACAGACCTTAAGCGTAGTAACCAGCTTCGTGCATAATATTCGGGGTATAGCATATGACACTGATCAGGAATGAAAAAGAAAAGATGAATGGTGAATATACTTGCCCTAGGTACTGGAGTCAGCTTCGTGCATAATGTTCGAGGTCTATGAAAGACCTCAGGCCCAGTAACCAGCTTCGTGCACATTGTTCGGGGTAATGTACATGTCACAAGATGTAACGAATGAACGATGGTTAACGAACGTAATGGAAGATAATAATGATATTAACTGTATGTACGTATGATGTATGATCACGAACGAATGAAACGTATAGTATGGACTCTGTAAAGAAATAAATAACGATTTTATGTATGTTTTATTATAAAACTAGAACTCACTCAGCAACGCTGACTTTTATACGTTTTCAGTTGGCAGGTAAACGTTGCTGAGGATGGCACGAGATGGCTACTCAGCTCTTTTGGACGACATCCATTTAATTATTGCTTTTGTGATGTAATACAACAATGTAATTTTGTAACTGACAACCATGCATTATTTTACAAAAGTTTTTATGAGGAAATGAAATGCCATTTGTTTTATGCTTTCCGCTGTAGTGTTTTGATGAATAAATGTAAAGTATATGTTTTACGTGCGATGAATCATCAGCTGTAAGCGTCCCGGAACGGGGCCTTACAACACTGCAGCTATGTTCACTAGATCTAATCCTATTCAACATTCAAAAACAAAACTTATCGAAATTCAATATCATTTTCTCAAAGATAACTCTGAAAAAGGGTTGATCATTTTGATTCAAATTGCAACAGAAAAACAGTTGGCAAATCTATTTACTAAAGCCTTCCTACCAGGACGATTTGAGTACTTAGTAGAATCAATTGGTCTTATTAATCATATGTGAACTCCCTAAATCAAAAGACTATCATAAGTGATACTCTCAATGTCAATTGCCTGTTTTTCTTTTGTATGTGTGTGTTTTCTTTTTCTTAGGAAAACCAAATATAAAAGCATATAAAACAAAATCCAAAAATAGAGTCTCTTTTCTATTGTCAGTTCATTGTTTCTGAAAAGAATTTGTTTTGCAATATGTGAGAAATGATAGTACATTAGTGAGATCAGTTGCATATTTCGCTCATTAATAAAGTCAAACATGATGAGATATGATGTGTAGACACTATCATGCTATTATACTGAAAGAGTAAATTCTTGTGATTACACTAATTATGTATTCAACTGAGTACTTTTGAGATGTTTTGGCTTATCAGATTGACTGTTTGTTGAGTAACACCACTCACACATGATGGTGATGTAACTAATCATGAGATCTGTTACAAGCATCATTTCACTTCTTTGTTATGAGTCATCATAGACCTGAAGTGCTCAGATATCCTTTGTTGTAAGTCATTATAGACCTGGATATTCTCTTTGATGCAAAAGATGCCAATGTGCACAATCTATTCAAATGGATAGTTAGAGCTAATCAAATGGTTATCCATGATCATTCTCTATTCATTTAAGTAACATGAGCTCTGATTACACATATGTTTCACGTAATAAGTTGAGTATGTGTTCTTTTTTGCATGTCTTGATGATAGTTGAGCTCTCTACATATAACCTAATCAATCCAAGAATTGAAAAAATAAGTGAGCTGATATTATGTCAAAAACACTCATTGTCTGTCCTTAGATCTTGTGTCTCCTTTGCTGTGATAACACTAACCTGGAAGACACTTGATCAGGATTTATTCACCGTCTATGACTATCCACAATTTTTTTATTTTAATGTGCTGATCTTCATTGATATGATCTCACTGCAAACATTAATTCTTGTTGATATTAGATTTTTCAACTACTTTCATTTTGATTTTATGCATGTTTTCTATGTGTGAAGGCAATGTCACAATGAGTTGTGTGATCTTATTATGCTACCTTAGGAAACATATAAGTTGTTTCAACTTAAAAGTTTAGGAGGAGTAATAAATGAAAGATTTTTTCTCCGAAAATCAAAATCAAAGAGAGTTGAATTGAAAGGATGATGCTATATGTTCGAAGTTTATGTGAGTGTCATCATGAAACTTTTGAAAATGATAATATGAACCTATATAAAATCGCAAATGGAAATGCTTCTCTCAAAGTTGAGAAATAGAGATTTGATTATGTTTTGAGACTAAAATGAAGGGAAAGAAAAAAAAGAAAAATTTAAAAAGTTAAACATCAAGTAAAAAAATTGAAATTGTTGAAAATTAATTTTGAGTGTGAAAAATGTAAGAAGTTCAAATATGAGGGACTAAAATGAAAATTTTGAAAAATTCAAATTTATGCTTAGATGTTTAAATATTTGTATGAAATATTACTAATATGTTTAAACAGTGTGTAGGTGAAGAAGTGTGAAAAATACAAGTGTAAGACTCATGAAAGTCAACTCAAAGTCAACTCATGCACCTAAATTGTCTTCATACGTCTAAATAGGAGCATCGTGAACTTTCAGGAATTTATACAAGTGTTTAGGCGTTTTTCATATTCCCTTGCGCCTAAACAGTTGCAATAAGTCCAGATTTTAACCAAGTGTTTGGGCGTTTCATTAATCCCATACGCCTATACTGTGATAATGAGTTTGATTTTATACAAGTGTTAGACGTTTTGAATGTCTCATGCGTCTACACAGTGTTAGTGTTGAAAGTTAAGTGTTGGATGTTTCAGGAACTTCAAATGGCTGGATAGTTCAAAAGCACTTAAACAGTGCAAAAGTGCCTAAACAGTGCTTATGCGTCTGTACAGTGCCGATGCTGCTAAACAGTTCTCATGCGTCTAAGTCCATACGACCAAACAGTGCTAATGCGTCTAATATTTCACAATATATAAATTGAACACTTACACTTGTTTTCTCATATACACTCAAAATTCTCTGAAAAACCAAAACCCTCTAAACTATCGAATCTTGTCTTCGTTGAACCTTCTGATTTTGTTGTTTGAAGCAAACCTGTGTTGATTGTTAGATATTATTTGAGTTATAAACGTAAGTTTGTGATAAAATCAGTATATTTTGATTAAAAACACGATGATTTACATAGGCGTTTGACTGCTATTTGGGTGTTCGAACACTATGAAATTCATAGTTAAACTAATCAATTCTTAATCATATACAAAATTGATCATAGATTGTTGATATATATCAAATTCCAAGTGATTTGAAATATTGATTGTGGATTAACTTGAAAATGATAATGATAATGAATTATTCAGTCGGTTTTCTTCGAAGGAAGAAGAAGAAGATGAACAAACATGTGAATCTTTTTTAAAAATAAAAATCAAATAATATTTTTTTTATAAAAAGTAGAAAAACTCAGAAATCAAAATGGATAAAATGTTAAATTCAAATTAAATAATTCAAGAATATCACAAACTTAAATTCATAAGTAAAACAAAATTAAAAATCACAATTCAAAATTGAACTTAAATTTCAAAATATAAATTCTTCAATCTTTCAATGTTCTAATATTTTTATTTTATTTTGCAGATGGCAGCTTTAAAGTTCAAAACCAAGCATAATGTTGTTGCATTTCTAGATGAATAAAATAGAGAAGCAGTGGGCTATGAAGAAATACGATTTTTGTTGAGATCTAAATATGTTTATGCAATGTGTGCACGACCAATGATTAATGAAAGATTGATAAAGAAATTCTGGAGAATTGCCGAAGTTGAAAGAGATGATGAAGGAAACAAAGTTGTAAGAGCTTTCATCACATCTGACAGAATGCTTGAAGTCTCTCAACAAGCAATTAGATCAACTCTTAAACTTTGGAGAAAATCTAGATTATTTTCCAAAGAAACAATTTTTCCGAGCAAGAGTGTATAAGCATTGAAATTATTATGTTATATCTTTCAACACTGCATGTCTAAATGAAGTGCAGGTTGGGACTCATTCCCAGTAGACATTACATCACCTATTATTTCCTTAGCCACAAATAGAAAATTCAATATGGCTAAATGGATATTGAATGGATTTATTTTCAATCTTGAAAGAGGAAGGAGAAATAAATACTTAATGTATCCTAGATTTCTCCAAATGCTCATAAATGAAGAGAATCCAGACTTCTATCTTGAAGGAGTTGAAGGTGATAAATTACAATTGGAGCACATGCAGAATCTATGTATAAAAGACTGACAATGATCACTGGTGCTCAAAACATTCGTGTGTTTGATTATATAAGGAATGTATCTAATGATGAAGTTGACATAAATCAACAACATTTTCATTTATCTAAAGATGAACTGTTAGGATCTCAGCCCTTGGTTAATCGATTGACCAAATATAGCAGCGGAATAGCTCAGAATTAGACAAATTCAAACAAGAACATTCGATATAAGGCGATAAAAGAATGTTGTTATAGAGAGAGAAATATCCGACAAAAGGAATATTGCATTAAGATTGTCGGCCTCAAAGGCACGATTACAGGTGAGTCGTCCTTCCTTATAAAGGAAAGAATGACGTAGGCTGATGTCACTTGAAAGTGACATGTAACCGTTTTATAACTACTGATGTTTAACAACTACTGAAGATGTCAACAACTGACATCTTCTTACAAATGTTCCTAAGTGTTAAACATCTTATTTAGAACTACTGAAAAACATAAAACTACTGATACTACAACAACTGAAGAACAACCTCTTCAGTTGTTTACAAGTACTGAACAGGAAATAAAACTACTGAAAATTAAACAAACTACTGAAGGAAAATAAACTACTGAAGAAGAAAAAACCATCACAACAACTGAAGAAGCCCTCTTCAGCTGTTGTCATCAGCTGTTAACATCAGCTGATGTCTTCAGTACTTGAACATCAGACTTTGTCTTTCAGCTGTTGATCTTCAGTCTTTGTCTTCAGTACTTGTTGAAGTCTTCAGACTTTAGATCTTCAGCTGTTGTCTCAGTCTTTGTCTTCAGTACTTCAGAAATACTTCAGCAGTTGTATTCTTCAGACTTTGTAGAACACTGATCAGGTCTTCTTCAGCTGTTGTGATGACTTGTGGGACTTAGAGGTTTCTCTGATCAGGCTCATTGGTTCTTTTGGTCCAACAAACTCCCCCTGAACCAATGCAGCCAAAACCTCTAAGTTATTGACGAGTCCTACTTATTTTGGCAGATAGATGGTCTTTTTATCCTCTTGATCAGATGAGAAGTGACCCTTTTTCAGCACTGGCCTGGGAAGAAGTCTCTGATGATCTGTCTTGCATGATATGGTTGGGAGCTCTGTATTGGGGCTTGGACACTAAGCTGTTACCCCAACCATGAGATCTACTTCCGTGTATCAGCCTATAGGATTCCCTGGTGTAAGCCCTTAGAAACATGATCTGCTCATCCATTGTCAGCACCTCGGGCACACCATCAAATAATCCTTCTCGGCCATACACTTCAGATATGTACTTGGCTGTTTTCCATTCTTGAGCTCAACCATGGTTATTTGTCTGTAAGCAAACTCATCTGGATGAGTCCCTTCTAAGAGCAGGTTGAGCTCATCTTGTTTGAAGTTTTCAAGTCTTTTGTAAACCAATCCCTTCTTTATAATTTTATTCTCTAACATCTTTTGAGGTGGTTGTTTGGCTTCATAGGCTTTCTTGAACTCTTTACGATTTCCCAAGGTGACACTACAAGAACCACAGTGATGTCTTCGTCGACAACCCTCTTCACTTGGCCCTTGTATTTTGAAGGAATTTCTTTCTTGACAATCCGGTGTGCCACCCTAGGATCAGGCCATATCCTTACTCTTTCCCTTTGATATTGAAAGGTATTAGCAAGGGTGTACAATCTTAAAACTTCTTTCTTCATGCTAATCATTGAAGAGGATGTGGCATATGCTTTGTCAATGCTTTTCAGCATTTCCTCATCATGTCTTTGCATCTGTTCCTCTTCAATCTTTATCATCACATCATGCATTTGAGAAGTAGGAGTGATGGACATTGATTTAGCCTTAGGCAAAGTGATAACTGCAGAGAGTGGCAGTCTGTCTTCATCCTCCTCTTCTTCTTCATCAGGCCTCAGTACCTTTCTTTTCTTTTGTCTAGGTACATCACTGGCAGTGGGTTTTGAGGGTAAAGGATTTGGTTTTGTGGGTTGGATGGTTGGTTTAGAGTGTAAAGGGGTTGTTTTAGTGGTTTGGGAGGTAGTGATTTTGAGGATAGAGGCTTTTCAGACTGTTTTAGCATTTTGGCTGTAAGGAGGCTTTGGTAAATTTTGTCAGTTCTTTTCGATTCCCAACCCAGCTTCATTCAATGCCTCAATCACTAAACCTTTGGAGTATGCTTCAGACGAACAAATCTTGGTGGTTATTGCCAAGATGTTGTCCCTGGTCCAGGCCCTTATTTCAATCAGAGATCTTCCCAAGTATTTAGCTATAAATCTGATCATTATCTCCAGCCTTTCTCTTTCTAAGGCATCATAGCTAGCCCATCTTGAGTTGATCTCCTCTGTTTCCAACCTTCTGATCTCGGAGTCTAGTTGTTGGATGTCAAAACCTTGCCTATATAACTGTTCAATGATTTTATCCATTGAACGGTTATGGTTGGCATCAGCTTCTTTCACCATATCATTCAGCTCTTCTCCTTCTCAGACTCTCCTTTCCTCTTTTGATATGTGACATGAAAGTCTTTTTGACTTCATTCACTTCAGCTCTCTTCTCACTCTCCTTCTCCTTCTCCTCCACACTTATAATAGCAACTCCTTCTCCCCATTGGTCCTCTTCCTTTTTCCTTTACTGACTGACTCTCCCCCTTTTTGGTTGCATTGGGTGCAAGGGTTTGAGCAGTAGAAAGGGATTTGGTCACCAACTCCTCCACCAGGGGTTGTATTATTGTAGGAAGCCTCTCATCAAGGGCTTTGATCACTATATCTGTGATCATGGGAGTGATGAGAGGTAGGGATTTTTGAAGGTTAGCAACTGATTGATGAGGATGGTTCTGTTCCTGAGAATCAGTGCCGAAAGCAGAGGCTGGTGGCTTGGAAGTATGTATTGGCTCAGTGTGTAGGGGACCTTCAGAAGAAGGTGCCATCTGTGGGTGTATTGTGGTGGCAGATGGACTTTCATCCTGAGACATCTTGGCCAGCAGCTCTTTGAGTCTGCTAACCTCATCCTCTAGGATGGTGTTTTGAGCAACTACATCAAGAAGAAGCTCAGGTCATCATCAGTTGATACTGAATCACCTGACCTCCTGACAGAGTCAGGATGAACATGCCTTGAGTGTAGATCAAGTATAGCATGTGCCCCTTGTTCTTGGTTCTGGGGACTTCCAGCCTCAGGACTATGTCCTTCATCAGCTGTTGCCGCTGGTGAGGTCTTAGAGATGTTACCAACTGCACCCTGGTCATTTGCTGAGTCAGAGGCAGTGGCAGCCTCACCAGAAGTTCGCACCTCCTTGTCTACACGAGAGATGGAACATGATAACCCCTGTGCTGTGGGATGACAGAAGCATTGTGATCCTCCCCCTCAGATGTTGAGGTATCCCAGTAGTGATTGGTGTCTGGGGGGGGTGAGGAATGCAACTGCGTCACACTTTTGCAACAATGATTGTAGTAGGCTTTGAGGGGCGGTTGCATCAGGAGAGGGTGTGGAAGCAGTGTGCACCCGGGACAAGTGGGGCTCTTCAATGGTAATCCCCTCAAGTGAGGAGGATCCCAGCAGTGGCTTCCCTTTGATGGTTGCATCAGGTTCCTTTTGAGAGGAAACCTGAGCGGCTTCGGTTGGTGGAGTCATAGTCTCTACTGGGGGTTAATTCCAGTCGAGATAACCTGCTTTGGTGCAGCAGGGGCATCCTCAGGGGACTCAACTCCTGAGTAGCCTTCTTAGGCTTCTTCTTTGTGGTTTGGAGGGGACTTTGGATATGGAAGTGGAGGCTGTGGGTTCCAACTGCGTGGGTTTTCGCAGCTTGGCAGCCTGTTTAAGCGTTTGGTCAGTGTTGTGTCGGGAGTATACCTCCGGCAATACAGCCAATGCAGGGACTCCCAGACCAACTAGTCCCTCAGCATGAAGCTGATTCTCTATTATGGCCATTATAAACCGAGGATATAGTATCCAACGGTTGGAAAGTGGTTTTGTGGCCATATCCTTGATTTCAAGAAAAATTATTTCAGAAAAGTTTAGAGGTTCTTGTTCAAGGATAGAGAACATTACCTGTTGCCATCTGGAAGACAGTTGATCCCAAGAAGAAGTCTTCGGGGCCAGGCAAACATTTACCAGATGAATATCAAGCGTTCAGCGTCTGGAAAATGTTTCTTCAGAATGGTCGAAGCACTAAGATCGCCTTGATATCAATGTTGTTCAAATGAACGATCAAGTTGGCGCTTAGGATATCCAACAGGGTAGGCAGCATCATCCAATAATAATATCTGGCGGATGGTGGTAGCAGTAGAGATGACCACCTTATGAGAGTTGATGGACGAATGAATAGATTCTCCATTAACAGTTGCATTCGTCCAAAACTGATGTAGCGAATCGGCATAAATGATTGGATTTAGGAGGAAGGCCGTTTGCAGTGGTGATTGGACCATAAGATCTATAGCATTATCGAATTTGGTCCAGAAGGCGATTTAGTAAGGTATGCGACACAGTTGTGTCGAGGCTTGAGTTGCATGGTCGCCATTAATGAAGGTGAAAGGTTTTCAGAGCTTTTGAAATTTTAGGTCGTGAAAGAATGAAAAACTCTGAAGAGGGATCAGATATATATAGGGTAAGGGTTATGAAACGATTGAAGGTTTTGGTGTTAGTCATCAGTTTTTGAAACACTGATGACGTGGTATTAACTTTCAGAGGTTTGAAACGACTGATGGTATTGGTGTGGTCAGCAGTATAAAACAACTGAAGACATGGTGTTTACAATCAGACGTTGAAACAACTGAAGTCTCTGATTTAGGCATCAATAGTTTTAAAAAACTACTGAAGACAAGTTGGACGTCAGATGTTGAAACAACTGAAGTCTCTGATTTAGGCATCAGTAGTTTTAAAAACTACTGACGACAAGTTGGACTTTAGATGTTGAACCACTGAGGACTTGGTATTAGTCATCAGTAGTTGTGAAACTACTGAAGACCGTGGTTTTGCCATCAGTTGTTGTAAACAACTGAAGACTTGGTGTTAGTCATCAGTAGTTGTGAAACTACTGAAGACATGGTATTGCTTCAGTTGTTTATGAAGAAACAGCAGTTTGTGAACTACTGAGAGAGAGAGTACTCATCAGTATTGTCGTCAATTCATAGCCTTTCAGCTGGTTCATACTGTCCTCAACACTTACTCATCAGCCTTTTTGCTGTTTTCAGTTGTTTCATAGGACATCAGTACTTATTGTTCTACTGATTTCAGTAGTTGTAACTACATCAGTAGTTTAGAACAGATAAAGTACAGTACTTAAGCATTTAGCCTTCAGTAGTTATAAAAACTACTGAGGGTAAAATAACTCATCAGTACTTATATGTGACATGGTGACAATGATCATCAGTAGTTACTGAGATCATCAGTAGTTGTCACTTATTCTAGCTGCAGCATACAAGCCTTAACACCAGGTTGTGGAAAGTTGAACTATCCAAAGGCTTAGTAAAAATGTCTGCAAGCTCATCAGCACTAGGCACAAACATAGGATTAATTAGACCCTTTTCAAAACAATCTCTTATAAAATGATGTCTAATTTCTATATGCTTGGTCCTAGAGTGCTGGACTAGATTTTTGACAATGCAAAGAGCTGAAGCACTATCCATTAATAATGGAGTCTTAGTCTCTGTAATGCCATAATCCAAAAGTTGATTCTGAAGCCAGAGTACTTGGGATGTACAACTTGCAGCAGCAATGTACCGGCTTCAGCAGTGGATTGTAGCAACAGATGTTTGTTTCTTACTCTGCCAAGAAATCAAACAGTTTCCTAGGAATTGACATCCACCAGAAGTTGATTTCCTGGTCAACTTAACACCCTGCATAGTCACTATCAGAGAAAGCAACTAATTTGCAAGAATGTCCAGTGGAAACCTAAGAGAGTGTGTCCCTTGCAGATATCTAAAGATCCTCTTGACTGCAAAGATGAGACTCCTTAGGTGCAGCCTGAAATCTAGCACAAACACATGTAGCAAACATATATCTGGTCTAGAAGCTGTTAAATACATCAAGGAACCAATCATACATCTGTAAAGCGTTTCATCAACAACTTTACCTTTCTGATCAACATCCAATTGTGTGGTGTTGCACATGGGAGTAGAACAGGGTTTACAGTTTTGTAAATCAAACTTATTCAAAGATCTTTTATGTATTTAGACTGATGAATGAAAATTCCATCAGCTTTTTGTTTGATTTGCAAACCTAGAAAGAACTGTAATTCTCCCATTGCACTCATTTCAAACTTTTGTTGCATTAAGTTTTGGAATTCCACACACAATTGGGGATCAGAGGATGCAAATATAATATCATCAACATAAATTTGAACAAGTAGCTTATGCTGATCCACCTTCTTAATAAATAAGTTTTATCTATGGAGCCTCTAGTGAAATTATTTTGTAGAGAAGAAAGTTGATAAGGTCATACCAGGCTCTAGGTGCTTGTTTCAACCCATAAAGAGCTTTATCAAGCTATATACCCATTCTGGGTGCTTATTATCCTCAAAACCTGGTGGTTGACACACATAAACTTCTTCTTTTATGTTACCATATAGGAAGCACTTTTGACATCCATTTGAAAAACTTTAAGATTGTGGAGTGCAGCATAGGCTAAAAACAATCTAATTGCTTCCAGTCTGGCTAAAGGGGCAAAGGTTTCATCATAATCAATACGTTCTTCTTGTGCAAACCCTGCACAACCAGTCGGGCTTGTTCTTAACAATTAGCCCATTTCATCAGTTTTATCCTAAACACCCTTTAGTGCCTATTGCACACTTACCTGGGGGTAGAGGAACAAGCTCCCACACTTGCTGTTTCTTGAACTGAAGAAGCTCAAGCTGCATGGCTTCAACCCATCCATTGTCTCTCAAAGCTACATGATAGTTCTTTGGCTCTAGCTGACTGATGAAGAGAGCATAGAAGCAGAAATTGGACAACTGGCTTCTGGTTGAAAACACAGCAGTGATATCACCAAGGATTTGGACATTGGGTGATTTTTCAGCTCTTGGTAAACAATAAATCTGTGCAAGTGTTTGTAGGACCTTCAGCAGCAGCAGATGTTGATGCAGATTCTTGAAACCATGAAGATGGTGGCAACTCAAATGAAGTTTGGATGCAGAAATCTCATCAGCATTTGTTGTGGATGGTGCGCTGGAGCTACAGGAGCATCAGGTCTAGAGGACTCAGGCAGTTGGTCACTAAACCTGAAGAGGTGATTACTACTATCATCATCATCATCAGCAGTAACACCAGGTGATGAACTGTTGTCAGGAGCAACAGCAGGAGATTGATAAGGAACATATTGCAGTATGTCCAAATCAAAGAGCTCCATAGGGCTTTGTGGAATCTTGTCCTTTGGAGATTCATTGAACTTGACATGTAGTCTCTTCAACCATCTTTGTTCGCAAGTGAAGACTCTGTATGCCTTGCAAGTTGTGAATAACAACAAAGTACCCTGCATCCACCTTAGGATCAAATTTCTGGAGCTGATCCTTTGTGTTGAGAATGAAACAGGGACACCCAAATGCTCTAAAGATGAAATGAGAGGGGCCAAATGATGTAGAACTTCATATGGAGTTTCATCAACCTCTGATTTATTAGCACTCTATTCTGCACATAGCATGCTGTGTTGACAGCTTCAGCCCAAAAGGTCAATGGCAGTCCAGAATCAGCCAACATAGACCTTGCAGCTTCAATTGAGGGTCCTGTTCTTTCTCTCCACAACTCCATTTTGTTCAGGAGTTCTTGGAATACTAAACTGCCTCTTTATTCCCTTGGAAAGGTAGAACTCATCAAGTGTATTGTTCCTGAATTCTGTTCCATTGTCACTTCTAATACACTTGACTGAGAGGGAATACTGCTTCTCAACATACAACACAAAGTTTATGATCTTCTGTGCAGCTTCATCCTTTGAATGTAGAAAGAAAGTCCATACAAATCTGGAGTAATCATCCACAATTACCAGACAGTATTTCTCTTTGCCATGCTCATCACTCTCACAGGACCAAAGAGATCCATGTGAAGAAGTTGTAAGCAAGCAGTGGACTTGGTTCTTCAATAGGTGGGAATGAAACCTTGTGCTGTTTTCCTTTCAAACAAGCAGTGCAGTTGTTTTCACACTTGAACTCCTTCATAGGCATTCCCCTTACTAAACTATGGTGTATCAGCTGATTCATGTTCTTGAAGTTAACATGTCCCAGCCTTCTATGCCATAGATTAGATTCTTGAGGAGAGGCCTTGGAAAATAGGCAAGGATGGCCTTTGAGATCTATTTTCTTGGAAAGATCTAAGGCATACACTCTTCCTGTCCTGTTGGCTTCAGGAGAGTGTGAGCATCCAATACCTTGTCAATCAAACTCAGAACTTTGGATGACAGAATCCTGCAGTTCTGGCTTGTGAAAAGGGCAACATGGCCTTTGTCACACATTTGACTGACACTCAAGAGATTATACTTGAGATTTTCCACATGATTGACATCATCAAACCTTATTTCCCCATTGGAAACAAAGCCCTTCCCGATGATGTAACCTCTTGCATCATTGCCAAAGGAAACAAACCTTCTTCCTGGAGAGTAGTCATTAAGAAGTGAGTTGTTCCAGTCATATGCATAGATCCCCCACTGTCTACATACCAGATGCTACTTTGGCATGTTGAAGAACCCTGCATAAATAAACAATCAGTTAGTTTTGGAGACCCAAACCTTTTTGGTTTTGGGCCTGGTCTCATCAATAGATGGTAAACTAACAGGTTTATTGGCACAATAGCTTGAGGTGAAGGAGATGGTGTAGAAGAGGAATCCTTTGGCTTGGATCTTCTTTTCTGGGGTTTCAACACAGGGCCATCAAGTTGGTTAACTCTTCCAACAGATGTTGAACCATCATTACCAGCTGTGTCTGATTCTGGGAAAGAGTTCAGCTCTTCAGACACATTGGTATTGGTGTTTGATGATGAGTTCTTGTGTTGCACCATCTTCTTTTGAGCAACCTCAGCTATTGCCTGTTGCACTCCTTCCCTTTTAGATTTCTTTTTGGACATAGGAGTAACGGATTTGATGCTGCTGGTACAAACTTGGACTCAAACTCAGTTTTCATTTTAGCCAAGTTTTCTTTAATTTTCTCCTTTGTTTGAGTTTGGATCCCTTTTTGTACCAACATCATCTGTGAGATGATTGAATAGACCACATATTCACATGGTTTCTTCTTCATCTTCTGTTGATCATCAACTGAAGAAGATGAAACTACTGAAGACTTGCTCTTCAGCAGTTTAGAAGCACTTTTTGCCTTCTTGTCACCTCCCTTAGTAGGCTTCAAATCCTTCCTACTGACAGTTTTCTTCTCTTTAGTGCTGTAGTTATTGGATTTGAACTCCAGATGTTATCCCCTGCTCTCCAGTACTCTCAGTACTTCTAGGGATAACACTTGGGTTGATCAACTCATTGATCATGTGAGTGTCAGCAGTTGAACCATCAATATCAGCTGATAGTTCACAGAGGGATTACTACTGACTTCAACTACTGATGGTGCTTTATCAAGTAGTGAATCACATGATGAGGTGGATTGGTCATTACTTTCTCCATCAGATTCTACTCCTGCTCTTGAAGCAAAATCTGTAGGAGGAGCAGTGTGATTATAACCAATTCCAAACTTCACATTGGAAGCTGTTTGCTTACTAAGAAGCATTTCAAAGCCCTTGCAAGATTGTACCCATCGATCACACTCTACTTGGTGACAGCAAGAGTATCTTTGTCTTTGTACTTCTCTAAGAGTACATCCTCCCTAGCCTTATCATCAGAAATTTGGCATTTTAATTTATAAATCTCATCAGTTTTCTCTTTCAGCACAGACTCAAACTCAGCTTTATTTTTGGAAATTATTTGTTCTAGCTCTACATTTTTTGATTAAAGCCACATTTGCTTCTCTAATAGAGGCAAATGCTGCTATGCAAGTTTCAGAACATAATTTGGCCTTAGCCTCAGAGGATACCTGTGATACCTTTGTTGAAGAGGTACTTGAGGATGATCCATCAGAGGATTCCAAAGCCATGAGAGCTAGATTTCCAAAAGGATGCTCACCACCATGTTGACCAGCACCTGAGAACAGTTGTTCATTACCAGACACATCATCTGGTAAACTGCTCCAGTCAACAACTCCTGGTGTGAAGAAGCTGTGTTGTTGAGGTTGATTAGGTTGATGAGATTGGGATGGTTGAGGCTCAGGGAGTGCATGTGGTTGCTGAGCAGTAGGTGCTTGAACCTGGCCTGGTTGTGGCATGTAATAGCAGGGGTATGGATATGGCATTGGCCCCTGTGGAACAAAATATGCAGGAGATTGTGGTTGATGATGATAACCAGAATTGACAGGTTGTTGCCCTCTGTTTTGTTGACTATTGCCAGGGAAAGTCACAAAAGGTGCAGGAGAGTTTGATCCAGATGATCTACATTCTCTTGCAAAGTGTCCAAGCCTGTGGCATTTATGACACTTCAACTTACTCTTGTCAAAACCAACTTTGGTTTTGCCAGAGAGTCCTGGAATTTCCTTCCAGTTCTTTTGTAGAACTTCTGAGATCTGATATTTATCAGGCCATTTGGCTCAAAATATCCATCTCTTCTAAGTCATCATCAGCAATCCCCTTGAGATCATCCATGATGAAACATAGATTGTCACTATTACTACCAGCAGAATAACTATCAACACTCACAAAGGCAGACTCAGAAGTGTTTGTAGAGAAATCAATATGCTCATCATACTGGCTTTCAGATGACGCATATTCTGACTCTTGATGTCCAATCAGGGCAGTGTTCCTTGGACAAAATCCTCAGTAAGCTTCCAGATGAAACCAATTTCCTTTTCTGCTCTATCTCTCTCTCGAATGTAAGCAGTTTCCCATGAAGTTGGGTGAGAGATAGGCGATCAACATCAGCATTTGAGCGTAGAACAATGGTATATGTGTTCCATCTCTCAGGCAGTGATCTTAGGAATCTATGGTTCATCTGACTCCTGGTATATTCATGTTTAACATTTTCAATTCAGAGATTAAACATGAAAACCGCTCAAATTGTTGAGTCAGAGTCTCACCCTTTCTATGAGAGAAAGTCTCATATTGTTGGGCGAGGATTTCCCTGTTGTTTGCTAAAACCTCATCAGTACCACCAAATTGTTCTTTGATGGCATTCCAGAGGTCATGAGCAGACTCACAATGCAGAAGCCCAGAGTAAATCTCATTAGGAATAGCCATAGCCAAAATTCCATGGGCTTTTGCATCGATTTCAAACAACTTCTTGTCCTCATCGGAGTATTGCTCCTTCTTCTTTGGAACCAACTGGTTTGTTTCCGGATCATTCACCATTGGCTTATGTGGTCCATGTACCACAGATGTCCACAACCTGAGCTATGACAGACAGGTGATGGAGCAATCTTCTTTGCCAATGTTATACTCATTCCTCACCAAGATCAGAGGCTTGGTAGAGGATCCGTATTGAAAGGATCATTCGAAGAAGTAGTCATTGTGGAAGTTCAGACAGATTCAAGTAAAATCACAATAAATTTAGCTCAGAACCACACAAAACCTCAAATAAAACGGCCAGAAGCGATACACTCTCAATCTCTATAACAGATCCTTGCGATTTGCTAATCGATCAAACTTAGAGCGATTGAACAGTTTCAATGATCAATTGTTAGATCGATCAATGATTAACCTGCTCTGATACCATTTGTTAGGATCTCAGCCCTGGTTTAATCGATTGAACAATATAGCAGCGGAATAGCTCAGAATTAGAAATTCAACAAGAACATTCGATATAGGCGATAAAAGAATGTTGTTATAGAGAGAGAAATATCCGACAAAAGGAATATTGCATTAAGATTGTCGGCCTCAAAGGCACGATTACAGGTGAGTCGTCCTTCCTTATAAAGGAAAGAATGACGTAGGCTGATGTCACTTGAAAGTGACATGTAACCGTTTTATAACTACTGATGTTTAACAACTACTGAAGATGTCAACAACTGACATCTTCTTACAAATGTTCCTAAGTGTTAAACATCTTATTTACAACTACTGAAAAACATAAAACTACTGATACTACAACAACTGAAGAACAACCTCTTCAGTTGTTTACAAGTACTGAACAGGAAATAAAACTACTGAAAATTAAACAAACTACTGCAAGGAAAATAAAACTACTGAAGAGAAAAAACCATCACAACAACTGAAGAAGCCCTCTTCAGCTGTTGTCATCAGCTGTTAACATCAGCTGATGTCTTCAGTACTTGAACATCAGACTTTGTCTTTCAGCTGTTGATCTTCAGTCTTTGTCTTCAGTACTTGTTGAAGTCTTCAGACTTTAGATCTTCAGCTGTTGTCTCAGTCTTGTCTTCAGTACTTCAAAATACTTCAGCAGTTGTATTCTTCAGACTTTGTAGAACAGCTGATCAGGTCTTCTCAGCTGTTGTGATGACTGTCGGACTTAGAGGTTTCTCTGATCAGGCTCATTGGTTCTTTTGGTCCAACATGAACAATAGATTCTATGATCTCATTAAGGATGTTGTTGATGATGTGATTGATGATGATAATGAAGAAAATGAAAATGAAGATTTGAAAGCTCATCAGAAGATGAAGATAGATAATAATGATGATGATAATGATGGTGCAGCTGAAGCTCATCAAGATCCATTGAAGAAAGGAATGAAGATGAGAATGTAAATGAAACACGAACATAGTGAAGAAGCTACTGATGTTGAATATACATGATGATTTTGTTCATGATGTTCACAAAACCAATTCTCAGGTGGTTTACAACACTGAGACATTTGAACTTAAATTGGTTTGAAATCTTGAATAGTGGGATGAAGACATGATTACTCTTTTTGGTGCTTTCAAACTCAAAGTGTTACATCCAAGTTATATTTCATTTTTTTCTGTACAAAAGTTGAAAAAGTATCTCCGGATGTTGCACAGCAAGACAAGAAATATTTCATTTCCATAATCAATGTAATGAGTGCAGCTATGGAAAGAATATCATTGAGAAAAGCTCTTGCTTATGCAAACATTGTGAAGAAAGATATCAAAGATATGAATTTATGAGAATCTCAAGGAAAGGTGTCTTAGAAGTATACTCAAAGGAAAGTCTAAATCCTATTGAGTTATATGCAAACATTGACATCACTTTCTTATCAAAAGACACGTTGGAAAGAATGAACAAGATGGAAGAAAAACAATGAAGCTAAACCAGAACAAGGCATTCTTGCAAGCAATTCAAGTCTGCTATTGTAAATGCTTTGAAAGAACAAGAGATGTACAAAAAGCAGCCAATGTTCAAGATAAAGAAGAACCAGAAGACTTCTTTGAGTGAAAAAGATTGAAGATAGAAGATTGAAGCTGAAGATAAAGCTGAAGGAGATAAAGAATGAAAGAAGATTGAAGATTTTGAAGACCAAAGACCATGTAATCTTAGGGGGAGTATTGTTAGGACTCTAGAAAGATTAACATGTTGTCTTTATGTGTCATTTTGATATTTGTAATAGTATAGGGACTATTTTTGTAATTGTTAGTTCTTTGTGTTTCATTATAAATATCTTAGATGTTAGTTAGTAGTAGAGCTAGTAAGAGAGAGAACGAACTACTGCTTATTACTTTGTAATTGTTTTTGCTTGATATTAATGAAACTGGGAATTTTGTTAATATCTGGTTTGAATTCGATTACTTTGTATGTGTTTTGTTTGAATTGTGTTGATATATCATCATAGATTAGCTCAATTGATCTTATCAAAATAGTTTATTCGATTAAAAGGATCATGATCGAGATGATCATTGGTCAAAGCGTCCTATCAATAGTTAAACATGTATGTTTAAATGTGAAAGAGGTCAAAACCATAAGTATGGACAAGTCTCATGATTGGATCATAAGCATGGAGCGATCCATGCGATTAGATCACCAAAATGAACCAATCGCACGAATGGATGAGGCCATATAAGTCATTACACGACTGAACCTCAGTCGCACAACTAGATCAGGCATATGCGTCCAGTCGTACGATTAAACATTAAGATACTATAAAAGGAGGGGTGAGTCGGTCGCATTTTCTCACACCCCCTAAATCGTTCAAACACAACTCATACGCACACACTCTACCAAAATTTCTTCTCGCGTTGATTTCTTGCTGATTGTGTTACTAACTGATCCATTGTTCATCTACAAGTACTTAGTGACTGAAATTGAATAAAATGCTTGGTGAAATCAAACCCTAACTGACCAAATTGGTTAAAATCAAGAAATCAGTAAAACCCTTCAAATAGACCACTTAAAGGGCCATAATGGGCATAATGATTAAAATGAAGGACATAAAGTTATAGTTAGGGTCCCTGCGAATCTAATGAATCTAAAGATGACGTTTAATGTCAAGTTTTGACCTACAATCAAGGTTAGAGTGTGGAAAGACAATTATACGAATCGACGAGCTGATGAACTTCAATCGCACGATTGAGCTGGGCATATGACTAAATCGCACGAATGAACCAGGCATATCAGTTCAGTTGCACGATTGACTCAACCGCATGGTCTAACACATGAGTAATTTCAGTCGCACGCTCAGTCGCATGACCGAACTTAGCCGCATGCTCAATTGCACGACTGAACTCAGTCGTATGGTTCAATTGCACGATTGAACTAGACTGATCTGAAAAATTTTAATTTCAACCATCTTATGTTATAGACAAATCTAATGTTTATTTGTCTTGTGTTATAGCAACATGGCCGATAGGTGGACTATCAACACCAAACACAAATCTGTGCTCACTTGGATGCAACTACTCGGAATGTTACCGAGTTTGCTAGGATTATTACTTTTCTGAGGTGGTCGAGGATCTACAAAGCTATCTCTGCTCCTTGCACACCCTACCGGTCTTTATAGTAGGTTTTCTGGGAAGGTCCTTCACTTGATAGATCTACTCAGCCTTACTGTATACGGAGCTCCATTTTTGGTAAAGAGATCGAGGTTACTGTAGCTGATCTAAGACGGGTACTGGATGTGGGTGATGATGATGCCCACCCGACCAAGTTACATCGTTTGATAGTAAGGGGTTGTTTTCTACAGATGAAGTATACTGGGGACATCAACTCAGGTGTGCTCAACAAAAGCAACCTATTTCCCCAGTTCAAGTACCTGGCCCATGTCATTTTGAAGTGCATCGCATCAAGTAGAGGAGGATTTGATGATTTACCTGACTAAATCTAGAATGCATATGTTGCACTAGTGCTATACCATCCTTTTAGCTTCTCTAACATAATATTCTCTTACTTGACAGAGAACCTTAAGGCTAAGGGTAAGAAGGGCTTTTGCATGTACCCTCAGTTCTTACAACTCTTTATTAATGAGAAGCTTCTGTCTTTACGAAAGGCGAAAGTAGATGCCATGGTACTCGAGGTGATGGATGATACCACATTGGTTAGGATGAAGGTATACAGGGGGAAACAGGTGAAGCCCCTTGTCAGGAGATTGTTCGGGCACTTGGTCAGTGCTGATTATGTGGCGCCTTCTCATAAGAAGTGGCGTCATGATGAGAGTGACTCAAATGTCGAGCTTATAGAGCTACCCATTGATGATACAGATGACGATGACGACTATAATACCCGGTTATATTTAAAGTAAAGAAAGAAGAATAAAGTGAAGATAAAGAAGGAAAAGAAATAAAACCCAAGTCTAGGGGTTAAAAGTGACAAAAAGGACAAAATCTTTGAAAAGTAGGTGAATAAAGGTGATGGCCGCCCATCACCCTCTCTTCAGTCATAATTCTCGGATATTTTTAGAGGGAGAAGGAAAGAGAGCAGAGAACTCTCGGTTTTGAATGAAGAACAAGAAAGAATTTGAATTCAAGGTAAGAATTCATGTGTTTATGATGTTCTTGACTAGTCATATCCTCGGGTTTATGCTTATGTGTGTTTGTATGTGTTCGAGTATGTTTTTAGTGGGTTTCTAGATGGTTGAACTTAATTTCAAATGAGTTGGAAGAAGCAATACTCAAGAGCTATAAAAGTGAGTTCTAGAACCCCTCTTTTACTAGTTTTTAATAGATTTTGGGGCTGGAAATGTATGAATGTATGTTTTCAATAAACTGGGTTTTAAACCCATATGTGTGAATGTGTGTATGCTGTGATTATGATTTGATGATGGGCGATGTTCATTCTTCTTCATGTTATGGTTGTGTCTCTAAGGCTTAGAATGTAGATTTAAGCTTAGAACATGATAGATGGTGATTGGGAACTGAGATCTGATGTTTAGGGCTCATATGTTTAAGTTTTAGAATGTGCCCAAGTGTTCAAAAGAAATGCGATGAACAGTTAATGCGGATGAGCATTAACCGTTAAGTAAGTCAAAGCCGATGAGTAATGGAAGTCAATGCGAATGAACAGTTAATGCAGATGAGCATTAACCATCAAGTAAGTCAGTGCGGATGACCAATTGAAGTCAATGCGGATGAACAGTTAATGCGGATGAGCATTAACCATTAAGTAAGTCAATGCGGACGAGTAATGGAAAGTCAATGCGGATGAACAGTTAAAGCAGATGAAAATTGACTAAGTATGGAAATGCAGATGAGTAAAGTCAATGCGGATGAGTAAAGTCAATACGGATTAACTAAAAAAAATATGGATGAACTAAAACAAATGCGGATGAACAGAAAGGCAAATGTGGATGAACACTTAGAATAGTTTTTGTCTTTCTAGGAAAAAGTGAAATTTAGGATTTGACTTGGGGTGTTCCCGGGGGTTCATGTAAGTTGACTTTTGAGGTCATAGATAATATCATGGGCATGTAATGATGTATGATGGATGATTATGCATGATGGTATGTATGATGTATGTTATGTATGTATGATGCCCTATATAATGATGTTGATTGTGTATGTTGATGTTCCTTATTATGTATGATTATTTTCCCTTTGGCTTTACGTTGAATGTTAATGAATGAAATGAAAGTATTATGCAATGAAAGTGGAAGATAATGAAAAGAGGAACATGATGAATGCATGCATGCATTAATGAATGATGGAAAGTAAAGAAGTCTTGCACGCCTTGTATGTCGGAACACACCAATGAAGGGTGCTAGTCCAATGGTGTGTGGGTTAGCTACCCTAGAAGGATGCACATCGGGGTCTTTCTTTGTGAGTGACCATTTCTATAGAACCTTTGTCGCTTACCCTAGATATTGTGTCCAGGCTATTATGCGCCATGATGGGGGGTCAATGATGGACCCTGGCCTAGTATCAGCTTTATGCATGATGGTGGATATAGCACATGACAATGGTACAACTTAACTTACCCTAGGTACTGTGGCCAGGCTGCTATACGCCATGACGGAGGGTCTGTGACAGACCCCGGCCTAGTACAAGCTTTATGCATGATGGTAGGGTAAGGTTCATGGTTTTTGATGGAATGAAAATAAGTGACAATGAATGTATGAATGAAAGTAAGAAAGTATGAATGAATGTGAATGATAATGACGTACGATGAATGAAAGAAAGTTAATGACTGAATGTTGAATATAATAATGGTAATATCTATGTGCACGTATGATGTATGATCACATGCAAAAGAAAAGAATGGTTTTAACGAAAGTGTAGTATGTTTTATTTTAAAACTAGAACTCACTCAGCAACGCTGACCTTTTATGCATTTTCCAATTGGCAGGTGAGCATTGTTGAGGATGGCGCGGGGCAGCTACTTGGCATTTTGGATGAGATTCTTTTGTTAATGTTTTTGTATTGTAATGCGAACAAATGGAAATATGTAATGAATGATTGTATTAACTTGCTAAAGCATTTTTAATTAAAATAAAAGTTATTTTAATGTTTTGCTGCGATGTTTTATGAAAGTTAAATGTAATTATATGTTTTATGTGTGATGATTGACCAGTTGTGAGCGTCCCGGGAACGGGGTCTTAGAAGTTGGTATCAAAGCCAAAGTTGAAGTGAAACAGTAAATTTTCAAATAAACCTAAACTTAAACTGAAAATGGGATGGTCAGTGAAGGGATGCCAATTCGAGTTGCTGTGTGGCATCAGGTATTTTCTTGATGATTAACTGGTATTACATGTGCATGTTATGTGGTTATGTGTTGCTGGTAGATTTAGATACTGATGTAGTCAGGACAAGTAATACTTGGGGTATGAAGAGTAAAGTAAGTGGCTAATCGCAACTAGCCACTGTAACTAGGGACTTACTATACCTGACATAAACTGAGTTGTTTCTTTGAATGACCGTGTTGGTGTTTGCATCTTTCAGCATGTGTGTGAGGATAGTCGGTGGTAGATCATCTAAAGCTTCACATGATGGAGGACATGGTGCTGAACCACGGGTTATGAGATGAAGGCCTAGAGCCAAAACGATGGTTCATGATGAACCAGAGACCCCTCATCCGGAGGGTGGTGATGAGAGTGCATCAGGTCATGCAGACGATCCTACCATCTGTGGTGACCAAAGTAATAAAGGCTGTTAGAGATAAGGAAAGAAGGGAAAAGAGTAGACCTACGGGTGAAATGAGACAGCCCGAGACTGAGACAGTTCTATTTGATGACGAAAAAGAAGAGCCTATGCCGGAGGCGGCACGAGGCTGTAACTACGGGGCATTTTAAAGGTGCAAGCCCCCTACTTTTGATGGTAATGACATTGCTATAGCTGCTCACCAATGGGTGAGAGAAACAGAAGCTATTCTGAATATCAGCGAGTGTGGAGAAGATGAGAAGGTGAAATTTGTTGCCCACTCACTTGTGGACTCGACTCTGTGTTAGTGGGACAATATAGTCCAAGCCGAGGGTAGTCGGGAAATTAGGAGGATGAGATGGTCTGAACTGAAGAGGTTGGTGATTGAGGAGTTCTGTCCTCATAGAGAAATTGACAAGCTTGAGATAGAGTTCTTGCAGCTGGAGGCGGGAACCATGACACATCAGCAATACACTACCAAACTCAACGAAATGGCATGTCTGGTGTCAGACCAGGTGACGCCTCTGTCATGGAAGATCAAGAGATACATTCAGGGCTTGCCAGTGGATATTCACATGAAGATGATCGCCGCCCGGCCGAGCACATTTAGGTCGGCGAGTGATATGGCAGGGAGACTGTATGATGAAAGGACTGTGGTGGTGAACCAAGGTAGCAAGAAAGGTGGTAGTGATCAGAATTGGAATGGAAAAATGTTTGGTTGGGGTGGTGCCCCGAGGAGTAACAAGAAGGCACGGGTGGATGACCGCCGTGTGGTCACATTTGGTGCGGGGTCGAAGAAGTGTGGGAGATGTGGAAAGGAGCATACTGGAGAATGTAGGCTGGGATCGAATTTATGCTTCAAATGTGGAAGATGGGGGGGGGGGGCATATAGCAAAGGACTGTCGTATGGTTCGATGTTTTAACTGTGGCGTGGAGGGCCACATGAGTAGAGACTGTAAGAAGCCGGGGGCTGAAGGTTCTGGGGTGAAGAAGACTGGAAGTGAAGGACCGAGGGTGAGCACTAGAGCGTTCACAATGATGCAGGAGGAGGCTAGGACGGACCCTGATGTTGTGCCAGGTATGTTTCTAGTAAACCAAACTTTAGCCTCTGTGTTATTCGATTCTGGTGCTGGTAAAAGTTTCATTTCTTCTGCTTTTTGTGCTAAACTGCCTGTTAGTAGTAAGAATATAGATGCTCCCTTTGATGTAGAAACTGCCATAGGTAAGTCTACCAAGATTTCTAGGGTGATAGAAGGATGTGATGTGGAACTAGAAGGTCGTAAGTTTCCGGTTAGACCATTTGTGATGACCTTAGGCGGGTTTGATGAAGTACTGGGATGGATTGGTTGGCAGATTACGAGGCGAACATTATGTGTCGCAAGAAGATGATTCATTTGACAGCGCCTGACGGGAGTTCGGTAAGGGTTTATGGTGATCGAGTCATTATGATTCCGAAAGCGATTTCAATGGCGGTGGTGGGAAACTACATGAGGCGAGGATGTAGTGCCTACTTGGCTTATGTGAAGGATGTAGAAACACCAACACCACAACTATCTGATATACTGGTTGTGTGTGACTTTCCAGATGTGTTTCCCGAAGACTTACCAGGAGTGCCACCTAACTTCGAGATAGAGTTTCAGATTGATCTGAAACGGGGTGCCCAACCTGTTTCCAAGGCACCGTTCTCCGACTGAGATGAAATAATTGATGGAGCAGTTGCAAGAGCTATCGGATAAAGGGTTTATTAGGCGAGTAGCTCTCCATGGGGTGCTCCGGTCCTGTTTGTAAAGAAGAAAGACCGTAGTATGAGGATGTGTATTGACTACCGTGAACTGAATAAGTTAACGATAAAGAACCGATACCGCTTACTGAGATTGATGATTTTTTTGTCAGCTTCAAGGTGCCAGTTGGTTCTCAAGGATAGATCTTCGATCGGGTGAACATTAGTTAAAAGTAAAGGAACAGGATGTTCCTAAAACAGCTTTTCGCACGCGTTATGGTTACTACGAGTTCGTCGTTATGTCATTAGGTTTGACCAACACGCCAGTTGCTTTTATGGATGATGAATCGAGTGTGTCGGCCGATGTTGGATAAATTAGTGATTGTGTTTATCGATGATATCCTGATTTATTCCAAGAACGAGGAGGAGCATGACGGTCACATTCAGGAGGTGTTGGATACGATAAGAAGGGAGAAACTGTATGCTAAATTCTCCAGGTTCGCGTTCTGGTTGCGCGAAGTTTAGTTCTTGGTTCATGTGGTGTATCTTGACGGAATCATGGTGGACACGACAAAGGTGGACTTAGTGATGCAATGGAGTCTCCAAAGACGCCATCCGAGATTCGTAGTTTCTTGGGTTTGGTGGGCTAATACAGAAGATTCATTCAAGACTTCTCCAAGATCGCTTCTCTACTAACCAAGTTGACCCGGAAAGATGTAAAGTTTGTATGGGGTCAAGCTCAAGAGAAGACGTTCAAGGAATTGAAGGCGAGGTTGACTCAAGCTCCTGTTCTGTCATTACCCGATGGAAGTGAAGATTTGGTGGTCTATTCTGATGCTTCCTACTCAGGGTTGAGGTGTGTGTTAACACAGAGAGGGAAGGTTATAGCCTATGTATCCTGACAGTTGAGGGTTCATGAGGTTAATTATCCTACTCATGAGTTGGAGCTAGCAGTCGTGGTCTTTGCGTAAAAGATTTGGAGGCACTACCTCTACGGGACGAAGTACACCATATTCATTGACCACGCTTGAAGTACTTCTTCGAGCAGAAGGACTTGAACATGAGGCAGAGACGATGGTTGGAGCTTATAAAGGATTATGATTGCGAGATCCACTACCATCCAGGAAAAGCCAACGTGGTGGCGGATGCCCTTAGCCGAAAAGAGAAACCCGAGCTAATTCAGTTGAAAGCTTACGAGTTGATCATGACTTCCGACGTGATGAAGCAAGTCAAGGAGTTCCAAGATGAGGAATTTAAAGAAGACCATCTTAACTCTGAAAGGATGAGAGGTCTGGTCGCAGAATTGGGTGAACACACGCTTGGTGTTAGAACCCGATTCGGGAGGATGTGGATTCCTCGTTTTGGGGATCTACAGGTGAAGATTTTGGATGAGGCTCATAAGACTCGATACTCTATTCATCCCGTGCTACAATGATGTAGCAAGACATGATGAAAATCTATTGGTGGTCGGGTACGAAGTGTGATGTGGAGGAGTATGTGAGTAAGTGCCTTACCTGCTTGCAAGTGAAGGTGGAGCATCAGAAGCTATATGGAAAGATCCAAACTTTGGATATACCAGAGTGGAAGTGGGAGCACATCACCATGGATTTCTTTACGAAGCGACCGCATACCTGAAAGGGTATGACGCCATATGGGTGATTGTTGATCGTTTGACGAAGAGTGCTCACGTCCTACCAATCCGTGAAACATATAAATCTGAGGGGTTGTCAGGTCTATTCATCAAGGAAATCGTAACTTGTCATGGTGTGTCGGTGTCTATTGTATCTGATCGTGACACCTGGTTTACATCAAAATTTTGGAGGAAGTTCCACGAAGCAATGGGGACAAGGTTACATATTAGCACGACTTGTCATCCTCAGACAGATGGTCAGTCGGAAAGGACCATTCAGACATGAGAGGATATGCTTCAGGCATGTGTCATCGATTTTGGAGGAAGTTAGGATGACCACTTACCGTTAGCTGAGTTCTCATATAACAACAGTTATCATGTCAGTATCGGTATGCCCCCTTATGAGATGCTATATGGTAAGAGATGTAGGACACCCTTGTGTTGGGGTGATAATGGTTAGAAGGAGTTAGGGAGCGTCGACGTGATCGAGGCTACGACTGACAAGCTTGAAAAGATCATAGCCTTCACGAAGGCAACCAAAGATATACAGAAGTCGTATGCTGATAAACGACGTAGACCGATTGACTTCCAGGTGGGTGACAGGGTTATGTTCAAAAGTCTCATCTTGGAAGGGTATCATTCGGTTCGAAAGCGAGGCAAATTGAGCCCGAGATTCATAGGGCATTTCCAAATCATCCCTAGAGTAGGAATGGTGGCCTATAGATTGGAGTTACCAGATGAGTTAATGGAATTCACTCGACATTCCATGTATCCCATTTAAGAAAATGTTTAGCAGACGACGATATGGTTGTACCACGAGGAAATATCGAGGTAGATGAACTACTCAAATATGTGGAGCAACCAGTAGCGATCATTTATCAAAAAGAGAAGAAGTTGTGGAATATAGTGGTTCCTCTTGTGCATGTACAGTGGAAGCACAGGAAGGGATTCAAGTCTACATGGGAGACTAAAGAAGAAATGAGACAACATTACCCACGTTTGATCGAGGAATAATAGGATTCGGGGACAAAACCTAAATAAGGGGGTGGACTTGTAACACCCGGTTATTTTTAAAGTCAAGAAAGAAGAATAAAGTTAAAAAAGGAGGAAAAGAAATAAAATCCAAGTCTAGGGGTTAAAAGTGACAACAAGGACAAAATCGTTGAAAAGTAGGTGAATAAAAGTTATGGCCACCCATCACCCTCTCTTCACTCATAATTCTCGGATATTTTAAGACAGAGAAGGAAAAAGAGCAGAGAACTCTCGATTTTGAAGGAAGAACAAGAAAGAATTCAAATTCAAGGTAAGAATTCATGTGTTTATGATGTTCTTGACCGGTCATATCCTCGGGTTTATGCTTATATGTGTTTGTATGTGTTCGGGTATGTTTTTAGTGGGTTACTCGGCGGTTGAACTCAATTTGAAACGAGTTTGGAAGAAGCCATACTCGAGTTGCAAAGGTGAGTTCAAGAACCCCTCTTTTACTGGTTTTTAACTGATTTTGAGGCTGGAAATGCATGAACGTATGTTTTCATTAAACTGGGTTTTAATCCTGTATGTATGAATATGTGTATGATGTGATTATGATGTGCTGTTGGGCTATGTTCATGGTTGTTCATGTTATAGTTGTGTCTCTAAGGCTTGGAATGTAAGATTTAAGCTTAGAACATGAAAGATGGTGATTGTGGACTGAGATCTGATGTTTAGGGCTCATATGTTTATGTTTTAGAATCTGCCAAAGTGTTCAAAAGAAATGCGGATGAACAGTTAATGCGGATGAGTATTAACCATTAAGCAAGTCAATGCGGATGAGTAATGGAAGTCAATGTGGATGAATAGTTAATGCGTATGAGCATTAACCATTAAGTAAGTCAATGCAGACGAGTAATGGAAGTAAATGCGGATGAACAGTTAATGCGGATGAGCATTAACCATTAAGTAAGTCAATGCGGATGAGTAATGGAAGTCAATGTGGATGAATAGTTAATGCGTATGAGCATTAACCATTAAGTAAGTCAATGCAGATGTGTAATGGAAGTAAATGCGGATGAACAGTTAATGCGGATGAGCATTAACCATTAAGTAAGTCAATGTGGATGAGTAATGGAAAGTCAATGAGGATTAACATTGACTAAGTATGGGAAATGCGAATGAGTAAAGTCAATGAAGATGAACAAATGCGGATGAGTAAAGTCAATACGGATTAACTAAAAAAATATTGATGAACTAAAAAAAATGCGGATGAACAGAAAGGCAAATGCGGATGAACACTTAGAATAGTTTTTGACTTGCTGGGAAAAAGGTGAAATTGAGGATTTGACTTGGGATGTTCTCAGGGGTTCATGTAAGTTGACTTTTGAGGTGTTAGATGTTATCACATGCATGTTATGATGTATGATTGATGCTTATGCATGATGGTATGTATGATGTATGTTATGTATATATGATGTCGTGTATGATGATGTTGACTATGTATGTTGATGTTCCTTATTATGTATGATTATTTTCCCTTTGGCTTTACGTTGAATGTTAAAGAATGAAATGAAAGTATTATGTAACGTAAAGTGGAAGATAATAAGAAGAGGAACATGATTAATGAATGCATGTATTAATGAACGATCTAAAGTAAAGAAATTCTTGCAAGCCTTGTATGTCGGAACACGCCCAATGAAGGGTGTTAGTCCAACGATGTGTGGGTTAGCTACCCTAGAAGGATGCACATCGGGGTCTTTCTTTGTGTTTGACCATTTGTATAGAACCTTTTTCACTTACTCTAGATACTGTGGCCAGGCTGCTGTGTGCCATGACGGGGGGTCAATCATGGATCCCAGCCTGGTATCAGCTTTATGCGTGACGGCAGGTATAAACATGACAATGGTACACCTGAACATACCCTAGGTACTATGGCCAAGCTGTTGTGCACCATGACGTGGGGTCTATGATAGACCCCAACCCAGTACCAGCTTTATGCATGATGGTAGGGTAAGGTTCATGGTTTTTTATGGAATGAAAAGTAGTAACGATGAACGTATGAATGAAAGTAATAAAGTATGAATGGATGTGAATGAAAGTAATGAATGTGAATGATAATGACGTACGATGAATGAAAGAAAGTAAATGAATGAATGATGAAGATAATAATGATATTATCTATGTGTACGCATGATGTATGATCACATGCAAAAGTAAAGAATGGTTTTAAAGAAAGTATAGTATGTTTCATTTTTAAACTAGAACTCAAAGAGCAACGCTGACTTTTTATGCGTTTTCCAGTTGGCAGGTGAGCATTGTTGATTATGGCGTGGGGCAGCTACTTGGTATTTGGAAGGCATTCTTTTTTTAATGTTTTTTCATTGTAATGCGAACAAATGGAAATGTGTAATGAATGATTGTATTAACTTGCAAAAGCATTTTTAATGAAAAAAAAAGTTATTATAATGTTCCCCTATGATGTTTTATGAAAGTTAAATGAAATTATAAGTTTTATGTGTGATGATTGACCAGCTGTGAACGTCCTGTGAATGGGGCTTTACAACGACCATTGTGATGGTCAAGGCGGTAAGGCTTCTGGTGGATCCGAGCAAGCTCCAAGACACCCCGATATTCCGGTAGATAGAGATGATGAGTCAGATGAGGAGCCTCTCGTGAGGATAGTTGGCAGTAGGGTTGA
This sequence comes from Flaveria trinervia, assembly GCA_025506515.1. Lineage (NCBI taxonomy): Eukaryota > Viridiplantae > Streptophyta > Magnoliopsida > Asterales > Asteraceae > Flaveria > Flaveria trinervia. The sequence goes on along the minus strand of CM046448.1, from coordinate 89,835,315 downwards.
GGCCACCGAGAGAGGTAAAGAGGCGGTTGATGGATGCCGGGATGGGTCAAAGGATGGCCCTACAGATGACACTTATCCTTCTAACACCCTAGACCCGCCACTCGGCTCAAGGGGAGCCTCTGTCTCCAGGGCTCAAGGAAGAAAAGGATGGCCCAACCCCACGGGAAGAAGAGCAAGAGGTAGAGGATCACCCTAATCACTACTCCTACCACCACTACCACCACTACCACAACTACCACCATAACCACACCTCCTATCTCCACCCCCATAGCTACCCATACCACCACCACTCCTCCCACTACTACTATCTCCCATCCCACAACCACTACCATAGCCACTCCACCGCATACCACACACATTCCACCTCATATATACACCACATCTACCACCACCAGTCACCAAGCCGGTCCTTTCACACACACTCCATTCACTGTTCAGGTTAGAGGAACAGTTGGCTAACCTGAACAACACAAGGCTTAGACTGCTTGCAAATGATGAGCTTTGGGCCTCTTAGTTACATAAGATGATAGAAGTTAATGCTGCTCAAGCTCAAAAGAACAGGGAGCTCGATGAGAAGGGTGACATATATCAGAGAGCTCTAAGACGAGCCTACCAAGCGCTTACAAGTCAAAATGAGCTGGTGCTAGCATCGGTAAAGAGGATTGAAGAGCTTGAAAAGAAGAATAAGAAGATTATGCTAAAGCTGAAAGGGTCAAAGAGTGAGCCTCTGAAGATCAAGGACGGTGATGTTGATGATGGAGATGATGATGATCATGATGAGGATGAAGATGATAGTGAAGAACATGTTGAGGAGGGAGGACTGAGCCAAAAGAATCACGATTAGGATGATGATTAGGAATGTGATGCATCAACATCAGCCTCTAATCTGCAGGCTCAGGAGAGGCGAACTAAAAAGAATTAAGATCAAGGACCCTTCTCCTCCACTCCTCCTGCTTAAGAACCTACGATTCAAGATAAAAGTAATGACTAGAAGTTTAGTATTTAGAAACTTTTGTATTTAAATCATATTACATTAATGTAATTAAGTATCATCTATGGTTGTTTATGTTTAAAAGCTTTATATGATGACTTATGTGTGTTGTGCTTAATGTCTAATCATGTAGATAAAACTCCATAGCAGGATGAATACGATGTTGCTCCCCTTTAGCAAATCAAGTCTCAGTTCACTATGATTTTTTATTTGCAAGGGATCATCAGAAGGTCAGTGAGCTACACTCCCAAAGACGGAGAATTAATACATGATCTGACCGACGAGTAGGTAGCTGAGATGTTCCGACTCAATCTAGAAGAAATTGTTAAACATGCTCCAGAAGTTAATGTTTTAAGTGATAAGGAGCTGCAGGATGTTGATGAGATTGAGATTGAGATTGAGATTGAAGATGTTACAACAAAACATTATCCAGAGTACACTGACCGCAAGGGAAATGTGATACCCAACTTGGGTGATACTTCTGGCAGTGCTACATTTGAGAAGCTGGATGAAATGGAGAAGGAAAAGGAAGATGATGAAAACCAAGCCCAAGCCTCAAAGGCAAATGTTGATATTAAGAAGGCTGAATAGGCAGCTTGTTTTGCTGAAATAAAAGCTCAGCGCACAACTCCAAACCAAAATGCCTACACCAAACTCTACAAAGTCAAGAAACATTAGAAGGTGTCTGGAAAATCATTGCATGGGCCTATTTTGATGACTTAACGTGTATGCTATGAAGAGAGAGAAAGGGAGTGAGTACTTTAGATATCCATATGATCTGAAGACTCTTCCTGGTTTTGAACTCAACTGACTGGCGTGCTTGGATCTGTGGTATGCTAATCCAAGGAAGATATTAGGATGATTTGAAGCTACATTGAAGATAGAATACCACACCAGGTGGGTAAACTTCAGACTTCAACAACCGAAGAGGTACATCCATAGGTTTGAAGTGGATCCTATATCTGGGAAGCCAAAAGTAGTGCTGAAGTGGAGTCCCCCACGCACAATGTCAAAGATTCCCTTACGGGGAATGCCTTAGGACTTAACTCCACATTTCAAATGGTGGTATTATGACTGGAGGATGGGGGAAGCAGTCATAGTTCTAAACAAAGAGGGAAAATGGAAACTATCAGGGTATTTGACCTAATGTGGCTTACCAACTTGTCAGCTAAAGATGTTTACACTCTATACAAGTGGTCATTGTTCTATGACACGCAAGATATTGTACAAGCCCTCCAATTACAAAATGTGATTCGACTCTTCTTTGCGTTTGAAATACACGCAGGAGTCACAAGAGAGGAAAAGTACAAGAAGTTTGAGGAGCATATGAAGAATGTCAGACAATAGAGTAAACTTGGCCCAAGGGGGAGTTTGTTGATACATATATACCTAGTTTATGTGCTTAATGTAAAAGTCTTTCATGTCTTACACATATGTAATGAATGGGTTAAATGAAATATAATATGTGGTTGATGTTTATAATGTTTAATATTTTATAGTATTATTGTGTGTTAAAGTATACTGAACTTACTATATAGGTTTGAGGTTGTTGTGCATAGTTCTTAGTCAGTAATCATTGAGAAAAGTGCTCAAACTTAGTCGTATGAGTCTCCTGCGAATGGACCATGCTTATGGACCATACGCATGAATACATCATGCTAATGGACCAATTGCACGACTGAACCACGAGACTGGATCAGTCGCACGATTGAGACATAATATTGACTTAGTCACACGATTGAACCTTCAGTCGTGCATGTGGATCAATCACATGAATTAGTCGCACGATTGAACCATGCTAATGGTTCAGTCATATGATTGGAAACCCATAACCTATAAATACCACTTAATTCGTTGAAAACAGGGAGTTAGAGAAACACTTTGGAACAATTAAGAGCATACTTCATAATACACAAACCCTAGCCGTTTAGAACGTCCAAGGAAGCATGACCAACTTCATAGATCAATCCTGATCGATCTCTACTCGTTCATAACGTTTAGTTTCAATCTTATATTGATCGGGTAATTGTTCTCACTGATTGGATCGCCAATCAAATAGGATTCCGCACTATATTATTCGGTATAAACGTAGAATCTGTTAGTATTCCCTACGTACACAGTCTTGACGCTCTTTCTATTGTATGTTGCGTTCTATGAGCAGAGGAGGATTCTGATTTTTTAGCTAGTTGAGGTTTCTTTCCAGCCTCTTTCTTTTTAGATTATGGTTGTTCTTTTTCTTTGTTTTTTACAGCTAATTCTTCTTGTTCTTGTTGTTCTTCACACATTCTTATGTTAAATACCTTTACTCATCAACAACATGACAACATGTATAATTTGTAAGATCAATTCCTTTTCCAAAGGCACAAGAGATTGAGGAATCAGAATAGTAAGTTCAGCAAGTTGTCTTTCATCTCTTATAGAATCCCTAAATTCATCATTAATAATGAATTCTTTAGTTGAATAGCTGTTAAGTTCTTCAATCAAGTCACTACTTCACTTTGAGTTTCTTCATGTCGTTTACTTGAGTACAACATCATAGTTAAGCTTTGTTCTTCATGTTTAGTTCCACTAGATTCAATCTCTTTCACTGACTCAGTGGTTATCATTTTCATAGTAGGAGGAGAGTCATCATCACTCTCTCCAAAAGAACTATCACCTTCCACATTCTTATCACTATCACTTTTCTTCTCCCCCTCATCTTCATCATTCGTATCTTCTTTTCCTTTCTTTATTTATTGTTTAATCATGATTAGTGGCTCCAACTTAGAAACTCTCTGGTTTAAAGTTTCTATATATATTTGCAGATCAATGGTTAAGTCAGTTTGTTCTTCTAGTAAGCCTTCTTGTTCTTCTATTGCAATAGATTAGGTGGTCAAAGTGTCTACATGTCCACTAACTTCATGATTTGAATGCTGAAGAGCAGCCTTGAATTCTATGATCTTATTGTCTTTTTCCTTCTTTTCAGCTTCATATCTCTCTTTGAGATCCTTCAATTCCTTTTCTTTTTCATCCAAATCTAGAAGTTTGTTCTTGATAATACCATATCTTCTATCCAAGAGTTTTTTCATCCTTAATACTTTCTGTAAGTGTTCTAAGATCATTTCATCCTTTTCATCAGGTCGGTTGACCTCTCACTCAGCAAAACTCTAAGAAGGAACTGCGTGTGAAGTAACTTGTCTCATATTCATTCTTATATGATGATCCTCCTCATCAGAAGATGATTTGGAATCCTCTGAAGAGGTGGTAGATTCACCAAACTCAAAAGGTTCTACAGTAATAGGAGATGATGGAACAAGAGAATTATGATGATGATGAATGGGTGGAATATGAGGTGAGTTAACAGGTGATGCATGTGAGGAGATAATAGGTGATATATGTGGTGATAGAATGGATGATATATGAGGTGATGGAATAGGTGATATATGAGGTGATAGAATGGGCATTGGCATAAATGATGAGGCAAATCTCAGCTTGTTGAATAGAAGGCCCAGTGTGAAGATCACCACCAACATCCACATGTGGTGACACTAGTGTTTGTCCTTTTTAGCTATGCCAACATGCTCATCAATTTTGTCTTGATCACAAGCAACTTGTTGTTCTTCTTCTTGATCTTGCTCATCAACAAGAGTTTCTTCCTCTTGATCATTTGGTATGACATCCAAGGCAACAGAGGAAAGAAAGTTCTATTGTAGACGTTCCTTGGATCCTTTTTATTTGTGTACTTGTAGGACATAGCATTATAGTGAGGAATGTCCATCACTTGTCCTTCAGGCATAATCTGAGGACATGCCTCATTGACCAGGCCTTGTAGAAACCTTGGATACATTAGAAACATATTCCTCCTCCCTTTTTAATGTTGGATACCAAGCCATTAAACACATAGGCAGACATATTGAATGGTCTGTTTGTGCATAAAGCACAAATATCAGATGAAGTAGTCACTAGTATATCATTCCATCCTATTTTCCTATTGGATAAACAATGTTGGAATATATGAATGAGAAACCTCCATTGTAAATCAACTGGTCCTTTAACTATATGTTTACCTTCATAACCCCATTCATACCCAATGTTGGCAAAGAAGGTCATGATCTCATCATATTCAAGTTTTATAGGTGAGTTTGCATCATCACCAAACTATAGATATTGTCTAACAGTTTGTTCAGTGATGGACAGAGAATGATCATTAATGAGTCTTCTAGTCAGAGTTCTAACACCATCCACTTCAACAACTACAAATGTGCTCAAGAAAGACCTTATGAAGTATTCATAAATGAGAGGTTTAACTGTGATAGCATGAGCAACTCTGGTGGTAGAGATGAATCTAGTCATATCTCAAAGTCCTTCAGCCTTGGTAACATCAGGGTCAAGATAACCACTAATAATATGGAGGTTTCTCCACATGAGATTAGCCATTGTACCCTGCATTAGATGCATATTAATTGAACATTGATCAACGATTATCATATTGTAAGGTAAGAATAAAGTTGAATTTTCTCAATTTGACTTTGGTTGGTCAAAATTAGGGATTCATGGGCACTGTTCCATGAGAATGAGACCTAACTTGATTTTGGTAATCAATGACCACTTTGATTTTGTTTTTCATGTTTATTGAGATGATCTATTCTGATTGTAACATCTTTTAACACTTTTTGTACCCTGTTTATGATAATGATAATGCTGAGGGATGAAGAATAGTAATGAATGCTCATCAAACTATAAGTCTCAAATTTGAAAAGTATGAAATAATCTTTTGAAATCTGTTTAAATAGTCAAATTAATAGCTTTTAAAAACATTACAAGTTTCTAAATAAATGCAGTTGTTTTTTTATTTTACATTATTGAAAATATGGTAAGGATTTGTTCATCAAGATTTGTTTACTGTTACAAATGCGAAAGTGTAAAACTTCATAGAATATGTGTACTGTAACAAATGCAAATGTTTTAAGACATTGCCAGCATTTGTACACTGTAGCAAATACGATTGAACAAAGTTGATAAGCATTTCTATATTGTAGCAAATACGGCTGAACAAAGTTGATTAGCATTTGTATACTGTAGCAAATGCGATAAAACTATTTCCTTGTCCACATTTACTTCCACAAATGCGATAGAACTATGAAGTTGTTTGTATTTCTTAACTTTCAAAACATCATCATGATAGAAGAGATTGAGCACATTTTCATTCATTTTTTGATACAGATATACAATAAAGTTTTAGTATTGATGTCAACCAAATTTATGAAATGCAGCTGAATAAACTTATTAGCATATGTAACAACCGACCTCCAGGTCATGATTCTTACCTTACCAACCTGCATCATTACCCGTTCAAATATTATTAATGTTAATATCATTACCGATATTATCATTAACACTATTATTATTATGGCTATTATTGTCTTTATTGGTATTTCATGTGCCTTTTTGTGATGATTTAACCAGATCAAGCATTATTTAGGAAAATCTTAGTGTCCCGAGAAAGTTAATTAGTTACCCTTACAAAATTAAATCATTGTTGAAACATTTAAATTGTGTGCGTACACACTTAATTTTCGGTTAATGCATACATGTTCATGCATAATAATTAGCAACTAACTAAATTATACCATCTAAAATACTACCCCATACTACAAATAATACTACACAATATTAAATACCAATTAAAAATTAAATTTAAACTCTCCACAACAAGCCAAAATCGGCCGCCCCATGTGGCACCACCCTTCTCCACCACTCACCACACACCCTCCTCCTCACCACTACCATTTCATGCAATTCCTCTCATCCCTCTATTCATAATCCTCTCATTCTCCTCCTCCTCCTCCTCTCACTCTTGTTTCTTTCTATCTGAAACACACACACACAACCCATACTCTCCCCATTTCAGGCCTTATTTTCGAAGAGCAACACCAAAAACTACATCGGCCAAGCACCAAACCTCAAGAAGGAGAAGCCTTGTGAGCTTGTGGTTCATGAACTCATCAAGCTTGACTTCTCCAGACCTTTTTTGAAGCTTTCTAGATCATTTTTGTCCCTCCTCATTCTCCAAATCGTGAACCATACAAAAGAGTAAGCTTCATCTTACCCGAAACAAGCTATGACATGTGTTATTCTTCTTTTCTCCACCAAAAACTTTACTTTCTTTGCTATAACAGAAGTATACTGCTATCACCTTGTTCTTGAGGAGATTTTAACATTCTTGAAGGTATCTCACTTTTTACATAAGTCATTCTATAGGTGTAACACGGTTTACACCTAGAAAACCCTCTTTTTGGGTATATTTACACCATCCAACTTGCACAACTTGTAATCTTTCGAAACTAATCATATAAACTGGTCAAAACGGGTCTTCTAACCATCTAATAACCTGATTTCAAAGTTTCAAAGGGTTCGGGTAATATGTAAACTCAAGTTATAATGTTTTACACAAGTGTAATGGATGAAAATGGTGTAATCTTAAAGTTTTCATCTTGTTCATACTTGTTTGTTGAATCCGTTAGTTAGACATGATATGTCAGAATGTTTTGGATAATTTTGGGTATGTGATGAGAGGGTAATGGCTGAAAATATAAATGTCATAAACTTATAAGCAATTTGGACATATTGAGGACGCGAAAAGTGGTAAAATGACTTAAAAACAGGAAAACATGGATTTTAAACATCTTACTTAGTATTCCAGGCTCTAAAATGGTTAACAAAGTATTTGGATTGGATTTGTTGAGTAAATGGTCAAAGAACGGGTTAAATGGAATTTTTAGTTAAAAACGGGTTTTAACGGGTAACATTTGGAAGATAATCTTAGAAATAATGGTATAAAATCAAAGTCCATTGAAACAATGTGATTTTAGTAATTTAAGTGCTATAAGATCTAAAGGTGTTGAAAAATTGGTCAAACGAGCTTTTAAACGGTTAATTTCGGGTAAAAACTCGTTTTAACGGGTAAAACTTAAAATGTAGACTTTCACCAAAAAGAGGCTAGTAATACATTTTTAGCAGATTAAAAACTTATAAAAAGTCATTACTATAATATTTAATGAATCTAAGACTAATAATATAGAAATCAACACTTAACCGTTAAAAACCTTCGGTTTTACCGTAACCGGTAACGGAAGACAAAAAAAATATATATATCCCGGAACTAAATTCGGAAATTTTGGTATGAAATTACTTAAAAATCAGTACCTTACTCTAGGAAAATAATATTTTCCATAAAATTCATTAAATTCAAGAAATCAAACTTTAGGATAGAAATTGTAAATTTTGAAAACATGGAGGACTAAACAGTAAATTGTGCTAAACTTCAATAAACCGATCCCCTTCAACTAATACTCATTTAGAACACTCAAATTAACTTATACATGCGATTTAACATGGTAAATCATCTATTTTTTTCCTAAGAAACCCTAACATACTATAAAAGAAACTTTTTATATAAAGACTTAGCAATTCAAAAGCTATTAAGACATTAACCTTATGACACACCTAATGCATCTCCATAACCCTAGAATTAGTGGATTAAAACAAAAATTGTAATGGTCGAGTGCTAGACTTGAAACTTTTCCCGGCACACGAAGAGATCCTTTTTCTTTAATTTTTAAGGTGAGTTTTGTTGGATCTTGTATGCCCAAGACACATACAAGACTGATATGGTTAGTACGTTATGATACAAGTTGGGTCATACCTAATAATAAGCTATACAAACACCAATAAATATTTATTTGTTCATCATCATACAAATAAATATTGACACCAATTTAGAAAATAGGTTTTCTAAAATGTTGCTTTTGTAATAGAACAACATTATATGGATAATTTGTTCATGAAAAATTATTTGTTTCATTATTTAAGTGAGTTAAATAATAAAAAATAAAAGTGTCTTAATGTTATAAAGGTGAAAGAGGATTTAATTTTATAAACATATGGGTTGAGAGTGCAAATTTTTTTATAAAAAATAAAATGGGGGAACCCATTTTGAATTAGTTTCGCCCACCCCATTGTGGGGTTGTGTGGAATTATTTTGTCTTGGGTTCTATAAGACATTATTCTTCCTTGCACTCTTCCATCTATCTCTCTCTCTCACACATAAGAAATTCTTTTTTCCTCTCTTCCTTTAAGCTGAAAATTCGTTTCTTGCAAGCTGAAAATTTGGTTTTTGGCTTGGTTACATTCAGGTTTGCAAGAAGAATGATTTGAGCTTTTGGTGTTCTTCTACCTAAAAAGTTAGGTGTTTGCTAAGGATTGTGGGTATAGAAGCTTGAGGACTTCTAATTTGGAGGCTATACATTCAAGAAGCATCATCTTCTTCTTCAAGAACATCCTATGGTTGCCATTTTCATTTTGATACATTTCATTTCACATATATATGTGATCCTTGTTTATGGGTTTTGTTTTGAGTCAAAATGGTGCAAATTTTCAGATTGTTAAACACCTTTTAACCACTTATATCCGCTGCGTTTTTGAAGTTTAAATGGTTAAACTAGCTTTGATAAATATCTTATAAAACCCAACAATGGCATCTAGAGACGGTTATGTGGACTACTTGCTTAAAAAGTTCTTCAAAAGCTAGTTTTCATGGACCTTTTAAACCCATTAGGGGCTGTTTTGTTATGAATCAAGGAATCCCTTATGTTTCAAGGTTTTATCTTACATGCTTTTGTATAAAACTTGAAAGATTAACATCAAATGGTTGATTATATTGTTTGGACTAAACCCTAAAGTTTTGGTACATGTTGGCCAGAACTTTAAGGCTAAAAAAAGGGGTTCATTGTTGTTCTTGGATGTTGAATTTGATACATATTTTGGTGCATAACATAGCCTTGATGTTATGTGTTTTGGATTTGGGTGATTGTGATTTTGTCAAGTTGGTTTTGATTCTGTAAAGGGTTGTAATTTTAATGTTTGTATTTTTGGTTGTAATTTATTTATCATTGGTTATGTAATAAATAGACTAGGTGCATTTCTTTTCATAGAAAAAATTATATTAGGATATTATTTTGTAAAAGAAGATGCACAAGATGAAAACCCAAAGAAGGACACAAAAGACATGGACACTTGAAGCATTTGGATGTGGATTCAAGTGGGAGTTCATGAACACGTATGATGTGTCATTGTTACCCTTAGGAACGACCTAATGACAACACTTGTGATGCCAAACAAGTGTAGTAAACTTAGTGGCTATGGTTATGCACTTATGTTTGTATGATTATGCTTGTTTCGTTGTTCGTTGTATGGTTTTTGTTTGATATTTGGATATGCATAACAAACTTATTAACAAACATAACAAGATGAAAACCAATGGTTCTTTATCATTAAGTGATTACTAAGAGGTTATTATAAGGATTAGTGATTTTAATAAAATGGGTTTTATTAAAAGGAACCATAGGGTACCTTGTATTTGAAAGCATGCAAATGCAAGGTACATAGTGTTTTCTAAACTAGAATTATGAAAACTTAAATTTCTTTTATAAACAAGTTAAACACCATCCTTTTGCATAACACTTGAGTCACTTGGAAGCTCTTAATGGGATAAAGGTCAGCTAACCACTTTGAGGGAACTTGTGATTTGAGGTGGGGATACCATATTTGTGGGATAAAGGTCACCTAACCACTTATCTTTGAAAATTCACATATGTGTAAGTAGGGTAACTTGATTTGAAAATCATGTTTAATGGATCACCTACAATGTGGATTACAAAAGGCGTTGATGGGATAAACGTGCCAACCACACATCTGATGTTTAAGTTGATCCCATACTCCAGAAGTTGCAAGGGGTTGCAATTGTCAAAACGTTGACTACCTTGTTAATTTAAATAATGGGACAAAGGTCACCTAACCACTATTTAAATGTAACGTTGGATTCTAGAATTTTGGAATTGTGTAAGACACTTAAAAGGGTTTAATTTATTAAAATATGAATAATATCAAAAATACTAAAATTGAACTTTGTTTAATTTTGTAGATGGCCACCAACAATAATGAAAATAATGACATCCGGTCCGCTCACTCACTATCACTAAGAACCATTCTCCAAAAGGAGTGTCTAAATCATAATAACTTTATAGATTGGTTTCGAAACTTGAGAATCGTTTTCAAGCAAGAGAAATAATCTTATATTTTAGACCATCTGATTCCCGATCAACCTAATGAGGAGGATGTGGAGGCCTATAATAATTGGGTGAAATTCACTAAGGACTCGGTCCAAGTGTCTTGCCTCATGTTGACAAGTATGACTCCGGATTTCCAAAAGGAGTATGAACATCATGGAGCATATGACATGATTACCTAGTTGAAGGAAACATTCCAATAACAAGCAAGGGTAGAGCGCTTCGAAATGGTTCGAGCACTCCATGCATGTCGTATGGATGACACCCAATCGGTTTCATCTTATATACTTAAGATGAAAAGCCACATTGACCGCCTCAAAAGGCTGAATTGTCCCGTCTTGAAAGAGTTGCCTACGGATTTGATCCTCAACACTTTGTCAAAAAGGTTTGACAATTTTGTTATGAACTATAACATGAATAGGTGGGACAAGAACATAAGTAAACTTCACTCTATGCTCAAAACTGCCAAGGCGGCCATGGGTAAAAACATTTTACCTGTTCTCACCATCAATGAAGTTGGGAACAAGAAGAAGCCTCACCCCGCACCGAAGGCAAATGTTGCCAAGGGCAAACGGTACGTTAGGGGAAAAGGGAAGGGAGTGGTAAGAGCGCCACCACCAAAACAAGCGGAGAAGAAGCAAAAGATTGCTTCAAATGACCCATGCTTAAAGTGTGGGGAGATTGGACATTGGGCAAGAAATTGTCCAGTCTATCTCAAAGAGTTGCAAGCTAAGAGGGATGTTGGGCAAACCTCAAGTACATGTTTCATGATTCATATTAATCTAAATTTAATATCCTCTAACACATGGGTATGTATACCGGATGTGGAACTCACATTTGCAACTTATTGAAGGGGTTCAAAAGAAATAAGGACTTCAAGAAAGGGGATGTTAGCCTCTATATGGGGAATGGGGCAAAAGTTCAAGGTGAAGACCGAGAGGACTACATCTTGAAGCTTCCATATGGTTTGAATGAAATTTTGAAAAATGTTTTGTATGCTCCTAGGTTGACTAGGAATATTATTTTTGTTTCCCAATTAAGATAATATGGTTATGTTATGACATTTAATGAAAATGAAATTAATATTTCTTTAAATGACATCTTTTATTTTAAAGTTATTCCTATTAATGGTATTTATGAATTGGTTCATGGAAACACATAATATGATAGCTCATTGTTCCAAACCACCACTAAAAAGCTCAAATTGGATTTGAGTGACACCTATCTTTGGAATTTCCGTCTTCGTCATATAAAAAAGACGCGCATACAAACACTTCAAAAGAACAATATTTTAAAAGCAAGTGAATATGATTCATTTGATGTATGTGAATCTTGTTTACAAGGTAAAATGACTAAGGCACCTTTTAGTGGAAAATCCAAAATGGCAAAAGAATTATTAGGCATCATACATTCGGATGTATCTGGTCCTTTTTAACTAATGACAAGGTATAATGAATGATACTTCATTACCTTTACTAATGACTATAGTCAATACGGTTATGTGTACTTGTTAAGACACAAAAATGAAGCTTTTGAATTGTTCAAAATCATCCAGAATGAAGTAGAAAATCAGTTCAACAAGAAAATAAACATTCTCCGCACCGATATTGAATATGGACCCAACCAAGAAAGTGGAAACGACACCTTTTAAAATATGGCATGGAAGGGTTCCATCACTATCGTATTTAAAGGTATGGGTTGTGAGGCTTATGTTAGGACTCCTACCTCAAACAAGTTAGAAAGTCGTTCCACTAAGTGTATCTTCATTAGATATCCTAGACATTCTATGGGATATTATTTCTATGATCCATTGGAACAAAAGGAGTTTATTGCCAAGAAGGCTGAGTTCTTAGAAGTTAAGTTTCATACGGAAGGAACTAGCAGCAGAACAGTGGATCTTGAGGAGGATCAAGAACCACAAACCGATACACGTTTGGTTGACACTAGCACTCAACATGAGGATATTGAGGGTGATCAAATAGTTGATCAATACACACAAAACGTTCGCAGATCTGGTAGAACTAGTAATCCACCAGAAAGATATGGATTCTTCGTAGATGGATGCTATGTGGTAGATTCCGATGAACCAACCACTTATCGTGATGCAATTGCCAATATGGATTGCGACAAATGGCTTGAAGCCATGAATGTTGAGATGCAATTAATGTATGACAACCAAGTGTAGGACTTGGTTGAACCACCTCCTAACTGCAAGATAGTTGGAAGCAAGTGGGTTTTCAAGAAGAAAACCAATATGCATGGAAACTTAGATACTTATAAAGCTAGACTTGTAGCAAAAGGTTTCACTCAAGCACAAAGGGTTGATTATGATGAGACCTTTTTCCAGTTGCAATGCTAAAGTCCATTAGGATATTATTTGCCATACCTGCTCATTATGATTATGAGATTTGCCAAATGGATGTCAAAACCGCTTTTCTAAATGGATATCTTAAGGAAGATGTCTATATGGTTCAGCCTGAAGGTTTTGTTGATCAAAAACATCCTAACAAAGTATGCAAGTTACAAAAAAAATCTATGGATTGAAGCAAGCATCAAGAAGTTGGTATCACTGTTTTGATGAAGAGATAATAAAATTTGGGTTCATAAAAAACACTGATGAAGCATGTGTATATAAGAAAGCTAGTGGGATCATCATCACTTTCCTAGTATTGTATGTCGATGACATTCTACTATGGAAATGATATTCCAACCTTGGAGGGTGTAAAAGCCTAGCTTGGAAGTTGTTTCTCCATTAAGGATCTTGGTGATGCCGCCTTTATTTGCGAATAAACATCTATAGGGATAGATCAAGGAAGTTGATAGGTTTAAATCAAAGTGCATACATTGATAAGATCTTGAAAATGTTCAAGATGGAAAACTCTAAGAAAAGGTTCGTAAATGAACTTGGATTGGTAGATATTCATATGGATGACTATAGAGCACGGGGTTGCTGCAAAAGTTCATAGATATTTGTCGGATACAAATATTGGACTTCCTGCATCTCAAATATTACTAAATGGAATCTTCCTGATGATCATAAGTAATTTTGAGTAAAGGCGAATATGATTTGGTATCCTCTGACCTGAGATACATATTAGATCTTGATATTTACCATATATTATGTTCAGAAACATAGCAATACATAAGTCTAAGTTCAGGTATAATACAAGGTAATTGTAAAAGACATATGTAGTCAAGATGGGATTTGCTCCTTTTATTCATTGAGAGTAAGATGTCTAATACGTGATAAAGTTAAATCAATGGAGAATGATCATTCTGTGTCTCTAGGATTTAACATGAAATTTGTGACAAACGAATAGATGATTGATTCACCCAAAACATTTCTAGTAAGGTACTTGAAGGGGATGATGTTATTGAATGTCACTTAGTCATACGTATTAAGGGTAGTAAACCATTGTTAGGCGGTATTTATTGCTTGCATCAATCTTCTATGAATCTTGTGCAATTGGAAGATTGTTGGATCTTGTATGCCCAAGACACATACAAGATTGATGTGGTTAGTACGTTATGATCCAAGTCGGGTCATACCCAATAACAAGCTATACATTATATAAATAAATATTGACACCAATTTAGAAAATGAGTTTTCTAAAATATTGCTTTTGTAATAGAACAACAATATATGGATAATTTGTTCATGAGAAATTATTTCTTTCAGTATTTAAGTGAGTTAAATAATAACAAATAAAAGTGTGTTAATGTTATAAAATTAAAAGAGGTTTTAATTTTATAAACTTATGGGTTGAGAGCATAGATTGTTTATAAAAATTAAAATGGGGAACCCATTTTGAATTGGTTTCAGCCACCCTTTGTTGGTAGTGTGCAATCATTTTGTATTGCGTTCTACAAGATATTATTTTTCCTTGCACTCTTCCCTCTATCTCTTTCTCACACACACAAGCAAGTTTTTTTCCACTTTTCCTTTTGGCTAAAAATCCGTTTCTTGAAACCTGAAAATTTGGTTTTTGGCTTGGCTACATTCAGATTTGCAAGAAGAAGGATTTGAGCTTTTTGTGTTCTTCTACCTAACAAGTTAGGTGTTTGCTAAGGCTTGTGGGTATACAAGCTTGAGGACTTCTATTTTGGAGGCTATACATTCAAGAAGCATCGTCTTCATGTTCTCATCCATACCACATAATTTTATTATTGAAAGGTAGTTTCAAGAACACCCTACGGTTTCCATTTTCGTTTTGATAGCATTTCATTTCACACACACACACACACACACCACACACACACACACACACACACATATATATATATATATATATATATATATTATATATATATATATATATATATATATATATATGATCCTTGTTTGGGGGTTTTGTTTTGGGTTCAAATGGTTAAAATTTTCAGATTAATAAACCCCTTTAACCACTTATATCCATTGCATTTTTGAAGTTTAAATGGTTAAACTAGCTTTGATAAACATGTTACAAAACCCAACAAGTTTAAGTGTTCCCCTTTTTACTATTGTTTTGGGATGAAGCATGCTCTCTTTAAATTAAACTATTTTCGTTCTATATCGAAATGTTGTATGTTGTTGTTATGTTGAGACCCGCTGATACTTGTATCACAATCATTAATAATTTTATGAACCACTTGTTTATATGGGTAGATCTACTTGGGTAATCCTCCACACACAGTGTCTTCCGTGAT
Organism: Flaveria trinervia; assembly: GCA_025506515.1. Classification (NCBI taxonomy): domain Eukaryota; kingdom Viridiplantae; phylum Streptophyta; class Magnoliopsida; order Asterales; family Asteraceae; genus Flaveria; species Flaveria trinervia. The sequence goes on along the minus strand of CM046448.1, from coordinate 89,819,532 downwards.
GAACGGGAAGGGTGCCACACTGAGATCCTGAGGGGTCGTTTGTGGTATGTAACAAGTTTTATAAGATACTATGGTCGACCATCCGGCAGGTACGGTCCACTGGTTTGAGGCTCAGTTCTCCCCAACAGGATTTAACCAGTAACATAATTTTTGAAGAGGCTAGCCGGGGCTGAGTGCAGGGTTGACTATGATCCCTACAACGATGATACTATGACTTCTAAATAATGTGTGGATTCTATTGAATCCTTGTTTTTAAACTTTAAGCACTTGAATTCACTAACCTTTTAGTTGACACAAATTTTCTTTTTGACCATGTTCCAGGTAATCCATGAAGGGACTCAGCTATTGTTGAAGACCTTGACCTAGCACCGTTACCATGGCATTGGCTTGTCTGATTTTTAAAACATTCTGAACATTTTTTAATTATTGTTAATCTACACATATTGTTCTTATGTTGCATGTACAATTTAATTTGAGGGCTAACTCTATTTCTAGCCCGAGTTGACTTAAACATTTAATGCCATGTGATGTTCTCTCCTTTTGTGCTCTTATGTTGGTTTGTTTCGGTTGCCATTTGTATTGCTAGTCTGTGACATCCCACCCTACCAGGGCCCGTGGTGTGACAGCATAGAGAAATGCGGCAGAACAACAACTAACAAAATAAAGAAATGTGGTTCAACAATTTTGTTCGCATAAGTTTTCAACACTTCAAATTTGTATGTGCCTTTTGTTATGGAAACAAATGTAGTAGAGTTATCTTGTTCGCTTTAGTTTCACTTGGTTTCCAATAAATTAAACCAATTACCCGCATTGGTTATATGCCTGGGTTACCTTCACCCACATTAACCAATGCACTTACTTGCATTAATTTTTGAACTTAATCAAATTTATTGTTTCTGTTGATTCATTGACAATTATAATGAGCTGTCTTTTACTTTTGAATTTATTCTTATGAAGTTTGGACTGCTACTAGATTGACAATTCTTGTTTTGATTGACTTATATATCAGATATAATACAAGTTTCCTAGTGTTTGACTAATCTTGGACTTCTATCTTATAGTTTTCTGCATAGATTAAGATAGTATAGTAAAACTTTTGCACCAACATAGTCAATTTCTTTTTTATTTTATATTGTTAAGAAAGGAAATACCTATAATTACTCCCCTTAAAGTTTATAACATGTTGGATCAAGAAGAAGGCTGGTGCAACCAAAACCAATTCACTCAGACAATTTTGGTACTACATGAAAGGGCTTCTGAAGCTTAGCATGGAACTTCTGAAGGTTGTAGAGTTCTTCTGAAGACAAAGTGAAAGATAAACTTCCAAAGACAGAACTCCACTTCCAAAGATCAAGTCTTAGAAGAAAACCTAAAAACTACATCCGAAATATGATGATAAGAAGAAGTCTCCAAGCCTTGGAAGAAGCAACCTCTTTCGAAGTATACGTGGCTTCGGAAGTACTTACTCTTCCGAAGCCATTTAACCTTCGGAAGACACTGCTATGAACCAGTGGACACAAGTATGGTCTCTGACACTCCATTGTAGACCTCTGATATTGTATGGCTTCTTTGTTGGACCAAAATAACCAATGAGCTGGATCAGAAAAACCTTAAGTCCCACAGACGTCACAACAACTGCTGAAGTCCACAACAGCTGAAGACAAGTGCTGAAGACAATGTCTGAAGACAAGTGTTGAAGACAAAGTCTAAACACAAGTGCTGAAGACAAAGTCTGAAGACAAGTGCTGAAGACAAAGTCTGAACACAAGTGCTAAAGACAAAGTCTAAAGACAAGTGCTGAAGATAGTCTGAACACAAGTGCTGAAGACAAAGTCTGAAGACACAAGTGCTGAAGACAAAGTCTGAAGACACAAGTGCTGAAGACAAAGTCTGAAGACACAAGTGCTGAAGACCAAGTATCAGACGTTGTCACAACAGCTGAAGAGGTCTTCTTCAGTAGTTGTGACGGTTTTCTTTCGGTAGTTTTATGTTTTTCTTTTCAGTAGTTTTGTAAAACGACTGAAGAGCTTGTTCTTCAGTCGTTGTAGTTTTAGTAGTTTCGTAGCAGTAGTTTTATGTTTTGTACTTAGCACTCTGATATGTTCTCAGTAGTTGTGAATATTTCAGTAGTTTGGAGTGTCAACCTATTTGTAATCGGTGAATGATTAAGCAGAAACATTTGATATTATTAGAGCATTCCTTTTCACAGAAATATATTCTCTCTTTACAACCATATTTGTTCTTAATGCATACGAATATCAAATTCTTGCTATAATTTGTCTAATTCTTGTTCTTATTCCGCTGCGTTACACTCTAATCCATCAAACTTGAGATCACTGATCCTGTCAAATGGTATCAGAGCCGGTTAATCATTGATCGATCTAATAATTGATCATTGAAACTGCTATCCAAGGTCCAAGTTTGATTGAATTAGCATTTTTGCAAGAAACGGTTATAGAGATTGAATTTTCTGTGTTTTTGGTCATTCATCCTGAGATTTATTCTTGGTTTTCATTGAGTCTGTTGTGGTCTGTGTAAAATCTTTTAAAAGCTTGAATTAAATTGTATTTGGACCTAAAATGACTACTCCTTCCAATGATCCTCACAATACTGGTTCCTCAACCAAGCCTCCGATGCTGGTTAGGAATGAGTATAATATATGGCAACGACGAATGCTCCATCACCTGTCTATTAATAGCTCAGGTTGTTGGACATCAGTGGTACATGGTCCACACAAGCCTATGGTGAATAACCTGGAAACCAATCAAATGGTTCCGAAGAGGAGGGAGCAATACTCAGATGAGGATAAGAAATTGTTTGAGATTGATGCAAAAGCCCATGGAATTCTAGCCATGGCACTGCCCAATGAAATCTATTATGGGCTAATGCATTATGAAGCTGCCCATGACCTCTGGAATGCCTTGAAAGAACAATTGGAGGAACAGATGAGGTCTTGGCAAATAATAGAGAAATCCTTGCCCAACAATATGAGACATTCTCTCATAGGAAGGGTGAGACACTGACTCAACAGTTTGAGCGGTTCTCTTGTTTGATCTCTGAATTAAAAATGGTCAAACATGAGTACACAAACAGCCAGATGAATAACAGATTTCTCAGATCACTGCCTGAGAGATGGGACACATATACTATTGTCCTACGCTCCAGTGCAAATTTGGACAAACTATCTCTCACCCAACTCCATGCGAAATTGCTCACATTTGAGAGAGAGATAGAACAGAAACGAAAACTGTCATCATCTGGAAAGCTCACTGATGATTTTGTACCAGGAAACATTGCCTTGGTAAGTCATGCGTCAGAGTATGCAGGATCAGAGTGCCACTATGATGAGCATATTGATTTCACCTCAAACAATTCTAATCATGCCTTTGTGAGTGTTGATTGTCATTCTGGTAATAATAGTGACAATCTATGCTTCATCATGGATGATTTGAAGGGCATTGTTGATAATGATTTAGAAGAGATGGATATTTTGAGCCAAATGGCCTTGATCAATATCAGATCTCAGAAATTCTACAAGAGAACTGGCAGGAAATTTCCTGGACTCTCTGACAAAACCAAAGTCGGTTTTGACAAGAGCAAGTTGAAGTGTCACAAATGCCACAGGCTTGGACACTTTGCAAGAGAGTGTAGATCAACTGGATCTAACTCTTCTGCACCCTTTTTGACTTTTCCAAATAACAATTTACAATCCAAAGGGCAACATTCTGCTGGTTCTAGTCACTCATCACACCCTCATTCTCCTGCATATTTTGTTCCTCAGGGTCAAATGCCATATCCTTATCCCTGCTATTATATGCCACAGTCAAATCAAGTTCAAGCTCCTATAGTACCACAATCTCATGCACTACCAGAACCTCAACCATCTCCATCTCAATCACAACCTCATCACAGCTTCTTCACACCTGGAGTCGTTGACTGGAGTAGCTTACCTGATAACTTGTCTGGTCACACTGAGCAATACTATGCTGGTGCTAGTCAACATGGTGGTGAACACCCTTTTGGAAATCTTGCTCTCATGACCCTGGAGTCTACTGAGGGTTCCTGTTCAAATGCATCATCTTCACAGGTAACTCAGGTATCTTCAGAGGCTAAAGCCAAGTTATGTTCTGAATCATGCATAGCTGCTTTTTCTCTATTAGAGAGGCAAATGTAGCACTAATAAATCAAAAACTTGAGCTTGAGAAAACCATTTTCAAAAGAAAGCTGAGTATGAGTTTGCTCTTAACAGTAAAAGTGATGAGATTTATAAGCTTAAATACCAATTAAATGATGAAAAGGCCAAGCTAGAGGTTATTCTGGAAGATCACAGGAGTCTCAAAGAAAAACTTGGAGTGACCCAAGTTGAGTGTGAACGCTAGGTCTCATCATGCAAGGGATTTGAAATGCTTCTTAGCAAGCAAACTGCTTCTATGTGAAGTTTGGCATTGGTTACAACCATACTGCTCCACCAATAGAGTTTACTCCTAACTCCATAGTTAAGTCTGAAAGTGAAAGCAATCTCCAAACCACATTATCGTGTGAGACATTCTCCAATGATAATCTAAGATCAGAGAATGAAACCAGTGCTAAGATCTCAACAAATAAATTAACTGATGGTCTAACTACTGAGACTCATATGAAGCTGAGTACTTCAGATGTTATTCCTCAATGTACCCCAAGTACTGAAAGAGACCAACCATCTGAAAAGCATTTCAAATCAGTTGGAATACAAGGACTAACAACTGCTGAGGAATCCATCAAATAGTCTATTAGGACGGATGGAAAACAGTTGAATTACCAGTCTTCAGCTGTTACAAATCCTTTAGTACCTAGTGCTGATAGGAGGAAAGTACTGAAGATCACACCTTGAGTAGTTTCCACTTTAGCAGTAAAGATGTCCAAGATGAAGAATAAAACATGTGAAATTTGTGGTAAATTCAATGATCTATCTGATGAATGTTGGTACAAAAAAGCTTTAAAGCTCCAAAGGGATGAGCTCATTAAACTAGAAATAAATAAAATGAAAACTGAGTTTGAGACCAAGTTTGTACCATAATCATCTCAACCTGATAACCCAAGGCCTTACCCAAATCCACTAAGAAGGATGCGGTTTATCAGAAGACAGCTGATATTGCTCCTCATGATAAACATAAGACTAAGTCTGTGAAGTCTAAGAAGGAGGAAATGGTGGGTCACAGGAACTCATCAAAAACAAGCTCTGGAGTGTCAAATGAACTGAAAGATCAAGCTTCAAATCAGACACAGCTTGTTATGATGGTTCAGCATCTGTTGGGGAGAGTTAACCAACTTGAAGCCCATGTGATCAAACCACTGGAGAGGAATTCCAGGCCCAAATCCATTTCAGCACCATCTCCATCTTCATCAGCTGTTAATCATGAGAAACCAGCTATGGTTAAATCTGTTGATAAAGTCAGTCCCAAAACCAAAAAGGTTTGGGTCTCTAAAGCTAACTAGTTTCTTATGACTGTGCAGGGTTCTTCAGCATGCCAAAGAAGCATCTGGTATGTGGACAGTGGAGGATCCATGCACATGACTGGGAGCAGCTCTCTTATTCATGATTACTCTCAGGGAAAGAAGGGATTTGTCTCATTTGGAAATGATGCTAAAGGTTACATCATTGGAAAGGGATTTGTGTCTAGATTTGATGATGTCAACCATGTGGAGAATCTCAAATACAATCTGTTGAGGTTCTAAGCCTGATGGACAAAGTACTGGATGATAATACTCTCCTGAAGGCTAACAGGATAGGAAGAGTATATGCCTTGGATCTGTCAAAGAAAATTGAGTTGAGAGGCCATCCATGCTTGTTCTCCAAGGCCTCTCTCCAAGAATCTAAACTGTGGCATAGAAGGCTGGGTCATGTTAATCATAAAAACATGAATCAGCTAATCCACAAGAGTTTAGTGAGAGGTCTTCCAATAAAGAAGTTCAATTGTGATGAAATCTGCACTGCATGCTTAAAAGGGAAACAACATAAAGGTTCATTCCCAACCATAGAAGAGTCCAAGTCTAATGCCTGCTTACAACTACTGCACATGGATCTTTTTGGCCCTGTGAAGGTAATGAGTATGGCAAAGAAGAAATACTGTCTGGTAATTGTGGATGATTGCTCTAGATATGTATGGACCTTCTTCTTGCATTCAAAGGATGAGGCTGCTCAGTCCATTATGAACTTTGTGTTACACGTTGAGAAGCAGTATTCCCTACCAGTTAAGTGTGTGAGGAGTGACAATGGTACTGAATTCAGAAACCACACTCTTGATGAGTTTTACTTGTGAAAGGGAATCATGAGGCAGTATAGCATCCCAAGGACTCCAGAGCAAAATGGAGTAGTGGAGAGAAAGAACCGGACCTCATTGAAGCTGCAAGGTCCATGTTGGCTGATTCTGGTCTGACACTGACCTTTTGGGCTGAAGCTGTCAATACAGCCTGCTATGTACAGAATAGAGCCTTAGTAAATCAGAAGTTGATGAAAACTCCTTATGAAGTTTTACATCATTTAGCCCCTTTGATTTCATTCTTTAGAGCATTTGGGTGTCCCTGTTACATTCTTAACACAAAGGATCAACTCCAAAAGTTTGATTCTAAGGTGGATGCAGGGTATTTTGTTGGGTATTCATCCACTTGCAAGGCTTATAGAGTATTCAACTGTCGGACAAAGATAGTTGAAGAAACCTTGCATGTGAAGTTCAATGAATCCCCTAAGGATACAATTCCACAAAACCCTGTGGAGTTGTTTGATCTGGACATTGTGCAATATGTTCCTTATCAACCACCTGCTGTTGTAGATCATATGAATCCATCATCTTCTATAGCTAGTCATCCATCTGGTGTTACTGATGATGACGATGATATCAGTAATCACCTTTTCAAATTTAGTGATCAACTGCCTGATTCAGCTAGACCTGATGTTCCTGTAGCTTCAGTAGCACAATCCACAACAAATGCTGATGAGATTTCTACAACTTCAACTTCCTTTGAATTACCATCTACTGATTGGTTTCAAGGAAATGCTTCACCATCACCATCTGTTGCTGCTGAGCCTGCTACAAACACTGGCACAGATCTTATTGTGTACCAAGATCTGAAGAATCACCCTATGTCTCAAATCATTGGTGATATCAATGCTGACGTTTCAACAAGAAGTCAATTGTCAAATTTCTGCTTCTATGCTCTCTTCATTAGTCAACAAGAGCCAAATAACTATCACATTGCTTTAAGGGACAATGGATGGGTTGAAGCCATGCAGCTTGAGCTTCTTCAGTTCAAGAAACAGCAAGTGTGGGAACTGGTTCCTCTACCTCCAGGTAAGTGTGCAATAGGCACTAATGGGTGTTTAGGAACAAAACTGATGATGAAAATGGGCTTATTGTTAAGAACAAGGCCAGACTGGTTGTACAGGGGTTTTCACAAGAGGAAGGTATTGATTATAATGAAACCTTTGCCCCTGTAGCCAGAATAGAAGCAATTCGATTGTTTTTAGCTTATGCTGCTTATCACAACCTTAAAGTTTTTCAAATGGATGTCAAAAGTGCATTTTTGTATGGGAAAATTAAAGAAGAGGTTTATGTATGTCAACCACCAGGTTTTGAGGACAATAAACATCCTAATTGGGTGTATAAGCTTGATAAGGCTCTCTATGGGTTGAAACAAGCTCCTAGAGCCTGGTATGAGACATTATCAAACTTTCTTCTGGAAAATAATTTCACTAGAGGCTCCATAGATAAGACTTTATTCATTAAGAAAGCTGGTAGCATAATCTACTTGTTCAAATTATGTAGATGATATTATTTTTGCATCCTCTGATCCACAGTTGTGTGATGCCTTTACAAAGTTGATGAAACAGAAGTTTGAAATGAGTGCCATGGGAGAATTACAGTTCTTTCTGGGTTTGCAAATCAAACAAAAGGCTGATGGAATTTTCATTCATCAGTCCAAATACACAAAAGATATTTTGGAAAAGTTTGATTTACAAAAGTGTAAGCCCTGTTCTACTCCCATGTGCAACACCACACAACTGATACAGATCAGAAGGTAAAGTGGTTGATGAAACACTTTACAGATGTATGATTGGGTCCTTGATGTACTTAACAGCTTCTAGACCAGATATTATGTTTGCTACATGTGTTTGTGCTAGATTTCAGGCTGCACCTAAGGAGTCTCATTTGATTGCAGTCAGAGGATCTTTAGATATTTGCAAGGCACTCCATCTCTAGGTTATGGTATTCTACTAGACATTCTGGTAAATTAGTTGCTTTTTCTGACAGTGACTATGCAGGGTGTAAGTTGACAAGAAAGTCCACTTCTGGAGGATGCCAATTCTTAGGCAACTGCTTGATTTCTTGGCAGAGTAGAAGCAGACCTCAGTTGCTACATCAACTGCTGAAGCAGAGTACATTGATGCTGCAAGCTGTACATCTCAGGTACTCTGGCTTCAAAACCAATTATTGGATTATGGCATAACAGAGACTAAGACCCCATTATTAATGGACAGTTCTTCAGCTCTTTGTATTGTCAAGAATCCTGTCCAGCACTCTAGGACTAAACATATTGAAATCAGACACCATTTTATTAGAGATTGTTTTGAAAAAGGTCTGATTGATCCAAAATTTGTTCCTAGTGCTGATGAGCTTGCAGACATTTTCACTAAGCCCTTGGATAGCACAACTTTCCAAAACCTAGTGTTAAGGCTTGGTATGCTGCAGCTAGAATAAGTGACAACTACTGATGATCTCAGCTCACAAGTACTGATGATCATTAGTTATTATTGTCATATATAAGTATGAAGTTATCCTCAGTACTCAAGTACTGATGATCATTGTTTTTAAAACTACTGAAGAGTAACTTCTCAGTACTCAAGTACTTATTTGTTGAAACAGCTGATGTAGTACAATAGCTGATGTAGTACACAGCTGCTGATGTAGCTACAACTACTGTTGTCAGAAATACAAATACGTACTGATGTCCTATGAAACATCAAAACAGATGAAAACGTCTGATGAATATGTGTTGAGGACAATATGAAACAGCTGAAAAGCAATGAATTGACGACAACTACTGATGAGCCTTTTGTCTTCAGTAGTTTCCTAAACTGGTTTCTTTAAACAAACTGAAGCAAAAACATGTCTTCAGTAGTTTCACAACTACTGATGACTAATACAAGTCCTCAGTTGTTTCATCACTGAAGTCACAACTGTCTTCAGTAGTTTTATCAACTACTGATGACTAAATCTTCAGTAGTTTTATAACTACTGATGACTAAATCTTCAGTACTTTTATAACTACTGATGACTAAATCAGAGACTTCAGCTGTTTCAACGTTTGATGGTTAAAACCAAGTTTTCAGTTGTTTTATAACAACTGCTGATCACACCAATACGGTTAGTCATTCCATACCTCTGAAAGCTAATAACACGTCATCAGTAGTTTCAACAACTGATGACTAACACCAAAACCTTCAGTCGTTTTCTAACCCTACCCTTTAAATACCTTATCCCATCTTCAGAGTTTTGTACTTTCTTCTCTTCTCAAACCTAACGTTCAAAAAAACTCTTAACCTCTCTTCATCAATGGCGACCATGCAACTAAAACCTCGACACAACTGTGTCGCACATCTCACAAAATCGCAATACTGGACCAAGTTTCACAACGCCATTGATTTAATGGTTCAGTCACCTTACAAAACGGCTTTTCTGTTAAATCTCACCATATATGCCGAAATCCTTAACCAATTCTGGACAAACGTCACTCTTGTCTCTGAGGAGAATGACACAGAGTCTCTTCAATCATTTGTCCATCGTCAAAAAGTGGTCATTACTCCAGACATTCTTCGCCAAACCCTCAATCTGGATGATGCCACTTTCCCAACTAGTTATCCAAGGGCACAATCGATCAATCATTTGCCCAGCATGGATACCAGGGTAACCTGAGTGCATCTACCATATTGAAGAAACATTTCAAGGATGCCGAACGTCTCATCTTTCACCTGGTAAATGTCTGCCTTGCCCCCAAGACTTCATCATGGGATCAAATGTCCACAAAGTGGCAACAAGTAATGTACTCCATCCTTGAGCAACAACCTTTAAATTTTTCTGAAATACTATTTTTAGAGCTCAAGGATATGGCCCAAAAACACTTGCTAACCGTTGGATATTATATCCTCGGTTCATAATGGCCATAATTGAAAACCAGCTTCAAGCTGAGGGACTTGTTGGCCTGGGAGTCCCTGCTACGGCTGTATTGCCTGAAGTATACTCCGGCACAACTCTGACCAATCACTAAAAATGGCTGCCAAGCTGCGCAAACCACGCAGCTGGAACCCACAGCCACCACCTCCAAATCCAAAGTCCCCACCAAACCACTAAAAAGAAGACAAAAAAGGCTACTCAGGGAAATGAGTCCCCTGAGGATGCCCTGCAACACAAACGCAGGCTATATCCACTGGTTATAACCCCCTAGTGGATACAAGACTTCACCAGCCACAGCCGCTCAGGTTTCCTCTCAAAAGGAGCCTGGAGCAACCAAAGAAGGGGTACCCACTAATCTGGGATCTTCCTCATTTGAGGAGATTGCCATTGAAGAGCACCATTCTCTCCCAGGTGCATACTGCTTTTATCCCATCTCCCACTGCAACCGCCCAACAAAGTCCTACTCTCATTATTGCAAACGTGCTGACTCAGCTGCATGCCTCTCCTCCTCCCCAACAAACACCAACAATGGGGAAAACCACAGCAATTGAGGAAGAGGATCAACATGCTTCTAACAGCCCACAGCACAAGGGTTTAACTGTTCTATCTCCTGGTGTGGATATGGAGACCAGAACATCTGGTGAGGCTGCCACCTCTTCTGAATCAGCACATGATCAGACTGAGGCTGGTAACATAGCAGACCTCACAGAGGCAACAGCTGATGAAGGACATTGTCCTGAGGCTGGAAGTCCCCAGTTCCAAGAAAAAGGGGCACATGCTAAAACTGGTCTACACCCAGTGCATGTACATCCTGCTACAAGCAGGAGGTCAGGTGATTCAGCATCTGCTGATGATGACCTAGGCTTCTTTTATGATGTTCTGGCCCAAAACACAATTCTTGAGGAAGAAGTCAGTAGACTACAAAGACTACTTTACAAGTTCTCTCACACAGCAAGTCCATCTGCCACCAACATAAACCCACAGATGGCACCTTCACCTGAAGGTCTCCCACACACTCAGCCACTCAAAACTTTCGACCCACCAGCTTCTAATTCTGGCACTGCTTCTTAGGGACAGAACCCCTCTGAGCAAACAGCTGCTATCTTTCAGCAATCCCTACCTCTCATCACCAATAATCACAGACATTGTGATCAAAACCATGGATGAGAGGCTTCCCTCAATCATACAACCCATGGTGGAGGAGATTGTGAGCACAAGGCTTTCTGCTACTCAAACCCTTGCAACCAATGCAACCAAAAAGGGGGAGAAGTCAGTCAGTGAAAGCAAAGGAAGAGCATAGAGGGGAAGAAAGAAAAGGAGACTGAGAAGGAAGAGGAGTTTGTGAAGGGAGCTGACATTGATCAAGTGGGTGAAAGTCACAAAGACTTTCATGTCACATATAAGAAGAGGAAGGTTGAAGGAAAAGAAAAAGAACTCGAACTCGATGAGATGATCAAAATGGCAGATGCTACACACAGTAAATCAATGGACTCCATTATTGATCAACTGTATAGACAGGGGTTCGATACTGCACAGCTTGACTCAGAGATTAGGAGACTTGAAGTTGAAGAAATTAACTCAAGATGGGCAAGTTATGATGCATTAGAAAGAGAAAGACTAGAGATCATGATCAGATTCATTGCAAAGTACCTTGGGAGATCATTGATCGAGATTAAGTCATGGACCAGGGGCAGTATCTTGGCATAACCACCAAGATCTATTGTCTGAAGCATACACTAAGGGATTGGTGATTGAAGCACTAAATGAGGCAGGTGCTGGGAACAGAAAGGAACTAACAAACACTCAAAAGCCTCACTCACTACAAGAATGCTAGAACAACCTGCAAAACCTCCCACTTCAAAATCACCACTACCACAACCCACTAAACCAACTCCTTTACCTCAAAACCAACAGCCGATGATGCACCCAAGAAGAAACGAGAAGGGTGTTGAGGCTAGAAGAAGAAGAAGAGGATGATGAGGAAGAAGATAGGCTGCCTTTTTCCGTAGTCCTAACTTTGCCTAAAGCCAAACCTATGCCCATCACTCCCACCTCACAGATGGAAGCTATGAGAGTAAAGATAGAAGAAGAACAGCAGCAAAAGCTTCATGATGATGAGATGCTGAAAAACATAGACAAAACTTATGCTGCTTCTTCATCAATAATCAGTATGAAGAAAGAGGCTCTGAGATTGTACACCCTTGCTAACACATTTCAATATCAAAAGGAAAAGGTGAGAATATGGCCTGATCCTAGGGTGGCTCACAGAATGTGAAGAAGAAAGACATTCCTTCAAGATACAAGGGCCAAGTAAAAAGGATCGTAGATGAAGAGATCACAGTGGTCCTTGTAGTATCACCCTGGGAAATTGTAGAAGATTTCAAGAAGGCCTATGAACTAAACAGCCACCCCAAAAGATGTTAGAGAACAGAGTAATTAAAAAGGGGTTAGTCTACAAGAGGCTTGAGAACTTCAAACAAAATGAGCTCAGTCTGTTACTTGAAGGGACTCACCCAGATGAGTTTGCATACAAACAGATCACAACAGTTGAGCATAAAAATGGCAAACAGGCTAAGTACATTTCAGAGCTGTATGGGCGTGAAGGATTGTTTGATGGTGGAGCTGAAAATCTTACCATGGAAGAACAAATTATGTTTCTCAGAGCATACATCAAAGAATCCTACAGGCTTATACATGGGAAGTAGATTTCATGGATAGGACCACAACCCTGTGTCCAGTTCCCCAAAGTCAGGGCTCCTATCCATACTATGCCAACCAAATTTCAAAAATCTATTCCCAGGCCAGTGCTTAATTGGGTCATCTTCTTAGCTGATCAAGAAGGAAAAAGACCAATCTTATTGCCAACAATAAGTGGGACCTCAATAAAGTTAAGGTTTTGACTGCATTGGTTCAGGGGGAGTTTGTTGGACCAAAAGAACCAATGAGCCGGATCAGAAAAACCTTAAGTCCCACAGACGTCACAACAACTACTGAAGTCCACAACAGCTGAACACAAGTGCTGAAGACAAAGTCTGAAGACAAGTGCTGAAGACAAAGTCTGAACACAAGTGCTGAAGACAAAGTCTGAAGACAAGTGCTGAAGACAAAGTCTGAACACAAGTGCTGAAGACAAAGTCTGAAGACAAGTGCTGAAGACAGTCTGAACACAAGTGCTGAAGACAAAGTCTGAAGACACAAGTGCTGAAGACAAAGTCTGAAGACACAAGTGCTGAAGACAAAGTCTGAAGACACAAGTGCTGAAGACCAAGTATCAGACGTTGTCACAACAGCTGAAGAGGTCTTCTTCAGTAGTTGTGACGGTTTTCTTTCAGTAGTTTTATGTTTTTCTTTTCAGTAGTTTTGTAAAACGACTGAAGAGCTTGTTCTTCAGTCGTTGTAGTTTTAGTAGTTTTGTAGCAGTAGTTTTATGTTTTGTACTTAGCACTCTGATATGTTCTTAGTAGTTGTGAACATTTCAGTAGTTTGTTAAGTTTTAGTTATTTTGTAATAAATCTGCCAGATGTCACTATCCCGTGATATCAGCAGTGATTGCACTCTATATAAGGAGTGTCAACCTATTGTAATCGGTGAATGATTAAGCAGAAACATTTAATATTATTAAAACATTCCTTTTCACAGAAATATATTCTCTCTTTACAACCGTATTTGTTCTTAATGCATACGAATATCAAAATCTTGCTATAATTTGTCTAATTCTTGTTCTTATTCCGCTGCGTTACACTCTAATCCATCAAACTTGAGATCACTGAACCTGTCATTCTTCCTAAAGAACCATGCAGTTGACCATACTTTATTCCACTATTCACCTTTTTATGATAGTACGTGTTACCAACTTTAGTTGGTGACAAAAGGTAAGTCATGGACATGTCCTGACTATCAAATCTCATATAAGACTTTATCTGAGATACCTTAAAGTATAGTCTTGGAGTATAGACTTTAGCTATATGATCCCAGCTAGTATCAAAGTATATCCGGTTGTAGGTCGTATTATATATAGGTTCTCTTTGTAACTCATTCCACACTGCTTGTAAGATTCTTGTATTATTAAGTTGAGAAGCAATATATAAAAGCTGAAAATTACTTCGTGTTATTTATACTTTCTATATTGTGATCAACTCTTACTAATTCTATCTTCACTGAGTGTTGTTCTAGGTGAGTTTGAGAGAAAACTAAGTGTTAGGTGACTTATATCGATCTTGCAATTGGTATCAGAGCTCTCAGGCTCTTAATTATGTGATCTAACCATCCAAATTTACTTGTTCTTCACCCCTCCCTACACCCACTCACTCAAAATGGCCCTTAACAACTCCGTGGTAGAGATGGGAACCATGACAAAGGCTCCCATCATTACTCCTGAAAATTTCAGGTCCTGGAGCAAGAGAATGGAAGGCTTCATTAGATACCAAGACAGCAGGATGTGGAACTCCATTGTCAATGGCCCGTATAGCCAAAGGTGGCATCACCTAGTGGAAATGGTGCCATGATAGAAAAGGCTGATGAGGACTATTCTGATGAAAGAGAAAGAAGATGGACATCGACAGCAATGCTATGACCGTTCTTATGACTACAATACCGAACTCTATTATGGCAGCGTTTGAGCATTGCACGATTGCCAAAGAAATGTTTGATGCACTTGCTCAGATGTACTCAAGCTCTAATGACTCGAAGAAGGACTCGCTGAAGCAGCAGTTTGAGAACTTCTCTCATATGCTGGAAACACTCTCAGCCAACAGTACTTCATGTACATGGATCTTATCTTTCTCTTCAGTTGTGAAGATCACTCCCAAACTTAGAGATCTTACTAGAAAGTTCATGAGTGCTCTTCCAAACAAGTGGACATTCTACTGTGTCTCTATCAAGAGGACATAGAACTTGAACACTCTCACCATGACTGAACTCTATGGCATCCTTGATGGATATCGCCTAGAGATAGAGAGTAAGAAGGGCCACCAAACTAGCATACCCATGAGTCTTCTTGCTAGCAACGCTTTAATGGTTACTAAAGGCTCATTACCCCCACAACCTAAGCATTACCTGACTACCAGCAGCCATCATGCTCTCCTGGACCATGCATCACTTTCCCTGAGACTCCAATGTCTCAACAGGCTCAACACAAATCCTTTCAGGAAAGTTGTGCCTTTGTCTTAGGAAGTGGACACTCTGGTGATTTTCAATATTGCTTGATGATCTTGAGTGTTTGAGTCCAGATGATGTAGAGTACGTTGACATTGTCTAACAAATGGCTCTTTTAACTTATAGAGTGAAGAAGTTCTTTAAGAGAACTGGAAGGCATTTCCCTCAAAACCCAACTACCAGCAAGTTTGGGTTTGACAAGACCAAGGCAAAGTGTTACAAGTGTAACCAACTGGGTCCCTTTGCAAGGGAATGCAAGGCTCTCAAGAGCAATCAGGGAATGCCATAGGCCTCGACACATCCCTCAAGTCATAGCCCACTGAGAAGTCAACTGAAACAGCTGCAATGACTCAAGAAGTTGACTGGAGCTTCATGGTATAGGATGTGACTCCTACTCAAGCTCTCATGACCGGAACAGACGATGCCTAGTTATATGAACATCTCGGCACTCCAGCCTATATAGCTAAAGTTAAACTTTATCAGGATTAAAATATGGAAATCAGATATGATATGGAGTCTTTAAACATCATAAAATCTAACTTTAAAAGAGCTAAATCTGACTATTAATAGAAATTGAGGAGTTAGAGAAAATTGTGTCTCTTTTAAAACATGAACACACCAACTACAAGAGTCAAATCAAGGATCCGATATCCAAATTGTTTGAGGCTCAAGCCCAGCTTGTCACTGCTAAGGCTCAGGCCAGGAAGCATGCTATTTCTAAGAAAAACATCCAAGCTATTCTTGCATCATCCTCCCATTCCAAACTCTATTATCAGAACAAAGGAGGGTTGGGAACCAATGAAATTGCTCCACCACACTCCTATGAGTCCATTAGACTACCTAGATGTGGTACTGAGGAGCAAGAGGTTCCAACTACCGACCCTTCCTCATTAGAGTTGAAGGATGAGGCAATAATAGTGGCCACCATAGGGAAGGAACAAGTAGATGTACCCATCTCCTCCTGTGAAGATCAAATCGTAACCACTAAGGCTAGAAGAAGCAGAGCTAAAGCTGCTAGAAGAACTGCCAAGAAGGTGGCTGAGTCCAAGCTGAAGATTGACCCTAAGCAAAAAGGTGTCTCTATCTCAGCTGGATTCCAAGTGTTAGGTACTTCTGATTCCGGAAAAGAATGTAATACCAACACCCTTGTCCAGCCAAAGGATCAGAAGTTGAAAGGAAAGGTTGCTGATGAAGAAAAGAAGCACAAGAAACATCAACCCTCTCATTCCCAGAAGACTAACATGGCATGCATAATGTGTGGTCTGTAAAACCACATGGCAAAAGATTGTAACTACAATCCTACAAGCACACATTATGCAAATAATATTAGAAAAGAAGGAGTCAGAGAAGGTTTCACATTTGGACCTTTTCAAACGGTTCAAGTGATGAAAAGGGGAAAGCTAGTTTCGGAAGCCAGGTTGCTTACGGAAGAAACTCTTTCTTCCGAAGGGAAATTGGCTTCGGAAGCAAAAGCTACTGAGGTTCGGAAGAACAAGAATGCTCCCTTGAAACCATCTCAGAAGAAGACTGCTTCGGAAGAAAAGTTAGTGAAGGCTTCTTCCGAAAAGAAAGAAGCTTCGGAAGATGGCCATGCTGCAAAAACTTCAACAAGCTCATCATCCAAGATCAACCAAAAGGTGGACTGGAAGATCAAGGAAGATGCTGCAGCCCAAACCTCTTCTTCAAAAACCTCTATTGAACCCCCTTGCATATCTTTTGGTTCAATTATGTCATTATCTTTGGAAGAACCCAAGACCAGCAAGGCTTGGGCTTCCAAACAAAACTAACAATCTCATCTTATGTGCAGGGACATCCATATGACAAGAACAACAATGTCTGGATAGTAGACAGTGGATGCTCTAGGCACATGACAGGGAACAGATCTCTCCTTCAACAGTGTCAGAAATATGATAGAGATCCTGTCCAATTTGGAGGTGAGGCCGGAGGATATATTTCTAGCAGAGGGAGTATATCCAATGGTATTAAAGGTTGACAAAGTTTACTTTGTCAAACAGCTTGAACACAATATGTTAAGTGTTTCTTAATTCTGTGATCAAAAGCACCAAATGCTTTTCACAGAACATGAGTGCATTATCCTCAAACCAGGGATGACAATTCCTCCGGAATTGATGCTTCTTAGATCTCCCAAGAAATGGGATATGTACAAGCTGGATATGAACAATGCTTCCCTAATGGGTGAAGTATCATGCTTTCTTTCCAAAGCGGATAGTGATAAGTAAACACTATGGTATAAACGTATGTGTCATGTAAATTTTAAGACAATGAATAAATTGGCTAAAAATAACTTCGTACATGGTTCGCCTAAAAATGAGTTTTTCTACAAAGATAACTGTGTTGCATGCCTGAAACGGAAACAACATAGGGCATCTCACAAATCCAAATGTGTTAACTCTATCACTACTCCATTACATTTATTGCACATGGATCTTTTTGGTCCACAAGTATAATGAGCATTGGAAGGAAATCATATTGCCTTGTGATAGTTGATGATTTTACAAGATTCACATGGGTATTCTTTTTAAGAACTAAAGATGAAACTGCTAAAACATTAAAATCTTTTATTCTTAAAATAGAAAATCAAATTAATCACAAGGTTAAAATTATTAGAAGTGATCAAGGGACTGAGTTTAAGAACTTCATTCTTGACTCATTCTGTAACTCAAAAGGGATTGCCAGAAAATATAGTGCTCCCAGAACTCCTTAACAAAACAGTGTTGCTGAGAGGAGGAACAGGACACTTATTGAGGCTGCTCGAACTATGTTAGCTGATTCAAAACTACCTCTAACATTCTGGGCAGAGGCAGTCAACACTGCATGCTATGTACAGAACAGGGTTCTTGTACTTAAGCACCAGGGAAAACCCCTTATGAGCTACGGAGCAAGAAGCCACCATTCGTTGGCTTTCTATGGTCCTTTGGCAGCAAGTGTACCATACTTCACACAAAAGACAATTTAGCAAAATTTGCTGAAAAGTCAGATGATGCTATCTTTGTTGGGTACTCTTCTAGTTCCAAAGCTTATAGAGTATACAACATAAGAATCAACAATTTGAGGATTCATCCAATATAGTTGTTAATGAGCACACTCCTTGTGTTAGGGGGAATGACCCTGATCATATCTCTGATTTAGAATTGTTTCCAAACTATTCTAAACCATCTTGTGCGAATGTTTCAGTTGGAACAGGTGCTTAAAATGATGTTGATGCTACTGATGATAATCAATTGTTTGAGCTACCCAGGCTTAGTCCAAGTTCTCCAAGAGCTACAATACACCAAGCTTCCACCATTTACAGATCTGATAATCTAACTATATCAAGGAATAGTGAAGCTTCTACAACTAAATCACTTACTGAGCCTCAAAACTCAACAGGTGATCGACCACAACACCAGGCAGAAGAAAGTAGTGTTTTCAAGGAACAGGAAACTGTTAACACTATTTCACAGCTAACCATTAATGATTTTTCTCACTCATTCAATCAATCCTCATTGAATGATTTTGAAACAACAGCTGGACAGAGTGTTCCCATTCCTGAGTAGAATATGTCCAACCTGGACCTATCTAAACAACTGGAAGTGATTCCTCACCTTAGGATTCATAACACATCCTATTAAGAGCATCATAGGTGATGTCATTGAGGGTGTGAGAACAAGAGGACAAACTCATCATGGGAATGTCTGCTTGTACTCATGCTTTCTATCCCAGATGGAACCCAAGTAGGTAGAAGATGCATAAAAATATATTAGCTAGCTTGAATCAATGCAAGAAGAGCTGCTTCTATTCAAGGGACAGAAGGTATGGAACCTATGTCTTCTACCATCTGGTCAAGTACCAGTAGGCACTAAATGGGTTTTCAGAAACAAGAGAGATGATAGAGGCTTGATCATCAAGAACAAAGCAAGACTTGTATTTCAAGGATACACACAAGAGGAAGGAATTGATTATACTGATGTCTTTGCACTAGTTGCAAGACTTTAGGCAGTTAGGATCTTTCTTGCTTATGCTACATCCAAGGACTTCACTGTCTATCAACTTGATGTCAAGTGTGCCTTTCTATATGGGGATATAGATAGGGAAGTCTATGTATGCCAACCTCCAGGTATTGAAGGCCCATAGCACCCCAACTATTTGTGTATATTGGATAAAGCTCTAATGGGCTACACCAAGCACCTAGGCTATGGTATGAGACTTTGTCTCAGTTTCTTCTAATGAATGGCTACACTAGAGGTACCATTGACAAGACTTTCTTCATCAGAAAGTCTTGAAAGGACATTTTGCTTGTTCAAGTCTATATCGATGACATCATATTTGGTTCTTCAAATGACCAAATGTGTAAGGACTTTGAAGGCATTATGAAGAAAAAGTTTGAGATGAGTTCCATGGGAAAAATGGACTTTTTCATTGGAATTCAGGTGAAGCAAATGAAGGAAGGGTTTTTCATTAATCTATCTAAGTATGGCTCTGACATCTTAGAAAGATTTGAAATGAAGAATTGCAAGCCTGCCAAGACACCCATACCCAGAAACCATAATCTTTGTCCTGACCTTGAGGGGGATGATACTGATCAATATCAGTATAGCGCAATTATTGGTTCTCTAATCTATCTTACTGCCAGTAGACCTGATATCATGTTTGCTACTTGCATCTGTGCAAGATATCAGGCTGCTCCAAAGGTGTCTCATCTAGCTGCTGTTAAGAGAATCCTCAGATACCTTAAATGAGCACCTAAACTAGGTCTCTAGTATTCCAGAAACAAGGACTGTAATCTCTATGGATACCTGACAGTGACTATAGTGGCTGCAATATTGACAAGAAATCAACATCAGGAGGATGTCAATTTCTTGGCGGAAGGATCATCTCATGGCAATGCAAGAAACAGTCCTATGTCTCTACATCAACTGCTGAAGTTGAATACATTCCTGCTACTAGCTGCTATGCTCAACTGCTATGGATTCAGAATCAGATGTTAGACTATGGATTCAACTTTATGAGTACTCCTATCCATATTGACAACAACAGTGCTCTCTCCATTACTGAAAATCCGGTGAAGCACTCCAAGACAAAGCATATCGATATCTGGTACCATTTCATTAGAGATATTCATGAGAAGAATCTGATTAAACTAATAAAATTCACTCAAATGAACAAAATGCTGATTTGTTCACCAAAGCTTTTGATAAGCAAAGATTTTAGTATCTCATAACAGCTATTGGGATGATAAACATTGATTAGATCACCTCTTTTGAAAAGATTTTAATATGTAATGTCTTTTGTCAATACAATTTAAGCCTTTTACAAAAGGTCCTTCTGAAATTTTCTAAGTGTAAATTTCTTCCGAAAAGAAATTAACCCTCGGAAGTTATTTTTATATATCTTCCGAAGCATAATTTCTCAACGGATAATTTTTCTTCTCGGAAGAGCTTTTGGTCACGAAAGAAGGGATTCATTACGTATCAGATCTACTTCTGAGGCTTACACGCTCTCCATTCGGAAAGCAATCCTAACCTTCGAAAGCAAATTTTTTGCTTCAGAAGTAAGAATTGCCTTCGGATGACAAATTACCTTCGGAAATTGTTGATACATATATGTACCTAGATCCTGATCTGAATGTAATATGTCTTCACTTATGTAATTATTGGGTATTAATGAAATACAAAATTTTGGTTGTGTCTATATGGTTTAATATTTCATTAACGAGTTTTTTAACGCAATTGACTTAATTATATAGGTTTGTGATTGTTTGAAGTGTTATGCATAATGTTATAATATTGAATACACTCAAACTTGGCGAAGTGAAGTTCTCATGCGTCCAACTGGACCATGCGCCACAACAGTAGTCATACATCCGAATGGCCATGCAACTAAGTGTCCATGCGGCTAAATAGTTCATACTCCTGAACAACTTCATGCGTCTGACTCAGTCGCACGACTGAACACTCAGTTGTGCGAATGGATCAACCGCATGGCTCAATCGCACGAATGAACCATGATAATGGTTCAGTCGCCCGAATGAGCAACCCTAGACTATAAATACTACCTAATTCATGGAAAAACGTAAGCATTGAATCCACTTCGACTCCAGATGTACCCTAGCCGTCCAGAAGCCTCTAAATTCGTACTCCAAGTTCATAGAATGCTGTAGATCGATTCTCAGTCGATTCTTGACGTTAGATTTAACTCGTTATTGTGTCTACGTGCGTTCTCACTAATTGGATCGCCAATCAAATAGGATTCCGCACTATTTGGTTTGGTTTAACATGTTAATCAGTTGGTATTTGGTCAAATACCAGATCCTAACAAGTGGTATCAGAGCTTTAGCTTCTTGATTACGTGTTGATTCAATCATTTCGATATAAAATTGTGTTTTTGCATCAAAACGCAATCTTTTTGTGTCTAAAGAAGTCTTGGACGTTTTCTGATCGAAAAGTGTAGTTTTTCTGGCATACGACTAGTAGGGTTTGGTAAAATTCGAGTTTTTACGGCCAAAACAAGTTTAACCTACGAATTATCAAACTTCAACAGGTTCAGTCGCACGATTGGCTCAATTGCACGACTGAGTTCATACGCATCCTTCAACCGCACGATTGAACTCATTCATACGACTGAGATCTTCATTCGGACTGCTCAACCGCATTAGTTTATTCGGACAACTGACTCATCCGCAATTTCTTAGTCGCACGATTAACCCATCCGCACTTGTTCAATCACCCGAATAAGCCCAATCGCATACCTTCATTCGCATCCATCAGCAGCTTGTTAAATAGTAAAGTTAAGTGTAATGGAGGATCAGTTTTCAGCATACACAGCAAGTAGAGATACACGTATTCAGAATCTACTGCTGTCGGAGAACGAAGTGGGGATTCACAATAAACCCCCAAAACTTATTACGTTAGATGACTACCACAATGGAAGCAATGTTTTGAAATCTACTTAAATGGAGTGGATACAAACTTTTGGGAGGCAATAGAGTCGGGGTACAGCAAGCCAGTTGGAGCTGACGGAGTAAAACTTACTATAAGTGGCATGTCGGATGCACAGAAGGTAAAACACAACACTGAGAAGAAAGTTTACCCCTTGCTTACTCAGTCTATTCTGAAGGATATTTTCCATCAGTATTCGGAGTATACTCAAGCCAAGAAACTTTGGGATGCGTGGTGAAGAGGTATGATGGGAATGCCTCTCTGAAGGCTATCAAGGCAAAAGCATTGAAGACGGAGTTTGACAACTTCTCTTCAATGGGAAAGGAAGGCCTTGATGATGTGATCGATAGATTCTACCACTTGATGAGTGAGATGCACACTCATGGAGTGGTTACTTCGATGGAAGATAAGGTATCCAACTTTGCTGATGGATTACTAGAAAAATGGGGTTTGTTTGTTTCAAATCTCAGACATAATGGAATGCTCTCAAAGTTAGACATAAATGACTTTATTCTGAAACTGAGAGAAGAAGAGCTTCGGATGAAGTATCGAGCCAAGGCAAACTACGATCAGAATCCTGCACTCTATAATGCTACTTCTTTAGTCAAGACATCTGAAGCACCACTACAAACTGCCTTCATCTCAAGCGCAGGAGTTCCAGCAGAACTCTCAACTTTAGGCTCCGAAATATCAGGGTCTTCTAGCACCCAATATATGATACCCGAAGCTAATGCAGCAAAACTTAAAACCGACAACCTCGGGAATGTAACTCTAGAGGTGGCGAGAGAACATATGACTTTTTAGCTGTAGTGGTTCAATCCTATGATGGATTAATGCGGGAAAGATAGGTAACTGCCACCTGGCAGATGAAGATTATGAGCAGGTGGATGAAATGGAGTTGGAACGAATGGACATAATGTGGGCTTTGCAAGTGCTGTCCGACGAGCTAAAAAGTTTGTCAAAATGACCGGACAGAACCTGATTGCAACAAAAGACACAACCTTTGGGTTTGATAAGTCAAAGGTTACATGTTTCAACTGCAGTGAGAAGGGACACTTCAAGAGGGAGTGTATAAAACCAAAGAAGACAGGTAATAGAAATCCCTTCTCGTCATTTAACCATCAAGACAAGTCCACAGCTAGTAATGCTGACTCATCAAGTAAGGATCCAAAAGCCTTAACTGCTAATAAAGATGAAGGACAGGACTGGAGCTTTCGGTTCTTCTCACAAAGAGAGTCAAGTATAGCTAGTATGGAGGATATTGATGACGATTCTGCAGGTGAAGGAGATAGAGCAGTAGAGCTCGCAATGTCAAATTCTGAAGATACTACAAATGTGGTCAACTACCTGCCTGAAGAAGAAAAATCTGCAAATGCATCATCATCTGAATCACTAGAACTAGAGAAAACCGAGCCAGCACTCATGGCTGATTCTTCTTCAACATCCCAGGGTGTTCGCTATAGTTCTGAGACTAACACGTGGATTGTTGATAGCAGAGCATCCAGGCACATGACAGGGAACAGAGCTCCTTTATCGAATGTCAGACAAACTAAAGGAGGGCATGTTTCATTTGCTGGAAACAAAGGTGGGTATATCACATCCCAAGGAGAAGTGGGAAATGAGAAGGTTAAGTTTGATAAGGTAAACTTTGTCAAACAATTACAAAATAACCTGCTTTCTGTCTCTCAAATCTATGATAAAGGATTCAAGGTAGTTTTTGACAACCAAAAGTGCTACGTACTAAAGAAGGAATACATGATCCTGGAGGACCAGATCCTTATGTCAGCTTCAACATTTAATGATCTTTATGTCTTGGATCTATCAAACGCATCCACAACAGATAGTGGAGTCCAATGTTTCTTGTCCAAAGCTACTGAGAAGGACTCCATCTCCTGGCATAGGAGAATGGCTCACATAAATACAAGAAAAATGAATCAAATGATCTAGAATGATCTTGTGAGGGGAGTAAATGTCAAAAACTTCCAACTCCTGAATTTCTATGTTGCATGCAAAAAGGGTAAACAGATGAAGAAGTCTTACAAGGAAAAGAAAGCTCATTCTATAGAACTTCCACTTGAGCTCCTTCACATGGATATGTTTGGTCTAGTCAGTACAAGAAGCATCGCAGGCGACTTGTATTGCTATGTAGTTACTGATGACTACTTAAGGTTCTCTTGGGTAGTGTTTCTGAAATCCAAATCAGAAACATTTGAATCCTTCAAGGAATTGGTAACTACACTGGAATCCCTATACATGCTAAAGGTAAGACAGGTGCGCTCAGACAACGGAACCGAGTTCAAGATCAGAGGATGGAGGACTATTGCAAGGAAAAGGGAATTTTGCATCAATTTACCTCGGCTTATACCCCTCAGATTAACGGCGTTGCTGAACGGAAGAACTGCAGCTTGATAGAGACGGCACAGACAATGCTGGCAGACTAGAAATTGCCTATCCAATTTTGGAATGAAGCAGTGGCAAATGCATGTTATACTCTCAATCGAGTTCTGGTAGTAAAACGCATGGAAAAACATGCTACGAGTTATTACAGCGATGTAAACCTAACTTGGAATATCTCGAGCCGTTTGGCTCTCTGTGCACCCTGCTGAAAAAGACTCAGGAGGGAAAATTCAGTGAAAAGGTTGATGAAGGGATCTTCTTAGGATACAACATACTGAACAAGAGAGTTTACAACAACACAAAAGGTCCATTAGAGGTGTGGTGTAATGTTGATGTTCAGAGATATATCACACCGCCTGCTGGAAAAGGGCCTGCTTACTTCATCGACTATGATGGATTCTTCAAGTCCTTCAACATATCTCTTTCTTCTTCAGAAGACGAGTTGGCAAACAAGTACGATGTCTTGAACACACGGTCTCAAGATTCAACAAGTCATGATCCTACCAACTCAGGGGGAGCAGTTGATGTGAGTGACTCCTCCTCTAATGAAGAAAATGAAGATAATGATTTGATCAACTAGGATGTACAGGTTCTGACTACCACAAGTTCACAAACATCGGCTAGTGATGCTTCTGAACTTTCGGAACCTTAGACTCCTATCACCTCAGATACAGAACCAAAAGGTCATAATCTTAACTCTTAGGGGTTGTTCCAACAACCCCTGGCTCACGTCTAAACGTCTATCATCCTTTGGATAATATTATATGAGATGTGAGATCAAGTGTTCAGACTAGAAATCAGCTGTACTCCGCTGATTATGCCTCTGTTATGGAAAAAGGATACCTTCACGACGGTGCATACCACTGCTTTGTGTCTCAGTTTGAGGCAAAGTATGTTAGTGAAGCACTAAATGATCAGGCTTGGGTTAGTGCCATGCAGGAAGAACTTTATCAGTTTATGAAGTTAGGTGTATGGACACTAGTGGATAGACCTAAAGGTGCTAAAGTCATTAGCACCAAATGGGATTTGAAATGTAAGAAAGATGATCAGGGTATGATCATCATAAACAAGGCTTGGCTTGTTGTTCAGGGTTTTCAACAAGTTGAAGGTATCGACTACAATGAAGTATTTGCACCAGTGGCAAGGATGGAAGCATCCGCATCTTTCTTGCCTTTGCATCTTATATGAAAATCAAAGTTTATCAACTTGATGTGAAGAGTGCATTTCTTCATGGGGAAATCAGAGAAACAGTGTATGTCAGTCAACCCGAGGGATTTGAAGATACATATCATCGGGATAGAGTCTACAAACTCAACAAGGCTCTATACGGGCTTCATCAAGCTCCAAGGGCTTGGTATGAGAAACTTTCAACTCATCTTGTGAACATGGTTTTTGCAGGGAAGTCATTGACTGCACAATGTTTATCAAAGAAAAAGATGGAGATCTACTGCTAGTACAGATCTATGTAGATGACATAATCTTCGGTTTAAAGAACGAAGAATTATGCAAAGAATTTGAAGAAGTAATGAAGGCGGAGTTTGAGATGAGTGCCATGGGGGAGATGAAGTTCTTTCTTGGGTTACAAGTGGATTAGACACCAAAAGGAACGTCCTACATCAGACCAAGTATGTAGGAGATATTCTCAGTCGGTTTGATAAGGAGAATGCTTCCACAGCTGGCACTCCATTGGCTACAAACCATGATGTAGCACCCGATGAGAACGGTGATTTGGTAGATGCCACTATGTACCGATGGATCATTGGATCTCTTATGTATCTCACGGCCTCCAGACCTGATATCGTGTATGCTACATGTTTATGCTCACGATATCAGGCAAAGCTCAAGGTGAACCATTTAATTGGAGTGAAGAGGATATTTTGTTATCTGAAGGGCACACCCACACTTGGGTTGTGGTATCCTTATGATGATGACTTTGAACTTACAGTGTATATTTGACTCGGATTACGGTGGCTGCAAGATGAACTACAAGTCTACATCAGCAGGGTGTCAGTTCTTTGGGAGAAGATTAGTAACCTGGCAGTGTAAGAAGCAGACATCGGTTGCTTTGTCAACCTGTGAAGTTGAATACGTTGCTGCTGCAAGCTGCTGTTCCCAAATCATATGGATTCAACAACAAATGCGGGATTACGGTTTGCATTTCACTTCCACCCCTATATTTATTGATAACTCTACTATGATTGCAGTCACTAAAAACCAAGTCCAACATCCAAAGACCAAACACATCGGAATCAAATATCACTTCATACGTGACTGTTTTGAAAAGAATTTAATCGATGTGATAAAATAAAACACTGATTTTCATGCGCTGACCTCTATACAAGGCTTTTGACAAACCATGTTTTCTATATCTGATAGAGGTCAATGGCGTTAAGATGAAAAGTGTGGTCATTCCTGAAGATGACCATGTATAGTGCGGTGCGTCGCGTCTAGGTTCTTTTACTTTTTAAATTTTAGGGTTATTTAAGGTTAATTCTCTTGTTTTGTTAAATGATAGTTTGTTAATTACACTTA
This sequence comes from Flaveria trinervia, assembly GCA_025506515.1. Taxonomy (NCBI): domain Eukaryota; kingdom Viridiplantae; phylum Streptophyta; class Magnoliopsida; order Asterales; family Asteraceae; genus Flaveria; species Flaveria trinervia. The sequence goes on along the minus strand of CM046448.1, from coordinate 89,792,303 downwards.
GTGTCTTTTATTGCTCATTAAAATCCTAAAACGCAAATCCTTAGAGGTTTTAGTATTTTAGGGGGAGAGAGGTATGAAAAAAAAATGAGGGAAAAGGAGATGCATGCTGATAATAAATAAGATCGTACGTGTGATACCGATTTAATGTGTGGAATATGATAGTACACAGTTACAAACCATTTGGGATTTTAAAAATCAAAATTGAAAAAAGATGCAAAGTTCAAGTATAAGTCTGAGTAGTCTGAGCAATATAAAAGGAAATATGATAGTTAAGCTAGCTACTACTAAGGTAACACAAAGAAAGTAGACCTAGAGGTTGCTAGACCACAGTTGATATGTCGGCAGATTCAACACAATAGATGGCTAGACCTTTTGATGATCTCAAGATTAAACTAAAATGTTTGACTAGCTGTGGGTAACACCTTATCCCTGGTTAACAAAATCAACAAGATTCCAATAAGGGGTGACGAGAAAAATAAACGCCACAAAAGTGTGCGTATGACCAAAGCATGAGCAAAGCACATGAAAAATGAAAAATATAATCAAACTGATAACCTTGGTTGTTGTGAGAGTTGTGCTAAAAGAAGAAAATTTGCTGAAACAAGAAGATAGATTATGTGCCTCTCTGTTGTGCGGTGGCACTAACCTGAGGATAAGCATAACCTATATATTCTAGTACTCATTGTTGTTTGCCGTCTCTCTGCTGTGCGATGGCGCTGACCTGAGGATTGGCTTCTCTTTGAAATTTCTATGAATAGTCTCTTCTTGAATTCTACGCTAAGACCGCTCAAAAATCTCCTGAGGTATGTTGATTACCATATGTGTCTGGGATCCACAAATGCTTGTTGAAATAAAACAAACCTTCAAACGATCACCAAACTGTGTTGAAAGTCTGTGTATGGATTTAAAAGGACAAGTATTCTAATAATCACTATGTCTACAATTTTTGAAAGTTCAAATCAGTGTGGGGACCTAAGAGTACTAGTATGATTTCCTAAATTTGCTAAATGACTCCAAATGAAAATCAAGGAAAGAGCATCAAAGTTATTTTTAATATCTTGTCCTGAATGATTTGAATATCCTATATGATTCCAACTTAAATTGATCCATGTATGGGTTGAATGATTAAGGCTGCTCTCTCAGAATATTTATTCCTTAGAACTACATCTTACGAATTAACTCTCACAAAACACAAAAACATGTCTTAATTTATTTAAGTTTTTAGTATCATTTCTTATATTTTTGTACAAAGTTTGTCAAATTCTGTAGGTTAGTATCGACTATGTCATGGAAGTTGATAAGGGACCTTATCATCTAAAAGATCATGTCCGAGGTGACCACAAGTGCTTTCAAACAACAATTAGGTCACATCTGAGGCGACTAATCATTTAAAAGGATCACGTTTGAGGTGATCAAAAGTTATAAGTTAAATGATGTCTGAGATGATCAAATGATTATAATGTTAAACTCAACAGTTTTAAGGGTCTAAAAGTCAAATGGTCATGAAGTTTGAAAAATTTAAAGAGTATGACCCACTCGACGACTGGACCATGAGTATGGATCAATCAGGCGAATGGACCATACTCATGCATTAAACAACCGAATGGACATGAGTATGACACATTCACCCGAATGGATTATCAGAATGTGCCATTCGTTCCGAGGAGCGTGCGAAGAGTCAGTCGACCGACTGAGCCTGAGTCGGCCGATGAAGGTGATCGACTGAGTCAATCGCCTGACTGAGCTTCATTCGCCCGAATGAACTGAGCGAATTAGTCAGTCGGCCGATTGAACGCAGAGTCTGTATATAAAGGGCCACAGTCGATCGTATTCTTCTCACCACTCCCAATCGCCCTTAAATCGCACATCATACCGTTACTCTGCCCAAATTTCTTTAGACTTCAATTAATCCTTCTTCTTTATATTCTGAAGTGTGTCTGCCTTCTTACAGGTAAAATGTGATGAAATCACACCGAAATCAGATGAAATTGGTCCCCTAATTAGTGATTCGCGATTGAAACAAGAACAGACCACTCAATGGCCTAATAACCCACTGAAACCATGTAAAATGTTAAAAATAAGGTTATTAGGTTATTAGTTAAGGGATTGCGAGTCTAACGAACCGTTTTATAATGTTTAATTTCATGATTTTGTCAAGATTCGAACCTAAGTCTACCAAACCGTAAGTCATGCGACTGGTCAGATGGATGAACTCCAATCCCACGATTGAGTCGAAAGAATAGCTCAATCTGCCGAATTGGACATGCGAATAAGCTCAGTCGGCCGACTAAGTCACTCGCATGATCAGACAACCGATTGAACTCAGTCACATGCTCATTCACCCGAATGAGTCCAGTCGCAGGATAGGATAACCGATTGACCACAGTCGCATGATTCATTCGCATGAATGAATCAGAATGAATTCAACAAGATACTTAGAACTACTTTGTGTTATGTGAGTATCTAATGATTATATGTCTTGTGTTTCAGATTGATGGTTGCTAGATGGTCAATCAACCCTAAGCACAACATATGTGCTCATCTAGATCATACTACTCGGAATGGCGCCGAGTTTACAGATATCATCGCATTTCTTAGGCGATCAAGGATCCATAAGGCCATTTCTACTCCTTGCACTCCCTACAGGTCTTTACACCAGGCATTTTGGGAGAATGCTTCTATTGATCGATCCTAAGAGCCGTATAGCATACGAAGCTCTATCTATACGATGGATATCGAGATCACTGTTGCCGATATCCAGAGAGTACTTCAGCTGGGGGACAATACTGATCATCCCACCAAGCTACATCCACTGACCGTAAGGGGATGCTTTCTCATGATTAAGTATGCTGGGGACATCAACTAAGGTGTACTCAATAAAAGCAACTTGTGTCCCCAGTATAAGTACTTAGCACATGTCATATTGAAGTGCATCGCTTCCAGAAGAGGTGGGTTTGATGATCTTTCAGACCAGATCTAGAATGCCTATATGGCACTGGTACTAAACTATCTTTTCAGCTTCTTGAGCATGATCTTCTCTTACCTTGTGGAGAATCTGGAGGCAAAGGGAAAGGAGGGTTTTTGCATGTACCCCGGATTCTTACAGCTGATTTTCAATGAGAAGCTTCCATCCCTTCCCAAGGAAAGCCATGATGCTATGGTTTAGAGATCATGGATGATACGACCCTGGGTCATATGAGAGTTTACAGGGGAAATCAAGTAAAGCCCTAAGTGAAGAGACTGATAGGCCATCCGGCCAATGAGAGGTATATGGCACCAAGGAGACGTAACTGGCGTCACACAGATAGCGACTCCGACGACGAGCAGCTACTGCTCCCAGAGCATGACTCTGATAATGATAGCGGAGATGCTGGAGATGAAGGACCCACTCAACAAAGGTATCCCACTACTAATATTCCATTTCGAGCATCTGCCCCCACTGGAGATGGAGCGGAGACAGCTGGGTTCCACCAGGATTTCATGCCTGGTGAGGAAGAGGAGTCAGATGAGGAGCCACTAACTCGGACTGTGGGAAGTAAAGTCGTTCCCACCGAACGAGGGCTCCAGGCGGATTGGGAGAGACTACTGATGATCCTACATATGTTGCCGATCCACCAAGCCGTGTTCTAGGGGGAGCATCCTCCTCGACAGGATCGAGGAAGAAGAGGATGGCTCAGCCCCCAAGTCATGAAAAAGAAGAAGAGACAGCTCACCTTCATCACAACCACAGCTCCCACCACCACATCTACCACTCCACCTACCACCACTACCACCATTCTACCTGCCATATCTACCACTCCACCTACCACCACTACCACCATTCCACCCACCACCACTACCACCTCATACACCATATCCACCACCACTACAGCTCATCCATAACCATTCATATCTATACCAACCCCAATCTTCTCTACATCCACTACCACCACCACCACAAGCCATGGAGTGGGGACCTCCTCACAGGTCCCACCTATTTTTGGATCTGCTTATCCATCTGTCGGGTTGGAGGAGCAGTTGGCTAACCTTAATAGGTTAGTGCTGAAGCTACTGGCGACGGATGAATAGCGAGCCTCTTAGCTTAATCAGCTGATGAAGCTTAAGCATCCAAGCCCAAAGATAGAGGCCTAGAGCCAAGAGATACTGAGCTGAGAGAGATGCATACATCCTCAATACAGAGGATACAAGATTTGGAGGCCCAGAACAAGAAGCTTATGCTGAGACTGAAGGGATCCAAAGATGAGCCCAAAAGATCTGAGAAGGATATGGAGATGATGGTGATGACGATGACAGTGATGATGATGAAAATGATGACTGTGATGATCAAGGGGTGACACTCATGCAGGTAATAATATTAATCATGATGATGATGATGACGAAGGAGATGAAGCTGCATCTACATCAGCTCAAGGTCAAGAGAGGCGCACAAAGAAAAGTCAATACCAAGGAGCTCCATCATCTTCTGCTAATCCTATTGACACACCAGCTATTCAAGACAAGAGTAATGCATAGTTGTTTATGTTATTTAAACTTTGTGTATTGGAATATTGTATCTAATTATGTAATTAATGTTTATGGTTATTATTAATGTTTACTGATCTGTTTGTTGACTAAATGATTGATGTGTTACATGTTTAATCAAGCAGATCCTAACTTTCAAGGAGATGAATATGATGTTGCTCCCCTCCAACAGATCAAGACTCAACTGACAATGATTCTTGATCTGTAGGGGATTGTCAGGAGATCAGTGAATTACACTCCTAAAGAAGGAGAAATAATTCATGATCTCACCGACCAGCAACTGGCTGAAATGTTTTGACTCAATCCTCATGAAATTGTGAAGGATGCTCCAACTATGCAAACAGAGAGTGATGATGAGCTTCAGGATGTCGATGAGATTGAGGTAGAAGATGTCACTGCTCAACACTATCCAGAATACACTAACAAGGAGGGAACTGCAATTCCTAATCTAGGAGACATTCTGTCAGTGACACTTTTGAGACTCTGGAGAGGATGGAGAAAGAGTCCGAAAAGGATAAAGAGAAGGCCCAAGCCTCAGACGCCGAAGTCAAAATCAAAAAGGCTGAATGGGCAGCAAGTTTTGAAGAAATCAAAGCCCAACGTAGAGCTACAACATCAACTGTCTATACCAAACTGTATAAGGTCAAGAAATATCAAAAGGTGGCAGGCAAGATCATAGTGTGGGCACATTTTGCAGACCTCAATGTTTACGTGGTTAAACGTGAGAAGGGAATAGAGTACTTCAGATTTCCACATGATCTAAAGACTCTTCTAGGTTTTGAGCTCAACCAGTTAGCAAAGTTAAACTTGCTATATGCTGACCCTCGTAAGATGTCAGGCTGGTTTGAAGCTGCTCTAAAGAGGGAGTACCATACCAGATGGGTCAACTTCAAACCTCAACAACCAACTAGGTACATCAAAAGATCTGAAGTTGATGCCATAACTAGTAAACCTAGAGTAGTGCTGAAGTGAGACCACCATGTACAATGTCTAAGATCCCACTACGTGAGATGCCACAGGACTTCTCCATATTTCAAATGGTGGTACTACGATTGGAGAACGGAAAGGCCGTAATAGTCTTGAACAGGAATGGCACATGGAAGTATAAGGGTGTTTGACCCGATGTGGCTAACCAACTTGTCAGCACAAGATGTTTATACTTTGTACAAATGGCCACTGTTCTACGACTCACAGGATATTGTAAAGCTTTACAGTTCCAGAAAGTGATAAGACTCTGTTTTGGTTCTGAGATAAACACAGGAGTCACCAAGAAGCTAAGTACAAAAGTTTGAGGAAATCATGAAAGATGTTAGACAATAGATAGATCTAGTCCAAGGAGAGTTGTTGATACATATATGTACCTAGATCCTCATCTGAATGTAACTATTGGGTACTTAATGAAATACAAAATGTGTGGTTGTGTCTATAATGTTTAATATTTCACTAATGAGTTGTTTAGTGCATATTGACTTAATTATATAGGTTTGTGATTGTTTGAAGTGTTATGCATAATGTTATAATATTGAATACACTCAAACTTGGTGAAGTGAAGTTCTCATGTGTCCGACTGGACCATGCGCCCCACCAGTGGTCATATGTCCGAATGGCCATGCGACTGAGTGTCCATGTGCCTAAATAGATCATACGCCTGAACAACTTCATGCGTTTGACTCAGTCGCACAACTGAACAATAAGTTGTGCGAATGGATCAACCACATGGCTCAATCACACGAATAAACCATGCTAATGGTTCAGTCGCCCAAATGAGCAACCCTAACCTATAAATACCACCTAATTCGTGGAAAAACGTAAGCATTGAATCCCCTTCGACTTGAGACGTATCCTAGCCGTCCAAAAGCCTCTAAGTCCGTACTCCAAGTTCATAGAATGCTGTAGATCAATTCTCAATCGAATCTTGACGTTAGATTCAATTTGTTATTGTGTCTACGTGCGTTCTCACTTATTGGATCGCCAATCAAATAGAATCCCGCACTATTTGGTTTGGTTTAACACGTTAGTCAGTTGGTGTTTGGTCAAATACCAGATCCTAACAGAAATGTTTTACATTTGGAAGAAAGATTCTACTGTGTAACGTAAATCTCTTAGGCCCCATAGTGTAGAAAGCAAAGATTATGTTAATGATGTCAGATTATTTAACTAATTTTAACCTTACCGCCACTGTCAATTCATCCACTAAAACATCACATCACCTTATTTTTACCCCCATTACCACCTTTCCACCCTTTTAAATAATCTCGACTACTCAATTCATCTTCTTACTTGCAATTTTTACTTCCCTAGAAAATTTTCTTCTCTTAAACTTTCCGAGCTCAAAATCATCCACATTCACCTTTCCCCAATGGCACTTAACCCTCAGGACAACCAAGTCGCACTTCTTGATTCATCAGAGATGTTGACTTCTCAGAAATCATCTCCTTTCTCACCCAATCATCTTACTAGACAGCACTTACCACTAACCCCACTGTTTACTTCAACAAATGACCGAATTTGGGGAAATTGTCAAGCCGAAACCCTAAATGGGATTCGTGTACTGAGGTCGCGCATTTGTGGACAGGAGTGATCATCACTGAACAATTCATTAGGGAGCATCTAGAGCTTCATGATGAAGGAGCTCCTACTGAATTCCCTAAGGCAGATTTAGACAGCACTTACATCCTAATGGGATATGGTGGAGACATTAGCAGTTCAACAGTCTACAAATTCAACTTCTCCTACAACTGGAAGTTCCTCCTGCATGTTGTTCTCCACTGCCTGTCAAACAAGTCTGGGGGATGGGATCAAATCCCATACGAACTAGGATGCTTAGTTCATGGATTGGTGAGAGGCATGCGATTCAACTACTCAAGATTTGTTATCACCAATCTGATTGAGAATCTACAAAGGGAAAAATTCTTTATGTATCGCATATTCATTCAACATATAATCAACTGTGAGTTGGACAAGAGTATGCATGTCTGTGCAGCTGCTCTAACTGTCCCTCAGATGAGGCCCACCATCTTCAAGATGTTGAAGAAGGTATCCACCAACTTCACTGGAAGGAACACTACTCTGCTTCCATGTACGATTGAGCGCATAGCTCCTGGTGAGATCCCTGTTCACCCTACATGTGATGAACCCACACCAGCAACCCCCACCACAATGCCAACACTGCCTTCTCCACCTATTACCATCACATACCAAAGAGGCCTCAAACGAAAAGATTGAACAAGCCCCTCCTGTTCAATCCGAAAAGACTAGAGTGGAAACATGGGCTCCCGCTCAGTTTGAGGTCTCTCCATCCTTCTCTTTTGACCTCAATATGGGCTTTGAGTCTCCTCAGTCTCAAACCCAGGAGCCTGACACCCAAACCAGTAGCCCTCAGCATGAGTATCTACACTCTTCTAAGTAGCCAACTAGGGATAGCCCCACCAAAGGCTCAATGCTTGTCGACATTGATCAAGGTCCCGGGTCAGTAGGCTTAACCTTCTTATCTTTTACTGACCTCCTTTCAAACTGATGAAGAGATAACATCTCTACTGGCAATGAAGTTGATCTACAACACCCTCTTCAAGATCAATAGAGCCCGGAGGAAATACTTATATCTAGCCCCCATCAGTAACGTATAACATGAGTGAGTCCCACTGATATGGAGGGGAATCATGCAGATTCACCTGCCACTACAAAAGGTTCCTCAATGGACCTTAGGAAGTGGTAACATATCTCAGACTGAATTGCAGCAACCAAGCCTTTGGATTGAATGTGAAGAGACATCATACGCACGGGAGTAGCAACTTGGTGGTGATGTTGAACATATAGGATGTACCTCATCTTCCTGTGATTCTAAAAGAAGATGAGGGAAGTATGTTGGGTTTGTTGGACCTTTAACAAACTAGTTTAACCATTTAAACTGAGAAAACGCAGCGGAATAATAGATTAATATCATGTTGTAATCAGAAAATTAAAAGTTCATAAATTTGTTTCAACAAACCCAAAACATAAGGATCATTCATATGTGTTTGAACTAGCTATCAAGAGAAGGAAACAACCAAAACAACATCAACAAACTACCTTTGTAGGCTGCTAAAAATGTGAATGAAACACCTTCCATAAGGGCTGCTAAAAACGTGATTTGGGTGAAGAAAAGGCTGCTCTTGAATGGCCAAAACACCAAAGTAGATGTCCTCAAGTGTCCATACCCACAAGCCTCTAAGAAAACACCATCTTTGCTAGGATTTAAGCACCAAAACGAACAACAATGCTGCTGGAACCTTGTTTCCAGCCGAGTTCTTCAATGGGTGGAAGAAAGAAAACCATTTCTACTTCATACCAATGAAGGAGCATATCTTGGATCATTAGAATACCCAAGAAAACGACCAAAAGGATTCAAAACCCCTTGTTTCAGCCGTGAATGAGGAGAGAAGGAGAAGCTTTTCTCTAGTTGTTCATCTTGTGAAAAGAGAGAGAGATAGGAGGATCATGCTTGCACTCTTCCACTCAACCACACTCTTAATGAGTGTTCTATTTTCAAGACAAATAAAAATGGGGAAGACCAAGGGGGGGCCGAATTCAGCCCTTTTTAAAACCCAAGTTCACCTTTTTTTTAAATACTACTTGTAACACATTAAAAGTTGAGTGGACTTGTTACATAATTAACCTTTTAATTATGTAACATATGGCACATTATTAATGTTCATTAGTTAGATGATAAGATATATATAATTAACCTTTTAATTATATAACTTATACACCCTAAAATATAAACCCACTAATTACATTAAGATGTTGATATGTTATATGATTAAAGCCTTTTAATGTATAACATAAGAACATATACTATTTGTTGTTATTTAACCATTTAAATAACAATGTAAATAATAATAGTTCATGAACAAATTATCCATATAATTTGTTCTATCTCTCATTTCTTTAAATTAGAAAACCCATTTTCTAATTAGGTGCTCATATTTAATTGCATGATCATATCATCAAATAAATATTTATTGGTGTTTGCTAAGCTTGTTATTGGGTATGACCCGACTTGGATCATGACGTACTAACCACATCAATGTTCTATGTGTCTTGGGCATACAGGATCCAACAATCTCCCACTTGCACAAGATTCATAGGCGATTGATGCAAGCAGTAAATACCGCCTAACAACGGTTTACTACCCTTAATACGCATGACTTTAAAGCCATTCAATAACATCATCCCCTTCAAGTTCCAAACTTGAAATGATTTAGGTGAATCGATCATCTATCCTTTTGTTTCAGATGTCATGTTAAATCCAAGGACACAGAATGATCATTCCTTGTTGATTTAACTTAATCAGGCCTTAGACATCTTGCTCTTAACGAATAAGAGGAACAAATTCCATCTTGACTACATACGTTTCTGAAAATCACCTTATGTTATACCTAAACATAGCCTTATGTACTGACCATTATTTCAGAGCAGCGAAGAACTAGCTCAAGGTATAACACTTGGTGAATATCAAAACCCAATATGTATCTCAGGTCGGAGGATACCAAATGATATTCGCCTTTACTCAAATTTACTTATGATCAATCAATAAGATTCCATGTAGTAAGATTTGAGACGCGGGTCAGTCCAATATTCGTATCCCACGAATATCTATGAACCTTGGCAGCAACCAATTGCTCTATATTCATGCCTTATGAATATCTACCAATCCATGTTCATAATAGTCTTACGTTCATATTTGTTCCCAAAATATGACCGACTACGGACATTTAGAATAATAAATATATTCATGTATAAACATGCTAAAGGGGAACGTAACTCAAACATATAAAAGAGTTAAAATTACAATTGTTCCATACTTTAAATACTAAACAGATCAATTCCAATCACTAGAATATCAAAGTCCTAAGGCTCAAGTATGACCCTCATACTTTGCCCTCACAAGGAGCTTCGTGAGTGGATCCGTAATGTTTTGATCTTTATGAACTTTACGAATACATATCTTTACCCCTTTTCAACTTCATCCCTTATGATGTTGAATCTCTGCTCAAGGTGCTTAGTCTTTTGATAAGTACGGGGTTCTTTGATTTGAGCAATCCCACCCACGTAATTACCAAGATTTCTAGGGGGTCTTGAATGGTAGAGACCACCCCTAGATAAGCAATGGACAAACTTATCCATGCAGCTTCCAAAGCTGCCAATGAAGTGGCTATGTATTCGGATTTTATAGTGAACAATGCTACCGTATCCTGCTTTGAACATTTCAAGGATACCTCTCCTCCATTCATAATGGAAGTACACCCGATTGTGATCGAGAATCATCTCGATCAGTTTTGGAAGCCCGTATCCGTGTAACCCTTTACTACGACTTCCTCTTCAACAGATCCATATATTAGAAACATATCCTTAGTCCTACTAAGGTATTTCAATATACTTTTAACAACCATCCAATGGTTATTTCTATTGGTATCTTCTTTGTCATACTTAATAAGCATGACTCGTCCGGTCTAGTGCATATCATGACACAAATGATGGATCCTATAGCAGATGCGTATGGGATATCCTTCATTCGATCTTGCTCATCCCATGAGCTTGGACATTGAGACGTAGTCAACATTGTCCCTCTTTGAATAGGTACCATACCTTTCTAAGAGTTTTCCATCTTGAACCTTTTCATGATTTTATCAATATATGCAATTTGGTTTAAATCTGTCAACCACCTCGATCTATCCTTATAGATCCTTATTCCAAAACATGGGCGGCTTAAACGAGATCTTATATGGAAAAACATATTCCAAGGTAGGTTTTAACACCTACCATGGTTGGATATCATTTCCAAATAGTAGTGTGTCATCAACATACAACACTAAGAATACAATTATGCTCCCACTAGCTTTCATATATACACAACCTTCTTGATGCTTGTTTCAATCCAAATTGGACATAGCATTTTGGTATATGGTTAGCCTACAGGGGTCAACCACATAGCATCCATTCATGGAATATCCATATCTTTCGGATTGAATACTAACTCTACCAGATTTGTGGACGTTTTGTGTGTATTTATCAACCTCTTGATCATCATCAACAACCTCTTGTTGGTAGCTAGTGTCAAACAAAAGTGTACCGGCTTGTGGATTTTGATCATTATCAAGTTCCACAGTTCTATACGTCATTCCTTCCATAAAGAACTCGGTTTCCAAGAACTTAGCCTTTCGAGCAATAAATACTTTTGCTCCGTTGAGTCAAAGAAACAGTATCCCATACAGTCTCTGTGGCTTCTCAACTAATATACACTTTCTTTGTCCGGGTCATATTCATAATATGAGCCTCAGAGAGCAATGCGAAAACCCAAAATGATAAAGGTGGTAAGCTCATAGCCATAATAAATTGAACCATATCCAAATAGGGTTCAGTTTCTCCTTTATCAGAATGAAGAACTTAGATAGTTATGTAGAGTTGATTTTCAACTTCATTATCAAAGATTTTGATCATTTCAAAAGCTTCATTCTTATGTTTCATCAAGTGCACACAATAATAACGACTGTAATCGTCGGTAACAGTAATGAAGTATCTTTCACCAATCTTTGTCATTGTCTTAAAAGGACCACATACATCCAAATGTATCATTCCCAATAAGTCTTTTGGTTCACACTTATCAAATGAAACATTTTAATTTGTTTCCAAAAGACCATTCTTTTGAAGTGTTTGAATCCAATTCTTATTTATGTGACCAAGATGACAATGTCAAAGATAATAATAACTTAAACCCATTTTAAGTTTCTTGGTGCTTAATGTGTATAATGAGTTATTATAGGACGAATTATCATGAACTAATTCATGAATATCATTAAAAGTCATATCCTTAAAATGAAATACATCATCCATAAAACTTAATACCATTATTTACAAACTTTAAATCATGACCATATTGTTTTAATAGGAAACATTAATTATCTTCCTAGTCAAACTAGGTGCATACAAAATGTTTTGAGAACAACTTCCAAACCATTTGAAAGTCTCAAAATAGAGTTTCCTTCCTTGAAGCGTACATTTCTTTTGAACCCCTTTGCAACAATTGCAAGTATGAGTCTCACATCGGTATCCAATACCCATGTGTTTGAAGAAATGACATTTAATACAATGTGAATCATGAAAATTGTATTTGAGGTTTGCCCAGCATTCCTCTTATTTTTCAACTCCATGAGATAGGAGGGACAATTCCCTTTTATTGTCCTATCTCTCCATACTCAAAGCATGGATCGTTCTCCTTTACCTTAGGCTTCATAAGCTTAGGTTTTGAGGTTTCGCTTTAACCTTTGCTTTGATGTATTCCTATATCTTTTGGCAATAATTGCCTTAGGATCGGGATTGGCCATTTCTTATAGCCTTCCTCATTGATCGAGAGAATAGGTAGAACCTCTCTACCCATCCCTGCCTCGGTTGCTTTGAGCATTGCGTGAATTTCACCGATGCTCTTGTCCCACCCATTCATATTACAGTTTATTATGATTGTCTCAAACCTTTAGTTGGGAAATCAAGGATCAAATCCATGGCCAACTACTTTGAGACAGGAAAGTTAAGCATCTTGAGGCTATCAATGTGGCTTTTCATCTTAAGAATATATAAGATGATATCGATTGGGTTTCTTCCATGTGACATGCATAAAGTGCTTGAACCGTTTCGAAGCAATCTTACTAAAGTTTGTTGAAGGAACATTTCCTTCAACTAGATTATCATGTCATATGTCCTATGATGCTCCAAACCCTTTTGGAGTTCGGGAATCATATTCCCAACATGAGGTAGGAATCTTGCACAGAATCCTTAATGTGCCTAAGCCAATCGTCAAAAGCCCTTAACATCAACAGCATTGGTTGGTGAGACATGGGATCGTCAAGGACATAGGCCTTTACTCATTCTTGAGAACGATTCTCAAGTTTCGAAATTGAGTCCATAAGGTTGTTGTCGTTCTGACGATCCCTTTCTAAAAAAGTTCTCAGTGATAAGGTATGGACGGTCGGGGTGGTAGCATTATTGTTTGCGGCCATTCTACAAAATTTACAAAGTTCTTATTAGTATTTCTAAAAAAATTCATTTTAATTATAAATACCCTTTTATGTCTCATAGACAATTAATAATTGAAATCTAGAATCCAACGTTACATTCAAATAATGGTTAGGTGACCTTTATCCCATTATTTAAATTAACAAGGTAGTCAACATTTGACAATTGCAACCTTTTGCAACTTCTAGCCTTTATGGGATCGGTTAAACATCTTATGTTTGGTTGGCATGTTTAATCCCATCAACACCATTGTACGCCATGCTTCGGTGACCCTATACACATGGTTTCAATTCAAGTCGTCCTACTTACACACACGTGTGAGTTTTCACATACAAGCGGTTAGGTGACCTTTATCCCACAAGTACGTTAGACTCACCTCAACACACAAGTTCCCTACAAGTGGTTAGGTGACCTTTATCCCACAAATAGTTCTCAAGTGATTCGAGTGTCGGGTTAAAGGATGGTGTTAAACTTGTTTCCAAAAGGGATTTAAGTTTCCATTAATTCTAGTCTTTGAAAACTTGATGTACCTTGTATTTGTATGCTTTCAAATGCAAGGTATCCTATGGTTTATTTTTATAAAACCTCTTTTATTAAATCATTAATCCTTTTAATAACCTTTTATTAACCATTTAATGATTAGAAACCATAAAATTTCAGCTTGTTAAGTTTGCTAATGAGTTTGTTATGCATATCCAAATATCAAATAACAATCATACCACAAACACCAAACAAGCATAATCATACAAACATATGCGCATAACCATAGCCACTAAGTTGACTACACTTGTTTGCCATCACAAGTGTTGTCATAAGGTCATTCCTAAGGGTTTAAAATTGACACTTCTAAGTGTCCATGAACTCCCACTTGAACCCGCATCCGTATGCTTCAAGTGTCCATGTCTTTTGTGTCCTTGCTTTTGGGTCTTCTTCTTGTGCATCTTCTTTTACAAAATTATATCCTAATACAATTTTCTAATAAAAGAAATGCACCTATTCTATTTATTACATAACCAAATGAATAAATAAATTACAACCCAAATACTTAAACAAAAGAAATTACTACAACCCTTTCAAATGAATACAACCAACATGACAATTCCACAATCAACCAAATCCAAAACACACATGGTCAAGGCTATGTTATGCACTAAAACATGTATCCATATACATCATTTCAAGAACTAAATGAACCCCTTGTTATAACTTAAAGTTCTGGCCAACATGAACCAAAACTTTAGGGTTATGTCCAAAATAATATAATCAACCATTTGATGTCATGCTTTCAAGGTTTAATCATAAGCATGCATGATATAACCTTGAAAGGTTGGGGAATCATCATATCATCACAAAACAGCCCCTATTAGGTGGTTTAAGTCCTATAAAACCAATTTTACAAGGACAAATGAAGCTATTCATCCACATATCCGGCTCTAGATGCCAATGTTGGTTTGTTGGACTTTAACAAACTAGTTTAACCATTTAAACTGAGAAAACGCAGCGGAATAATAGATTAATATCATGTTGTAATCAGAAAATTAAAAGTTCATAAATTTGTTTCAACAAACCAAAACATAAGGATCATTCATATGTGTTTGAACTAGCTATCAAGAGAAGGAAACAACCAAAACAACATCAACAAACTACCTTTGTAGGCTGCTGAAAATGTGAATGAAACACCTTCCATAAGGGCTGCTAAAAACGTGATTTGGGTGAAGAAAAGGCTGCTCTTGAATGGCCAAAACACCAAAGTAGATGTCCTCAAGTGTCCATACCCACAAGCCTCTAAGAAAACACCATCTTTGCTAGGATTTAAAGCACCAAAACGAACAACAATGCTGCTGGAACCTTGTTTCCAGCCGAGTTCTTCAATGGGTGGAAGAAAGAAAACCATTTCTACTTCATACCAATGAAGGAGCATATCTTGGATCATTAGAATACCCAGAAAACGACCAAAAGGGATTCAAAACCCCTTGTTTCAGCCGTGAATGAGGAGAGAAGGAGAAGATTTTCTCTAGTTGTTCATCTTGTGAAAAGAGAGAGAGATAGGAGGATCATGCTTGCACTCTTCCACTCAACCACTCTCTTAATGAGTGTTCTATTTTCAAGACAAATAAAAATGGGGAAGACCAAGGGGGGGCCGAATTCAGCCCTTTTTAAAACCCAAGTTCACCTTTTTTTTAAATACTTGTAACACATTAAAAGTTGAGTGGACTTGTTACATAATTAACCTTTTAATTATGTAACATATGGCACATTATTAATGTTCATTAGTTAGATGATAAGATATATATAATTAACCTTTTAATTATATAACTTATACACCCTAAAATATAAAACCAACTAATTACATTAAGATGTTGATATGTTATATGATTAAAGCCTTTTAATGTATAACATAAGAACATATACTATTTGTTGTTATTTAACCATTTAAATAACAATGTAAATAATAATAGTTCATGAACAAATTATCCATATAATTTGTTCTATCTCTCATTTCTTTAAATTAGAAAACCCATTTTCTAATTAGGTGCTCATATTTAATTGCATGATCATATCATCAAATAACTTTTTGGTGTTTGCTAAGCTTGTTATGGGTATGACCCGACTTGGATCATGACGTACTAACCACATCAATGTTCTATGTGTCTTGGGCATACAGGATCCAACAAAGTATGCAACCCTCATTCAAGACCTTCTATCTAAAGTCTCAAACCATGACTCTTTGGCTAGACTTTAGAAGCAAGGTCTACCACTCGGCAACTTGAGATTGAGAACCTCAAGGCCAAACTAGCCGAGAAACAACAGAGAGGTTTGTTAGGGATTACCTGTTCAGGTCTCATTGACTTCTTCCTCTAGCTCATCAGCTCTCAAGATGATGCTACCAAAAAGGGGGAGAATGTTCAGAGACAAACTCTTGAGGACCTATAGAGCCACACTTAAACTTCAATATCTTCTACTCCTGTCATCACTGTGTCTGAGCCATCTCACGTTATACTTCAGATTGATTCAAAGATGCTCAAAAATCTCTACAGACTCTTCACCAAGCCAAGCCCAGATGCTGCAATGCTCTACTTTGGAGCTGAAGAGTTTCAGAGGTTGAGGCTGACTGCACCTTCTACCACTGTGGAAGAAGTTGGTCAACCAAAGGTCCACATGGAACCTAAGATTCATTTGGAAGGGGAAATGGGGACTGATGGCCCAGCAACTGAAATAGTTGGGACAGAATCTACATCTCCTCCAACTTCTGAAGCTGAAGTTAAAGCCTAGGATGAACAAACTAAATCTTCCGAAGCTAAAATGGAAGCTGTGGAAGCACAGTTAAAATGTCCGAGGAACTAATCATCACAAATGCAATCCTTGAAATGGCATATGAGGTGAACAGCGAGGACTTTCTGAATCTACCTCCATCCTAGACATCATCTTTGCCTCTCTCACAATCGAAATCCTCTCTCCAAGAACCACCACAGTCAGGCACTTCAAAAGATAAAGGAAAAAGAAAGATAACTGTGGAAGAGCTTCACGAAAAGAAAAAGATTGAGAAACTCAAGAAGAAAGGAAGACTTCCAACTGAGAAGTTGCTAACTACCGGTACAAAAGCAGCTGCAGCCATGAGAAGGCTATCAACAATAACAGAAGGGAAGAGATCACTGACCAGCTTATCCAAATGGGAATGAAGAAACACTCCTGCTACCACTAGAGGAGTTGGTGTATCTGAAGAAGCAACCCAGCTGAAACTTGAAGAAGAAGCCAAATTGGCCTTGGAGAAAGAAGAAGAAGAACAGAAGGAAGCCGAATTTGAACTGAGGAGAGACAGGATAAATTTCCTAATCTCCAGAGGTTTTGATCTTCAAGAACTCTCTCCACATAATAATGAGATGATCCTCTGGCTCTACAACAAAGAGCAGGAACAAATGGAGAAAGAAAGAAGAAAGGCTGCAAGAGAAAAGGCAAATGAGAAGAAGAAGGAGGAAAAGACTAGGCACACTGTAACCAGGAAGCTCAGTGAAAAGGCCTGGATGAAAGACTATCTTCGGGCCCATGGCTTCTCTGGAAAGCAGGTGGGTCCCATGTTTGAGAAGACACTCCAACGGACTGTTAGTGAAATCAAGGCTGAGATCCGGTTGGGAAAGAGAAAAGAGATATACGGAAGGGTAAAGGGCATGCCCTTCGCTGCAACCACCCAACCATAACCTGAACCCTCACCCCTACCTTTCACCATCAAAACCGAACCCTTCACCCCTGAACCACAACTTTGCCCACATCCATCTCATCACCCCAACCACCTAAACTTCCCATCCTCCAACCAAAAACACTTCCCAGAACCTTTGAACCTCAACCTATCGAAAAACCATCCAAACCATCCCCCAAACCTTCTCAACATCTCTCTCTTGAGGAGTTCAAGGTGATCAAGACCAAGCTCATCAACTGCATAACTTTGGGCGAAGTCTCATGTGCTGAAGATTCTGTCAATATTACCTATGTTGATGGACACTCTGGTTCCCTCAAAAGAGATCAATTTCTTGATTACCTAGAAGAACATTAGACCAGGCAACTAGACTTCTAGGCCTCAACTCAGATTCATTAATGATGAAAAGAAGAAACTTAGAAGGAAACTGGTGATTATGTTGGATACCAAGAAAGAGGACAAGATTCCCAGTCAGTCTCTTGTTCCTAGAAAGAAAATAATCCAGTGGAGGTTTGATGAAACTTCTCACAACTTTGTTGTGGAAACGGAGAATTGTGATATTATTGATTTAGCAGAGAAGCCATTCTCCAACCCCTCCAACTCTTAAACTGCTGCACTCATCAGAAATCATCTCAGCAGTCTTCATCTAGCCGAGCTAAATGCAAAAGACAAGATTGAAGAAGAGTTGAAGTTTAGAAGACAGGAAGACAGGAAAGACCTCCTACTAGAGGCATTGCCTTCTACAGATGGTGGAGGGTCCAGAATTGGAACCTATAGTTAGATGGGAATATGATTACAGTTCACATCAACTAACTCTTTTTTAGAGGGCAACAACAGAGGGTACATGTTATCCAAGGTGACAGACTGGATTTCCTGTCTACCAAGGATATATACAAACTTCTCAGCACCATATCAGGGAAGAACCAGGAAACAGACAAATGACTACTCTCTGTGGTGCTGAAAGTTTTGAGAAGGAGAAACAAGTGAAGTTTTGGTAGCATCAGCCTAGGGGGAGTTTGTTGGATCAAGAAGAAGGCTGGTGCAACCAAAACCAATTCCCTTAGACAATTTTGGTACGACATGCAAGGGCTTCCGAAGCTTAGCATAGAACTTCCGAAGGTTGTAGAGTTCTTCCGAAGAAAAAGTGAAAGATAAACTTCCAAAGACAGAACTCTACTTCCAAAGCAAAGAGCATGCTTCCGAAGATCAAGTCTTAGAAGAAAACTTGAAGACTACTTCCAAAGTATGATGATAAGAAGAAGTCTCCAAGCCTTGGAAGAAGCAGCCTCTTCCGAAGTTTAAGTGACTTTGGAAGTACTTACTCTTTCAAAGTCATTTAACCTTCGGAAGACACTGCTATGAACCAGTGGACACAGTATGGTCTCTGACACTCCGCTGTAGACCTCTGATATTGTATGGCTTCTTCCTAAAGAGCCATGCAGTTGACCATACTTTATTCCACTGTTCACCTTTTTATGATAGTACATGTTACCAACTTTAGTTGGTGACAAAAGGTAAGTCAAGGACATGTCCTGACTATCAAATCTCAGGTAAGACTTTATACGAGTTACCTTAAACTATAGTCTTGTAGTATAGACTTTAGCTATGGGATCCCAGCTAGTATCAAGTATATCCGGCTGTAGGTAGTATTATATATAGGTTCTCTTTGTAACTCATTCCACACTGATTGTAAGAGTCTTGTATTATTGAGTTGAGAAGCAATATATAAAAGTACCTTGAAAATTACTTCTTGTGTTCTTTATTACTTTCTATATTGTGATCAACTCTTACTGATTCTATCTTTACCCGAGTGTTGTTCTAGGTGAGTTTGAGAGAAAACTAAGTGTTAAGTGAGTTATATCGATCCTGCATAAGCGTATGGTATAGAAACTTTAAATATTTAAAACTTTTGAAAATGAAACATCTTTTAATGATTTTGTTTTCTTATATGTATATGAAGAGGAAGCATACCTTTCTTAGGATCATATCAATCTTACATTACACAAGTGCAAGAAGTTGTTAGCAAAATAGACAAAATTATGAGCTTATTGATTGAAAGTATATTTGTCCTCTTAAACTCATTCTTGGTTAATATTGTAATGTATTGATCATGTACCCCCACACTCAACAGCATGATATGATCAGCCACCCGCATGAAATGCATGGTAGAACTTTTTCACAACTTACTTGACCAGGTCATTTAAAGTATGAGATCTCATTTTCAATGATCCTCATTGGGATTCTTCTACATTAATCTGTTTATTGATTTGATCCACATTAGATTTCTTTTTCACTTCACTTTGGAAGGTTGTCCTTCATGGGATTCTTTTTTTATTCACAAGGAGTGAATATTCTATTAATTCATCCAAGATGGATGTGTTGCATATTAGGAATCTTTTGGATCATTACATCAGCAGTATGTGCTTGTTTTGTTCAGATCATTGCTCAGCAAAGTATCGAAGAAACTGATGTGGTGAAAGAGATTCATAAGGCATCATTACCTAGTGTGTCTAGGTCACTACACACACATACACTTGGATAAGTCACAGTTAAGTATAGATTTTAGTTCATCGCAGCATGTATCTTTTTTTCGAAGTTGAACCTACCCGCACATTAGATAAGTCAAGTCAATCTCTTAGTTTTTGAAATAAGCATATTGAAGGATATAACGACCGTAATTATATCATTTCCCTATTGAAGTATATATCATATTCTTTAACAAAATGACTAATTTTTGTGATTTTTTTAATTTTCAAATTGTTTTTGAAGTTTTTGATTTTTACCCAAGGATAATCATGTCAATTGATTAAACTAGGAATTCAAAGCGACTAGGTTCAAATGCCTTGGTGAATAGATTAGCCAATTGATTACTAGTGTGAACTTCAATCAATTTGATTAACCCTTTTTCAACACAATATCTTAAAAAGTGATATCTAATTTCAATATGTTTTGTTTTTAAGTGTTGAACTGGATTATTTATGATAAACATTGATGTTATGTTGTCAATATGAATTGGAGTGTGCAAGAAGTCAAAACCATAGTCAGGCATATGGTTTTGAATCACGAGAACTTAAGAGCAACAAGCTAATGTTGCTATATACCTAGCTTCTACTATTAAAAGAAACATATTTTTCTATTTCTTGCACTACCAGGAGACGAGTCTGGGACCAAGAAATTGACAACCCCCAGAAGTGGTTTTCCTATTGAAGTCGCATCCCCTGTAATAACTGTCAGGGTAGGCATATAGATTGAAGTCTCCTTCCTTTGGATACCATAACCCAAGAGTAGGTTTACCCTTAAGATCTGAATATCCTCTTGACAACATTCACATGTGATTCCTTGGGATCTGCTTAATACTTGGCATATACACAAATACCAATTATGATGTTAGGTGTACCAGTGTTAGATACATAAGTGATCCTATCATATATCGATAGTGAGTCTGATCCACTGATCTGCCTTCTGGATCTATACCAATCTTCAGTTTCGTGTCAATAGAGGTTCTAATGGATTAACAAAGAGAAAAGTGTAATTCTTCAATATTGTATCCATGCATTTTGATTGATTGATAAAGATTCCATTTGATTTTTGTTGGACTTGTACTCCTAAGAAGAACGTGATGCAAGAGCGTTTAAGGGTTGGTCACTTACAACACAACACATAATGAGGAGAGTTAAGTTAGAACACTTAATAGATTAAATAGGGAACTAGTAACCAGTCACACATGATACAAAGAAACATAAATAATAAATAGATTGAACAAGAACAATAACAATAACACAAGTGTTTGGTTTTCAAGAATGTTGTATATTGCTCTTAAGTTTCTTACAAGTGTTTACAAAGTATAAAAGCATAAAGATTACAAAGGACCTGAGATACTTATACTACATCCTACAGCGGGCCATACTTTGAAGGCCAGCTGGATACATGATCTAGACAACAACAAAATCAATGTAGAGTCAAATGGCAAATTGCCTTTTGACTAGTGACTTGACATGTCATAGCTCATATCCTAATATATTACAAAAGGATAAAGGTACATAAAGTAGAAAGCAACATACTCAAGACCTCAATGTAAAGTTTACCAAAAGCAAGGACCTTTCACAAACTTGTCAAAGTTGGTGAGTCAAACGGAGTTGTAGTAGAATGGTGGTCCAAATTTATAGTAAAATGTACATCAGATAAAACATGTACCCAAAAGTCTTCGGAGAAATCTGTCTTCATGAATTGGCTTCATAAGACTTTGTATCTAAAGCTTCGGAAGACTTTATATTCGATTTCGAAGATATTGGTCTTGGCTTCGAAGGATTTCACACTTATAAATTTTTTAAGAGATAGTGTGAAAATTCTGAAGTATTCTACTCAGTACTGTTGTGCATGCATGCAGGATAGACTATGGATGTTTTTGGTTGCATCAGCCTTACATAAATCCTTATAAACTCCCCTAGGCTGATGCTACTAAAACATTTAAAGACTTTAGATATTGACAGTCCTTGTCACGATGATGACCAAATCTTTCTTCATTAGATGGTCAATATCACTCAGACTCTCATATTGTCTTCTCATCTCAAAAGATCATGCAGAGGTAGATTGAACATGTCTTGCCATGTGTAGACATCTTTGATACCTGATCTATGATAACATGCCATCTTTTTAGATTAGTAGTGTAAGTCCAAGATAAGATGAGTTAGTGGTGGAGCTCCTCTTGTTGCACATCCATAGGATGTTCTAACTCATCTGGGTTTGGAGATGGATGCTCCTTTTCTTTTCTTCTTAGACTTTGGTCTAGAAGCCATCCTTTTTCTCCTCTTCATACCTTTTAACCGAGAAGACTGGACTGTAGCACCTTGTTGATCATCTTTTTCTTTCTCAGTTGGGTTTTCCTCTCTTATAGGTTCAAATTGAGAGGGTCTAAACCCTGTTGTGGATCGGAAGATGAATCTTGTTGAGATTCAATAGGAGGTCCGGGTTGTGTAGTCTTAAAAGGTTTAACCTTAACCTCCACTTCTTGAGGGAACTGACTTGGTGGGGAGAGTAAGTCAATAAGTTCTCCTTTTTTGATCTTCTGCTTGATCACCCTAATGTGCTCATCCATAGTGGATAGAGACATAGGTCTAAGTCCCCTTCTGGAGAATCCATATAACTTCAAGAAGCTTACCATCTTCAGCCTATTAGATGACTTCTTTTGACTCTTCTGGATAATGGCTCTTTCCTTGGTAACTTCTTCCCTCATCTTCCTCTTTGTTTCCTTTCTTTCTTTGAGTACTTGAAGTCAAGTTGCTTAAGATACTCAAACTCAATGTACTCAAAGGATAAGAGAAAAAGTGCATCTGCCTGATAGAGACCTATGACACTCAGGTAGTTGATCATGTTCATCATATCAATTTCTTTTTCTACCTAAGGTTCTTATGAAGCCACAGTCTCCTGCACAGGACTTTCTTGAACTAGTGAGAGAGTAGGAACATGTTTGTAGAGCCTTTTCAGTTTCCTTTCCTCTTTGATCTGAAGAAGCAATCTTGCATCCTCTGTTTCTATTTCTCTGTTGACAATTCCATCTCAGCCAGTTCATTCAATTCCTCTAAGAAGAGGAGATGATATTATCATTATCATAGTTCCCTGGTCTTTAACTAAGCAATCCTTACTGCCCTTAACTCATCATTTTGAGTGTTTGGTCTGGGAGCACCCCTGATTGCAGCTTCCATGAAGCCAATAGACACAAAAGAGGAGCTTTCCCTCCTTGGCTTCTTTTTCCTCTTTGTCTCTCTTCCTTAATCTCCCTAGGAGTCATTTTCCATTTCCTTTTCTCACTCACATACCTTTGTGACTTAGGGTGGAGAGAGCTTTGGCCTTTATTGCTTGGAGTAGCATCCATGCTCTGGCACGAGAGAGGTTGAGATATACCTTCACTAGTAGATGTCTCATTAAGGGAATGGACTTCTAAAGTAGTTATAGGTGTGACTAGGCTCTTACGTTCTATCACTAGGCCTTTAGTTGAGGTTTTCCCTTTGAAGCTAATCTCAGGGTTTGCTTTAATATCCAGTAGACCAATGACATTGCCAGATTTCCTTTGTCTCCTTCTAAGGCTAAACTCTTCAATAATCCTATCTTGAGTCCTTTGAGTCAATTTGTTAACTTATCTGGATTGGCTTAGGTTTACAAGTGGCATGTTGATAAGGTCAAGACCTTCATAGTAGTTCATGGTTTGAAAGTAGAAGACCTCTTGCTGCCCTTGAACTCTTTAAAGAATAAGGGCTCTTCTATTAGCATCATACATCCACCCTATGATATAGTTTTAAGTTCCTTGAGGTGGAGATGACAAAGCCCTTGGTATGCCTTCCTAAAAATGACTCTGAATGAATGAGTCTACAGAGTCCACATCAATGTGAACTTGAGAAAGTTGCTGAGTATGAACAGTTGCAAGAGAAGAAGGTGATTCCTTAGTGTCCATACTCTGTGAGGAACTCCTAGGTTCTATGATTGTAATGACTTTCTCCCCTTTTTGGTAGCATCCCCTTCTTGCATAGGTGAGCTAGGAGTTTGGTAAATCATATTTATTGGTTCTTGTATTCCTTGTTGAGGTCTTCTAAAGCTCTCCTAACAAGTTTCTCCTTGAGATAAGAAGTCTCAAGTTGCTGATTTTCCTCTGCTCACTGACCATTCCAGATGGATAATTGGGGGATGGGATAAATGGGGGATGAGATAATTGGATCAATGTCCTCAGTCTCACCACCAACATGGTATTCTTGGCTGCTGGTTTTCCTCTGCTCACTGATCATTTCAGATGGTGTAGCAGTGGGCTGAGTTGGCATGGTTGACGTCTTGAAGATGTAATCACTTGCAGAAGTGAAAGCCTCTTCCATGTGGACCTCCTGAACAGAGTTAGGAAGATACACCTCAGTAGTAGGTAGATGATGTGGCTAGACAAGAGAGAATCAGGAGCACTCATCTCTCTTTGAGTGGGGGAAGAGTAGAGAGACTTATGGTACTCACTAAACCCTAATTCATCATCATCATAGAAATCAAGGTTGGGGATTGGTTGGTTGAGATCTAAAGGCTGGGGATGGTAACTATCTCCTTAAGTTTCTTCACTAGAGTGTTGAGACTCAAAGTGAAGGCTTAAGGTTGTTGGGCAAGTGAGCTCATCAGGCTCAGCATGAGGAACCTTAACACTAATTCTTGAAGATAGGAGTGGTTTGCCCATCGGAATGTAGGAGCTCTGGTGTCCACTTCTTCTTGTGTGAGTTGTAGTATAGGATCCTGTATAGACTGAGTAGCTTTGGTAGGTGAGGGTGAATTGTGGCTATTTTGGTGGTTGAGAGGTAGAAGGTGTGGGTCTAACACTAGCTTGTGTTGCTAGGTTGTCACCTTGAGCAATCATCTCTAACATTTTTTGGGACCAGGGCTATTTCTACCCCAGAGAAACCACCGGTTGGCTTCTTCAATATTTTAAAGATGCCAGGCTTCATCTATCCCAATTTAAGAATTTTACCTGTTTCCCTTAACTATGAGCCCAGTTCACAGTCTAGAATGTGTTGAACATATCTAGGAAACATATAATACTCTAAGGAGTCCAAGTTTGTAAGTAAAACTGTATAATGAAATTGAAAGTACCGGAACTTGACCCCCTGAACCATCCTATTGACTATGAAGGAAAGATCTTCAGGAATCTGGTCTCAGCTCCATGATTATTGGAGAAGCAGTGGATGACCACATGAAGTAAGTACTTCCACAGGGAGGAGACCTTCCCTTTCCTGAAGGTCTTGACAAAAAAATCACCCTCGTAGCTCATGCACTCAAAGGAGTGGTTGACAACTTCATTTGGAAATGACAATTCACCTTCCTTATCATCAAGCTGAAGATGGGTGGTGATGATGGCTAGATCACGAAGGATGTCCTCCCCTGCACTGTAGTAGATAGTGTCTTCTCCCCATCCATGATTACCTCTAGACAGGTCTTCTAAAAATCAAGCAAATGATCCTCAAAAAGAACAGGATTATGGTAATAAGGGAGGTGGCGTAGTTGGACAGAGCCAATAATCGAAAAACCTTTGAGAAATGAGAATCTTTCTCAGAGTTTTAACAGAGCAATCTTATTGTGTTGCCTGTGTAACTACATGGAGAAGTTTGGGTCAACTCTGTAGTTATGGTTGGCCATTTTAGAAAGCTTAGAAGTGAAGGAAATGAAGAACAAAGGCGGTTTCAGAATAATTTTAGGAATTTACGTCTTACGGAAGATGAAGATGATAAAGAAAGAGGGGGAACCGTTGGGTTTATATGAATGAAATGGATTTCGAAAAAGTTAAAGAAAGAGGATAGACTTTGAAATCTTGATGTCAATCCCACCTCTAATAAAGTAGTGGGTTTTTGCCTAAAGGGTAGTTTTCTTGGAAGTCGAAAATCTTCTGAATGTAATTTGTCTTCGGAAGTTTTTTTATGAAAAGCTTCAAAATCTAAAAAGACTTCGGAAGATATTCCTGACAGTTTTGAAATTTTTACTTCAGAAGAGAATTAGGACTTGGAAGTATTATTTAACTAAAAAAAGCGTTCGAGTGTTAATGTTCTTTGGAAGAAATTTGTCCTTGAAATCATACAAGAACTTAAGAGAAATGTTAAGCTTCGGAAGATATTTCAGAAATTTCTTCCGAATGCAATTTTACTTAAGTAATTGTTTGTTTTAAGGCATAAGTTTCTTCCAAAGAACTAAAAGATCAGATTTTCAAAAATCTAAGGAAAGTATTCTAAAAAGATTTTCTTTCAGAGAAAACAAGAGCTTATGAAGGTGATAGATATAGACAAATAAGGAAACACATAAATTTTAGAAATAAGATATGATTATGTTTTAAGAAAAAGTTACTCAAAGTTAATCATCCCAATAGCTGATATAAGATACTTAAATCTCTACTCATCAAAGGCTTTGGTGAACACATCAGCATATAGTTCATTTGTGTTAACCTTGACTAGTTTGATTACTCCTTTCTCAAAATTATCTCTAATCAAATGATACCGGATATTGATGTGTTTTGTCCTTGAGTGCTGCATAGGATTCTCTATGATAGAAATAGCACTATTGTTGTCTATGTTAATGATATTCTACTTAAAGTTGAACCCATAGTCTAGCATTTGATTCTAAATCCAAAGCACTTGAGCACCACAGCTTTAGCAGTTGATGTAGAGACTCATGATTGCTTCTTGCATTGCCATGAAGCAATCCTTCCACCAAGAAACTGATATCCCCAGTTTGTAGACTTTGTAGTCATATTGCAGCCACCATAATAACTATATGTATATGCATACAGATTAAAGTCAGTAATCTTTGGATACCAAAGGCCAAGTAATGAGGCACCTTTGAGATATCTTAAATTTCTCTTGAGAGTGATAAGATGTGACATCTTGGGGTTGGCTTGATATCTTGCACAAACACATGTGGCAACATGATATCAGGCTTGCTAGCTATAAGTCCATAAGTGAACCAATCATAGCCCTGTAAAGATGTTCATCCACATACTCCCCCTCAAGATTAGACCCAAGGGAGTTGGTTTCTTCCTATGGGTGGCTTAGTAACCTTGTAGACAGTCATTTTGAATATTTTGAGTATGTATGAACATACTTTGACTGACTTATGAAGATGCCATCTTCACTTGCTAACAAAATGAATATCAAATAATCAATTAGGACCAGAACCAGTTACACTGGGTGTGTGTTCATTGAAAGTCATATTGGCCGACTCCTTAACAATTCTAGTTCTGAGATGGTAAACTCTATAAACCATAGCTTGAGAACTGTATCCAATGAAGTGTCAATCATCTGATTTCTTAGCAAACTTGGCAATTTGATCTTTGGTATTCAAGATGGTGTAAGGACATCCAAATACCTTAGAAAACAAATAAGAGGTTTCCTCTTGTGCCAAAGTTCATAAGGAGTCTTACCGGTGTCTTACCACTAAAATTAAGTTCTGCACACAGTAAGAAGTGTTGATTGCCTCTGCCCAGAAGGTGATGGATAGCTTAGAGTTAGACAACATAGTTCTTGCAGTTTTAATCAGTGTCCTGTTTCTCTTTCAGCAACACCATTTTGCTAAAGGGTCCTGGGAGCAATGTATTGTCTTGTAATACCCTTTTTATCACAAAACGTATCAAGGATTTGGTTCTTGAATTCAGTTCCTTAATCACATCTTATGGTTTTGACCTTGTGATCACATCGGTTCTTGATATTTAAGATGAAATTCTTCTAAATATTCGCAGTCTCATCCTTAGTTCTAAGAAAAAAGATCCAAGTGAATCTTATAAAGTCATATGTGATCAATAAACAGTATGAGGTCCTTCTTAGACCCATTACACTGATGAGGCCAAAGAGTTCCATATGTAACAAGTGTAGGGGAGTAGTGATGGAGTCTCTTTCCTTTTGCTTTTGAGATCCCTTGTGTTGATTCCCTTTCAGGCATGCAACACAATGATTATCACTTGTAAACTCTTATTTGGCATTCTAGTTACCAAATCATTCTTAACGAATTTATTCATGCTTTTAAAGTTTACATGGCATATTCTTTTATGCCAGACGAAAGACTCGTCACTATTTGCTTTAGATAGAAAGCATGAACTTATCCAGAGGAAAATGTTTCTTGCAAGTCCATCTTGTACATGTTCCCTTTCCGGAGCGCTCTGAGCAAGATGTACTCATGAGGGATGACCACCCCGGGCCTAAAGAATAAGGGCCTCATACCTAGTAAACAACATGTTCTAACTCTGATCACAATATTGAGATACACTCAGAAGATTGGATCCAAGCTCCTTGAGAATGTTTACCTTCTTAATGGTAAGCTTACCATTTATGACCTTACCCCTACCAGTAATGTAACCACCTGCATCTCCTCCAAAAGCAACTATTCCTCCATCAATCTTTTCAAACCTTCAGAGTAGTGTCATATTGCTTGTCATGTGCTTGGAACAACCACTATCAATGATCCACACATTCTTGTTTGTCTTTACTTGTTCCTGCACAAAATAGATAACTACTTACGTTTGGAAACCCAAGCCTTGCTTGTCTTGGGTTCATCAAAAGAAGTTGAATGCAATGAAATAGTGATAGATCCTATAGTCATGTTTTGAAGATCTTTTGCTATTGTTGGGGGAGAACATTCAATCACTTGGTCTTTCTTTGACTTCCGCATGACATTTGGATGCCTAGACTTGACCTTCAATACTTCAGCTGTTTTATAGATTTTCGAAGTTTTGATGACTGAACCTTTAGAAGATCTTGCTAGCACTACAGCAGGGTTCAATGCTTCGGAAGTATTCCCTTCTTCTGCGACTAAATTTTCATCCTAAGGCAATTTTCTACTTGCCTTCATCTTCATTTTGGAGCTTCTGAAAGGAAAAAAGACTTTCCTTCCAAAGTTTGCTACTTCTTGGAACTCTTAGAAGTCTCCTTCTTCATCATGTGGAGAGTGCCTTTTGGATTGTAAGGACAATCCTTAGCACGATGAGAGAAAATCTCACACATAACACGTTCTAACTTCTTCCTCCTAAGAGCATTCTTTTCTGAACAAGAATAAATTGATCAATTTCCTTCTCCATCTTTACTTTACAAGATGCAGTAGAAGTCCTATTATGGTGTTGACTTCCTTTGGAGTTGGATGGTTCAGGCTATCCAGTAGTGGTACACAGCTGATAACCCTTCTTCTTGATGCTGGGATGAGTTGATACTGAACTTGAACTCCTAGTACTAGAGTTCAAGTTAGTATCTTTAGTCTTTACCACTTTAAATCCTACAGAGATGAAAACTTGTTTCTGCTTAGAGTTAAAGGTGGTCATGCTCTCATGAGCTTTCTTGCTTTTCTCTTGCTCTTTCTAATCAAGTTCTTTATTATACACTTTCCATCACAGTCTTCTTACTCTCCTTAAAAGGATAGTGACCCTTCTTAGATTCCTCTTCTTCACTCTACTAATAGGCATTCTCTATTATCCGTATTCACCGTCTTCAGTCAAAGGGGTCTATGAGAGGAAGCTCATCTTCACAAGTTTCACACCTAGGAGATCTTACTGACAAGATGGTGTGTGGAGAAGATATTTCACTAGATCTCAGTCCCTAGTTATTCTGATAACAAACTTTTGCATGCAAGGATGAGGATATAATATTCTTGAAGGTTTTTTCTTCAAGAACACATTTTTCTACCCTGGCTTTGCTGATCACAAGCTTAGTCTGCCATCTAGTCAACTTGGTTATGAGATCTTTGATATGAGTCCTATAGTTGAAGTGCTTATTTTTAAGAACTGAAATGGTTTCTCTAAGTCCTCTATTTTTAGTTTATAGTCATTTTCAACTCTTTTCAAATGAGATTTCATGATATTCAAGGACTCCAGATCAGATCTCATCTCTAAGTTATAGGACCTGTACCTATAACTTTAGCAATACATTCAGGTGTACAGAGATGTTCCAATACCTTTGCTTCATCATGGTCAACCATTAGTGCCTGGTTTGGAGATGCATCTTCCTACCTAAAAACTCTAGTCAAAGACTCCTTCTTCAACAACAACTACAACTTGCTACTTTGGCTTCTTATTATGGGTAGCTTCTTAGTGTAGTTTTGTGTATTTTGTGCTTGGCCACCATTTGTTCTTGGTTCCTTGCCTCCCTTGCAAGTGGCCCATTTGGTTACAGTTGTAACACTTAACTTTTCTTTTATTCAGCACAAAATTTCAACTGGCTGTATTGCTTGGGAACTTCCTTCCTATACACTTGTAGAAATTCTTGGCTCTGTGAGTAAGAAGAGCCATCTACTTGAATATTTACATGTACTCCAAGATCATCTGGATGGATACATTCCAAGTCTTCAAGTGTGAATAGAAATTTGCTTGAGCTTTCATCAGAAGACACGTAAGCAGGTGAAGAACTTGTCTCTTAGAATGGGTTTCTTGAGTGTAGCTTTCTCTTGGACTCTTTGGAAAGGTGATGAAATGACCCTTTTGTGAGTTATCTAGGTAGCATATAAGATGATGTTGAGGTTCTATGCTATTCCATTCAGTCACATGCAGGGCTGAACTCATTTGATTATGGGAGTTACCAGATGAAACTGCATGTGCATCTCCATCTGGTATCCACTGAGAATACGATACAACTCAGTCAAAGTGAGAGTCTTAAGGTTCTCAGTCCTCTTACTAACAACACAGTATTGTGTCCATTTCTAGGAAGAGTGGACTTAACTTTCTTACAATATACCTATTTTCAAGAGTCAGTCCAACATCCATTAGAGTGTCCACAATCTCAACATACCTAAAGTAATGTTGAGTCAGGTTTCACCTGTTTTAAAGGTAAAATTTTCAAACTTCTACGATAGGAGATCCTTCTTGTTCTCCTTGGCTTTAGTAGAACCCTCATACATTAGTTTCAATGCATCCATAGTTGCTTAGTTGTTTTGCATTTCTTGAAACCTCTATATACAGAGTTTAGAAGAGCAGTCTGAAGGGCTATCATGACTTTTTGAACAATGTCTATTCTTTTTTTGTCGTCATCAAAGTGATCAGCCATAGCCTTTGGAATGATACCACCTCCAGCAGCTAAGGAGGTGCTTGGTATTTAAGGTCCTAAGACAACTGATTCCCACATCCTAAAGTCTTGTGACTTGATGAAACCTTCCATTCTTTGGCACCAACTGTCAAAGTCATCAGAAGTGATTAGTGGGGACTTTATCATGGTTCTATTTTCCATATTAGCTTTAGTAAGAGCTACCATTAGAGATGTTAAGTATTTTGTGTGTGTGAGGGATCTTATGATGGTGAGATCTTACAATCAAGAGCCTAGAATGGCTCTTATAACAATTGTAGGACTGTTTTAGTGTTGGTCACTTATAACAAAACACACAATGAAGAGAGATGAGTTAGAACACTTAACATATCAAATGGGGAACTAGCAACAGTCACCCTTGATACTAAGATACACAAGCAATAAAGAGATAGAACAAGAACAATAACAATAACACAAGTGTTTGGTTTTCAAGAATGTTGTATATTGCTCTTAAGTTCCTTACAAGTGCTTACAAAGCATAAACATAATGATTACAAGGGACCTGAGATACTTTATACTACATCCTACTGTCGGCCATACTTTGAGGCCCAGTTGGATACTGATCTAGATAACACAATATCAATGTCGACAAAAGACAGATTGCCTTTCCACTAGTGACTATGACATGCCATAGCTCATATCACAATATATTACAAAAAGGATAAAAGTATATAAAGTAGCAGCAATAGTCTTAAGAGCTCAATGTATATTTTCCAAAGCATGGACCTTTCACCAACTTCGGAAAGTTGGTGAGTCAAAGAGAGTTGTAGTGGAAAGGTGGTCCAACTTTATGGTAAAAGGTACATCAGATAAAATCTTCGGAAGAAATCTATCTTCATGAATTGGCTTTAGAAGACTTTTCTCTAAACCTTTGGAAGACTTCATATTGGGCTTCGGAAGATATTGGTATTGGCTTTGGAAGATTTCACACTTAGAATATTTTCTAAGACATAGTGTGAAACTTCTGAAGCATCCTACTTAGTACTTTTGGGCATGCATGAAGGATAGACTTTGGATGCTTGGGTTGCACTAGTCTTATATGAATTCCTACATGTGAGTTCCCCCATAGCACTCATTTGGAATTTAGAATGCATAAGGTCTTCAAAGTCTTTCCAAATAAGTTTTTTTGTTGAGCCAAAGATGATATCATCAACATAAATTTGGACTAGCAACATGTTTTTCCTTTTCATTTTCTAAATAAAGTCTGATCGATCCTTCCTCTTTCATACTTATTCTCAAGCGAAAAGGATGATACAGTCTCAAACCACTCTCGTGGGGCTTGATGGAGACCATCCAAGGCTTTGTCTAGCTTGTACACCTTGTGTGGAAAATCTAAGTCTTCAAGGCCTGGTGGTTGACTCACGTTGAGTTGTTTAGCAGTCTTTCCAAACAGAAATGCACACTTCATAATCGTTTGATAAAGAGTGAATTTCATGATGTTGAGTATGCAATAAAGAGTCTTATGGCTTCTAATATGTAAACAGAAGCCAAAATTTCATCATAGTCAAATCCTTCTCTTGTGTATACCCATGAGCCACCAATCATGCTTTATTTCTCATGATAATTCCACTGTAATCAGTTTTGTTCCTGTATAGCCACCTGGTACTCATAGAGTATTGTCCTTTAGGAAGATCTACCAGTTGCCATACTTCTTGTTTCTTGAATTGTAGCAATTATTTCTACATTTCCTCGATCTATCTATTGTCTTGAAGAGTCTCTTTGATATTCTTGGGTACTATTTGACACAGGAAACAAGAGAACAAAAAAATGTTTTCAATACTCTACTAGATGATTCTTGTGTATTCTAGTGGTTGGATTGAGTCACCAGCAATGGATACTTTAACATTCGAGACATTCAGATCATCTTGGTGAGAGGCACCTTCATCTTGTGATATGGGAGGGTTGTGAAAGTAATCAAAGTCTTTTCAAGTTCGTGCTTCAAGATCAACAACACTTTGAAGACTTTCATCATTTGAAGTTCTCTTAGTTTTCAAATAGTAGTGTAGCTCGTTCTTGATTTCTTGCTTCAGTCGATGGTTCTTCGAAGGAGAAGGAAGTGTACTTGGACCAGCCTTCGTTGAAACACTCTAATTTTGAGATGGTTGTCTAACAAGATCACTTGCAGTAGGACATCCTCAATCAGTTGCTTAGTAGAAGTAGGAGGAATCATTGGGAGATCTACTTCCGAGACTTACAAATTCTCTCTTCGGAAGCAACCGTAACCTTGAGAAGCAAATAATTGGCTTCGGAAGTAAGAATTGCCTTCGGAAGACAAGTTACCTTCGGAAATGTTTTACCACTCGGAAGAGAGATCTCACTGTGTAACGGAAATTTCTTGGGCCCCACACTGTAAAAAGCAAAGATTTTATTAATGATGTCAGATTATTTAACTGATTATTAACCTTACCGCCACTGTCATTTCATCCACAAATCCATCACCATCACTTACCGGAGACGTCCAAACGAACCTTGTTCATCTACTTTGATTGAACAAGCTCCTCCTGTTCAATCCAAAAAGGCTAGAGTGGAACAAAGGGTTCTCACTCAGCCTGAGGTCTAACCATCCTTCACAATTGACCTTAATATGGGTCCTGAGTCTCCTCAGTCTCAGACCCATGAGCCCACAACCCAAGCTGAAAGCCCTTAAGGTGAGTCTCTATACTCCCCTGAGCAGCCAACAAGGGACAACCCCACGAGAGCCTCAATGCCTGTAGACATTGACCAAAGTCCCGGGTCAGTAGGTTTAACCATCCTCTCTTTCACTGACCTTTTATTTAAAACTGATGAAGAGATAACATCTCTCTATGGAAATGAAGTTGATCTACAACACCCTCTCCAAGATCAACAGAGCCCGGAGAAATCTCTTATCTCTAGCCCCCGTCAGCAACCAACTGAGGTGAGTCCCACGGATGTGGAGGGACTCATGTAGATTCAGCTGCCACTACAGAAGGTGTCTCAATGGATCTTCTGGACAGTGGTAAAATTTCTAACACTGATTCTACAGCAACCAAGCCCTTTGATGACTCTGAAAGAGACATCATTGAGCATGGGAAACAAGGGTGCCAAGAACCCACATCTCGGGGTGAGGCTGAACATACTAGGAATGTTACCTCATCTCCCCGTGATTCTTCGAAAGAAGATGATGGAAGCATGCAACTCCTCATTCAAGATCTTCTTTCCAAAGTCTCAAACCTAGA
The DNA here is from genome assembly GCA_025506515.1 of Flaveria trinervia. Classification (NCBI taxonomy): domain Eukaryota; kingdom Viridiplantae; phylum Streptophyta; class Magnoliopsida; order Asterales; family Asteraceae; genus Flaveria; species Flaveria trinervia. The sequence continues at coordinate 89,757,786 of CM046448.1, read as the reverse complement.
ATCTCAGGTTAGGACTTTAGAGGCAAGATCTGCCACTCAGCAACTTGAGATTGACAATCTCAAGGCTCAACTATCTGAGAAACAGACAAAGAGGTATGTTAGGCATATACCTATTCAGGTCTCCCTGACTTCCTCCTCCAGCTCATCTAGCTCTCAAGATGATGCTACCAAAAAGGGGGAGAATGTTCAAAGACAAACACACATGGAACCACAGAGCCGGCCTTCCACTTCAACATCTTCCTCTCCTATCATCTCTGCGCCTGAAACATCTGAGGTCACTCTTCAGATTGATCCAAGGATGCTCAATAATCTCTACTGACTCTTCACCATGTTTCTGTTAGGATCCTCCTTTGAGCAGCCAAGTCATGATGCTACAATGATCTTCTTTGGAGCAGAAGAACTTCAAAGGTTGACTGCACCTTCTACCACTATGGAAGAAGTTGGTCAACCTAAGGTCCTCATGGAACCTAAGATTCAATTCGAAGGGGAAATGGGAACTGATGGCCCAGCAACAGAAACAGTTGGGACAAAATCTACATCTCCTTTAACTTCTGAAGCTGAAGTTAAAGCCTCGAAAGAACAAGCTGAATCTTCCGAAGCTGAAATGGAAGCTGCGGAAGGACTGTTTAAGATGTCTGAGAAACTGATCATCACAGATGCTATCCTGGAAATGGCATCTAAATGAGCAGCGAGGACTTTCCAATTGCACCTCCATCTATGACTCTCTCACAATCAGAAACCTCTCTCCAAGAACCACCACAGTCAGGATCTTCAAAGGATAAAGGTAAAAGGAAGATGACTGCAGAAGAGATTCAGGAAGAGGAGAAAATTGAGAAACTTAAGAAGAAAGGAAGACTTCAGACTATGAAGTTGCTAGCTGCTAGCACAAAAGTAGCTGCTTCCATCAGGAAGTTGTCATCAATAAAAGAAGAGAGTAGATCATGATCAGCTCATTGAAATGGGAGCCGCGAATGAAGAAACACTCCTGCTACCATTAGAGGAGTTGGTGGATCTGGAGAAGGCAACCAGGCTGAAGCTTGAAGAAGAAGCCATGTTGGCCTTAGAGAAAAGGAAAAGAAACAGAAGGAGGATGAATTGCAGCTGAGGAAAGACAAGATAAACTTCCTACTCTCCAGAGGTTTTGATCTTCAAGAACTCTCTCCACACAACGATGACACGATCCTCTATGTTGGAGCATATATAGTCATATATAGTGTGTCCGTCGCTTGTCGAATAGTCTAGGCTTAATGTTATACATCAGATATGTTGTAAACACATGAAACTGGGTCATTCGCAGGAGCATATGCGAATGAGACTCAGTTGTACGACTGAGCCATGCTAATGGACCAGCCGTGCGACTGAGAGATGCATTTGGAACATTCGTAAAACTGAACCATAAGTATGGTCTAGTCGTACGATTGAACCATACGCATGGTCCAGTCATACGATTGAACCATACACATGGTCCAATCGCACAAATGGGCCCAGTCGCATCTAATATGGGCCGAGGCCTATATATACCAGTTTCAATGTGTAGAGAGATGAAGAATTGAGAGGAAGTCTGCCCGGAGCCTAGGGCTGCCGGTTGAGAGGGGATATCATGCTCGATCTTCCCCTTACCAAAAGTCTTGATTCTTATGTTGTAACGAGCTTGTAATCATTAGGTTTTATCAATGAAACAATATTTGATAGTTCGTGTTATTGATTTGAATTTTGGTTTTGGTTGTTCATCCTTCCATCAAGAACATGCTCGGATGCTTATCGATCCTGAAAAACCGACTTCACACTCTGGCTCTTCAACAAAGAGCAGGATCAAATGGAGAAAGAAAGGAAGAAGGCTGCAAAAGAAAAGGAAAGAGAGAAGAAGAAGAAAGAAGAAGAGGCTTGGGTCACTGCCGCCAAGAAGCTTACTGAGAAAGCCTGCATGAAGGACTATCTCCGGGCTCATAGCTTCTCCGGTAGGAAGGTGGGTCCTATGTCTGAAAGGACAATCCAACGGATTGTCAGTGAAATTAAGGCTGACATCCGGTTGGGGCAAAGGTAGGGTAGAAGGGATGACCATCACTGCTTCTACCCAATCACAACTTGAACCCTCATCCTCACCATTCACTATTAAACCTAAAACCTTCACCCCTGAACCCACATCCCTACCCTGTACTACTCCCTCACCTCAACCTCCTAAACTTCCCATCATCCAACCCAAAACACTAGCGAGACCTCTAAACCTAAACCTACCCTATCACCATCCAACCCATCCCTTCACCCTTCTCAATATCTCTCCCTTGAGGCTTTTAAGGCAATCAGATGAAGCTCACTAATTCACCACTTTGAGCGAAATTTCCTGTGTAAATACACTGTTAACATTACCTATGTAGACGGATCTTCAAGTTCCCTCAAAGAGACAAATTCCTTGATTTGCCTAGAGGAACTTTGGACTAGGCTACAAGACTTTTGGGCCTCAATTCAAACTCTTTAAATGAGGAAGAAAAGAAGCTCAGAAGAAAACTGGTGACTCTGCTGGATACAAGAAAAGAGGACAAGATTCCTAGTCAGCCTCCTGTGCCTAGAACAAAGATAATCTAGTGGAGGTTCGATGAAGCTTCTCACAACTTTGTTGTGGAAAGAGAGAATAGTGAAGTCAACAGACTCAATGCAACCTCTCTGTTACACTCCAACAGATTTGACATTGCTGAGTTAGCAGAGAAACCATTCTCCAACCTCTCCAACTCTGAAACTGCTGCACTCGTCAGAAATCATCTCAGCAGTCTTCATTTGGCTGAGCTAACTGCAAAAGCAATGATTGAAGAAGAGTTGAAGTTGAGAAGACAGGAAGGCAAGGAAAGATCTCCCACCAAAGATGCTGCCTTTCTACACATGGTGGAAGGTCCTGAATTGGAACCTATAGTTCAATGGGAATATGATTACAATTCCCATCAACTAACTCTTTTTAGAGGGAAACAACAAAGGGTACATGTTATCCAAGGTGACAAACTAGATTTCCTGTCTACCAAAGATCTGTACAGGCTTCTCAGCACCATATCAGGGAAGAACAAGGAGACAGACAAATATTTACTCTCCTTGGTGCTGAAAGTTTTGAGAAGTCGAGGTAAGTGAAGTTTTGGTAGCATCAGCCTAGGGGGAGTTTGTTGGATCAAGAAGAAGGCTACTGCAACCAAAACTAGATCACTTAAGTTATTTTGATGCTGCATGCAAAGGCTTCCCGAAGCTTTTCATGGAACTTCCGAAGGATGTAGAGTTCTTCCGAAGACAAAAGAAAAATTCAACTTCCGAAGACAGAACTCTACTTCCGAAGACAAATGCATACTTCCGAAGTTGAAGACTTAGAATAATAAGGTAAAGACCACTTCCGAAGTATGATGAAGAAGTCTCCAAGCCTTGGAAGAAGCAGCCTCTTCCGAAGTATAATGTGGCTTCGGAAGTACTTACTCTTCCGAAGCCATTTAACCTTCGGAAGACACTGCTATAACCAGTGGACACAAGTATGGTCTCTGACACTCTACTGCAGACTTCTGATACAACATGACTTCTTCCTAAAGAACCATGTTGTTGACCATACTTTATTCCACTGTTTACCTTTTCATGATAGTACAATTGCCATCTTTAGTTGGTGAAAAAGGTAAGTCAGGGTCATGTCCTGACTACTAAATCTCAGATAAGACTTTATCCGAGATACCTTAACTATAGTCTTGTAGTATAGGATTTAGCTAAAGGATCTCAGCTGGTGTCAAAGTATATCCGGCTGTAGATAGTATTATATATAGGTTCTCTTTGTAACTCATAGAGGTAAGATTATATCTGCTTGTAAGAGTCTTGTATCTTGAGTTGAGAATCAATATATAAAAGTATCTTGAAAATTATCTTTTTATGTTCTTAGTTACTTTTCATATTGTGATCAACTCTTATTGATTCTTACCCGAGTGTGATTCTAGGTGAGTTTGAGAGAAAACATTTGTCTTTAAGTGACAAACCCGATCCTGCAGTAACCTTTATAAACAGTAATTTCACAAAAATATCAATGTGCTTTGTTATAATTGAGTATATTGATCATCATTGTCTTACTTTGATTGAATTGTTATTGTTCTCAATCTTCATCATCTTTCTTGTCTATTGATTGTATTTGATATTGAACGATTCAATAACTCAGTTGTACTACAAACTGATCAAATAGACCAACATATAGTATTAGAGCCTTAGTGCTTATGATTTGTTGAGTTTTTTGTTGTTTTTGTTCAATATTAAGTTTTCATTAATTTCAGATCAAATTCATGTCTATTTGACATGGAATTTGATTGAATTTTGCTAGTTATTGGTTGGGGAAACTCTATTAATCATAGATCTCAAATCCATTAGTGTTTGGTGATTTCAGATTGATTTTGTGTTGAATAAGCTTTCAGCTTCGTGGAGCAAAATTACATATTCATTCTGCGAAACTACAAGTTCTTTTAGCGAAACTATTGGTGTTATCTTGATTGAAGTTGTTTTTTGTTGTCCTGTGAAACTAGTTTCATTGAACGAAAGTTCAACAGTGCTTGTGAGTGATAACGAGCGAAATTGCTGCTGAAAGTATTATTGTATAAAAGTTCAAGCTTGTTCCATGCAAATTTGTCAGCGAAACAAAGTTAATTTAGGCATTTGGCTAGTGAAATTGCTGGCGAAATTGTCTACCACACTACGGCAACTCAGCGAAACTTGTTTTCTCAGAAAAATTGGCTGCGAAACTACCTCTTCTTTTGCCGAAACTACTTCATTTCCACCGAAACTACAATGTCAAAGTTAACCTCACTCACCCTGACTGATCTTGAAAGTGTAGATAGAAATAGACCCTTGAGACTCATTAACAGGGATAATTTCGAGGATTGGAATAGAAGTCTCAAAGCCTTTTACTTTTACACTAACCACAATCAATGGGAATCTATCATTTCTGGTCCTCACATACCACTATCACTGTTGGTGATGTTGTATCTCAAAACAAGAACTTTCTACATTCACTGAGAAGGATCTGAAGCTTATTGATTGATCATGACCAGAAGCTTTTGGAACATTAACTCTTTGCCTCGCACCAGACATTTACAACTGATTTGCTGAGCATAGGAATGCTAAGTCCCTCTTTGATGCTCTATGTGAGTTCTGTGATAGTAATGACGAGCTGGTAAAGGGTAAGAGCACTCAAGCAGAGAAGCAATTCAACACCTTTGTGGGAAACAAGAACGAGAGTCTCACAGATCTCACAAATCGTTTTTGACATTTTCAAGCACACTAAAGAAATTCGATGAAAAACTTTTCAAGAGTGAGCAAGTAAACAGATTGCTAGATTCTCTACCACCTCAGTGAAGACTTCAAGTGGGAATGAAAAAGCAAGAAAGAGGTTTCACTGATTACAAGCTGATAGACATCAACAATAAGCTTAAATCCTTTAAGTTGGACAAGAAGAGAAGGGATTTTAACCAGACCATGATGCCTACATCTGGTTTCACTCAAAATGTTGCATTATTGTCTTCTATTCAAGCTCTCATATGTAGACATCTACTAAAGGAGGAGTAAATACTAGTAATTATTAAAGAGGTGTAGTGTTGGGAGAGATCAGGCTAATCCATAGGCAAATGTGAAACTTCGGTTTCATCAAAGACAATGGCTCTTTTTGGTATGTTTGTTCAGAGCTATGAAGCCTTAGTGAAAAGAGAGTTGAAAGGAAAAAGATGATGATAGAGGATATGTATTAGGTTGACCCTGATGATCTTGAAGAGACTGACATTCAAGGGCAAATGGCAATGTTGACAATTAGAGCTTAGAGATTTATGGAGTGCACTGGAAGAAAGAACTTCGGAGGTCAAAGCTCTAACTTCAAACTGGGATTTGATAAGTCCAAGCTGAGATGTTTTAATTGTAAACAGTTGGGACATTTTAAACATGAATGTCCATCACCAATTTTCACTGATTCCAGTAATACAGGATTTCAACGATTAACTACTCATAGAGAAAAGGAGGGTATGAATCACAAAAAGGAGAATGCTTTGCTTTCTAATTTTGATTGGAGTGCTTAGGTTGAAGAGGTGAGAGCTAAGATTAATCACGTACTTGTGATTGAAATTGTTAAAGGAAAGGGGAAGGTAATCTATGAGGATGAATTTGATCCTTTCAAGGAACTTAAAGATGAGGCTAAGTTGTGTATGAAAGAGAAAGGAAGAAGGATGAGAGGAAGAAAGAAGGTAAATCTAAAGGACTGAAGATGGAAGGAAGTCCATCCATTAAGCAAGAAAAAGAAACGGATGATGCTACTATCACCGTTGAGGAAAGCAATTCAAGTACTCTGGTGTGCCAATGTGAAAAGTCCTTAGCAGCAAAAAAGGTGGTGATGAGACTTCCGTATGAGGTAATTCAGGACATGTGTTCTTCTGCATATAAAATCAGATTATTTGGGGTTTATAAAGCTAATTGTTTATTAACTGATAATGAGAAGGATTTAAAAGAATTAATGAAGAACTTAAAATCAATGAATCAAAATATTTTGTAAACTAAACGAGGCTTTGAAAGAGAATGACCACTTAAAACGAATTGTTTTGGAAAGAAATGTTGAGATTAATACTTTGACTGAAAGAGTTGCTCTTGTTGAATATGAAACAAGAAAACATCAGTCAAAGTTAGATAAATGGACTATATCAAGATTGAAACATGATGATTTATGTAAATCTCAACGTGGGGCCAGGATTAAAAAGGGATTGGGATATGAAAATGTTAAGGTTTATCCTCCCCCGACTACATACTATTATTCTCCTATGCATGTTTCTTAGCCTTCTAATGTTTTGATCAAAACAATGCTAATAGTATGTTTGTAGGTTTAGAAGTGTAAATCTTAAGCATGTTCGTGAGGACTATGACTATGGACCAATTAGTGGGCTTGGATGCGTTAGTCTTAGTATACCTGATTTTCAGCATTCTGTTTTAGATCATAAATCTAGTTTAAATTATGTTTTTGTTTCTAGTGACCTGTAATAGACATTGTCTCATCAAGTTCTCGTGATGTTTCTATTTTATCTTCAAATTCTATGATTGTGACGATGATACTGCTTCTGATTTTGTTAATAGTGCGACTGATCTCACTACAAAGAATAACGAGAAACATAAAACTAATTGTTTTGACAAATTCTTTTCTCATCCTATTCCATCTTTTATCCCAACGAATATTCTTTATAAAATGAAAGGGTATCAACTTCATCTGAAGCTAGCACAAGTGGTACTAGTACTACTCTTAGTTCAGATGAGAATTCATCTACTTTTGTAAATAACCATTCTTGTTCAAATAAACACTGACCTCGTGGCATGTATGAGACATGTAGTGACGTAGATTCAAATGTGTCTGAATGTGATGAGGAAATACACATTGATCGCATTCCTATCTCATTACATAACAGACCTAGATTAAACACATTGTTTTAGGTGTGGTCAAGATGATCATATAGTTAAGACTTGTCCTGCACTACATCATAGTTATGTTAATATAATTTTTTTTGGAAATAGATTAACAAAATTAGTTAATATTTCTTTTGTAAGAAATCTGTCTCTCCGAAAACCAAGTTATTCAAACTTGGGTTCCTATCTCACCCGGTTAACCTGTTCTTTATATTGTTGCAGTAGTCATCCACTAAGGTTGTAGACAGTGTATGACATGTAGATAATGGATGCTCCAGGCATATGATGGGGCTCAAAGTCTTGTTGATCAATTATCAGATTAATAATGGAGGTTATGTGGCTTTGGCCGGCGACAAAATGGAGGAAAGATGATCGGTCAAGGAGAAGTTTCTAGTGGCTCTCTAACTTTGGAGAAAATCAATTATGTACCTGAACTTGCATTTAATCTGTTGAGTGTTTCTCAGATTTGTGATAATGATATTCGGGTCGTGTTTAAGTCGGATGAATGTCACTTTTTGAAATCTGAGATTAATATTCGAGAAGAAATGGTACTTATGTGTGCTCCACAAAAGAATGATCCATATCTTCTTGATATGGGTTCAAGGGCGTCAAAGTCTACTGCTACCTGTCTTCTTTCCAAAGCTTCCACTTTTGAGTCTCTGTTATGGCATTGCAGTTTGGGCCATGTTAACTTTAAAATTATAAACAAATTAGTCAAAAACAATCTTGTTAGAGGACTTCCTTTAAAAGATATTTCTGTGAACGAAAAATGTATGGCATGTGCCAAGGGCAAACAAGATAAGAAACCTCACAAGCAAAAACTTAAAAATAGCATAACTAGTCCTCTCGAGTTGTTACATACTGATTTGTTTGGCCCAATCAAAGTTAAATCATTTGCTAAAAAATCTTTCTGTCTTGTTGAAATAGATGATTTCTCAAGATATTCTTCGGTAAAATTTCTAGCTCACAAGGGAGAGGTTGCTGAGGAGTTGCAGAGGTTAATAGTTTCAATAGAGATGATAAGCAAGAGAAAGTCCTTGGCCATCAAAAGTGCAACAAATCTGAATTCGAAAATCAAATCCTTGATTCGTTCAATGCTGCAAAGGGAATCGTAAGACAATTTAGTGTTTCGAGTATGCCTCCACAGGACGGACTAGCTGAACGAAAGAATCACACCCTTATTGAAGCCGATCTTATAATGCTGATTGAATCCTTCTTACCCAATATCTTTCGGGCGGAGGCGGTAAACTATGCTTCATATGTTCTAAACAGGGTGCTCATAGTCAAGGACAAAATGAAGACTCCGTATGAACTTTTTCATAAAAGAAAGCCTTTAATTGACTTCTTTCGACCATTTGATTGCTCCTGCACTATATAGAATACATAATCACAGAAGACGAAATTTGGTGTCATGTCTGATGAATGTTACTTCATCCGCTATACTTTTTCTCAAAGGCTTATCGGGTATATAACAAGAGAACACGTATTGTTCTAGAGTCATTCTATGTTGATTGGCAGGAATCTAATTCGTCGATGCTCGATCTAAACTAGCATGGTTCTTTGACTCCGATACGGTGTTTAACTCCTTTAATCTTCCTGTCTACGATGATGATGCGTCCATTTCCAATGTTCAGACAAATATAATTCCTTCAGCTTCTTTCCACTTCCTCGGTAAATGATGCCACTTCAGTTGATATTGCATCATCTTCATCATCATTTGATCTTCTCACTCCACCTGTTTCTACATCCCTTCCTTCATCACCAACATCTACCTCATCACAGCCGGTACCATCCTTCTCATTAGTAACACCAGGTTATTTTAAAGACAATGAAAGAATGAATAAAGTGAAAGAAAAGATGGAAAAAAATAAAACCCAAGTCTAGGGGTAAAAATTGTCCAAACGGACAAAATGTTTGAAAAGTTGGTGATAAAGGTGGCATGGCCGCCCATCACCCTTTCTACACACAAAATTTTTGGATTTTTAGAGAGAGAAGTAGCAGGAAGCAGACATTCTCAGTTTGAAGAGAAACAAGAAGAAAAGTGTGAATTCAAGATAAGAATTCATGTTTTTATGGTGTTCTTAACCGGTTATGTCCTCGGGTCTATGCTTATGTGTGTTGATATGTGTACGGGTATGTTTTAGTGGGTTCTAGGCGGTTGAATTCAATTTGCAAACGAATCGGAAGAAAGCCATACTCAAGCTGCAAAGGTGAGTTCTAAGACCCCTTTTTTACCTGTTTTAACTGATTTTGGGGTTGGGAATGCATGAATGTATGTTTTCATTAAACTGGTTTTCGGACCCGTATGTTTCAGTTGGTATATGTTGAATGTTCGATGTGATGTATGATTATGTTCATGCTTGATGATGTATGATGTTGTTTCTAAGACTTAGGATGTATGATGTAACCTTAGAACATGATGAACGGTGATTTGAAATTGAAATCTTATGTTTATGGCTCATATTTTAAGTTTTAGAATTTGCGTAAGTGTTGAAAAGTTAATGCGGATAATATTGACTAAGTAAGGGGAAATGCAGATGAGTAATGGGAAGAAATGCGGATGAACATTTAATGTAGATGAGTATTAACTGTTAAGTATGTAAATGCGGATGGACAATTAATGCGGATGAGGTCAATGCGGATGAGCATTGACTAAGTATGGAAATGCGGATGAAGTAAGTCAATGCGGATGAAGTAAATCTATGCGGATGAAAGTCGATGCGGATGAACATTGACTAAGTCTGAGAAATACGGATGAAGTGAGACCAATGCGGATGAACTAAAGTAAATGCGGATGAACTAAAGTAAATGCGGATGAACTAAAGTAAATGCGGATGAACTAAAGTAAATGCGAATGAACTATGGTAAATGCGGATGAACTATAGTAAATGCGGATGAACTATAGGAAATACGGATGAACACTTAGACTTTTTCTAAGTTTCTGAGAAAAAGACGAATGTAGGCTTTGACTTGAGTTGTTCCTGGGGATTCATGTAAGTTGACTTTTGAGGTCATAGATGTTGAGATGGGCATGATGCAATGTGTGATTGATGCATATGCATGATTATGATGTATGAAGTTGCATGATTATGCATGTTGTGTATGTATGATGTTGCCATGTATGATAATGTTGTTATTTATGTTATGTTCCTTATTATTATGTATGTTTATCTTTCCTGTGGCTTTGCGTGTTACATTAATGAACGAAAAGAAAGTAGTATGTAACGTAAAGTGAAAGATAAAGAAGAGAGGAACGAAGTAAAAATGCATGCATTAATGAAAGATGAAAGTAAAGAAAGTCTTGCAACCATAGTATGTCGGGACACGCCATTAAAGGTGTTAGCCCAACAGTGTGCGGGTTCGCTACCCCGGGAGGATGCACATTGGGGTCTTTCTTTGTGATTGACCATTTGTATAGTTCCATTGCTGCATGCCCTAGGTACTATGATCAGAGGTGCGAGCACCGTTATAGCTGGTCATTGATAGACCTAGGTCCAGTACCAGGTATAGCGGGGCATTGCACATAGCAGTGGTATACCTAAACTCTACCCTAGGTGCTGTGATGAGAGGTGCGAACACCGTTATAGCTGGTCTTTGATAAACTTCGGTCAAGCACCAGGAATAGCTGGGTAATGATTATGGTTGAGAAGAGAAAATATATAATGATAAACAAACAATGCAGATAATAATGATATTATCTATGTGTACATATGATGTATGATAACATGTTAAAGAAATGAACAGTTTAGTGAAAGAAAAGTATGTTTTAATTTAAAAATAGAACTCACTCAGCAACGCTGACTTTTTATGCATTTTCTAGTTGGCAGATGAGCATTGCTGAGGATGGTACGGGACAACTACTTGCATTGGGATGGCATTCTTTGGTTAATGTTTTTGCATGATAATGCGAACAATTAATTTGTGTAATGAATATTGTATTATATTGCAAAAGCAATGTCAATGAAAATGTTGATTAAAATGTTTCCGCTGCATGTTTATTTCATGTTAATGTAATTATATGTTTTATGAGCAATGAATGGCTAGCTGTAAGCATCCCGAGAACGGGGTCTTACATCACCCTCATCTACCCATCCACAATCTATCAGCCAACCATCTCTAATCATCCTGCCTATACCCACTGATTTCAAAACATTGAAAGATCATCCTCATGATAACATCACTGGATCTATCACCGATGGAGTACAGGCGCGGAGTCAATCTGGTTTGATTAACATTTGTCTCTTCTGTTGGTTTACTTCCCAATTCATGGAGCTCTCCAGGACCCTTGTTGGCTCGAATCGGTGCAATTAGAGCTCCAACAATTCAGAAACTCAAAGTGTGGACTCTGGTCAATCGTGCACCAAACAAATGTCCATTGGCACGAAATGGGTTTTTAAGAAAAAACCCGATGATCGTGGAATTGTGGTGCGAAACAAATCAACATTGGTGGTGCAAGGATTCGCTCAAGAAGAAGGGATTGACTATACTGAAGTTTTTGCTCCTGTCGCCCGTCCTGAAGCAATAAGAATTTTTCTAGCTCATGCTGCTCATAAATAGTTCAAGGTCTATTAGATGGATGACAAATGTGCCTTCCTTTATGGAGACATTGACGAGGATATATATGTGTGTGTCAACCACCAGGTTATGAGGATCTCGATTTCCCTGACAAAGTTTATAAGCTTGACAAGTCTCTTTATGTTCTTCATCAGGCACCTCGAATCTGGTATGAGACCCCAACATAGTATCTCTTAAGCAATGGATTCTGTCGTGGCACCATTGATATGACAATATTCAAGAAGGAAGTGGATAGTGAAATGCTAATTGTCCAAGTATATGTTGATGATATTATTTTTGGCTCCACCAATTCACAATTGTGTCGGGAGTTCGAGGAGGTGATGCGTAGTCGCTTTGAAATGAGCATGATAGGGGAGATATGCCTTTTCCTTGGGCTATAGGTGGAACAAATGCCAGAGGGTATTCTCATTTATTAGGAGAAGTAAGTTAAAGAAATTTTGAAGAATTTTAAGATGGATGAAACTTCTCCTGAAATGACTCCTTTTACTGCTCAAACGTGCCTTACTCCTCACAAAAATGGAAAAGCTATTGATCCTCATCTCTATAGATCTATGATCGTTTCCCTTATGTATCTTACAGCAAGTCCTCCCGACATCAGTTTAGCTCTAGGATATTGTGCTTGATACCAATCTGCCTTGAAAGAGTCCGAAGAAAAGGCTGTAAAACGAATTTTTCATTACCATAAGGCTATTTTCATTTAGGTCTTGGGTATCATTATGGTGGAAATTTTGATTTACAATCTTATTCTGATAGTGATTCTAAAAGTTGCAGGTTAAACCGAAAATCGGCCACCAGAGGATGTCAATACTTGGGCAATTTTCTAGTTTCATGGCAAAGCAAGAAACGGACCACTATTTCTCTTTCTACAGGAGAAGAAAAATACATTACTACCTCTAGTTGCTATTGACAAGTTCTCTCGATATAACACCAGATGATTGACAATCAGATCAACTTTCTTCATACACCGTTATTTTGTGACAACGAAGCAGCCATTGGGATAGCTAAGAATCCTATTCATCATTCTCGAACCAAGCACATTGAGCCATGGATTCATGCAATTCATGATGCTCACGGAAAAGGTTTAATTGATATTAATCCCATTTACACAAAAAATCAAAAAGCAGATCTTTTCACAAAAACATTTGATACACCGTCCATTTATGAATTGATCTCTATGTTAGGTCTCATATCATTTAAAGCTCTTTTTCTTTAACTTGTTGATTTCTTTATTATTGAGAACTACCTTTTTGTGAGAACTCTAAGAACCAATCTCAGCCACTCATTTTTTATCACATTCAAATCACATGCCATTTCCCCCTTTTTTTTAAACGTTCGTAAATTTTTTTCACAACATCATTTTTTCAAAAAAAATTAACCATAAAATTCAGTATTTTTTATCTTTCCAACGCCTACCATATTGATATACTTTTCTAAAAAAAACATATACCCATTGTTTACATATGTGTAAATCTAGTTATACACATGTGTAGTACTAGATTTACACATGTGTAAAACGAATTTCATTAAAAAGGGGATTTTTTGATTTTTTATAAATTTGTTTATATTTTTTTATGAAAGAGGAAAAGTGGGGAACATTTTTGTGTTTTTTTTTTTTTATGTTATTTTTTTATTTATAAGTTTTTTAAATATGTTTTTGTTAATTAGAATTTGCCACTGAGAACTAGTGGTTGAGATTTGTTCCTAGAGTTCTCACAAAAAAGCTAATTCTCATTTGATCCCTCCCCTATGTATATATATATATATGTATGTATGTACGTATGTATATATTATAACATAAAAAATTAATAATAATAAAAAAATAATAATAATAAAATTAATAAAATTGAAATTTCCACATCTTTCTTAGGTGTAGAAATTTAGGGAGAGTGTTAGTAAATAAAAATTATAAGAGATTTGAGAACATGAGTCGAGATGACGGGAAATTATTGTATATCTTCTATATATGCTTGTTTGTGCATGACTTGCGTTTAAAATATGAAATGATAGTAACTGATGTTGTTATTTAATTCATATCTAATATTAATATGCAAATAATAGAAAAACAAACAGATTCTTTAATGATATGCTTGATACACTCAGCCTGAAGAATAAAGTACATAGCAACATCATGATTTAAATTAAATTATATGCTTAGGATGTCTAGTTTTACGCAATCATTTTGGCATGCACGAAAACTAAGTCTCGACAAAAATTGGATGATCTCCTTTGTTTTATGATAGTACTGACCTGGAGTTATCATCGGCACATGATTAAATGGTCATCTCCATTGTTATACGTGAGTATAGACCTGGAGCTCTCACCATTTTAGTCGAAATAATGTCAAATCATCTAAACGATGAATTCAACACAGAATGCAATATTCTTTTGATAATCACTTGCACACTAATGCACACACCTTGCTTTTTAAAGATCGTAACAAAATTCAAGAAATCCTGAGGTTGGGTGAGGGTTTTTGCCAAATGATTGTGGGGTCCTAGCATTCTAAAGTATCTAATCAAACCTTAAAGAATCATTTGATGCTTGTTGAAAATGATAGGGCTTAGTTTAAGTGGACAAACATATCAGCAATCGTTTTGATCTGTTTGAGAATTTGAAAATTCAGTCTTAGACTGTGATTAAATTAAGTTATGAGTATGATCTTATTGCTTGTCGATGATTATTTCATCTTTGTGCTAAAGTATATCCTGAGGATGTGATCTCATGATTAATTTAGTTCTCAGTCTTAATAAATTATAATAATTTTTTCTTTCTTTCTCGTAAAAGTTCAGCGAAATTATACTTTCGCGGACTGTTTCGCAGGGCGAAATTGCAGTTTTGTTTGGTACTTTCGCTTTGTGCGAAGTCAATTTCAACCAGAGTTTCGCCTGGCGAAATTGTAGCTTCGTTTGGCGAAACTGTAGCTTCGTCTAGCGAAACTCCAGGTTCCCTGTCTGCGAAACTATTTTCTATTTAACTCATTTTGCAAAATTATGTTCTTATTTCGCGTAATCGAAGTTTCGACTCCTTAGGATTGTTCCTTGACCTCCGTGTGCCAATTTGACATACTATGATTTTGTTATCGATTGACCGTTGTATCTTGCTCGCAAGTGAGTTTCGAACTCAGAACCATAACATAATCATGTTAAACTGTAACATTATAGGTCTATTCAATCAGGACTCTTTGGTACCTTAACAGTTCTTACTACGAATGTACCGATAGTCCAGCGAAACTGAACGAAACTTCAAGATTTTTTAGCGAAACTATGACATTATGCTGTCCGAGTGAACATAACAATTCCATTGACTAAACTTCAGTTTCACTGTGCCAAAACTATACTTATGGCCTGCCAAATCTACTTCACTGCCTTGCAGAAAAAACTAAAATCATTTATTGGCGAAACTATACTTTCGCCTGCCGAAACTAAAATTTATACTGCGAAACTATAGTTTCAGCCAGCGAAATTAATTTAATTCTTGTGTAATCTTTATTCTTTTCTTATCCTTATTTCATATTACCATTTAATACTTTATTCTAATGCATTTCATTTGTCTTTCATATTTAATGGCAAATCTAAAATTTGATGAGAGAAACAACATCACCGCCATCTTAGACGATACACATCCTAAAGCAGCTTGCTTTAGAGACTGCATTCGCTTGCTGCAAAGAACTCCTATTGCTTATGCTATATCTCATTCTACCACCATCTATGATCTTCACATCAGAGATTTCTGGAGATCAGCTGAATATGATACGAGAGGAAACACACAAAGGATTATTGCTAAAGTTTTGGAGAATGAGGTGATTATTACAGCTGAGACAGTCTCGAGGATACTAAGACTAGACAAAGATTCAGGAGAGGAAGTTTCTATGACTGACGCGGATGTGTTTGAGGTGTTTAAACGTATGAGATATGAGGGACCAGCCTTTGGCACACGAAAAGAGATCAAGAAGTCCTTCCTTTCCAAGGAATGGAGATACATAGCTCACGTCTTTATTATGTGTTTAGATCACCGTAAAGGTGGATCAGATGGGTTGAATGTAGACTGGGAAAAAGCCATGGTGTTATGTTATAGAGGAGAGAAGGAACACATTGCTAGGTTGATATTTGCATGTATGGGAGCAGAGAATGTGATGGCGTTGAAGAAGGATAAATGGCTTCTTTATCCTAGATTTCTTCAAATGATCCTTGATGATCTAATTCCTAATTTGCCAAGACACGGGGAGGTTAAAAGGCTGGTGCAGATAAACACCCGTATTTTCGTAGAATGTTGTGCCATCCGACATGATTTCAGTGGATAGATCACCCACCTGTGGGAAAACATGTATCCACCTAAAAGATGGAGTTATATCAAAAAGGTGGACGAGTCGGAAAATAAAAGAGCTGAGGAGACCAGGGCACAACAGACATATGTTGCTAAGAAAAGAAAAAGAAATACAAGGGAAAAGGATTATGACTTTGAAGAGGAGGTGAATGAAATCTGTGAGCAGGTAAGGGCTGAGAAAGAGAGAAGGTCAAAGAAGAAAGCTGATGTGGGTAAGTCTGAAAGAAGAACTAAACAGAGACACCAATCATTTAAAGATACCTCAAGGAGAGAGGAGAGAGGTGAATTAGATGAAGATGTGATTAGAGAGAGTCAAAAGGATGAGGTGATTGAAGGTATGAAGAAGATGTTGATGGATCAAAGCTTGTTGATAAAGAAGTTGTTTGAGAATATAAATCAGTTAAAAGTTGCTGCAGGCCTGCCCAATCAACTAACTCAATTTGAGTTAGATGATTTAACTGATACTTCCAAATACCCATTCCTGAATATGGATACATCCACCAGGGCAGGTGAGGGCACATCTGGTGCAGCAACTGAAGTGTGGGAGGTTCTAGAGTAAAGAAGAAGAATGAAACTATGGAGAATGTGGAGTAGATAATGGAAGCTAGGTTTGTCAATATAGGATTTGATGTAGACAAAGATTTGGTTGGTGAGGAGGTAGTGATGGAGAAATCTGTTGAAAGGGAAGTTGAAAAAAGAAAAAGGGCTAATCGATGAAGAAGAAGAAGATGATGAACAACTGCTTCACTGTGATTCAGAACCAGAATTTTATGAGGTTGAAGAAAGGCCATTAGTATATATAGCCAAAAAGGGAGACTTAGATAGAGATGTGTTTGAAATGCTAAAGAGGAATGGTTTGTCAATGAAAAAGAGCCTGAAGAACTAACTCCCATATTCCAAAACTTGGTAGGGTTGAGCAAAAAGGAGACTGACAAGAGAATCATTAGTTGGTGTTATAACCACGGCCTCAAAATGTTTATGATCAAGAGGAGAGGGTGTGGTATCTCTTACATGCACAAGAGGATGGCCTTCAAGACCTTACCCAATAGGATGTGAGGAGGCTGGCAACATTGCCGTTACTAAACACCTATCTTAGTGAAAGAGCCTCATTGTTGGAGAAGGAGATAAAAAATGGCTTGAATGAAAATTTTAAGTCCTTCGGAATTACGAAAGTGGAGAGAAGACGATCAAAGAAGGACAAGGACCGGGAGACGAGAGAGGGAAAGATTGTGCTAAGGGTGAAACCCCCAAAGACCGTGAACAGGGTCAGATTGGCAGATCCCCTCCCCCAACAACTATAGAACTTTGAGAAATGGTTTTATGACAACAATACGGGGGAGGTGGTGATCACAGTGAAGAATGGTGGTGAATTCCAGGTATTAGATCCAATGGAGTTGTTAAGTTTTTTGTGATGAAGACCTGCTGGTTCTTTGAGAGAGTCATATTAAAGCAGGTGTGGGTTATGAGATAAGAAAGGAAGCCAGTCCATTTCTGATTATGGCCAATAAAATCAGAGGTGTGAGGGCAGAGGTGAAGAGGCTTGCAAAAAGAGTGAGGGCGCAAGATGATCAAAACATGGACATACAAATTTTGACTAGGCAATTTGAGCAAGCTAGTGCTCATCCCAAAGGGGCTAATGAAGCAGGAAGAGACCAAGGTGAATCATTTGCTGAAGCCCCTAAGGAGGTTGTTGCGGAGCTATAGTGGACAGATCAAAGGCAGCGGGGGAGACGGGAGCTGACGAGACAAATCAAGACATTGAAGGGGTGAGTTCCAACCTAGGCGGAGTATTGAAGATCATGCATATGTTGGACTCACCTTAGATTAGATTGTTTATATTTCCTTGTATAGGTCTTATGTTAGCTTACTTCTGTATGTAGTTAGCTTTATTTTGTTTTGCAGTCCAGCGAACCTATGAGCGAAACTATAGTTCTTTCAGTGAAACTTTTGTTTCTGCCGGGAGAAACTATAGTTTTGGCAGAACAGTTTCGCTGGCAACGAAACTATCTGTGAAACTAAGACTGTTATATATATATTTAATCATTTTCATTGTTAATCAATCTTGCAAAACCCTAATTGTTTATCCTTGTTGCAAGTAACCTATGTTAGCAGTAATTTCATAGAAATATCATTGTGCTTTGTTGTTATTGAGTATATTGATCATCATTGTCTTACTTTGGTTGAATTGTTATTGTTCTCAATCTTCATCATCTTTCTTGTCTATTGTGTGTATTTGATATTGAACAATTCAACAACTCATCTGTACTACAAATCGATCAAATGGACCAACATAAATGTAATATATTGTACAAAAGTGGGTGTCGCCACCCACACCCTTGTTCCATCACCTTTTTCTCTAAGATTTTAGAGAAAGCGGAAGAACTCTCGAATTTTGAAAGATGGAGAAGAAGAATTCGGATTCTAGTACGTGTTTGATGTCTTGAAGTGTTCTTGACTGATTTTCAGCCTCGGGTATGTGCTTCTGTAATTTTGTGTGTTCAGTTATGTGTTTTGTCATGTATTAGGTGTTTGAACTCATTTGCATTCAAGTTTGAAGAAGTCGTACACGAAAGTTGCAAGAAGTGAGTTCTCGATCCCCGTTTTTACATGTATTAACTTGTTTTGGGGCTGGAAATACATGTTATAATATTTTATTAAATGTGGGAGTGTTCCCTTGTGGTATTTTATGTATTATGGGTGGGTGTATGTTTGGCATTGATTGAAGGTTATGTGTATGCTATATGCATGTTAATGTTACTTAGTATGTTAGAACTAGGCTAAGATCATGTTCAGTTATGATTGGGGATTAAATTATGATGTTAGTTACAAGTTAGTTGTTCATGCACAAAAATAGTACCCATGTGCCTATAAATTTTCCAAAATGCCATGTTATTTGCCCATGCGCCCATTGTCCGAACACCCAACTTCGCATGTGCCTAATTGAGGCTCATGCGCATAGGATTTTTGCCCAAGCGACTAAGTGTGTGTCCATGCACCTAAGTTACCGGACACCAATGTATTCCAATGCGCCTAAGGGCTCATACGCCCCTAAGTGCTCATGCGCCTATAATTTCCCAATGCGCTAAGTGTTCCGTCCGTCTAAGTACCCATGCGCCCATATATAGCCATGCGTCTACGTAGTGCCCATGCGACTAAAGACTTAAGAAAATATTCTAAATTTTGTGAAAAAGGAAGTTTTAGGTTATGAGTTGGATGTTCCTCGGGATGATGTATGATGATTATACAATGATGTGTGATGATGTTAGGTATGTTATATTCTATTATGTTTATGTTCCTTTTTACATATTATTATGTGGCTTTACATGGTATGTTAATGCCAATAAAGGTAAAGTATTATGTAATGAAAGCAGAAGTTAATGATAATGATAAAAGGAACGTAAAGAATGAATGAATGAACATTTGAAAAGTCTTGCAAGAAAATGAAAAGAGGTGCACACCAATGATGATCAATCACATTATCATTTAATGATAAGATCAATCATGTATTTCACAACATGTTGATCTAACATAATGTTTGGAGTATGCATTTGTGCTAGATATCAAGCAGACCCCAAGGAATGTTATGTCAATGCTTTAAAAAGGATTTACATATATCTCAAAGGCAAACCTGCACTTGGCATATGGTATACAAAGACTCGTGACATGACAATAACTACATAGGACGTAACTCAATTGGAAGTCCATATATGGTTGTTGTCAATTCTTTGGTCCAAGGCTAGTGTCATGGTAGTGAAAGAAGTAGCCAAAAATGTTAGTTTTAACAGTAGAAGCTGAGTATAAAGTAGCATCCTCCTATCGTTCTCAAGATCTCTTGATTTAAAACTATATGCTTGACTTTGGTTTTAACCTTTTGCACACACCAATACACATTGACAACACAGATGCAATATTTATCACAAACAACCTATGCAGGATCGTTGAAGGGTATAAGTTACAACACAACAACACAAAGAGGAGATAAAGTAAACTTAGATCAAACAGTAAACTGGATTAACCAAGTAATGACACATAAGAACACTAGTAATATAAGAGACAGAACACAAAGAACACAAGTATTTGGTTTTCAAGAATGCAGTATATTGCCTTCTCTATGTTCTATTACAAGTGTTACAAAAAGAATATTCAAAAGATACAAGAACATGAGATACTTATACAACATCCTATAACCGGCTATACTTTGAAAGCCAGCTGGATACAATTGACTAGACACACACAAAATCAATTGTAGAGTCAAAAGGTAGATTGCCTTTTGACTAGTGACTATGACATGCCATAGCTCATATCCTTATCTATTACAAAAAGGATAAGTACATAAAGTAGAAAGTTACAGACTCAAGACCTCAATGTACAGTTACCAAAAGCATGGACCTTTTCACCAAACTATGTTAGTTGGTGACTTGCAGAGTTGCAGTGGAAAGGTGTCCAGCTTTATGGAACAATACATCAGATAAAGCATGTTATTAAAAGTCTTCGGAAGAAATCTGTCTTCATGAACTTGAAGCTTCGGAGGACTTTTTCTATGAGGCTTCAAAAGACTTCATCTTTGGCTTCGGAAGACGTCATCTTTGGCTTCGGAAGATATTGGTCTTGGCTTTGGAAGATTTCACACTTAGAGTATTTCTGTTGCACATGTGAAACTTCTGAAGCATTCTACTTCAATGCACTTGTGCAGCATGCAGGAAAGACTAAAGATGTTTAGGTTGCATCAGCCTCTACATTAAACTCTACAACCTAGTTCACCACTCATGAACAAAACATATTGAGATAAGATATCACCTTTGAGGGATTCTGTTGCAAAAGGTTTAATAAAGTTGATAGAAGTACACTAGACAATCAATTGGCTGATTTGTTTACTAAGGCATTTAAATCAAGTCGATTTGTGTTCTTAGTTCAAGCAATAGGCATGATTAACTATGAATAACTTGTAAAGACAATATTAAATTATTACTGTTAATGACCATCTAGCATTTTCAATATCAAAACCCAAAAACATTTGAAATCAAACAAAAGTACAAACAGAATGATTTTTATTTGAAAACATCAAAAGGACAAAATTAAATAAGATCAATAAAATTGTAAAAAAATATCCCATTACAAAATAATAACATAGAATACAATGTGATATGATATAACTACAACCGATATGTTATTAGAAATGCAATTTAAAATCTATCAATTGTTGATATGTTAGTAGGCTCAGTTTAGAATTGAAGATACATGCTTCTATGAGAAATTAAACCTTTTCATTCCGCTATGAAGTTATCATCTTAAGGTATGGGTAAGAATTAAATCATTTAAGTGGCTGTGTGTGTAGTAACCTAAACACAACAGGTAACGATACTTTATGAATCCAATTCACCAACATAAGTTTATCCTTTATTTTACTATGAAACGAACTAGAGTAAACAAAGCACATAGTGCTCATGTACATAATCTAAAAAGATTTCCAATGAGGAATACATTCCGAACTGAATGAACAATATTGCCTATCTTGGATTACAATTAAAAGTATCCCAACAAGGATCAATTCCAAAATGTAGCATATAAAAAAGATCAATGAAATCCCAAAGGCATTCTTCTCACCTATAATAACATGAGATTTCATAACTTAAATGACCTACTTATGTAAGTTATAACAAACTTATACCATGCATTTCATGAGAGTGGTTGATCTATTGTGTTAGACACATATAGAATGATCAAAAAACACAAGAAAGGTAAATATCAGAAAATGTGTTAGACCCATTCGAGAAGATTGGATCCTTCTTAATGCATCAAGAGAAGGAAATACATATGTTTTGGATATGAACAATACTGCACTCACAAGTAATGAAACATGCATATTATCCAAGTCATCAGAAGATGAATCTCAGTTGTGGCATAGAAGGCTTGTTCATTCTAAGATGAAGAGCATGACTAAATTGGTGAAAAATGACCTAGTCATTGGACTACGAAAGAAAGAATTTTATTGTTCTAATTATTATTCATCATGTTATAAAGGAAAACAACATAAAGTGTCACATAAATCCAAAACAATCAACACAAACTCAACGCCACTCAAATTGCTGCACATGGATCTATATTGTCCAACCCATATGAAATGTATTAGCAAAAGGCAATATGGTTTAGTGATTGTTGATAATTCACTAGATTCACATGGGTTTTTTTTCTTAAAACAAAAGAATGAAACATCAGAACCATTAATGGAGTTTGTCACTAAGGTTGAAAATCAACTTAATCTAAAAGTTAAAATTTCATGAGTAATAGTAGATCTGAAATTAGAAATAATGTTTTAGATTCCTTTTGTAGGAATAAAGGCATAGAAAGGCAATTCCGTTCTCCCAGGACACGACAACAAAATGGAGTTGCTGAAGAAGAAACAGAGCTCTCATTGAAGCAGCAAGAACAATGCTAGTTGATTTATAATTGCCAATTACCTTTGGGTTGAAGTAATGAACACAACATGCAATATTCAAAACATGACCTTACTTGTTAAAGAACATAACAAAATACCATATGAGTTCTTATATAAAAGAAAACCTTCATATGATTCTTAGAGCTTTGGATGTCATGTATCAATTTTAAATATAAAAGAACAATTGGGCAAGTTTCAGAAAGAGCCTATGATGGTTTCTTTGTTGGGTACTCCTCACATATAAATCATATGGAGTTTATATTCCATAGCAAAACATACGGAAGAAACACCTAATGTATCATTTGATGAATCTTTATTTCCAAAATTTGTTAAAGGATCATCATGGTTGTTTGATATAGATATATTTGAATACTAGAGAATCTATAGATACATGTTATTCATATGTTCCTCCAAATATGAATGAAGTGTCATTATCTGCTAATCCTCCAAAACCATCACCATACTTATCTAGTATTCTTATCCTGGCACTTCATATCAAAATAATAGATCAGTAGTAGCTAACTCTGCATCCACAAATGTTTTTCCTGTATTCGGAGAAATGACAACTGCATCCGTAGATGTTCTCTAAAGATGCTACAATACATCCTAAGGAAACTGTGTTAGTAGATCATGAAAAAAAATTGTAAATGTTCCTATAACTCTTGTAGAAGTTGAAAACACATCTGTAGATGTTCCTACGAAAGTTGTTCACAATCCTGTTGACGCCCAAACTAAAGAGGAGGGATATCATTCAGCTTCAGTGGATCAAAATGATGAAGATCTTGACTACTTTGTTGATTCTCCATCTTAGCTGGATCCCTCTCCATCAATGAATATGACAAACTTGGAATCATCCATTCCAGTTGCATCTATTCCAACAACAAGAATCGTAAGAACCACTTGAAGCCAAGGTGGAACAGCTAACATTTGTCTCTTCACTTGTTTTCCTTCATAAGTGGTTCCTCCAAACATAATTGTTGCATTGAAGGATAATAGCTGGATTGAAGCAGCAAGAAGAGCTTCAACAATTAAGAAAGCTAAAAGTCTGGAATCTAATTGATCTTCCTAAAGGTCAATATCCAATTGGTATAAGGTGGCTTTTGAAGAATAAAGTAGATGATAGAGGTATTACTGTGAGAAACAAAGCGAGGCTGATAACACAAGGATATACCTAAGAAGAAGGAATATATTATGATAACATTTTTGCACCAGTTGCAAGGATTGAAGCCATAAGAGTATTTCTAGCCTATGCTTCATATAATAAGTTCACAAATTACCAAATGGATGTAAAATGTGCTTTCTTATGGGGGAAAATTCATGAGGGGGTCTATGTTGCTCAACCTACAGGCTTTGAGGATCCTCATTACCCACACAGGGTATACATGCTTGACAAAGCTTTGTATGGTCTCCATCAGGCTCCAAGAAAGTGGTATGAAACATTATCATCTTCTTACTCAAACATGGATATAAACGGGAATAATAGATCAGACTCTCTTTCTCAAATAAAAACATCAATATCTCTTGGTTTTCCTAATATATGTAGATAACCTTATCTTTAGGTCAACAAAAAATAGATTGTGTGAAGGCTTTGAAGGTTTAATGAAATCCAAATTTCAGATAAGTTCAATGGGAGAACTAACCTTTTTCCTTGGTTAAAAGTTCATGGGAAACCATATGACATCTTCATTAATCAAGAGAATTATATTCATCAAATCTTGTAAAGTACAATCTTACTGCTACTTCTTCATACAATACACCAGCATCCACAATAGACAAGATTGTAGCTGAACCTTCAGTAAAATCCATTGATCAACGATTGTATATATCAATGACAGGATCTTTAATATATTTATCTAAAATCCGACCTAACATAATGTTTGATGTGTGTGTTTGTACTAGGTACCGTTCAGATCGAAAAGAGTCATATCTGAATGGTATTAAGAGGATCTTCATATATCTCAAAGGGAAGCCAACTCTTGGGCTTTGGTATCCCAAAGATGGATATTTCAACCTCTATTCATACTCTAATAGTGACTTTGGAGGATACAACAATAACAGAAACTCCATAACTGGTGGATCTCAACTCAGAGGACGAAGACGTGTTTCTTAACAGTGCAAAAAGCAAACAAATGTATCTTTATCCATAGCTGAGGCTGAGTACATAGCTGCTTTAGCCGGTTACTCTTAGGTTCTTTGGTTGCAAAACCAATTAGCTGATTATGGTTACAATTTTCTTTAAATACAAATTCATATTGATAATTCAGGTGTTATGTTTATCATTGCTATGTAACAATATTTTATAATTTCCATCTTTGCAAATCATATTCCCTTTGGTTTGTGTAAACAATGACTCGGGTTTATGAACACCTTAGTATACATCTGTAACAAAGTAGTGAACAGATTATGATTATCTTCATCCTTCTGTATTGTGTAAACAAATACCTAGGTTAAAGGCACCTCTATTTATAGAAGTACAAACCTAGCTTTAAAAAGAATCTACTCTGATCAACTATATATTAACTTAAGAGCTCTTGCATCAAAGCTTTAATGATATTTTCAAATAAATCTCAAGATAGAACTTATAACTTAAGCACATAGTTTTTAAGTGTGAAAACATGATGAATTTACTCACAAATAGATGATGAACTCTAATGTGAATTGAATGTGGAGCCCATAATTGTCTATCTTTAATCATTTTCAAAAAATGATAAACAACATACCTAGTTGAACACATACTCATGTTTGAATTTATGTGAAATATTATACTTGCAATCAGCACAAAATTCATGTCACATATCATTAAACAAATTGAAATAGGAAGATGCTTAAAGTCATAGTATGATCTGATTATATGTCTATATATGCTTGTACATATATTTTTAATTCATTTTTGTTTATAATTTTACTTAATGTATTTTTTGTTCTGTTGCACAGACATCTTCCTTTCATGTTATTCTTCTAGGTACATTTATGATAAATGCATCAATTTTTCATTAATAAAACATTTAGTGTGGAGTAGTTAATGCATGAAATCTGAGTTAATCTTCTAAAAATTCAAATGAAGGAATTAGGACTTGAACACTAACTTAGCTACAAGATACATGAGGTTTTTCAAGTCAAATTATTACTTACATATTGCCATATAGACAAAGTCTACAAGATCCAAAAGCAAAAAATGGTTCTAACTGTTGATAGAATTATACAAACCAATAAGTTTCAAACTTCATAATTCAACAGAAGGGACATCACAAACTTTGGACATCAGAACAAGCCACAATGCATTTCTCTTATGAGCAGATGTTATAGTGCAAAACTTAAAACAATAAAAATATGACCATCCGTAGATTGGTAACGTATGGATGTGAAGATATTTTAAAGTATAATACATTTCCATACATTGGTAACATCTGGAAAATGAATTATACTTCATAAAATTCAGTTCCTTCAAGGTTACGCATCCGTATATGATCTACGGAAGAACTAGAATCTATGGAATAAATAAAATTCTAGGGAAGGGTAATAAGAAAAAAGTGTCCCACGTCATTTAATAAATGAAATTAATTAGCCCGAAGAAGTATAAATGATATTTTTAACTTGTTATTCATTAATCACTTTTTCAGAACACTTTTTCAACCTAGAAACACATTCACAAAAAGTTAACCCCTCTTTCCGCCAACATTCAAATTACCCTCATCAAAACATCAAACCATACACTAAACTTGATCTTTGATTCAACTCTCAATCATCATTTAAAAGGTAAAACATATCACAATCATCAATGATGAACTGCTTGAGTTGTCTCGACTCCTCATATTCTTATGTCTAAATTTCTGTTTTAACCTAATATTTCTCATTCTTCTGTGTAGATGGCTAACCGATTTTCCAGAGAACACAATGTCTGTGCAATCCTAAATGTCGACGACCCTGTGTTTTACGGGTGTCAAGAAATTATTCGTTACTTAAAAAGATCTAAGCTGTTTTATGCCCTGTCGAGGGAGCCAGTAATCTATCAAAAGCACATTAGCAAATTTTGGAACTCTACTAAGATCAAAAAAGATGGAGGTAATGAGGTATTTTATGCGGAAATTAAGAATGAAAGACTGAGAATGGATTATCATAAGGACTCTTGAGTTGAGTGATCAAGTGGAGGGGCATCCAGATGTCTTTGAACAAGAATACGTTGAGAATATTTTTGACTTGATAGGATATGATTGTGACTATGAAAGAAGTGAAATCAAGAAAAGGTGATTGTGCAAGACTTACCAGTTTCTATGTCAAACTTACCTAAAGTGTATCTCAAACAGGAAAATCGGATTAGATAGATTCTCAAGGCACATCTCTTTAGAAATCATTGGAATTTTTGCATGAAGAACATACAATTCAAAGTACATATTCGAATGATTGTGTGACCAAATTAGAGTATAGAAGACTAAAAAGATGTTCATGTTTCCAAGGTTCATTCAACTGATCATTAATGTAGAGTTACCTTCAATTGAAAGAGAAGGTGATGTATTTGTACATGCTCACCTAGGCTCGTACTTAACAAGATAAGTGCCAAATATGAAGGGGAGATAAGCCAATGCTTTCACATGTGGTTGATCCAAATGATGATGTTCCACAAGAGTTGGTATACAAATATCAAGAAGACATCTCTCTTGTAGTAATTGAACAAGCATCCCATTCTCCTCTACAATCACCTATACACCACCAACATATATATCCATAAGTACAATCACCTGCTGTTGAAAACACACTGCCTATCCCTCCCATTAACCCACAATCACCCATTCACCAATACCCTCCATCACCACCAATTCAATCACCTACAAGTGACCACACTTTGCTTATTTCCCTGGTTCCCTCCCAAGCATCAATCAACTCTGGTGAGACTAAACTAGTGTCACATGACAGCACTATACCACTATCAATCTCCTAATCACAAACACCTATCAACTCAAATGACACTAAACCATTTTCACCTACCATTCATCATCAACTCTATCAATATTCTCATCCAGAACTAGTATTTCTAGCAGTTTAATAAAACTCAAGCACTGCAAGTGCAATCTCAACTGAACTATTAAACTTGAGGAAGATGATGATGTTGTGCAAGTTGAGAAAACTGAAGAAGTATGTATGGAAGTGATTAGTGAACAGGATCAAGCAGTTAATGAAGAAAGTAAAAGTGAAGCTAATTATGTTGATGTTATTGCTTACCATGAATATGATCCTAGTGATGATGACATTCCTGTACGTAAAAGTTACATGGTAGCTGAGTACAACAACTTGACAATTAAGTCAAACAAGAGGTTAAAAAGGATAAGAGAGTTTAAAGTAATGACAAAGGAGAAGGAAGAGCTATTGAACAAAGGAGAAACATCAGTAAAGAGGTTAAGAGAAAATGCTTAGGAAAACAATGAAGTAATAGATTCCTTTCATGAGCTAGTCAGAGTGCTTAATGATTCTATGAAATATGAGAAGGATGAAAGAGAGAAGCTTAAATTGGTATTGAAAAAAGCAAACAACTCTCTGATCAATCAATCGGTTCTTCTGAAAAGAAAAGATAAATAAACTGATAAGCTTAAGATGAAAATTTGTGTTCTTGAATCAAGTGTTCCAACAACAAAAACAACAAAAGAATCTCTTGAAGCTTCAAAGGCAATCATTCCATACAGAAGGAAAAGACAATATTTAGGATAGACTAAGACAGAGGTGATATAAGTCAAAGATTCCCCAAAAAGAGCAAAAACTATGTCTCCATAACACACTCCTTCAGTAGATATGTTAATAATGAAGCCCATTTAACATGATGATACTGAGAGTGATGAAAATGGAAAGAACCTACAAAGATGGACTCTCCAAAAGAACAAAACGACCAAAAAGGTGATGAATTGCTAACAACAAGAGACATCTTGGAATAGAGGCCTTAATTAACAATGTTCATGACATTAATCAACCATGGATTTCCATATGACATGGTAGAAAGAATGAATATGACTGAGATGAAGGATGTGCTTAAAGAGTTCGAGCTTGCAAGATTCATGATTCCCAAGTGTAACTATGAAACCTTTACCATATTTCAATCAATTTAGAAAATCCAGAAACAGATAGGTCATAGTGATACAACCAAACTCATCAAATATAATATGACTTGTTGTTTGTAAAGTCATAATTACAAGATGCTTGAGCTAAAAGTGAGATCATTGGGAGAGCTTGGAAGGATGATGGAGCATGTGATGAAGGTAGAGTTAGAGACTGGGGTGAAATTTAGAACTGAAGCTCCAAATTCTTCATATGAACATCAGTTAAAAACTCCTACTAAACTAGTGACAGTGGAAAGCAAATATCAATATAAAAGGAAAAAAAGCTCATAAGAAAACCAAAGGAAGTGATACCTGGCAATGTGCAATAGCCGAAATTTTATAAAAGATGAGAAATAAAGAATAAAATTGAAGAACGAGAAAGAAAGGTAATTTAACCCAAGTTGACTGACTAAATGTGTAAAAATGACAAAATAATATAATATATTTGATGTACAAGGTAACATGACCTCCCATAACCTGGTACACCAACTTTAGCATTGGTTTCTAGAGAGAGAAAGAGCAGAGAACTCTCAGTTTTTGAAGAGGAAGAAGAAGAAGTCGAATTAAGATAAGAATTCAATGTTTTGAAGTGTTCTTGGCTGATTCTAGCCTTGGGTATGTGCTTATATGTCTTTTGTTTGTTGGTTTGTGTGTTTTAGTGGCGTTTTAGGTGTTTGAACTCATAGTGCATTTGGATTTGAAGAAGTCTATCCGAAAGAATGACAAAGGTGAGTTCTAGAACCCTACTTTTATATTTTTATCTCATTTTAGGGCTAGAGTTATATTTTAAAATGTTTTTATAATGTTGGGTGTGTATACCCATATGTATGTGTATGTGAATGTGCGTGGGTGCATGTTTGGTATGATTTATGGTTATGTTTATGTTATCAGGCTGTTTATGTTGCTTAGAATGTGAAAACTAAGCTTAGAACATGTTACAATTGGATTTGGGTCTGAATTATGATGACGTTAGGTACAGGTAGTTATCCATGCACCGGAACAGTAGCTCATGCGCCCAACCACCCAATGTCTAAGTGTTCTCAAAACGCCCAAAGCTCATGCACCCTAATAGTGCCTAGACTCCCAACAGTCCATGCGCCTAAGTCAGGCTCATGCGCCTGCATAGTGCATATGTGCCTAGAATGTTGCCCGAAATGACTAAGTGTAGGCCATTCGCTCGTATAGTGCCCATGCGCCTAGAAGTTGCCCCTGCACCTAAGTGTTTCCATGCGCCCGCAAAGTGGTCATACGCCTATATAGTGCCGATGCGCCTAAAGACTTAGAATTATTTCTGAATTTTGGGGAAAAGGAATTTTAGGCTATGACTTGGGATGTATCCGGGGATGATGTGTGATGATATGATGTTGTATGATGATGTGTGATGATGTAATGCATGATTATGTTATGTTTTCTTTATGTTCCTTATAACGTACTATTACGTGGCTTTACGTGGCTTTACGTGGTGTGATTATGTTATTGATTGTAAAGTATTATCTTAATGAAGCGAAAGAATTAAGATAATGAAAATGGAACATAACAAATGAATGAATGAAAGACTTGCAAGCAAAAGAAGGATGTTCACAACTCCATGGGAGTTGTTAGCTCAACTGTGTGAATTATATAGCATGCGATCTTAGCTAACGTATGAGGGTTCACACACAAGGGGAGTTAGTCTATGTGACTATGCGATACATGTGATTTCACACCCCAACCTCAATGGCGAAATCATCAAGATGTGAGGGTTAAGATTGTTCACAACCATACAATGCTATTATTTATTCCAAATACTATAAGCATAAGTTTCAAATGTAACATCAGAAACATAAGTCACAAACATGAAAATAGACGTAACATAAGATGCAAATAATCCAAGCCTATTCGTTTATTAAACTAGTTCCAATCCTAGATGTTGATAAACTTCAAAGATAGCATCAAACTTGGGCTTGTCCTGAAACATATTAAAAATAAAAGGTCAACATAATATTAGTGAGATTTCCCATATTTTCATAAATAAGTATATAAAAGATGACAATTCATGTCATAAGTAAGGCAACAAAGTAACTAGGGATGTATGACAAATATGACAATCAAACCTTGACTGTTTACAAAAATCCATGTTTACAAGATTATACAATTAGCTAAGTGTACTTGGATTAACCAAACAAGCTTGTCAGACCATAGATCTATGTCGTCGCCAGGCTAGCAATACTTAATGTTTGCACATATAATAGTAAATACATGGTAATTACTAAACTTCAACTAACCACAACAAACAAATGAATTGCCCAAGGGTTTACAAGAATCAAACAATTTTACAAATGCAATGGTTATAAGGTAACATGTTTCACCCCAAAGTGTAAAAATATAAAAAGGGGTATAGAAATACTCACTTGTTCAATAAATATAATTGATGATTAATAGGAATAATAATAGGCTTCGTTCCAACGTAAGCTGTCACAAGACACCTAAATATATAATTACAAGATTTAAGTTTAATAATAAGTTTAACGAATTAACGAGAACTAGGGTTCCAATTTTGCTTTTGGGGTTTTAATAATTAAATCCAACTAAAATGGTATATTTGATCATGTTTTGAGACAATGGAAATGAAATACACTATTTAATCATTTTAATAAAAAGAAAAAACATTTGTAATAAAGTCTAAGTATAGTTTAAATAAACTTACGTTTTTGTAAAAATAACCATTATTTAAACAATAATAATATGTACAGTTAATATTTGACCAAATAATAATGATTGTTTGAAGTCTATTTTATAAGAAAATAAAATAAATATATCATTTGTTTAAAAATAATTAATAAAAATATTAAGATATTTTTAAGAAATAAATTTCCAGAAAAATAGTTTGGTGGTTTTAAAAATTAACAAGGTTCATACTATTTTTAAATTAATTTTTATAAATTTTCTGTATTTTTAAGGGGACGGGTAAGTAACCAGTGAACCAAGGGCCATAGCTGGTTAGGATCCGGCCCTTAATTTTTATAAACACTATTTACAAGAAATCCCCAAATCCAATGAACCCTTCAATATTCTTGGATCAAATTGGACACTAATTCGATCCTATTAATGAATATATTAAGGGTGCTTTTGTTCCTCATGTTAAAACGAGTGTTTAGGTGGGTAACTTAGCTATTAATTGTGTAGATACAAGTCGTATGAGAGCTTTGGCTCGTGATTTTTCATTGTATTCCATTAGTTTTGGTGTTAAAAACGTACGTTTTAATCAAAAGAGTCACCACATTGCTTCAAAGGGCGTTTTCGATGTTTGCAGGCATTAAAGCTCTAATTTTTCATTATATGGCAGATTAGGTGCAGGACCGGCGAAAGGTGGTCACTTACAACACAAGAACACACAGAGGAGATTAACTAGACTAATCAAACAGTAAGACTAGATTAACCACAAGAGATGATACTAAGTACACAAGTAAATTAGAGACAGAACAAAATAGCAAAATACACAAGGAGAAGGTTTTCAAGATTGCAGTATATTGCCTTCTCAAGTTCTCTTACAAGTGTTACAGAGCATAAAGGAAAGTTACAAGTACTTGAGATACATATACTACATCCTACAATCGGCCATACTTTGAAGGCCACCTAGATACAACATAAAATCAATTGTAAAGTCAATAGGCAGATTGCCTTTTGACTTGTGACTATGACATGCCATAGCTCACATCCTAATATATTACAAAAAGGATAAAGTACATAAAGTAGAAAGTTACAGACTCAAGACCTCAATGTACAGTTACTAAAAGCATGGACCTTTTCACCAACTCATGCAAGTTGGTGACTTTACAGAGTTGCAGCAGAAAGGGGTCCAGCTTTATGTAAAGTATATCAGATAAAGCATGTATACTAAAAGTCTTCAGAAGAAATCTGTCTTCAAGTGTTGGCTTTGGAAGACTTTGTCTATGATGCTTCGAAAGACATAATCTTTGGCTTCGGAAGATATTAGTCTTGGCTTCGAAAGATTTCACACTTTGAATATTTCAGTTGCATTTGTGAGACTTTCGAAGCATTCCGCTTCAATGCACTGGTGCAACATGCAGAAGACTTGAAGTGTTTGTAGTTGCTTCAACCGTATCATGTATTCCTTACAAACTCCCCCTAGGTTGATGCTACCAAAACTCTTTGAAGACTTCAGATATCAACAGTCCTCATTATGATGTTGACCGTCCCTTTCTTCATGAGATGATCAGATCACTCAGACTCTCAAAATGTCTTCTCATGTCAAAAAGATCATGCAGAGGCAGATTGTGTCCTGCCATGTATAGACATCCTCAATGCATTCATCTATAATGACATGCCTTCTTTCCAGATTTGTGATGTATGTCAAGGACAAGATGGGTCTTCCTGCTACTAGAGGAGCTACTTGATTAGGAGTTGATGTAGCACCCTCTGGCTGCACATCCTCACGATATTATGACTCATCCTGAGGTTTAGAAAAGGATGTATCCTTCTTCTTCTTTGGCTTTGGCTTTGAAGTCATCCTTTTCTTTCTCTTTGTTTCTTTTAACTGAGAAGACTGGCCTGCAGCACCTGATTGATCTTCTTTGTCTTTCTCAGTTGGGTCTTCCTTTCTCACAGGTTCAGAAGGAGAGGGGGTCTGACCTTGATGTGGATTAAAAGATGAAGCTTGCTGAGATTCAGCAAGAGGTTCAGGTGTGTTGTCTCTATTTGTTCCACGTTAACCTCCACTTCAGGTGGAGCTTGACTTAGAGGGGAGTGTAAGTCAATCAGCTCTCCACTCTTGATCTTCTACTTGATTACCCTGATATGCTCATTCATAGTGGATAGAGACATAGGGCAAGTCTCCTTCTGAAGAATCTGTACAGCTTTAAGAAGCTCATCATCCTCTGCCTGTCTGTAGACTTCTTCATGCTCTTCTGGATATTGGCTCTTGACTTAGCAACTTCTTCCCTTAGCTTCCTTTTAGTTGTCTTTCTCTCCTTGACTATTTCAAGTTCAAGTTGTTTGAGATACTCAAACTCAACATAGTCATAGGATAATGGAAGAAGTGCATCTTCCTAATAGAGGCATGTGGCACTCAGGTAGTTGATCATCTTGATCCTGTCTTCTTCTTTGTCTACCTAAGTTTCTTGTTGAACCACATCCTCATGAACAGGACTTTCTTGAAATGGGGAGAGAGTGGGCACATGCTTATATAATCTTTTCTTTCTTCTTTCTTCTTTCTTTTTTCATTTGTACGAGTAGTTCAACATCTTCTGCCTCTTTCTTCTGCTTTGACCTTTCTTTGTCAATCAATTCATTTAACTCTTCTAAGGGGAGAGAAATGAGATTGTCTATATCATAGTTCCTGGTCTGCAAGTAGTTGATCCTGACTGCCCTAAACTAATCATCTTAAGTGTTTGGTCCGGGGGCAATCGTGATAGCGGTTTCTATGAGTCATGCAGACCTAGAAGAGGAACTTTCTCCCCTCAGCTTCCTTTTCCTCTCTCTCTGCTCCACCTCAATCTCCTCAGATGTCATCTTTCTTTTCCCTTTGTCACTTACAGACCTTTGTGACTCAGGGTGGAGAGAGCTTTGGCCTTCATTGCTTGATATAGCATCCAAGCTCTGGCCAGAGAGAGGTTGAGAAACACCTTCACCAACAAGTGTCTTAATAAGGTTATGAATCTCTGCAGCATTTGATGATGATGAGACAGGCTCTTAGGTTCTACCACTAGGCCTTCAGTCAAGGTTTCCCTTATGAACCTAATCTTAGGGTCGGCCTCAACATCCAATTGAACCACTTGCATAGGTAAGCTAGGAGTTAGGTCAATCACATCCATAGGTTCTTGTGTTCCTTGGTGAGCTCCTCTTAAAGGTCTCCCAACTAGTTTTTCCTTAAGAGAAGAAATCTCAATTTGCTCATCATTGACCTTGTTTTGCAAGGTAGTCACTTGAGATTCAAGGTGACTAACCTTGGAGACTAAATAGGTGCATGTTTTAGATAGTTTTTGCACCTTTAGCTTTAAATTCCCCTCATCTTCATCAGAAAATCATTGGGGGATGAGATGATTGGAGCAGAGTCCTTTCTCTCACCACCAACTTTATGTTCTTGGCTGCT
The DNA here is from genome assembly GCA_025506515.1 of Flaveria trinervia. NCBI lineage: Eukaryota > Viridiplantae > Streptophyta > Magnoliopsida > Asterales > Asteraceae > Flaveria > Flaveria trinervia. The sequence goes on along the minus strand of CM046448.1, from coordinate 89,722,850 downwards.
GGATTTCCTCTGCTTAGTGATAGCCTCAGTTGAGATGTTAGTGGGATGAGTTTCCATGGTTGAGGTCTTAATAATGGAATCTCTTTCAAAAGTGATAGCCTCTTCCATATGGAGATCCTGAACAAGTTCAAAAGTATCCACCTTAGTAGTAGGTGACTAATGTGGGCTAGAAGTAGGATACTCAGGAGCATTCATCACTCTTTTAGTAGGGGTAAAGAAGAGAGAATCATGGTACGCATTGAAACCTAGATCTTCATCAGTATAGAAGTCAAGGTTAGGGATCGATTGGTTTAAGTCCAAAGGCTGGGGATGGTAACTATCCCCTAAAGGTTTGTTGGAGCATATATATTCATATATAATGTGTTCGTCGCTTGTCGAATAGTCTAGGCTTAATATAATACACCTGATATATTGTAAACACATGAAACTGGGTCATTCGCAGGAGTATATGCGAATGAGACTCAGTCGTACGACTGAGCCATGCTAATGGACCAGTCGTGCGAATGAGACTCAGTCGTACGATTGAGCAATGCTAATGGACCAGTCATGCGACTGAGAGATGCGATTAGGACATTCGTAAGACTGAACATAAGTATGGTCCAGTCGTACGATTGAACTATACGCATGGTCCAGTCGTATGATTGAACCATATGCATGGTCCAATCGCATGAATGGGCCTAGTAGCATCTGATATGGGTCGAGGCCTATATATACCTGTTTCAATGTGTAGAGAGATAAGGGTTTTGAGAGGAGTCTGCCCAGAGCCTAGGGCTGCCGATGAGAGGGGAGATCATGCTCGATCTCCCCTTGCCAAGAGTCTTGATTCTTATGTTGTAACGAGCTTGTAATCGTTAGGTTTTATCAATGAAACCATTTATTATAGTTCGTGTTATTGATTGGCTCTTGGTTTTTGATGTTGTTTATCTTTCCGTCAAGAACACGCTCGAATGTTTACCGATCTAGCTGACTTCACAAGTGGTATCAAAGCCGGTTACTGCTGGAATGATCTAACAATCATTCTGGCAACCCGAGCTCTTGATTTCTGGATCTATTTCAAGTTCTTTGACGTTAAACCCACTTCGTGTTCTTCGTGGTTTGCTCAGATCTTGTTACGTGTGTTGTTTCTACCTTAAAATCGAACTCGAAACCACGTTCTGATAACCCTTTTGAATCTGATAATGTCTATTTTGATACGGTTCTTGTAAAATTCATTTGATTATGGTTTTGGTCAGCCTAGCAGCAACAGATCCAAAAATCTGCGTGCAGACCCGTTCATGCCACTGGGCCATGCGAATGGACCACTCATACGACTCCACCATGCTAATGAACCATTCGTACGACTGGAACATGCTAATGGACCATTCATACGACTAGACCGGTCGTATGTTCAGTTGTGCGACTGGAGCAGTTGTATGTTCAATCAATTTTGATATAAAAATTGTGTTTTTCACGCAAAAATGCAATCTTTTTATGTCAAACGTTGTTTTGGACGTCTCCAGATCATAAAGTTAACGTTTTTCCAGCATACGGAAATTAGGGTTCTAGAAACATTTGTGTTTTTGCATTAAGATACCTTAAACCTTCAAATTTTCAGGTTTTAGCAGCTTCAGTGGCACGATTGACTCAATCACACGACTGAATTCATACGCATCCCTCATATGCACGATTAGACTCATTCGTACATCCATTCGTACGACTGAATTGCCCATTCGCATTGCTCATCCACACCTATCCATTCCCGCGATTGAGCCATCCGCATTTTGTTCATTCGCATGCCTGAGTCAACCGCATTGTTCAATCGCACGAAGTGTTCAATCGCATACCTTCATTCACACAAGTTAAATAGTTTGTTCCAAAGTTTAAAGTTGATAATAATGGAAGATCAATATTTAGCGTTCACTGCAGGAAGGGATTCTAGGATTCAAAATTTATTGCTTCTAGAAAATGAAGTGGGAAATCATAACAAGCCCCCTAAGCTAATAACGTTAAATGATTATCCACAATGGAAGCAAAGGTTTGAGATTTACTTAAATGGATTAGATCCCAATCTGTGGGAGTCGATAGAGACAGGATATAGCATGCCTGTAGGTGCAGATGGAGTCAAACTCACCTTAAGCGGTATGACTGATGGACAAAAAGAAAAATACAATGCAAAGAAGAACGTATATGTGTTGCTGACTCAGTCAATTCCTAAGGACATTTTCCATCAATTTTTTTAGAACAAGCAAGCTAAGAAGCTGTGGGATGCATTGGAAAAGAAGTATGAGGGAAATGCATCGTTAAAAGCTCTGAAGGCTAAAGCGTTGAAGAAGGAGTTTGACAACTTCTCGTCAATAGGAAAGGAGAGCTTGGATGATGTCATTGATCGTTTCTACCATATGATGAGTGAGCTACACACTCATGGAGTCACTACTTCAATGGAAGACAAAGTTTCAAACTTTGCAGATGGTTTGCCTGAGAAGTGGAGTTCGTTTGTTTCCAACCTCAGACTGAATGATATGCTAGCGAAGTTAGACATCAACGACTTCATTCTGACACTGAGGGAGGAAGAGTTGAGGATGAAGTACAGGGCCCAAGTCTTAATTTGATCAGAATCTGGCACTGTACAACTCAACCCCACAAGCCAAAATGTCTGGAGCACCACTTCAAACGGCGTTTGTGTTGAGTTCAGCTGGTTCATCACAAGCTACTACTTCAGGATCTGACATGTCAGGGTCGTCTGGTACCCAATACATAGCACCTGAAGCAAATGCTACAAAACTGAAGACTGAGAATCTCGGGAATGTGACAGTAGATGTAGCGAAAGAGCACATGGATCTCTTAGCAGCTGTTGTCCACTCCTATGACGGGCTAGTTTCTAGGAAAATTGGGAACTGCCATCTGGTAGACGAGGACTACGAGCAAGTAGACGAGACAAATTTAGAAAGAATAGACATCATTTGGGCCTTAGCAAGTACTGTTCGGAGAGCAAAGAAGTTTGTCAACAAGACCGGACAAAATCTGAATGCCACTAAGGATACAACTTCTAGCTTTGACAAGACAAAAGTTACCTGCTTCTACTGTGGGGAAAAGGGTCACATCAAATGTGAATGTGTGAAGCCCAAGAAGACGGGAAATGGGAATCCATTCTCATCTTTCACTTGTTAGGATAAGCTCACAAGAAGTCCTACTTCATCGAGCAAGGATCCTAAAGCCTTACAGCTCATGATGATGACAAGATTGGAGCTTTCAGTATGACTTGCGGACAAAAAGTAAAATACAATGTAAAGAAGAAAGTATTTGCATTGCTGACTCAGTCAATTCCTCAGGACATTTTCCATCAATTTTCTGAGAAAAAGCAAACTAAGAAGCTATGGGATACATTGAAAAAGAGGTATGAGGGAAATGCATCGTTAAAAGCTCTGAAGGCTAAAGCGTTGAAGAAGGAGTTTGACAACTTCTCCTCAATGGGAAAGGAGAGCTTGGATGATGTCATTAATCGTTTCTACCATCTGATGAGTGAGCTACACACTTATGGAGTCACTACTTCTATGGAAGACAAAGTTTCAAACTTGCAGATGGTTTGCCCGAGAAGTGGAGTTTGTTTGTTTCCAACCATAGACATAATGATATGCTACCGAAGTTAGACACTAACAACTTCATTCTGAAACTACAGGAGGAAGAGGTGAGGATGAAGTACAGGGCCCAAAAGTCTTCATATGATCAGAATCCGGCACTGTACAACTTAACCCCACAGGCCAAAACGTTTGGAGCACCACTTTAAAGGGCGTTTGTGTCGAGTTCAGCTGGTTCATCACAAGTTACTACTTCAGGATCGGACACGTCAGGGTCGTCTGGTACCCAATACATAGCACCTGAAGCAAATGCAACAAAACTGAAGACCGAGAATCTCGGGAATGTGACAGTAGAGGTAGCAAAGGAGCACATGGATCTCTTAGTAGTTGTTGTCCACTCCTATGACGGGCTTCTTGCTGGGAAAATTAGGAACTGCCTCTCGCAGACAAGGACTACGAGTAGGTAGACGAGACAGAGTTAGAAAGATGGACATCATATGGGACTTAGCAAGTGCTATTCGGAGAGCAAAGAAGTTTGTCAAGAAGACCAGACATAATCTGATTGCCACTAAGGACACAACTTTTGGCTTTGACAAGACAAAAGTTACCTGCTTCAACTGTGCGGAAAATGGTCACTTCAACGTGAATGGGTGAAGCCCAAGAAGATAGGAAATGGGAATCCATTCTCATCTTTCACTCGTCAGGATAAGCCCACAAGCAGTCCTACTTCACCAAGCAATGATCCTAAAGCCTTAACAGCTCATGATGACGAAGGACAAGATTGGAGCTTTCAGTTTGTATCTTCGGGAGAATCCAACATCGCTAGTGTTGAGGATCTAGTTGATGACTCAGTAAGCAAAGGTGATATTGCAGTGGAACTCGCAATGTCAAATGTTGATGAAACTGCAACAATAGTTGATCACCTGCCTGAATAAGGGACAAGTTCAACAAATCCAGAATCACTAGAACCAGAAAAGTTAAACACTGCTTGATGGCTGATTCAACCTCACCCTCTCAGGTAAGTACCACTACTCAACTTTTCAATAATCATTCTTTTTCTGATTGTAATAAATTTAGGGAAAGCATTGATATGAAATTTTCTTGGTTATTAGACCATAATTATAACTTAGTAAAGGACTTACAACTGTGCACTGAAGCCAATAGAGTCTTAAAACAAAATGAGCACAGCTATAAAGAAAAGATAGAACTCTTGAACAAACAGCTTAGGGAACTGAAGTTGTAGCCTTTAACCAAGCTAGTGACATTAAGTTCTATCTAAACTCCCTAGAAGACACTAAGAAACAAAAGGCAGTTTCGGAAGTAGAAGTAAATTCATTAAAACAAAAACTGCATAGTTGGACAAGTTCTTCTCACATTGTCCAACACTTAGTGAGAGAGCGCAATAATGGGGAGGGTTTGGGATATAAAGTGGTACCACCACCACATGAGACCTTGATGAATGCAAAAATTAAACCAATAAATAAGAACCAAATCAAGGATCATGTGGTGTCCATTCCTCTTGTAAGTGATCCAGATTCCACATGTAAACCAAATGAATCTGTCACTAAACAAAAGGATGCCACTTCAAAATTAAAAGGTAAAATGCCTTGTGTTAATCTGGACGAACAATTTGAAAAGTTTAAAATAAAGTCTAGTTCAACAAAGTCTATTTTTGAACCAAGAAATACCAAACAAATTAACCAATCAGGTGCTTCATGTGTAAGTCTGTTAGGACCTGGTATTTGAACGAAATACCTAGAGATTAGCGTGTAAACCAGATCAAATAGTGCGGAATCATATTTGATTGGCGATCCAATCAGTGAGAACACACGAAGAATCAATCAAGAATTGAAACTAACGTTAGAAATCGATTGGGAATCGATCTAATGTGTTCTATGAACTTGGAGAACGAATTGTGAGGGTTTTGGACGGCTAGGGTACGTCTGGAATCGTAGTTAATCAAAATCTCTAATTTTTCACGAATTGGTTTGTATTTATAGGTTGGTATTATTCAATTGTGCGACTGAACCATTAGCATGTTCAGTCGTGCGATTGAACCATGCGGTTAACTCATCCGCACGACTGAGTGTTCAGTCGTGCGACTGAGCCCATCTTATGTGTCAATCATACGACTAATCCAGTCTCCTGGTTCAGTCGTGCGACTGAGTCATTCGTATGAAGTTATTCATGCTTATGGTCCATTCGCATGGACCATTCGCATGAGAACTTCATTATGTTAAGTTTGAATGTATTAATTAATAAACATTATGTGTAACCATTCAAACAATCACTAACCCAATTAACCAATTTAATATCGACTCATTAATGAAATATTAGTCATTACAAATCACAAACAACCAATATCATTTCATTAATCGTATCAAATTACACCAGAATCAGATAAACAAGATCTATTACATTTCATATCATGATCTAGGGACATACATGTATCAACAAACTCCCCCTTGGACGTACATCTCTCTAATCTCTTGTTTTCTGTGTAACCTCCTTGTATTTCTTATACTTCTCCTCTTTTGTGACTCCCGTGTGAATCTCAAACGCGAAACAGAGTCGTATAACGTTCTAGAACTGGAGGGCTTGTACAATATCTTACGTATCATAGAACAGTGGCCACTTGTATAGCGTATAGACATCACTTTCCGACAAGTTTGTCAGCCACATCGGGTCGAATACCCTAATAGTATCCATTTGTCCCTCTTTGCTTAGGACTATGACCGCTTCAGCTATTCTCCAATCGTAGTACTACCACTTAAAGTGTGGAGTGAAATCCTGTGGCATTTCCCTGAGTGGGATTCTTGACATTGTGCGCCAAGGATTCCTCTTCAACACTATCTTAAGCTTGCCAGTAATGGCATAAACCTCAGACCTTCTGATATACCTAGTAGGCTATTGGGGTCTGAAGTTAACCCATCTGGTGTGGTACTCCTTCTTTAGGGCAGCCTCAAACCAGCCTGACATCTTCCTCGGCTCAGCATACAAAAGCTTTAGTTTGGCCAGCTGGTTGAGCTTATAACCTGGTAGAGTCTTCAGATCATGTGGGAATCTGAAGTACTCTATGCCCTGTTCTCTCTTAACTGCATACGCATTGAGATCTTCAAAGTACGCCCATGCCATGATCCTTCCTGACACCTTGTGATGGTTATTGACTCTATAGAGTTTGGTGTAGGAATCCTTCTTTGGTGCAGTACGTTGGGCTCTAGTTTCTTCAAAACATGCAGCCCACTCAGCCTTTCGAATGTCGACATCATCATTTGAGGCTTGGGTTGTGTCTTCTGCTTTCTCTGTTTCTTGCTCCATATTGTTCAACACCTCAATAGTATCGCTGACAAGGGATTCACCCAGATTGGGGACCACATTACCCTCATTGTCAGCGTACTGAGGGTAATCCTCAGCAGTGACATCTTCATCTCTACATCATCAACATCGTTGAGCTCTTCGTCACTAGTCGAATCGCATGTCGGAGCATCTTTTACTATCTCATCTGGATTTAGCTTGAAAAGCTCTGCAAGTTGCTCATTTGATAGGTCATGAATTATTTCCCCTTCTTCAGGGGTATAATTCACTGACCTCCTGACAATCCCTTGCAGATCAAGAATCATTGTTAGCTGAGACTTAACCTACTTAAGGGGAGCAATATCAAACTCATCTCTTTGGTAATTTTGATCCGTTTGATTTAAACATTCCACACATAAATCATTAGTAATTAATCAAACAGAAATGCATTAAAGTAATATAAACATTAAATACATTGTGTTCAATATAGGATTCAAATATAAAAGGAAATAAATACATAAACATCTAGTCTTTACTTTTATCTTGTATCATTGCTTCATCACTTGGAGGAGCAGAGGTAGAAGCTGATTGATCTTGTCTGTTCTTTGTCCTTTTCTCTGACCTGTAGCAGGGGCCGATGCAGGTGCATCCCCTCCTTCTGCTTCTTCATCATCGTCCTTCTCCTCTGTCCTATCTCCTTCTGTATCTTCATACTTCTCAGTATCACTCTCATCATCCTCATCATTATCTTCATCATCATCATCTCTGTCTCCTTCCTTGATCTTCAATGGCTCCTCCTTAGATCCTTTTAGTTTTAACAGGATAATCTTCTTTGCCTTCTCCAACTCCTCTATTTTCTTGCTTGATGTGACATTTTGAGCTTGGAGTTGGTCCATCTTGGCGCTCTGAGCAGCCATATGCTGGGCCTGCTCCTTATAACTCGAGCTTGCTCTGCAATTTGGTGAGATTGTGCAGCAGTCAGGTCAGTAAGCTGGCGGATCTGAGCTGCCTTTTCATCATCAACAACCAGTAAGCGCATCACCATTCTGTTAAGCGCTGACAACTGTTCCTCTACCCCGATTGGAGGTAGAAGAGATCCATAAGTATGTGAGGGATGGGCTGAGGGTATTGCTTGGTGTGACGTGGTGGTGGAGGTGGCTGTAGTGAAGATAGTCTGTAAAAGGTGGAGGTGATGTGGGAGTAAAGGATATGGTGGTGGAGGGAATCTGTACTGTGGTGCGAGGTATGGTGATGGCTATGGTAGATGTGGTGGATGTGGTGGATGTGGTGGTGTGGTGGATGTGGTGGATATGGTGGATGTGGTGGCGGTGGTGGGCATGTGGTGGCTGTGGTGGTGAGGAAGGTCACCCGACGCTTCTTCTTCTTCTGACCATGGGGTTTAGCCATTCTCTTCCTCCTTGTCCAGTTGAGGTGGAAGCTCCCCCTACAACCCTGCCTGGACCCCGGTGCATAGCTTGGGTCAGTTTCAGTATCTCAAAGTCTCTCGGGTGTTCCAACCACCCTTAAACCATGTTCTGTGGGAACAACTTTTCTTCCCCAGTTCACGTTAGGGGCTCCTCATCTGATTCATCCTCCCCCTCCATGCGAAGAACAAATCCTGATGAAATCCCGCTGACTCGGTACTTCTCCTGCTGGGACGAACACCAGAGGTACAGAATCAGACACAGTGCCTCTGGTGGAATAGGCATATCGTCTCCAACATCCCCACTGTCATCATCATCCGAGTCATGAGTGGGTAGAGCTATCATCGTGACGCCACTTTCTCTTTTTTGGCACCACGTAGTCATCCGGGCAAGATGACCAAACAACCTCCTAACAAGAGGTTTCACTTGCTTTCTCCTGTACACTGTCATCCCCCCAGGGTAGTATCATCCATCACCTCCAGGACTACCGCATCCTCCTTTTCCTTTGGCAGGGAGGGAAGCTTCTGATCTATGATCATCTGCATAAACCCGGGTACATACAGAAGGCTTCCTTCCCTTTCCCCTCGATGTTCTCCACCAGATAGGTGAAGATCATCTTGGAGAAGCTGAACGGATGGTTCAGCACCAACGCAACGTACGCGTTCTTCATCTGGTCAAACAGCTCATCAAAACCACCCTTTCTGGAAGCTATGAACTTGAGCAGCACATGCACAAGATATTTAAACTGGGGACAGAGGTTACTCTTATTGAGTACCCCAGAATTGATGTCCCCAGAGTATTTGGCTCTAAGAAAGCATCCTCTGACTGTGAGGGGGTGTAATCAAGTCGGACAATCAGCGTCATCCCCCAACTATAGTACGATCGTTAGATCCTCCTCTGAAATAGTAATAGCCTCTCCAAATATGGTACTTCTGATGTAATGAGGCTCAGACGATCTATCAACTGTAGCGCCTTCCCAGAAGGCTTGCTGAATGGATCGATACGGAGTGCAAGGAGTAGATATGGCATGTGCAATCGTTGATCTAAGTAGAAATGAGATTATGCCAGAGAAATCAGCAGCGTTTCTGGATGTCAAGTCCAGATGAGCACATATATTGTGGTTTGTGCTCATAATCCATCGACTCGCCATCTGTTACACAAGATAGTAACATTAGTACCATTGGCTAAGAAAGTCATGAAAACTTAAGCTTCAAGAAAATCTTTCTGTCATGTGATTGAGATTGTGCGACTGAGGTTCAGTCGTGCGATTGAACAATGCGAAAGGGGTTCAGTCGTGCGATTGAACCGTGCGAATGGGACTCAGTCGTGCGACTGATCCCATACGTACACCTAAGTGTGCGACTGGGCTCCTACGTATATACCCTCATGCGGTTACTCCAGTCGTGCGACTGAACTTCATACGCATGGTTCAGTCATGCGTTAAGCAATTTGAGCCCTTCAGTCGTGCGACTGAAGTTCATCACTCTGTCCATTCGCATGATGTACTGACTGTTCAATTCAAAATCACTTTTTCACCATTTTTGATTTTTAGACATCGTTATCTGGTTCATTTGACTCGCAATACATTCTTAAACACCTAACATCATTACTTTCGTTTGTTTGAGTCATTTAGGTAGGTTATTTAGTCACTTAAGTCTCAGTTACTTTGCGAGTCCGAATGTACCGATTTTTTCATCAAATTTAAAGTTATGGGTGTATCTATACTGTAAATTACCTGTAGAGCCGATGTAGATGGTCGGTAATCAAGAAACGGGGGGTTTAGAGATCAATTGAAATTTTTGCAGAGTTGGGTTAAGTCGTGCGATTCAGGGTGATTTTGAAGGTGGTGAGTCTGTGCGACCGACTCCCCTTCTATTTATATTAACCCTAGATTCAATCGTGCGACTGTGCTCATACGCACCTTTCAGTCGTGCGAGTGGGACTCAGTCATGCGATTGGTTCAGTCGTCCTTCTTCAGTCGTCCGACTGAATCTCAGTCGTGCGACTGACTCACTCATTCGCCCTTAATCATCCGACTGGGCCAATCGTTTGGGCCATTCGGTTGAATAGTCCATATTCAAGGTCCATTCGTACGAATAGCTTCCATTCCTATGATTGGTCCATACGGATGGTCCATTCGTGCGAATAGGTCATATTTATAACTTTTCTGCCAATTTGAATATTTAACTTTTAAATTCCTTTAATTGCAGAAATTTACGTTATGAACAGTTGATCATCTTAGACATGATCGTTTTGACTTGAAAACCTTTTTATCACCTCAGACGTGACTGATTAAACTTTTAACACATATGTCGTCATCTCAGACATGACCCTGTTAGTGAGTTGATCCCTTACTGATTTTCCTGATGTAATCCGACAAAAAAGAAACTAAAACGACTGACTAAATTAGAAAATTAACTAAATAAAAATTGTTTTTGCTTTTTGTGAGAGATAAGTCCTGAGATGGAAATCTACTAGATTTGGTTCCGGAATAGACAGCTTTAACTTAGATTGACCATACCTGGACCAATTCAATTTTGGAATCATACAGGCAGTTACAAATCAGTTTGGACTTGTTATAAAAATCTTTTGATGCTCAATTCTTGGTGTTCATCCAGAGTCATTTGCAACTTTAGGAAATCATACTGAAACTCTTAGATTACCACATTGATTCAAACTTTCAAGAATTGCAGCCACAATGATTGTCAATATGTTTGTCCACTTAAATCCATACACAGACTTTTGACCCAAACTGGTGATTGTTTTAGGTTTAATTATTCAACTAACATTTGTGGATCCCACACTTGTATGGTAAGCAACATTCCTCAGGAGCTTTTGAGCGGTCTACGGGTATTATACAAGGAGAGACTATTCTTAGAGCTTTCAAAGAGAAACCAGTCCTCATGGCAGTGCCATCGCACAGCAGAGAGGCGGCAAACAACGATGAATTCTAGAATATCTAGGTTATGCTTATCCTCAGGTCAGTGCCATCGCACAGTAGAGAGGCACACAACCTATCTCCTTGTTAGAGCAGCTAATTATATGTTGCCCAAATGCACCAACAACATAATTCATTAGCTTGATAGCATTTTTATTTCATTTTTTTCGTGCTTTGCTCTATTTATGGTCATCCGCACACATTTGTGGCGTTTACATGCTCATTATCCTTATTGGAATATTGTTGATTGTGTTAACCAGTGATAAGATAGGAGCCCACAGTCAGTTGAACCACTTAGTTTGATCTTGAGATCACCAGTCAGGTCTAATCATCTATTGTGTTGAATCTACCGAAATATCAATTGTGGTCAAGCAACCTCTAGGTCTACTCTCATTGTGTTACCTTAAGAGTTACAAGTTTTTCTATCATCTTCCTTTTATATTGCTTAGACTACACAGACTTATACTTGAATTTTTGCACCTTTTCTAAATTAAATTTCAAAGTCCCTCTTGATTTGTTCCTGTGTTACTATCATATTCCAAAGGGTTTGAATCGGTATCACAGATACGATCTACTTATATCAGCTTTCCACTCCTTCTACCTCATTTTTTTTAATGTTAACTTGCTGACTTATTCTCCCCCTAAAATACTAAAATCATAACTGGTTTAATATTTTAGGATTTTAATAAACAGCAAGATAACATGAGTTAAATTAAACAGACTAAAATAAACAAATAAAATAAAAGAAAAACTAACTAACCTACATCGGACTACACATGATCATTATCAGCATAACATCACTTTTCTTTTTAACGCCGTTGACCTCTAGCAATATTGAAAACGTGGTTTATCAAAGGCTTAGTATAGAGGTCAGCGCGTTGAAAATCAGTATTAATTTTTACCACATCAATTAAGTTCTTTTCAAAACAGTCTCTTATGAAATGGTATTTAATACCGATATGTTTGGTCTTAGGATGTTGGACCAGATTTTTAGTTACTGCAATTGCAGCAGAGTTATCAACACAAATAGGAGTAGAGGAGACTTTAAACCGTAATCCCGCATTTGCTGTTGAATCCAGATGATTTGTGAACAGCAACTTGCAGCAACAACATATTTGGCTTCACAGGTGGACAATGCAACGATGTCTGTTTCTTACACTGCCAAGTAACTAGTCTTCTCCTAAAGAATTGACACCATGCGGATGTAGACTTGTAATTCATCTTGTAGCCTCCATAATCCGAGTCACTATACGCCGTGAGCTCAAAATCATCATCATGAGGATACCATAACCCAAGTGTGGGTGTACCCCTTAGATAGCAAAAAATCCTTTTGACCCCAATCAGATGATTGACCTTAGGTTTAGCTGATATCTAGAACATAAACATGTAGCATACATGATATCAGGTGTTGACGCAGTGAGATACATGAGGGATCCAATCATCCTCGGTACATCGTGGCATCTACAAGATCTCCATTTCATCAGGTGTTATGTCATGATGTAGCAAGTGGAGTACCCAGCAGATGCATTCTCCATGTCAAAGCGATTGAGAATGTCTCCTACGTACTTGGTCTGATTAGAAGATCCCATTTGGTGTTTGATCCACCTGTAGCCTGAGAAAGAACTTCATCTCCCCTATAGCACTCATCTCAAACTCTTAATTCGTAACTGCTTCAAACTCTTTGCATAACTCTTCGTTCTTTGAACCGAAAATTATGTCATCAACATAGATTGTACGAGCAGTAGGTGCCATCTTTCTCTTAATGAACAACGTGCAGTCAATAACTCCCCTGCGAAAGCCGTGTTTCACAAGATGAGTAGAGAGTTTCTCATACCAAGCTCTTGGAGCATGATGGAGCCCGTATAAAGCCTTGTCAAGCTTGTAGACTCTATCCGATGATAAGGATCTTCAATCCCTCGGGTTGACTTACATAGACTGTTTCTCTGATTTCCCCATGAAGGAATGCACTCTTCACATCTAATTGATAGACTTTAATCTCATGTACGATGCATAGGCAAGGAAGATACGAATGGCTTCCACCCTTGCCACGGGTGCAAACACCTCATTGTAATCAATTCCCTCGACTTGGCGAAAACCCTGAACCACCAGTCGAGCTTTGTTCCTGATAATGACCCCTTGGTCATCCTTCTTGCATTTCAAGACCCATTTGGTGCCAATGACTTTAGCACCTTTAGGTCTATCAACCAGAGTCCATACACCTAACTTCTTGAACTGAAGAAATTCTTCTTTCATTGCACTCACCCACGCCCCATCATTTAGTGCTTCACTGACGTATTTTGGCTCAAACTGTGAGACAAAACACCGATAAGCACCATCATGAATATATCCCTTCTCCATAACTGAGGCGTAATCAGCTGAGTATAGCTGGTTTCGGGTTTGTACTCCTGATTGACATCTCCAATGACATTGTCTAAGGGATGATAGACGTTTAGTCGTGATCCTGGAGTAGTAGGAACAGCTACCTCAGAGCCAAGAGTATGAACATTTGGTTGTATCTGAGGTACTTGGAGTTTGAGGCTCTGAAGTCGAAGGTGCATCATTGGTAGATGCTTGTGGACTTTCAGGAACTGGAACCTGTTCCTCCTGATTGTTCTGGTTATCTTCTTCAGCTTCATCTTCAGAGGAGGATTCACTGTCGTCGACCACTCCCCCTGACTGAGTAGATGATTCTCCCTGTGAGCTAGATGTTGGTGTATTCAAGATACCATACATCATTCGTGTAGCTAACTCGTCATCCGAGGGACAGAGAGGGATGTTGAAGGACTTGAAGAATCCATCATAGTCGAAAAAGTAGGCGGGTCCTTTGCCAATAGGTGATGTGGTAATATCGTCGTCAACATTACACCACACTTCTACTAGACCCGTTGAGTTGTTGTAAACTCGCTTGTTCGGTATGTTGTATCCTAGAAAGATTCCTTCTTCGCCCTCTCGCTGAATTTTACCTCTTGTGTCTTCTTTAGAAGTGTGCACGGCACGCCAAATGGTTCGAGATACTCCAAGTTCGGTTTGCGTCTTTGTAGTAGCTTGTAACATGTCTTTCCGTGGCGCTTGACTATCAGGACTCGATTCAGTGTATAACATGCATTCGCCACTGCCTCATTCCAGAATTGGATAGGCAGTTTTGAGTCTGCCAACATAGTCCGTGCTGTCTCTATCAAGCTTCTGTTCTTTCTCTCAGCAACGCCATTCATCTGAGGTGTGTAGGCAGAAGTGAATTGATGCACAATTCCCTTTTCTTTGCAGTATGCCTCCATCCACTGGTTCTTGAATTCCGTTCCGTTGTCTGAGCGTACTTGTCTAATTTTCAGCTTGTAGAGAGATTCCAGTGTGGTTACCAACTCCTTGAATGACTCAAATGTTTCTGATTTGGATTTCAGAAACATTACGCAAGTGAACCTTGAGTAGTCATCAGTGATCACAAAACAGTACAAGTCGCCTGCAATGCTCTTTGTACTGACTGGACCAAACAGATCCATGTGAAGAAGTTCAAGTGGAAGTTCTATTGAATGAACTTTCTTTTCCGTATGAGACTTCTTGTCTGTTTGCCTTTCTTGCAAGCTACACAAAAGTCAGGAAGCTGGAAGTTCTTGACATTAACCCCTCTCACCAGATCCTTCTGAATCAAGTGATTCATCTTCCTTTGACTAATGTGTCCCATTCTCCTATGCCAGGAGATGGAATCCTTTGCAGTAGCTTTAGATAGAAAACACTGAACCTCATGATCCATTGTAGAAGTTGTTGACATATCCAAGACATAAAGATCTTTATATCTTGAAACAGTCATCAAAACTTCGTCCTCTGGGATCACATAGTCTTTCTTTAGTACGTAACACTTCTTGTTGTCAATGATGACTTTAAATCCCTAATCACATAGTTGGGAAACATAAAGTAAGTATTTTGTAGTTGTTGAACGTGGTTCACTTTATCAAACTTAACTTTCTGATTCCCCACTTCTCCCTGGGCTGTGATATAGCCACCCTTGTTTCCAGCAAACGATACATGCCCTCCTTTTATTTGTTTGACATTTGATAAAAGAGCTCTGCTTCCTGTCATGTGCCTGGATGCTCCGCTGTCTACTATCCACGTGTTAGTTTCAGCACTGTATCGAACACCTTGCACACACAAAGTAAAGGATTAGTTTGGGTTAGGAACCCAAGCCTTTACTGGCTTGGGTTTCCTAGAGGCATCACACATCATAAATTCTACCCATTGACCCTTAGAGGAAGAGGGTAGCTCAGGTTCCTTCTTGTTATTATTATCAGACACAAAGGATGTCTTTTCTTTCTGTAATCCAGATTTGTGCAATGCCTGTTTGTGATAACCAGTCGACTTACTTACAGGTTGAATTTTAGGTTCACTAGTTCTTCTAGGTGGAGTCAGAGAAATCCTCTTAGAAGACCTAGGCTTTGAAACCTAAAGTTCAATCTTCTTCCTAGGTGTCTGATAGCAGTGACAATAGGAGGCAATGTGTCCATATTCACCACAGTTGTAGCACGACCTGCTATCAACTTTATGATTAAACCTTCTTTGTGGAGAAATGTGTGACACCCTAGTAACATAACTTACTCTAGGTTTTGACTCTGGTTCTTTGGTTGTTTTCTCTGGTTTAACAAAGTTAACTGTTTTAACCTATTAACATCCTTTTCTTTTTGGTTAATTGGTTTTTGACTTGAGATATGTGAAAGATTAACCTTGTAAGTCTTTTTAGGTCCTGATTTGACTATGTTTGACCCTGACTTTAAATTAACTTTTTCACACTCCTTTTCCAGATTAACACAAGGCAATTTATCTTTGTCTTTGAAGTGGCCTCTTTTTGTTTGTTTCCAGAGTCAAGAGATGAACATAAGGAATCTGGATCACTAACAAGAGGAGTAGACACCATATGATCCTTGATGGATTATTATTTATCGGTCTAGTCTTAGCGTTCATCAACATCTCAGGTGGTGGTGGAACCACTTTATAACCCAATCCCTCCCCGTTGTTCCTTTCTCTCACTAAGTGTTGGACTATGTGTGAAGAACTAGTTCAACTGTGCTGTTTCTGTTTTAATGAATTTACTTCTAATTCTAGAACTGTCTTTTGCTTCTTAGTATCTTCTAGGGAGTTTAGATAATACCTAATGTCATTAGCTTGGTTAAAACCAACTACTTCGGTTTCCCTAAGCTGTTTAGTCAAAAGGTCTATTTTTTTCTTTATAATTGTGCTCATTTTGTTTTAATACCCTATTAGCCTCAGTGCATAGTTGCAAATCTTTTACTAAGTTATCATTATGATCTAATAATCTAGCAAATTTTCCATCTATGCTATTCCTAAAAGTATCATAATCAGAACAGGCATGATTATAAACATTTGGTCAGTAGATCTTACCTGAGTTGATTCAGAAGAGTTAGCCATCAACACAACATCAGATGTCTCTGGTTCTGGTGATTCTCTCTTTTCTGTCCCTGACGTGGTAGTCTCCTCTATAGGCTTATAACCGACCTCAGTTGCAGTTGCTTCTTCACTATGTGACATCGCTATCTCAACTGCTAGATCTCCTTCACTAGCGGAATCACTGTCAATATCTTCTACACTTGCAATGTTTGATTCCCCTGGTGAGACAAACCTAAAGCTCCAATCCTGTCCTTCATCATCATGAGTAGTCAAGGCTTTTGAATCCTTGCTTGATGAAGTAGAATTTGTAGCTTGTTTGTCTTGACGAGTGAAGGATGAGAACGGGTTCCCGTTACCCGTCTTCTTAGGCTTGACACATTCTGTTTTGAAGTGCCCCTTCTCTTCACAGTTGAAGCAAGTCACTTTGCTCTTGTCAAAGCCAAATGTGGTATCCTTAGTAGCTACCAAGTCCTGTCTGGTTTGTTTTACAAACTTTTTTGCCCTTCGGACAGCACTAGCTAAGGCCCACATTATGTCCATCCTCTCAAGCTCCATTTCGTCCACCTGCTCATAGTCCTCGTCTGCCAGATGTCAGTTTCCAATCTTCCCAGCAACAAGTTCATCATAAGAATGGACCATTGCAGCCAAAAGATCCATGTGTTCTCGAGCTACTTCCACAGTCACATTTTCGAGATTCTCGGTCTTCAGTTTAGTAGCACTTGCTTCGGATCCAATAGTGGGTACAAGAGAGTCCGAAGTTTCTGATCCTGAAGGAGACGCATGTGAAGGACCCGATGAGCTAGACACAAATGCAATCTGGAGAGGTGCTCCAGATGTCTTAGCTTGAGGCGTGGCATTGTATAAAGCTGGATTTTGATTGTACGAAGACTTCTGAGCTCTATACTTCATCCTATGTGACTCTTCTCGCAACTTAAGAATGAAGTCATTAATATCCAGTTTTGCTAGCATTCGATTCTGTCTAAGATTAGACACGAATGAAGCCCACTTTTCAGGCAATCCGTCTGCAAAATTAGTAACTTTCTCTTCGATGGTAGTAGGCACCCCATGTGTATGCAGTTCACTCATCAGATGGTAGAATCTATCTATAACATCGTCCAAACTCTCATTTCCCATCGATGAGAAGTTATCGAATTCCTTCTTTAACTCCCTAGCCTTGATTGCCTTCAACGAAGCATTCCCGTCGTACCTCTTTTCCAGCTCATCCCATAGTTTCTTGGACTGCTTATTCTCTGAGTACTGGTGGAAAATGTCTTTAGGGATAGACTGTGTAATCAATGCATAAACCCTCTTTTCTGCATTATATTTGACTTTCTGAGCGTCTGTCATCCCTCCTAAGGTTAGCTTTACTCCATCGTCTCCCACCGGCGTACTATATCCAATCTCGATAGCTCCCACAGATTCGGATCCACTCCATTGAGGTAGATCTCAAAACGTTGTTTCCAGTAGGGAAACTCATCTAACGTTAAAAGCTTTGGTGGTTTATTATGATTGCCCACCTCACTCTCAAGTAACAGCAGGTTCTGGATCCTAGAGTCCTTCCCAGTAGTAAAGGCTAACATTTGATCTTCCATGGCGAATAACTTTAAGTCTACTTGTGTGACTAAAGGATGCGATTGGGCTATCTGTGCAGATGAACTATGTGAATGGTTTAATCGTGCGACTGAACTAAGTGATTGGTTCAGTCGTGCGAATGAAGCTGATGCGTATGAACACTGCGAATGAACGGTTCAATCATATGAATGGAGATGCGACTAGGTCCAATCGTGCGTCTGGACTATGCGAATGAAGTCCAGTCGTGCGAATGTCTCACTCGTGCGACTGAGGTTGCTGTTTTGCGAAAATTTCTAGGTTAGACGTGTTTTAGCTGTAAAAATTCGAAATTTCGCAAGGTCTAATCGCCTAAGTCCGTAGAAACCAAACTTTGATGAGCAGGGAACGTCCAAGATCACTTTTGACACAAAAGATTGCATTTTTAGTGCAAAAACACAAACTTTTTAATCAATCTTGATTGAGTCACACGTAATCACGAGCCAAAGCTCTGATACCACTTGTTAGGACCTGGTATTTGAACGAAATACCTAGAGATTGGCGTGTAAACCAGATCAAATAGTGCGGAATCCTATTTGATTGGCGATCCAATCAGTGAGAACACACGAAGAATCAATCAAGAATTGAAACTAACGTTAGAAATCGATTGGGAATCGATCTAATGTGTTCTATGAACTTGGAGAACGAATTGTGAGGGTTCTGGACGGCTAGGGTATGTCTGGAATCGTAATTAATCAAAAGCTCTAATTTTTCACGAATTGGGTTGTATTTATAGGTTGGTATAATTCAATCGTGCGACTCAACTATTAGCATGTTCAGTCGTGCAATTGAACCATGCGGTTGATTCATCCGCACGACTGAGTGTTCAGTCGTGCGACTGAGCCAATCTTATGTGTCAATCATACGACTAATCCAATCTCCTGGTTCAGTCGTGCGACTAAGTCATTCGTATGAAGTTATTCATGCTTATGGTCCATTCACATGGGCCATTCGCATGAGAACTTCATTATGTTAAGTTTGAATGTATTAATTAATAAACATTATGTGTAACCATTCAAACAATCACTAACCCAGTTAACCAATTTAAAATCGACTCATTAATGAAATATTAGTCATTACAAATCACAAACAACCAATATCATTTCATTAATCATATCAAATTACACTGGAATCAGATAAACAAGATCTATTACATTTCATATCATGATCTAGGGACATACATGTATCAACAAAGTCCAAATAAACAAAAGGGAAAAGATGTTAAAAATGTCAAAACAATTAATTTTGTTAAAGAAGATAAAACATTTAAACAAGAAGTGTCAAAACCCAAACTGAATAAAGTCACTCGTGTGTCACATACTTCTCCACAGAAACAGGTAAATCGTCAAGTTGAAAGCAGATCATGCTACAACTGTGGAAAGTATGGGCACATAGCGTCTTATTTCCCTTATTATCAGACACCAACGAAAAAATTGAACTTTATGACATGAAAGCAAGCTCTTCCAAAAGAAGCTCCATGACTCCCTCAAAAGGAGTCAGTGAACCTAAAGTTCAACCTATCAGCCAGTCGTCTGTTTATCACAAACAGGCCTTACACAAAGCGGGCTTATGGAATGAAAATTCAATGTCTGGAAATGAGAACAACAAGAAAAATGATCTTCCCTCGCCCTCTAATTGAAAATGGGTAGAATTTATGACGTGTGATGCCTCTGCGACACTCAAGCCAGTTAAGGCTTGGGTCCCTCACCTTAACTAATGTTTTCAATTGAATGTGCATGGTGTTCACTATAGTGCTGAAACAAACACGTGGATTGTAGATAGCGGAGCCTCAAGGCACATGACAGGAAACCGGGCACTCCTATCAAACGTCAAACAAATCAAAGGAGGTCATGTTTCTTTTGCTGGAAACAAAGGAGGGTACATCATAGCTCAAGGGGAAGTAGGGAACCAGGAAGTTAAGTTTGACAAGGTAAACTACATTCAAAAACTTTAGAATAATCTGCTTTCTGTTTCTCAAATATGTGACAAAGGATTCAACGTAGTTTTCGACAATAGGAAGTGCTATGCCCTGAAAAAGGACTATGTGATTTCAGAGGAATAAGTGTTAATGTCAGCCTCAAGATATAATGATCTTTACGTCTTGGATCTATCGAAGGCCTCCACAATGGATCATCAAGTTCAGTGCTTCTTGTCAAAAGCTACTGAGAAGGATTCTATCTCCTGGCATAGGAAAATGGGGCACATCAATCCAAGGAAGATTTATCACTTGATCAAGAATGATCTAGTGTGAGGAGTCAATGTCAAGAATTTACAACTCCCGGATTTTTGTGTCACCTGCAAGAAAGGCAAATAGACAAAGAAGTCTCATAAGGAAAAGAAAGTTAATTCTATAGAACTGCCTCTTCAGCTTCTTCACATGGATCTGTTTGGTCCAGTCAATACAAGAAGCATCGCAGGCGACTTGTACTGCTATGTAGTTACAGATGAATACTCAATATTCTCTTGGGTGATGTTTCTGAAATCAAAATCAAAAACATTTGAGTCATTCAAAGAATTGGTAACTACACAGGAGTCTCTTTACAAGCTGAAGGTAAGACAAGTACGCTCAGACAACGGAACCGAGTTCAAGAAGCAATGAATGGAGGCTTTCTGCAAATTAAAGGGAATTGTGCACCGGTTCACTTCCGCCTACACTCCTCAGATGAACGGGATTTCTGAGAGAAAGAATCGCAGCTTAATAGAGACCGCACGCATAATGCTAGCAAACTCGAAACTGCCTATCCAATTTTGGAATGAGGCGGTAGCCAATGCGTGTTACACATTAAATCAAGTTCTCGTAGTAAAACGCCATGGAAAGACGTGTTACGAGTTACTTCAACGACGTAAACTAAATCTAGAGTATCTCGAACCGTTTGGAGCACCATGCACGTTGCTGAAGAAAACAAAGGATGGGAAGTTTAGCGAGAAGGCTGAAGAGGGCTTCTTTCTAGGATACAACATACCGAATAAGAGAGTTTACACCAACTCAACGGGTCAAGTAGAGGTGTGGTGTAACGTTGATGTTCAGAGATACACCACCCCTTCTGCTGGAAAAGGACCCACTTTCTTTTTTGACTATGATGGATTCTTCAAGTCCTTCAACATCCCTCTCTACACGTCTGATGATGAGTTAGCAGCCAAAATGATGTATGATGTTCTAAACACACCATCACAGGAATCTACATCACCAGGCTGAGAAGGTGAATCACTAAGCAACTCAGGGGGAGCACTCGAGGTAAGTGACTCTTCCTCTGACGATGAAGCCATGGAGAATGATCAAGACACTCAAGAGCAGCAGGTTCCTACTACTGCAAGTCCACAAGCATCTGACATTGATGCCTTTGAGTCTTCGGAACCTCACACTACTACTGCCTCAGATACTGAACCAAATGTTCACAATCTTGATTCTAAGATAGTTGTTCCCACCACTCCTGGAACACGCCTAATTGTCTATCAACCTCTGGACAATGTCATTAGGGATGTCAGATCAGGAGTTCTGACAAGAAATCAGCTGTATTCAGCTGATTATGCCTCGGTAATGGAGAAAGGGTACCTTCAGGATGGTGCTTATCGTTGTTTTGTGTCTCAGTTTGAACTAAAATACGTCACTGAAGCCCTAAATGATGAGGCATGGGTGAGTGCCATGCAAGAAGAACTTCTTCGGTTCAAGAAATTAGGTGTATGGACACTAGTAGATAGACCTAAAGGTGCTAAAGTCATTGGCACCAAATGGGTCTTGAAATGTAAGAAAGATGACCAAGGTGTCATCATCAGGAACAAGGCTCCCTTTGTAGTTCAAGGATTTCGACAAGTCGAGAGAATTGATTACAATGAAGTTTTTGCACCTGTGGCGAGAATGGAAGCAATCCGATCTTCCTAGCCTGTGCCTCTTACATGAAGATTAAAGTCCATCAATTGGATGTAAAGAGTGCATTTCTTCATGGTGAAATCCGGGAAACAGTGTATGTCATTCAACCGGAAGGATTTGAGGATCCATATCATCGGGACAGAGTTTACAAACTGGATAAGGCTCTTTACGGGCTACACCAAGCCCCGAGAGCATGGTATGAAAAACTCTCAACTCACCTGGTGAAACACGGATTTCGCAGAGGTGTAATTGACTATACACTGTTCATCAAACAGAAAGATAGTGATCTGCTGCTGGTTCAGATTTACGTTGATGACATAATCTTCGGTTCGAAGAACAAAGAATTATGTAAAGAATTTGAAGCAGTACTGAAGGCAGAATTTGAAATGAGTGCCATGGGAGAGATGAAGTTCTTTCTCCGGTTACAGGTGGATCAAACACCAAAGGGGGTATTTCTACATCAGACCAAGTATGTAGGAGATATTCTCAGTCGGTTTGACATGGAGAATGCTTCTGTAGCTGGGACTCCACTTGCTACAAATCATGATGTAGCACCCGATGTGAATAGTGATCTGGTTGATACCACCGTGTACCGAGGAATGATTGGATCCCTTATGTACCTCACAGCCTCAAGACCTGATATTATGTATGCAACATGTCTTTGTTCAAGATATCTGGCAAAACCAAAAGCTAACCATCTTACTAGGGTCAAAAGGATATTCCGTTATCTGAAGGGTACACCAACACTTGGGTTGTGGTATCCTTATGATGATGACTTCGAGCTAACCGTGTACAGTGACTCGGATTATGGCGGCTGCAAGATGAACTACAAATCTACCTCAGCAGGTTGTTAATTCTTTGGGAGAAGATTAGTCACGTGGCAATGTAAGTAGCAAACATCAGTTGCGTTGTCAACTTGTGAAGCTGAATATGTTGCTGCGGCAAGCTGCTATTCAATCATCTGGATGCAACAGCAGATGCGGGACTACGGTGTGAATTCCTAGCACCCCTATATTTGTTGATAATTCTTCTGCAATAGCCGTTACTAAAAATCCTGTCCAACATCCTAAGACCAAACACATCGGCATTAAATATCACTTTATACTTGATTGTTTTGAAAAGAATCTAATCGATGTTGTTAAAATAAATACGAATTTCAACGCGCTGACCTCTATACAAAAGCCTTTGATAAACCACGTTTTCTATATTTGTTAGAGGTCAACGGCGTTAAAAAAAAAGTGATGTAATTCCAGATGATGAACAGGTCTAGTCTGATGCATCAAGTCCATTTTCTTTTATTTTCTTTTAATCTAGTTTATTTTATTTAAATTATTTTATTGATTTCAATTCTTCGCCTATTAAAATCCTAAAAACGCAAATTGTTTACGAATTTAGAATTTTAGTGGGAGAATAGGTTAAGTTAGCATTAAAAGAATTAAAATAAAATAAAATAAAAAAGGGAGGGAGGAGGACAGGCAAGCTGATAGAAACGAGATCGTATCTGAGATATCAATTCAACGACTATGGAAAATTATAGTACACAGGAACAAAGTATTTAGGACTTTAAAGATTTAAATTGAATTCTATGCGAAATTCAAAGTATAAGTCTGAGAAGTCTAAGCAAAAATAAAAGGAAAAATGATAGTAAAACTAGCTACTACTAAGGTATCACGGAGAAAGTAGACCTAGAGGTTGCTAGACCATTAGATAAGGTGTCGGTAGATTCAACACGATAGATAAGTAGACTTCTTTAGTGATCTCAAGATCAAACGAAGTTGTTCAACAAGCTGTGGGTTATCATCTTATCCGTGGTTAACACAATCAACAGAGTTCCAATAAGGGGTGACGAGCAAAATAAATGCCACAAATATGTGTGGATGACCAAAATATGAGCAAAGCACATGATGAAAAATGCAAAAAGCAATAAACTGATAACCTATGTTGTTGGTGCGATCTGTGCAACAAAATAAATTGCTCAAACAAGAAGATAGGTTATGTGCCTCTTTGTTGTGAGGTGGCACTGACTTGAGGATAAGCATAACCTATATATTCTAGAATTCATTGTTGTTTGCCACCTCTCTGCTATGCGATGGCACTGACCTGAGGCTTGGCTTCTCTTTGAAAGCTCTAAGAATAGTTTCTCCTTGTCAAAATACCCGTAGACCGCTCAAAAATCTCATGAGGAATGTTGATTACCATATAAGTGTGGGATCCACAAATGCTTGTTGAAATAATTAATCCTTAACATTCACCAATGCTTGTTAAAAGTCTGTGTATGGATTTAAGTGGACAAGTATACTGACAATCATCATGGCTGCAATTCTTGAAAGTCCAAATCGATGTGTGTGCCTAATAGTACTAGTATGATTTCCTTAATTTGCTAATGACTCTCGACGAAAACAAGAATCTAGCATCAAATGATTTTGGTAACACGTCCTAAATGATTTGATTACCTGTAGGATTCCATAATGAGTCGTTCCTCTTATGGTCAAAATAACTTGAAGCTGCCTGTTCAAGAAGTAAATCTGTTAAATTTCTATCTTAGGATTTCCACTTCACACAAAATCACAAAAAATCTTTAGTTTTGTCTTTTAATGTTAGTTTCCTCTATTTTGGTTTAAACATTTAGTTAATTTAGAGTTATAATTCGGACTATATCGTGGAATTCAGTATCGGATTATGTTACTTAAAAGGGTCATGTCCGAGTGACCAAACGTGCTTTCAATGTTAAATGGGTCACGTTTGAGGTGACGAAATGTGTTTTGTTTAAAAGGATCACGACTGAGGTGATCAACAGTTTTCAAAGTTAAAATGATCATGTCTGAGATGATCAAATGCTTGTAATGTTCAGTCAACTGTCAAATGGGGTTAAATGTCAAATGGTCATAAAGTCAATACCATAAGTATGATCCATTCGCATGACTGGACCATGAGTATGGGACCTGTCGTCCGATTGAACCATACCTATTCACTAGACAACCGAATGGAGCTTGAGTATGAACTATTCACACAAATGCCTTACAAGATTGAGCCAGTCGCCCAAACGGAGTTGTCCGAATTTGTTAGTCGCCCGACTGAAACCCAGTCGGCTGACTGAGTGTGATCGACTGAACCAATCACACGATTGAGATCCAATCGCCCGAATGAAAAGAGCGAATGGGTCTAGTCGCCCGATTGAAACCAGATTCAGTATAAATAGGGCCATAGTCAATTGCATAAATTCATCACCCCTCATTCGCCCTAAACTCGCACAGCATACCGTTACTCAACCAAAATTTCCTCTGACCTAATTTGACTTCATATTTTGATATTCTGATTATCTCTGGTGTTTACACAGGTATAATGCTGTGCAATCTACCCAAATTTCAGTCGATTAGACTCCAAAATTATGATATTCGACCCTAACAAGAACCGAGACTTAAGTTGGATAAACAACCTAATAAAACTAAGTAAAATGTCGAAATCAAGGTTTTAAGATACTTAGTAGGGTTAGTGTGAGTCTATTGAACCAAACCACGATGTCTAATGATTATATTTGGTCAAAATTCGAATTTCAATCGAACAAACAATGGGTCATGCGACTGGATACCCGGATGAATTACATCGCCCGACTGAGCTGGACGAATGGCTCAGTCGGCCGAATGAATGATACGAATGAGCTCAGTCGGCCGACAAAACCAATCGCAGGATCAGTCACCTGATTAAACTCAATCGCATAATTAGTCACCCGATTGTATCTAGTCGCATGTTAGGTCAAAAGACTAAACCCAGTCGTATAGTTCAATCGCACGATTGAACCATACTGATCTCAAATAGGCTAATAATCAATGGTTTTTGTTATGTGATGAACTAACTTGTATGCTCCTTGTGCTATAGATTGATGGCTGATAGGTGGACCATAAACACCAAGCACAATATTTGTGCTCATCTGGACGCCACAACTCGGAACGTTGCCGAGTTTGCTGGCATCATAGCTTTTCTGAAGAGGTCACGGATCCACAGAGCCATATCTACACCGTGCACTCCCTACAGGTCTATACAGCAGGCCTTCTGGGCGGGTGCATCGGTTGATCGATCTCATGAGCCCTACTGCATCCGGAATAATATTTTTGGGCAGGCTATCGAGGTGATTGCTGAAGATATTCGACGAGTACTAGATTTGGGTGACGGTTCAGATCACCCGACCAGACTACACCCGCTAACAGTGAGAGGGTGTTTCCTCAGGATTAAGTACTCTGGGGATATAAATGCAGGTGTGCTCAACAAAAGCAACCTGTGTCCCCGGTACAAGTACTTAGAACATGTGATACTAAAGTGCATAGCTTCGAGGAGGGGTGGCTTTGATGATCTATCAGACCAGATTCAGAATGCCTATGTGGCACTGGTGCTGAACCACCCCTTCAGCTTCTCCAACATGATATTCTCATACCTGATTGAGAATCTTAAGGCTAAAGGCAAAAAGGTATTTTGCATGTACCCGAGATTTCTTTAGATGATTATTGATGAGAAGTTTCCCTCTCTGCCTAAGGAGAGCCGTGATACAGTGTCACTTGAGGTGATGGATGACATGACACTGGGCCGCCTGAAGGTCTACTGGGGAAAGCAGGTCAACCCCTGTAAAGAGACTGATGGGGCATCCAGCCCGGGAGGAGTACGTGGCGCCGGGAAGGCGTAAGTAGCACCACAAGGAGAGTGATTCAGAAGTTGAGCAGATTGCTCTTCCATCTAATGACTCCGATGATGATGACGGAGACTTTGGTGGAGATTATGGCCCCGCTGTTTCTAGGGCCAACCCTGCACATACAACATCTCCACCCCCTACTCATAAAGATGCCACCACTGCCAGATTTCATTAGGATTTCTGTCCTCCTGATGAGGAGGAAGAGAGTGATGAGGAGCCCATCACCAGGACAGTGGGTATCAGGGTGGTTGCCACCGACCAAGACATTCAGGAGGTTGGAGGATGCCCTAGTGCATCTGGGGAGACTACGGGCGACATCAACTACTCACCAGGTCTGCCTAGCAGCATCCTATAGGGAGCATCCACCTCCAGAGGCAAGAGGAGGAAAAGGATGGCTCAACCACATGGGATGAAGTCAAAGAAGAGGAGGATAACTGTTACCACCACCACCACCACAGCCACCATCTCTCCCCCCATCACCACTGCCACCATTCCACCTGTCACCACTACTGCCACCACACACACCACCACTACCTCAGCCACTCCACCACTTCCCCATATCACATCCACCACCACTTCAGCTTACCCATCACCACCCACACACATACCACCTCCCATATACACCACTGCCACCACCACCACCTCTAGCCACCAAGCATGACCATCATTTTACCCCTTCTTTTCATCAGGATCATCTCTACCTCCCAGCAGGGTAGAGGAACAGCTTTCAGCACTAAACCATATAGTGTTGAAGTTGTTAGCAGCCGATGACGAGAAGAATGCTCAACTGCGACAGTTAGTGGAGCTTACTACTGCACAATCATAGCAGATATCTCAACAGGCGCAACAGATTGAGGAGCAGGCTCAGCAAATGGCTGCTCAGAGTCTAGAGATTTCCCAACTCAAGGAGCAAAATTTCTTATTTACTAAGAAGATTTAGGAGTTAGAGGATGCTAAGAGGACCATCCTTCTCAAACTTAACAGCACAAAGGATGAGACTCTAATGATCAGAGAGGGAGATGGTGATGATAGTGATGATGATGATAGTGATGATGATGATGATGATAGTGAGGATGATGATGATGATGATAGTGAGGATGATGATGATGATGGTGATGATGAAGGCGATGATGAGGATGGAGGAGACACTGAAGAAGGAGGTGAGTCATCTCCTTCGGGTGCACAGGAAGCTAACGATAGGCGGACCAAAAAGACTAAAGATCCAGGTGCCTCGACATCAGCCCCGACAACAGGAGAACACATGATCCAAGACAAAAGTAACGCATAGAGTTTTTTGTAATTTAAATCATGTGTAATGTATATATATTTAATGTTTAATGTCTTGATTATTTACTGATGCATGATGTGTTTATATGTTTAAATCAAGCAGATCACACATCTCAGCAAGATGAATATGATGTTGCTCCCCTTCAGCAGATCAAGTCACAACTCACAATGATACTTGATCTGTAAGGGACAATCAGGAGGTCTCTGAGTTACACTCCTGAAGATGAAGAAATAATTCACGACCTTACTAATAAGCAACTGGCTGAGATATTCCGCCTGAATCCCGATGAGATTGTGAAGGATGCTCATAATGTGGACATGGATAGTGACGATGAGCTTAACGATGTGGATGAAATTGAGATTGAAGACGTCACTACACAACATTATCTAGAGTATGCTAACAATAAGGGAAATCTAGTCCCCAATCTGGGTGACTCCCTTGCCTGTGATAATTTTGAAACACTGGATAAGATGGAGCAGGAGTCAAAGAAGAAGAAGATCAAGCCTAAGCCTCAGATGCCGATGTCAACATCAAAAAGGCTGAGTGGGCGGCATGTTTTGTTGAAATCCGAGCCATGTGCACTACACAAAAGCCAAATGTCTACCCCAAGGTATACAAAGTCAAGAAACACTTAAAGGTGTTAGGCAAGATCATCGCATGGGCTTATTTTGAGGATCTACATGTATATGCTGTGAAGAGAGAAAAGAGCGTATAGTACTTTAGATTCCCACACGATCTGAAGACTCTACCCGGTTTTGAGCTTAACTAGCTGGCCAAGTTGAAGCTGTTATATGCTGACCCTCGAAAGATGTCAGGCTGGTTTGAAGCTGCTTTGAGAGAGAGTACCACACCCGGTGGGTCAACTTCAAACCTCAATAACCAACGAGGTATATCAGAAGGTATACCATTACTGGGAAGCCAAAGATTATGCTGAAGTGGAGTCCTCCACGCACAATGTCAAGAATCCCTCTAAGGGAAATGCCTCAGGACTTCACTCCACACTTTAATGGTGGTACTATGACTTGTGAATGAGTGAGGTAGTCATAGTTCTCAACAAAAATGGAAATACAGAAACTATCAGGGTATTTGACCCGATGTGGCTAACTAACTTGTCGGCTGATGATGTTTACACCTTATACAAGTGGCCACTTTTCTATGACACACAGGATATTGTACAAGCTCTCCAATTCCAGAATGTGATACGGCTCTGCTTTGCTTTTTAAATCCATGCAGGAGTCACAAGAGAGGAGAAGTACAAGAAATATGAAGAGCTGATGAAGAATGTTAGACAATAAATTAAACTAGGTCT
Source organism: Flaveria trinervia (assembly GCA_025506515.1). Taxonomy (NCBI): domain Eukaryota; kingdom Viridiplantae; phylum Streptophyta; class Magnoliopsida; order Asterales; family Asteraceae; genus Flaveria; species Flaveria trinervia. Next base: position 89,693,492 of record CM046448.1, on the reverse strand, counting down.
AAGGGGGAGTTTGTAGATACATATGTACCTAGTTTATGAGCTTAATGCAAAAAGTATTTCATGTCTTACATATATGTAACTGGATGGTTTGAATGAAATACAATGTCTGGTTTATGCTTACAATGTTTAATATTTCATTGATTATTGTGTGTTAACGCTTATTGAACTAACTATATAGGTTTGTGGTTGTTTGAATAGATCTATGTCAAATAATGATTGTGAAACATATTCAAACTTAGTCATATGAAGTTCTCATGCGAATGGCCCATGCGAATGGCCCATGATAATGGACCATACGCATGAACATCATCATGCTAATGAACCAGTCACACGACTGAACCGATAGACTGGATCAGTCACACAAGTGTGACATGCGATTGACTTAGTCGCACGACTAAACACTTAGTCATGCGAATGGATGAACCACATGACTCGGTCGCACGACTGAACCATGCTAATGGTTCAATCGCACGAATGAGTAACCCTAACCTATAAATACCACTTAATTCGTGGAAAAATGGAACACTTTGAAGAATTCGACTCATAGACTTACCCTAGTCATCTAGAACATTCAAGAAAGCCAGTCCAAATTCATAGATCGTTCTTGATCGGTTGCTATTCGTTCTTAATGTTTAGATTAATCTTATATCGATCGGGTTAACATTCTCACTTATTGGATCACCAATCAAATAGGATTCCGCACTATTTGATTTGGTATACACGTAGATCAGTTAGTACTCCGTCAAGTACACGGTCCTCCTAACAAGGTTGACTCAGAATGATGACTTAAGGCATTTGGGCTTATGAGCTCATCAGGCTGAGCATGAGGAACCTTAGAAGTGATCATTGAAGGAATGTGAGTGGTTTGCTCCTAAGGAGAAGTGGGAGCTATAGTGTCCACTTTTTCCTGTGTGGGAGAGTATATGGGGACCTGCATAGACTGAGTAGTCAGTGTAGGGGTTTATTTGTGTTTTCTTTGGTAAGTGAGGGTGACTTGTGGCTGTTTATATGGTTGGGATATAGAAGGTGTGGGTTCAACACTAGCTGGTGCCACTAGGTTGTCACCTTGAGCAATGAGTTCTAACATTTTTGGGACAAGGGCTGTTTCTATCCCACAAAATCCAACAGTAGGCTTTCTAAGTATTTTAAAGATGTCGGGCTTCATCTGTCCCAATTTAAGAGTATTATCTGTTCCCCTTGAGCCCAGTTCACAGTCAAAAATGTGTTGAACATATCTAGGGAATATATAGTACTCTATGGAGTCCAAGTTTGCAAGAAGATTAGTATAAACAAACTGAGAGTACCTGAACTTGACTCCCTTAATCATCCCATGAACAATGAAGGAGAGATCCTCGGGAATCCGGTCCCTTCCACCATGCTTGTTTGATAAGCTGTGGATAAGCAGGAATTTCCATTAGGATGAGATCTTCCCTCTTCTAAAGGTCTTGACAGAAAAATCTCCTTCAATGCCCATGTGCTCAAAGGACTGGTTAACAACTTCTTTGGGAAAGAACACCTCACCTTCTTCATCATCCAGCTGAAGATGCATGTTGATGATGGCTGGAGTGATGAAGACTGTTCTCCCCTGCACTGTGGCAGATAGTCCCTTCTCCCCATCCATGATGACCTCTTGGTAGGTTTTCCAAAATTCTAGCAGTTTATCCTCATAAAGAGTAGGATCAATGGTAAGGGAGGTGAAGTAGTTCGATAGAGCTAAGAATCGACAAACCTCTGAGAAATAAGGATCTTTCTCAGAGTGTAACGGAGCAACTTGGTTATGTTGAATGTGTAACTGCATGGAAAAGTTCGGATCATTTCTTCGGTTAAGGTTCGCCAGTTTGAGGAAGCGTCAGGGTGAAGAAAGAAATTTCAGAGAGAAATTTGGGGTTTTTGATCTGGAGGAAGAAGGAGGTGATAGAAAGAGGGGGAAACTATTGGGTTTATATGTGAAAATGATTTCAAATAAGTTTAATGAAAAGAGGATAAACTTTGAAATCCGGATGTTGGTCCCACCTCTGAAAAAGTAGTTTACTTTTGCTCAAAAAGTATTTTTCTTGGAAGTCAAAATGCTTCCAAAGAGAAATTATCCTCGGAAGTTTCAATGAAAAAGCTTGCAAAGCTAAAATGACTTTGAAAGATTTTCCTAGAAGTTATGAAAATTTTGCTTGGGAAGAAGAAAAAATTAAGACTTGAATGCTTTGTTCAAAGGAATAGAGCTTCCGAGAGTTAATTTTGCATCGTAAGAAAATGGTCCTTGAAAACACATAAGTGTCTCAGACAAGTATTAAGCTTCGAAAGATATTTCAGAAATTTCTTCTAAAGGTAAATTTCTTAGACAATTATTTGTTTTAAAGGCATGATTTTCTTACAAAGGTAAAAGCATATCTTCCAAAGGATCACAATTTTCAGAAATCTAAGGAAAGTCTTCAAAAAGATTTTAATCCAAAGAAAACAAGAGCTTGGAAGTGATGAACTAGACAGCTAAGGACACAAAGATTTTAAGAAATAATAAGAATCAGTTTTAAGAAAAACCTACTCGAAGTTTATCATCCCAATAACTTATACAAGATATTTAAATCTCTGTTCATCAAAAGCCTTTGTAAATAGATCAGCATATTGTTCATTTGTGTTGAATTTGACTAGTTTAATTAATCCCTTTTCGTAATTATCTCTTATTAGATGATACCTGATGTTGGTGTGTTTGGTCCTTGAGTGCTGCACAGGATTCTCTGTGATTGAGATAGCACTGCTGTTGTCTATGTGAATACAAGTCTCCTTGAAGTTTAATCCATAGTCAAGGATCTTATTATGAATCCAAAGCACTTGAGCACAACAGCTTGTAGCAGCATTGTATTCAACTTCAGCAGTTTATGCAGAGACATAGGATTGTTTCTTGCATTGCCATGAGACAACCCTTCCACCAGGAAACTGACATCCCCTAGATGTAGACTTTGCAGTCATGTTGCAACCACCATAATCACTATCTATATAAGCATACAGATTGAAGTCAGAATTCTTGGGATACCACAGACCAAGTGTTGAAGCACCTTTGAGGTATCATAGAATTCTTTTGACAGTGATAAGACGAGACATCTTAGGGTTGGCTTGATATCTTACACAAATTCATTTAGCAAACATGATATCAGGCTTGCTAGGAGTAAGATACATAAGAGACCCAATCATAGTCCCGTAAAGGTGTTCATCCATACACTGCCCCTCAAGATCTGGTCCAAGGGAGTGGTTTCTTGCTATGAGTGTCTTAGTAATCTTACAATCAATCACGTTGAACCTCTTAAGTATGTCTTCAACATACTTTGACTGACTATTGAAGATGCCATCTTCAACTTGCTTCACTTGAATTCCCATAAAGAAATTGAGTTCCCCCATGGCACTGATTTCAAATTTGTCCTTCATCAGCTTCTCAAAGTCTTTGGAGAGCCTTGGATTAGTTGAACCAAAGATGATGTCATCTACATATACTTGAATTAGCAGTCTGTCATTTCCCTGTCCTTTGATGAAGAGAGTTCCATCTATACTACCTCTCCTGTATCCATGTTTGCAAAGATACTGAGATAGAGTCTCATACCACTTAATGGGTGCCTGATGAAGCCCATAAAGAGCTTTGTCAAGCTTGTAGGCATAATCAGGACGATTGGGATCTACAAAACCAGGTGGTTGTTTGACATACACCTCTTCATCAATCACTCCATAAAGAAAAGCACACTTTACATCAAGTTGATAGACCTTGAAGCTCTTGGACGCAACAAATGCCAGGAATATCCAACAGCTTCCAATCTTGCTACAGGAGCGAAGACATCAGTGTAGTCAATCCCTTCTTCGTGTGTGTATGCTTGAACAACTAGTCTAGCTTTATTCTTGATGATAATGCCTCTATCATCCTTCTTATTCCTAGACACTCATTTGGTTCCAATGGTAGTCTTCCTATTAGGAAAGAGGACAAAGGTTCCAAACTTTCTGTCTTTTGAATTGAAGCAACTCCTGTTGCTTGGCTTCAACCCAACTTCCATCCTTCAGAGCCTCATCAAATTTCTTTGGCTCTATCTGGGATAAGAAATAAAAGTGATGACAAACATTTTCTTCATGGGTTTGTCCTCTTGTTCTTACCCATGTGTCAACATCTCCAATGATATTTGTGATGGGTGGGACTTGTGGATCCTTAGCTGAGGGTTCACAGCAAGTTGCTGAGAGAGATCCAAATTAGAGAAATTTAGATCTGGCTTAGATGTTTCTCCCACCACATCAGCACACTTATCAAGATAGACTTAATCCAATAAGTGTGTGACATCATTGATGTTGTCATCTATGAAGTGGTTATCAGCATCAAGAAATTCCTAATCATTGTCACCACTCATTTATTCTCTTCTACATTTGAAGCATCTTTATCTGGCTGTGGAGCCTCCGAGCTAGAATTTGAAGGCATCCCAGATGTATCAGCTGAGTTTGTTATTGTGTTGCTGATCGACACTTCATTTGCAGAAGTAGTTCCAACTGGAGCTGAAGATGTGTTACTTGAATGTCTTCTCAACTCAAATCTTAGATCAAGATCACCTGTTGGTATGATATATGCAGATCCTGAAACAGTCTCATAAGATTTGTTAAAACAGTTTGTAACTATATCAAGATCAAACAACCAATCAGGACCAGAACCAACCACATAGGGTGTGTGTTCATTGAAAGTCACATTGGATGACTCCTCAATAACTCTAGTTCTAAGATTGTATACTCTATAAGCCTTAGCTTGGAAAAAGTATCCAATAAAGTGTTCATCGTCTGATTTCTCGGCAAATTTGGCAATTTTATCTTTGGTATTCAAGATGGTGCAAGGACATCCAAATAACCTGAGAAAACCAATGAAAGGTTTCCTCTTGTGTCAAAGTTCATAAGGAGTCTTGACATCAGTCTTAACCACTAAAACTATGTTCTGCAAATAGCATGTAGTGTTGACCCCCTCTGCCCAGAAGGTGATGGGCAGCTTAGAGTTAGACAACATGGTTCTTGCAGCTTCAATCAGTGTCATGTTTCTCCTCTCAGCTACACCATTCTGCTAAGGAGTCCTGGGAGCATTGTATTGTCTTCTAATACCCTTTTCATCACAAAATGTATCAAGGATTTGTTCTTGAATTCAGTTCCTTAATCACATCTTATGGTTTTGACCTTGTGATTAGAGTGATTCTTAATCTTTAGGTGAAATTCTTCAAAATCTTAGGAGTCTCATCCTTAGTTTTAAGGAAGAAGACCCAAGTGAATCTTGTAAAGTCATCTGTGATCACTAAACCATAAGAGGTCCTTCCTAGACTCATTATACTGGTAGGGCCAAAGAGATCCATATGTAACAAGTGTAGGGGTGTACTGATGGAGTTTCTTTCCTTAGGCTTGTGAGATACCTTATCTTGCTTCCTTTTCAGGCATGCAACATAATGGTCATCACTTGTAAACTCCTTCTTTTGCATTATACTTACCACATCATTCTTAATAAGTTTATTCATATTCTTAAAGTATACATGGCACATTCTTTTATACCATAGGAAAGACTCATCACTATTTGCTTTAGATAGAAAGCATGAAACTTCTCCAGAGGGAGATGTTTCTTGAAAATCCATCTTGTACATGTTCCCTCTCCTGGGGGCTCTAAGCAGAATATGCTCATGACGAATGACCACCCCGGGCTTGAGAACAATGCACTCATATTCAGTAAAGAGCATGTTATGATTCTGATCACAAAATTGGGATACACTCAAAAGATTGTACCCAAGCTCCTTGTCAAAGTTTACCTTTTGAATGTTGATCTTACCATTGACCTTGTCCCTTCCAAAAATGTAACCACCTTCATCTCCTCCAAAAGTAACTGGCCCTCCATTAATCCTTTCAAAGTTCTGGAGTAGTGACCTATTTGTGCATGGAATAACCACTGTCAATGATCCAAACATTTTTGTTTGTCTTGAGTTATCCCTGCGTAAAGAAAATGATTAGTTACATTTGGAAACCCAAGTCGTACTTGTCTTGGGCTCACTAAGAGAAATAGAAGGTAATGCAAAAATAATAGTTCCTATAGTAGTGCTTGAAGGATCTTGAACTGTTGTTGATGAAGAACTTCCAGTCACTTGGTCTTTCTTTGACTTCCACACCACCTTTGGAAGTTTGGACTTGACCTTCAATACTTCAGAAGCTTTTGAGGCTTCAGAAGTTTTGATGACTGGACCTTCGGAATATTCTACAGCAATAGACTTCAATACTTCGAAAGTATTCTTTCCTTACGAGACCAAATTTTCTTCTGAAGGCAATTTTCCACTTGCCTTCCTTTTAGTTTTGGAGCTTCCAAAGGAAATAGATTTTCCTTCCGAAGCTTAAATCTTCTTGGAACTCGTGGAAGTCCTTGTCTTGGTCTTGTGAAAAGTACCTTTAGGATTGTATGGACAATCCCTGGAAAGATGAGCAGTACTTTCACACATGACACACTCCATTTTCTTCTTCCCAAGAGCCTTCTACTGAGAACAAGACTGACTTTGATCACATCCCTTCTCCATCTTCATCTTTACAGATGCTAAGACAGTCCTTTTATGATGAGGACTATTCTTGGAGTTGGATGGTCCAGGTTGTGTAGCAGTGGTACACAACAAATCAGCCTTCTTCTTGGCATTGAGATGATTTAAACATGAGCCAGAACTCTTAGTAGAAGAGTTTAGGTTGATGTCTTCAGTCTTCATAACTTCAAACCCTGTAGAGATAAAAACTTGTTTTTGCTTGGAGTCAAAAGTAGCCTTGATCTGTTGAGCCTTCCTTCCTTTTCTTTTGCTCTTTCTGATCAACTTCTTCCTTATAGACTTGGTCATCACAGTCTTCTTCTTCTCCTCAGAAGGGTAGTGGCCCTTCTTAGAATCCTCCTCTTCACTCTTCTCAGAGGAATTATTCACTATCACTTCTTTATCCTCTTTACTCAAAGGATCTATGAGGGGAAGCTCATCTTCACAAGCTCCACACCTGGGTGATCTTACAGACAAGATTGTGTGTGGAGGAGCTATCTCATTAGAACCCAGTCCCTGCTTGTTTTGATAGCACACCTTGTTGTGCAGGGAAGAGGATATCATGTTCTTGAAGGTCTCTTCTTCAAGAACACACTTTTCTGCTCTGGCTTTGCTGATCACAAGCTCAGCCTTGCACTCAGTCAGCTTAGTTATGACATCCTTGATCTGAGTCTTAAAATTTGTATGCTCATGTTTTAGAACTGAACTTGTTCTATGTAAGTCCTCTATCTTTAGTTTATAATCATTTTTAGACTTTCTAAAATCAGCTTTCAAGATGATTAAGGACTCAAGATCAAATATCATTTCTAAGTTGTAGGACTTGTATCTGTTAACTTTAGCAATGCATTCAGGGGTACTGAGATGTTCCAATACCTTAGCTTCATCATGATCTGCCATTAGTGCTTGGTTTGGAGAAGTATCTTCCACCTGAAAGCTCTAGTCAAAGCCTCCTTCTTTAGCTACTTTGGCTTCTTATTCTGGGTATCCTTGTTAGTGTAGTTTGGTCTAGATTGTGTTTGGCCACCACTTTTTCTTGGTGACTTACATTCCCTGGCAATGTGGCTCATCAAGTTACAGTTGTAACACTTGACATTGCTTTTGTCCAGTCCAAAATTTCCACTGGTTGCATTGCTGGGGAACTTCTTTCCAATCCGCTTGTGGAACTTCTTGGCTCTGTGAATGAGAAGAGCCATCTTCTGGACTATTTCCATGTACTCTAGATCATCTGGATAGATATAGTCCAGGTCTTCAACAGTGAAAAAGAGCTGCCACAACTTTCATCAGAATACACAAAAGCTTGAGGAGAACTTTTCTCTTGCAATGGGCTTCCTTGAGTGTAGTTTTCCCTTGGTGTCTCATGGAAGGTGATGAAAGGACCCTTTTATGATTTTTCAGGGTAGCATATGAGATGATGTTGGGGTTATATGCTATCCCTTTCAACCATATAAAGGGCTGAACCCATTTGATTGTTGGAGTTTCAAGATGAACCTTGCATGTTCATCTCCATGTGGTAGCCACTAAGAATCCCATACAACTCTATCAGATTAAGAGTTTTCAGGTTCTCAGTTCACTTGATAACCACACAGTAGTGTGTCCATTGCCTAGGAAGTGAGGACAGAACTTCCTTACAATGTCTCTGTTCTCAAGAGCAACTCCTCCATCCATTAGGGTATCCACAATCTCAACATACCTGAAGTATTGTTGAGTCATGGTTTCACCTGCTTTGAAGGTGAAATTTTCAAACCGATGCTTTAGGAGATCCTTCTTGTTCTCCTTGGCTTCAGAGGAACCCTCATACATCAGTTTCAATGCATCCCATAGCTGCTTTGCTATTTTGCATTTCTTGAAACCTCTGTATACAGAGTTAGGAAGAGCAGTCTGAATGGCTGTCATGGCTTTCTGATAAATCTCTACTCTCTTCCTATCTTCATCAGAGTAGTTAGCCACAGCCTTGGGGATCATACCACCACCGGTAGTAGAAAGGGTGCTTGGTATGTAAGGTCCATTCTCAACAGACTCCCACATTCTTGAATCTTGAGATCTGATGAAACATTCCATTCTTTGGCACCAGGTGTCAAAGTCATCAAGAGTGATCAGCGGGGACTTGTTCATGGTTCCAGTTTCCATATCAGTCTTAGAAATGGCTGCCATTTGAAAAGTTTAGTATTTGTGTGTGTGAGGGATCTAAAGATGGTGAGATCTTATATCAAGAGCCTGGGAAGCTCTCATACCAAATACAGGACCGGTGAAGGGTGGTCACTTACAACACAATAACACAAAGAGGAGATTAACTAGACTAATCAAACAAAAAGACTAGATTAACCAAAGAGATGATAATAAGAACACAAGTAAATAAGAGACAGAAAAAGATGGCAAAATACACAAGAAGATGGTATTCAAGATTGTAGTATATTGCCTTCTTAAGTTCTTTTACAAGTGTTACAAAGCATAAAGAAAAGTAGACAGATATACTACATCTTACAGCCGACCCTACATTGAATGGCAGCTGGATACAATTGACTAGACACAACACAAAATCAATTGTAGAGTCAGAAGGTAGATTGCCTTTTAACTTGTGACTATGACATGCCATAGCTCATATCCTAATATATTACAAAAAGGATAAAGTACATGAAGTAGAAAGTTACAAACACAAGACCTCAATGTACAGTTACTAAGAGCATGGACCTTTTCACCAACACATGCAAGTTGGTGACTTACAGAGTTGCAGTGGAAAGGGGTCTAGCTATATGTAAAGTACATCAGATAAAGCATGTATACTTAAAGCTTATGAAGAAATCCCTCTTCAAGTGCTGGCTTCAGAAGACTTTGTCTCTAAAGCTTCGGAAGACTTCATCTTTGGCTTCGGAACATATTGGTCTTGGCTTTGGAAGATTTCACACTTAGAATATTTTAGTTGCATGTGTGAGACTTCCGAAGCATTCTTCTTCAATACACTTGTGCAGCATGCAGAAGACTTGAAGTGTTTGGAGTTGCATCAGCCTTAACATCTATTCCTTACATTAGGGTTCCTTGGAAACTCGTATTTCATGTCAAAGTATCAAAATATTCGATCTTACAAACACAGTAGCCTTCAATCACACGATTGGTTCATTCATACAATTGAATTCAATCATATACTCCATCCGCACTACTGAACTCAGTCGTATCCCTCATTTGCACGACTGAACAACTCCAGTCGTTTGATTCCAATTGTCTTGTTCATACGCACAACTAAATTCAATCACATGATTGAATTCATTCACATCCTTCATTTACACAATTGATCCATACTCATAGCCCATTCGCATGAGAGAAACTGTCCTCTTCTAAACGTACCAAGTTTAAAGCAATGGAAGACCAATTTGCTGCATTTACTACCGGAAAGGACTCCCGTATCCAGAATCTTCTACTTCTTGAAAAGAATATTGGAAATCATAATAAACCACCAAAGTTGTTAACGTTAGATGAATATCCCCAATGGAAACAATAGTTTGAAATCTATTTAAATCGAGTTGATCCCAATCTTTGAACATCCATTGAGACTGGTTACATAGTACCAGTCAGTGCTAATGGAGTCAAGTTGACCTTAGGAGGAATGCATGAAGCTCAGAAGATTCTGTTCAATACTGAAAAGAAAGTATATGCCTTGTTGACTCAGTCTATACCGAAGGACATCTTTCATCAGTTCTCTAAGAACAAGTATGCTAAAAAGTTATGAGAGGCATTGGAGAAGAGATATGATGGAAACGCAACTCTTAAAGCACTAAAGGCTAAAGCCGTCAAAAAAATTGATAATTTCTCTTTGATAGGGAATGAGAGTTTGGATGATATTATTGACAGATTCTATCATCTGATGAGTGAGTTCCACACTCATGGTGTGACAACATCTATGGAAGAAAAAGTTTCAAGCTTTGCTGATGTTTTGCTGGATAAATGAGATTGATTTGTGTCTAATGTTAGCGACCATGTACGTACAGAGTAGTAACTGATAATGCGTGAAACCAGATTAAATAGTGCGGAATCCTGTTTGATTGGCGATCCAATGAGTAAGAACACAATCCCGATCAATCTAACAATTAAAGAAACGTTAAGAACAAATAGAACTAGATCAGATGCGAATTATGAACTAGACGGCTAGGTTATTAGTATGTGCCAAAAGTCTTTAAGTGTTACATTTTTCCACAAATTAGGTGATATTTATAGGTTTGCAGTCTTCATTCGTGCGACTGAACCATTAGCATGGTTTAGTCATGCGACTGATTCATACGCACGACTGAATGTTCAGTCGTGCGACTGAGTCAATCTCATATCTCACTCGTACGACTGATCCAGTCATCTGGTTCAGTCATGCGACTGGTTCATTAGCATGATGTATTCATGCGTATGGTCCATTAGCATGTATCATCTTATAACAACTTCAAACCTATATAATAAGTTTATATTTGAATCAAACATAAGTAAACATCAAAATACAAATCTTATATTATTGCATTGTTTCATTACACATATCTAAGCCATGATAGACTTTTACATTAAGCACATAAACTAGGGATACATGTATCAAAAAACTCCCCCTTGGACCTAGTTTACTCTAACATCTGACATTCTTCATAAGCTCCTCAAACCTCTTGTACTTCTCCTTTTCTTGTGACTCCTGCATGTATTTCAAATGCAGAGCAGAGCCGCATCACATTCTGGAATTGGAGAGCTTGTACAATATTATGCACGTCATAGAAAAGCAGCCACTTGTATAAAGTGTAGACATCTTCAGCTGACAAGTTGGTAAGCCACATTTGGTCAAATACCCTGATAGTTACATTTGCCTTCTCAATTTAGAACTATGACCGCTTCACCCGTCCTCCGATCATAATACCACCATTTGAAATGTGGAATGAAGTCCTGAGGCAATTTCCTCTAAGGGAATCTTCGACATTGTGCGTGGGGGACTCCACTTCAACACTACTTTAGGATTTCCAGATATGGGATCCACTTCAGACCTACAGATGTACCTCTATGGTTGTTAAGGTCTGAAGTTTACCAATCTGGTGTGGTATTCCTTCTTTAATGCAGACTCAAACCAACTTGACATCTTTTTGGGATCTGCATACAGTAGATTTAGCATGCCAGTTGGTTGAGCTCAAACCCTAGGAGAGTTTTCTGATCATGATGATACTGAAAGTACTCTATTCACTTCTCCCTATTTACAACATAACCTTTAAGTCCTCAAAATACGCCCATGCTATGATCTTGCCAGACAACTTCAAATGTTTCTTGACATTGTAGACTTTGGTGTAGGTATTTTGCTTTTGAGCTATGCATTGGGCTCTTATTTCAGCAAACCAAGCTACCCATTCAGCCTTCTTTATATCAACATCTGCATCCAAGGCCTGTGCTTGGCTTTCATCCTTATCTTTTTCTTTCTCCATTTCATCCAGTTTTTCAAATGTAGCACTGCCGAGAGTGTCACCGAAGTTGGGGATCAAATTCCCTTACGGTCAGTGTACTCTGCATAGTGATCAGACGTGACATCCTCTATTTCTATTTCATCAACATCATTCAGCTCATCATCACTCATAACATCGACCTTTGGGGCATCTTTGACGAGCTTGTCAGGATTCGATCTGAACATCTTAGTAAGTTGCTCATCGGTCAGAGCGTGTATAATTTCTCCTTCTTCAGGAGTGTAGCTCACTGACCTTCTCACAATTTCTTGCAAATCAAAAATCATGGAAAATCGAGACTTGATTTGCTGAAGGGAAGCAATATCATATTCATCTTGGTATGAAGTTTTATCTGCTTGATGTAAACATTTAACACATCAATCATTAGTAGTCAATCAAGACATTTAAACATAGATAATCATAAATTACATTAACGTAATATACGAATCAAGTACAAAAATTTTCTAAATACAAAACATCTAATCTTTACTTTTATCTTGATTGGTCAATTCTTCAGCTGGAGGAGTTGAAGATGATGGTCCTTGATATTGAGCTCTCCTAGAGTGCCTCTCTTGACCATGAGTAGAAGCTAATGCAGCAGCATCACCTTCTTCATCATCATCATCCCCATTCTTCATTGCACTCAATCCTTCATCATCACCCTCATCTTCTTCACCCAAATCATCATCATCATCATTATCATCATCATCATAATCATCATCATCATCATCATCATCATCTCCTTCCCTGATCTTTAAAGGCTCATCTTTGGATCCTTGAAGCCTGAGCATGATCTTCTTGTTCTTTCTCTCTAGCTCTTCTATCCTCTTAACAGAATGTGCATTCTGTTCCTACAATTGTGTAATATGCTCAGCCTGAGTAGCAATGAGCTCCATAAGCTGGTTGAGCTGTGCAGCTCTTTGCTCATTGGCGGCAAGTAGCTTTAGCACCATCCAGTTGAGGTTGGCTAGTTGTTCCTCTACCCTAATAGAGGGTAGAGTGGGTCCATGGCTCTTTGGGACTTGATTTGAAGTCCAGGCTCGTTGGGTGGTGGTAGTGATGGTGGATGTGGTGAATATGGGAGGTGGAATAGAAATTGATGGTGATGGGGTGGCTGTGGTAGTGGTGGTAGGAGGTGTGATAGTGGTGGTAGGGGGTGTGGTAGTGGTGGTATAGGGTGTGGTAGTGGTGGTGGTAGCTGTGGTAGAGGTGGTGGATGTGGTGGTAATCAGGGTAATCCTCCTCCTCTTGCTCTTCATTCCATGGGGCTGAGCCATCCGCTTCTTCCTCAAGCCCTAAGAAGACGATGCTCTCCCTGGGTTGATGGGATGGTTAGGGATGTATGATGGATCAGTAGCAGCAGTAGCAGTATCCTTGGACTCACCCTAGCGTCCACCAACCGCCGCAATACCTCTCTTAGTGGAAACAACCTTACTGCCTACTGTCCTTACCATCGACTCCTCATCTGACACTTCCTCCTCATCTGTCAGGAAGTCTTATGGAATGCAGACCTCTCAGTTTCATCCTAAGTGGATGGTGGAGATGATATATCAGTGGTAGTGGCCCTAGATGGAGTGGGGCCAGTATCTCCACCATCTTCACTGTCATCGTCATCGTCAGTGGGAAAAACTATAGGCTCAGTGTCTGAATCACTGTAATCGTGACGCCACTTCTTGCGAGCTAGCACCACATAGTCTTCCTGGGCCAGATGCCCAAACAATCTCCTCACCGGGGGCTTCACCTGCTTTCCCCGGTACACCTTTATCCTACCAAGCATAGTATCATCCATAATCTCAAGAGTGACAGCATCATCTCTCTCTTTTTCCAGCAATGGAAGCTTCTGGTCAATAATCATCTGCAGGAAACGAGGGTACATGTAGAAGCCTTCCTTGCCCTTAGCCTCTATATTGTCTACCGTATACGTGAAGATCATCCGAGAGAAACTGAACGGATGGTTCAGTACTAGAGCTACTTAAGCATTCTGGATTTGATCAGTCATCTCATCAAAGCCTCCTTTCCTTGAGGCTATGCATTTGAGGAGCACATAGGCCAAGTACTTGAACTGGGGGCACAGGTTGCTCTTGTTGAGCACACTGCATTAATGACCCCATCATACTTTATCCGAAGAAAAAATCCCTGAACCGTCAGGGAATGTAGACTGGTTGGGAAGTCTCCATCTTCGCCCACTAAAACCCTCCTCAGATCATCCTCATTGATCTCAATCTCCTTACCAAAAATAGAACTCCAAATGCGATGTGGCGCAGCGGACCTGTCTACTACAGCGCTTTCCCAAAAAGACTGCTGAATCGATCTATATGGTGTGCATGGTGTAGAGATGGCCTTGAAGATCCACGATCTCTGTAAAAAGGCAATAATCCCCGCGAACTGAGAAGCATTCTGGGATATGACGTCAAGATGAGCATAGAGGTTGTGCTTCGTGCTCATAGTCCATCTGCTAGCCATGTTTCTATAACACAAGATACATACATGTTAGAATTTGTGTAAGTGAATGGCATTTTAATTTTAATGAACTTGAATCATTTTGTTTAGTTGTGGGAATGGACAATGCGACTGAGTCTTAGTCTTGCGATTGAGCTCAATCGTACGATTGAGCCTGCGACTGAGCTTAGTCGTATGTTGTTCTACACGGTTGAACCAACCGTGCTACTGAACTCATACGCAGGATTCATTCGTGCGATTGAGTCATACGCCCAGCTCATTCATGCGATTGAGTCATTCGCCCAACTCAATCATGCGATTGAAGTTCATTAGCATGTTCATTCGTATGCATCTCCATTCCACACTTTTAAATCAGTTCTGGTCTGTACTTGATGTTAAACATTGTGGTTAGGCTCATTAGACTCACAAACGCTCAAAATAACACCTAATACTCTTTAAATTAATCATTTAGTCCATTTTTGTGGTTTATTTGAAAACTTTGTCTCGGTTCTTGTTTTGACCAATTTAGGTCATTAAGGCTTGATTAAACTGAACATTGACGTTGACTTTCGTCTCACATAACCTGTAGATACAGAGAGTAATCATTAGAGACACAAAGAAGATGCTAAATCACTGAAACACGATTTGGGTAGAGTAACTTTGCTTTCGTACGACTTGAGAGCGATTGAGGGGTGATGAAAATGTGCGATCGACTCCCCTCTATTTATACTGAGTCTACATTTAGTCATGTGACTAGACCTATTCACACACTCGATTCTTCTGACTGGGGCTCAGTCGTGCAACTGGCTCAGTCAGTCACATCCATTCATGCGATAGACTTGGTCGGTCACCTCCATTCGTGCGATTGGTTAATTCCGATGATACAATCGCATGGATTGACCCATGCTTATGATCCAATCGTACATCTAGTCCATACGTATGGTTCACCGTGCGATTGGCTCATACTCATGATCTAATCATGTGACTGGTCCATACTTATGGTCCAGTCGTGGAAATGGCTCAAACTTATGACTTTGACCTCATGCACTTTCAAACACTTAACCTGTTAACTATTGATATGACATTATGATCGTTGATCATCTTAGTCATGACCTTTTAAATTGAAAAACTGTTGATCACCTCAGGTGTGATCCTTTTAACTTAAAACCCGATTAGTCACTTAGACGTGACCCCTTTTAGTGAGTGATTCACATATTGAATCCAGATGTATAGTCCGACTTTTACCTACCAAATAACTAAAAGTTAAATAAAAAAACTTGAAATTTAAAAAACAAAACAAGATATGTTTTTGTATTTTCGATTGAAATTTAAAATCTAGAGTACTTCTAACCGATTTTACTTCCTGGACAGCACAACTTCAATTCTATTTTATCATTTCTGGTACAATTCATTATGGAATCATATATGTATATCAGAATCATTTTGGAGACTTTAATAAACTATTTTCATGCTAGATTCTTGTTTTGACCGATAGTCAATAGCAATTTTAGGAAATCATACTAGAGCTACAACATGCACACAAACTTTCAAGAACTGCAGCTCAAGATGATTATCAGTATACTTGTCCTCTTAAATCCATACACAGATTTTTGACACACAATGGTGACGAGTTAAGGTTTAATTATTTCAACAAGCATTTGTGGATCCCACGCTTATATGGTAATCAACGTTCCTTAGAAGATTTTTGAGCGGTCTACGGGTATATTTCAAGAAGAAACTATTCTAAGATCTTTCAAAGAGATGCCAAGCCTCAGGTTAGTGCCATCGCATAGCAGAGAGGCACAAACAACAATGAGTTCTAGAATATTAAGGTTATGCTTATCCTCAGGTCAGTGCCACCGCATAGTAGAAAGGCACACAACCTATCTTCTTTTTAGAGCATTTATTTTCTTATTGCACATAACGCACCAACAACATAAGTTATTAGCTTGATTGCATTTTGCATTATTGCACATTTGTGGCATTTATTTTGCTCTGCACCCCTTATTGGAACTGCGTTGATTGTGTTAACCAGGGATAAGATGCGAACCACATCGAGTTGAACAACTTAGTTTGAATTTTAAACCACCAATGAGGTCTACTCATTAATTGTGTTGAATCTACTGACATATCATATAATGAATTAGCAACCTCTAGGTCTAATTTCTCTATGTTACCTCGGTAGCATACTAGTTTTACAATCATATTTCGTTTTATTTTGCTTAGTCTTTTCAGACTTATACTTTGAATTTTGCATCTTAATCAGTTCAACTCTTTTGAAGTCCCAAACAATCTATTCCTTGTGTACTATCATTTTCCATAAACGTTGAATCAGTATCACAGATCTGATTATATTTCTTTTACCTAAGTTGTCCTTCTCCCTCATTTTTTAAGTAATTAAATAATGTAGCTAATTTAATACTAATCTAACCTATTCTCCTCCTAAAATTCTAAAATCGAAAATATTTTTGTGTTTTTGGATTTTTAGTAAACAGAATCATCTTCAGATAACAGAAAATCCTTTTAACACCTATGAGATGGTTGACTTTTGGTTTCGCCTGATATGTAGAACAAAGGCACGTTGCATACATTATATCAGGACGAGACGCTATGAGATACATAAGGGATCCGATCATTCCTCTATACATTGTAGCATCAACCAAATCACTATTTTCATCGGGTGCCACAACGTGGTTGGGCAAGTGAAGTTCCAGCAGCTGAAGCATTCTCTATGTCAAACCGTCTGAGGATGTCCCCTAAATATTTAGTCTTATGTAGGAAGATTGCTTTTGGTGTCTGATCCACCTGTAATCCTAGGAAGAACTTCATCTCCCCCATTGCACTCATCTTAAATTCTGCTTTCATGATAGATTCAAATTCTTTACATAACAGTCGTTTTTGGAGCCAAAGATTATGTCATCAACATAAATTTGTACCAGCAGTAAGTCACCATCTTTTTCTTTGATGAACACTGTACAGTCAATAACTCCTTTGTGAAAACCATGTTTCACTAGATGAGTTGAGAGTTTCTCATACCAAGCTCTAGGCGCTTGATGGAGCCCGTAGGGAGCCTTATCCAGCTTGTGGACTCTGTCCGGATGATAAGGATCTTCAAATTCTTTCGGGTTGACTGACATACACTGTCTCATGGATTTCACCATGACGGAACGCACTCTTGACATCTAGTTGATAAACTTTAATCTTCATGTAGGATGCATAGGCTAGGAAGATACGGATTGCTTTCATTCTAACCACAAGTGCAAACACTTCATTGTAATAAATGCCTTCGACTTGTCTAAAACCTTAAACCAGAAGTTGAGCCTTGTTTCTGATTATGACCCCGTAGTCATCTTTCTTGCACTTCAAGACCCATTTAGTGCCAATTACTTTAGCACCTTTTGGTCTATCCACTAGTGTCCATACTCCTAGCTTCTTGAATTGAAGGAGTTCTTCTTGCATGGCACTAACCCATGCCTCATCATTTAAGGCTTCACTTACATATTTTGTCTCAAATTACGACACAAAACATCAATAATCACCGTCGTGAAGATATCCTTTTTCTATGACAGAGGCATAATTAGTTGAGTATAGCTGATTTCGTATTTGTAGTCCCGATTATACATCCCCTATGACGTTGTCTAGAGGATGATATACTTTTATTCGAGATCCGGGAGTAGTGGGAAGAACTACTTCTGATCCATATTTTGAATTCTCAGTTCAGTATGTGTAGCTGTTGGAGTGTGAGGTTCTAAAGTGTCAGAGGCAACAACATCTGATGCTTGTGTACTTTTAGTAGCAAAAACCGGTTCATCCTGGTCCACCTGTTCATTCTCCACTTCTTTATCATCATAGGAGGAGTTGCTTGCATCCAGTGCTCCCCCTAAATGACTAGAAGATTCACCTTATGGAACTGATGTTGTCGTGTCTAGTGACGCTGTGTTTAAGACATCATACGTCATTCTGGTTGATAACTCGTCATCAGGAAGGGAGATAGGGATGTTGAAGGACGTAAGAATCCATCATAGTCGAAGAAGAATGAGGGTCCCTTTCCAGCAAGGGGTGGTGTATCTCTAAACGTCAATGTTGCACCATACTTCTACTTGAACGTTGAGTTGCTATAAACTCTCTTGTTAAGTATATTGTATCCAAGAAAGATCCTTCATCAGCCTTCTCACTAAACTTCCTAGACTGAGTTTTCTTCAGCAGTGTACATGGTGCACCAAATGGTTCGAGATACTCCAGGTTAGGTTTACGTCGCTCCAGCAACTCATAACACGTTTTACCATGACGTTTGACCACCAAGACTCGATTGAGGGTGTAACATGCATTGGCAACAGCCTCATTCCAAAATTGGATGGACAGTTTTGAGTCAGCTAGCATTGTTCTTGATGTCTCTATCAAGCTACTGTTTTTTCGTTCAATAACTCTATTCATTTATGGAGTGTAGGCAGATGTGAACTGGTGTACAATTCCTTTCTCTTTGCAGAACACCTCCATCCACTGGTTCTTGAACTCCATGCCGTTTTCTGAGCGGATCTATCTCACTTTCAGCTTGTAGAGTGATTCCAATGTACTTACCAGCTAATTGAAAGATTCAAATTTCTCTGATTTGGATTTCAGAAACACCACCCAAGAGATTCTTGAGTAATCATCAGTGACTACATAACTGTACAAATCACCAGCGATGCTCTTGGTGCTGACAGGACCAAACAGATCCATGTGTACAAGTTTGAGAGGCATGTCAATGGAATTTACTTTCTTTGCCTTGTGAGACTTGTTGGTATGTTTACCTTTCTTGCACGCAACACAAAAATCTAAAAGTTGAAAATTCTTGACATTTACTCCATTCACTAAATCATTCTGGATTAGATGATTCATCTTCCATGGATTTATGTGTCCAATTCTCCTATGCTAGGAGATTGAGTCCCTCTATGTTGCCTTTGACAAGAAGCATTGAAATTTATGATCCAAGACATATAGTCATTATATCTTGAAGCTTACATTAAGATTTGGTCCTATCAGCACCAGAGCGTATAAGTCATTATATCTTGAAGCTTTCATTAAGATTTGGTCCTCCGGGATAATGTAATCCTTCTTCAATACGTAGCATTTCTTGTTGTCAAAAACAACTTTGAATCCTTAGTCATAGATCTGGGAGACTAAAATCAAGTTATTTTGTAGTTTTTGAACGTAGTTGACCATATCAAACTTGACTTTCTAGTTTCCCACTTCACTTGAGCGGTGATATATCCTCCTTTATTTATAGCAAATGATACATGTCCCCCTTTAATTTGTTTGACATTGAAAAGGAGAGACAAGTTCCCGGTCATGTGCCTAGATGGCCCACTATCAACAATCCAGGTATTTGTGATAGCACTATAACGGACACCCTGCACATTTAGAGGAAATGATCAGTTTAGGTTTGGGACCCAAGCCTTAACTGGCTTTGGTGACCTAGAGGAATCACATATCATAAACTCAACCCACTGTCCATTTGAGGGTGAGGGCATATCATTCTTCTTATTATTCTCATTATCAGACAATGGACTTGAATTTTCTTTCCATAAGCTAGTTTTCTATAAGGCCTTTACATTAACCCTTTTAAATGCATAATTTAAATTCTCAACAGGCATCTTGCCTTTTGATTCCAAAGTAGCCTTCTTCTGTTTGGTGACAGATTTCACCGGTTTACCCATGGAATCAGGATCACTAACCAGAGGAGTGGACACCACATGATCCTTAATTGGTTTGTTATTTACAGGTCTACATTTTGTATTCAACATGATCTCATGTCATGGTGGAATTACTTTGTAACCCAACCCTTCCCCATTATTTCTTTCTTTCACAAAGTGTTGAACTATGTGAGAAGAACTGCCATAATTTAAATTCTCAACTGGTCTAAATTCTTAACAGGCATCTTGCCTTTTGAACATGATCTCATGTCCTGTCTTTTTCATAAACTTTTCCACCCTTCTAATAGCACTAGCCAAAGCCCACATTACATCTATTCTCTCTAGTTCATTTTTATCCACCTGCTCGTAATCTTCATCTGCAAGATGGCAATTTCCAATCTTCCCTACAACTAGACCATCATAGGAATGGAGAACAGCTGCTAGAAGATCCATGTGCTCCTTTGAAACTTCCGCGGTGATATTTCCGAGATTCTCGGTCTTCAACTTAGTGGCATTGGTGTAGGATCGTTGAAGGGTCTAGAGTTACAACACAACAACACAAAGACGAGATAACTAAACATAGATCAAACAGTAAACTAGATTAACCAAGTGGTGATACTAAGAACACAATTAATATATGAGACAGAACATAAAGAACACAAATGTTTGGTTTTCAAGAATGCAGTATATTGCCTTCTCTATGTTCTATTACAAGTGTTACAAAAGCATATTCGAAAGATACAAGAACATGAGATACTTATACAACATCCTACAACCGGATATACTTTGAGAGCCAGCTAGATACAATTGACTAGACACACACAAAATCAATTGTAGAGTCAAAAGGCAGATTGCCTTTTGACTTGTGACTATGACATGCCATAGCTGACATCCTTATCTATTACAAAAAGGATAAAGTACATAAAGTAGAAAGTTACAGACTCAAGACCTCAATGTACAGTTACCAAAAGCATGGACCTTTTCACCAAACCATAAAGTAGAAAGTTACCAAAAGCAGTGACTTGCAGAGTTGCAGCGGAAAGGTGTCCAGCTTTATCCAACAATACATCAGATAAAGCATGTTACTAAAAGTCTTCGGAAGAAATCTATCTTCATGAACTTGAAGCTTCGGAAGACTTTGTCTCTGAGGCTTCGGAAGACTTCTTCTTTGGCTTCGGAAGATGTTGGTCTTGGCTTCGGAAGATTTCACACTTAGAGTATTTCTGTTGCACATGTGAAACTTCCGAAGCATTCCACTTTAATGCACTTGTGCACCATGCAGGAAAGACTAAAGATGTTTAGGTTGCATCAGCCTCTTCATTAATCTCTACAAACTCCCCCTAGGCTAGTGCTACCAAAACATTTAGAAAACTTCAGATATTAATAGTCCTCATTAGGATGATCACCATTCCTTTCTTCATAAGATGATCAGGATCCTTCAGGCTGTCAAAGTGTCTTCTCATGTCAAAGAGGTCATGCAGAGGCAACTGAAACATATCTTGCCATGTATAGATGTCTTCAATGCCTTGATCTCTAATAACATGCCACCTTTCTGGATTTGTGGTGTATGTCCAAGACAAGATGGGTCTTCCTGATGCTAGAGGAGCTACTAAAGTTGGAGTTGATTGAGCTTCCTCTGGCTGCACATTCTCAAGCTGTTCTGATTCATCCTGAGGTTCAGAAGGGGATGCAGGCTTCTTCTTCTTCTTAGACTTTGGTTTAGAAGCCATCCTTTTCCTTCTCTTTCCAAATTTTAACTGAGAAGACTGGCCTGAAGCACCAAATTGATCTTCACTGTCTTTCTCAGTTGGGACTTCCTCTCTCTGAGGTTCAGATGGAGAGGGAGGTTGACCCTGTTGTGGATCAGAAGATGAAGCTTGCTGAGCAATAGCAGGAGGTCCGGGTTGTGTTGTGTCTTTTTGTTCAACCTTAACCTCCACTTTAGGTGGGGTCTAACTTGGAGTGGAGTGTAAGTCAATGAGCTCTTCACTCTTAATCTTCTGCTTGATTACCCTGATATGCTCATCCATAGTGGATAGAGACATGGGTCCAAGTCTCCTTCCAAAGAATCCATAAAACTTCAAGAAGCTCATCATCCTCTGCCTATCAGCAGACTTCTTCATGCTCTTTTGGATGATGGCTCTTGACTTTGCAGCTTCTTCCCGTAGCTTCTTCTTTGTTGCCTTTCTTTCCTTGACTAACTCAAGGTCAAGTTGTTTTAAATATTCAAACTAAATATAGTCATAAGGTAGGGAAGGAGTGCATCTGCCTGATAGAGGCTTGTGGCACTCAGGTAGTTAATCATCTTGATTCTGTCTTCTTCCTTATCTACCTGAGGTTCTTGTTGAACCACATCCTCTTGTTCAGTACTTTCTTGAACTGGTGAGAGGGTAGGAATACCTTTGTACAGTCTTTTTCTTCTTCTCTCTTCTTTGACTTGTACTAGGAGTTCTACATTTTCTGCCTCCTTCTTCTCTTTTGACCTTTCCAGATCAACCAGCTCATTCAATTCATCTAAGGGGAGAGAAATGACATTATTTATGTCATAGTTCCTAGTCTGCAGATAGTTGATCCTAATTGCCCTTAACTCATCATTCTGGGTATCTGGTCTGGGGGCAGCCCTGATTGCAGACTCCATGAGTCTTGGAGACTCAGTAGAAGAACTTTCTCCCCTTAGCCTCCTTTTCCTCTCTCTCTCTCCTCTCCTCCTCCTCAAACTCCTCAGATGTCATCTTTCTTTTCCCTTTGTCACTCTCAGACCTTTGTGACTCAGGGTGGACAAGCTTTGGCCTTCATTGCTCGTTGCAGCATCTAAGCTCAGGCTAGAGAGAGGTTAAGAAGCACCTTCACCAGCAGGTGTCTCACAAGGAATATGGATCTCTGCAGCAGTTGGAGATGATGAGCCAGGGCTCTCAGGTTCTGTCACTGGGCCTTTAGACAAGGTTTCCCCTATGAAGCTAATCTTAGGGTCTGCCTCAACATCCAGTTGACCGATGATATTGCTTGACTGCCTTAGTCTCCTTCTTGGGCTGAACTCTACAGTGATCCTATCTTGGATTCTTTTAGTCAGTCTGTAAGCTTGTCTTGATTGGCTTGGGTTGACAAGTAGCATGTTGACTAGATCCAGACCTTCATAATAGTCCAAGTTCTGAAAATTGAAGACTTCTTGCTGTCCTTGAACTCTTATAATGATGAGGGCCTTCCTGTTGTTGTCACACCTTCACCCAATAATGTGATTGAAGGATGGTGAAGGTGACATAGCCCTTGGTATCCCATCCTCAAACAGACTCTGTATGAAGGAGTCTGTGTAGTCCACATCAATGTGAATTAGAGGAGGTTGCTAAGAATGCACAGTTGCAAGTGAGGATGGTGAGTCCTCAATGTCCATTCTCTCGGAGGAACTCCCAAGTTCTGTGGCTGTAATGACTTTCTCCCCCTTTTTGGTAGCATCACCCACTTGCGTAGGTGAGCTGAAGGATAGGTCAATCACATCCACATGTTCTTGTGTTGCTTGTTGAGCTCTCCTTAAGGGTCCCCCAGCTAGTTTTTCCTTAAGATATGAAATCTCAATTTGTTGATCATTGATCCTGTGTTGTAAGGTAGTCACCTAAGATTCAAGGTGACTGACCTTTGAGACTAGGTAAGTGCATGTTTTAGACAGTTTTTCCACGTTTAGTCTCAGATCTCCCTCATCTTCATCAGAAGAATCACTGGGGGTGGAGAAGATTGGACCAGAGTCCTTTCTCTCATGACCAGTTCTAAGTTCTTGGCTACTGGATTTCCTCTGCTCACTAGCAGTCTCAGTTGAGATGTTAGTGGGCTGAGTTGCCATGGTTGAGGTCTTAATGATGTAATCACTTTCAGAAGTGAGAGCCTCTTCCATATGGACATCCTGAACAGGTTCAGGAGTGTCCACCTCAGTTGTAGGTGACTGATGTGGGATAGATGTGGGATAGATGTAGGAGACTCAGTAGTACTCATCTGTCTTTGAGTAGAGGGAAAGAAGAGAGATTCATTAGACTCACTGAAACCTATATCTTCATCAGTATAGAATTCATGGTTGGGAATGGGTTGGTTGGGACCTATAGGTTGGGCATGGCAACTGTCCCCTGAAAGTTGATCACTTGAGTGTTTAGACTCAGAGTGATGGCTTAAAGCAGTAGGGCTAATGAGCTCATTAGGCTGAGCATGAGGAACCTCAGCACTGATTCTTGAAGAGATGAGAGTGGTCTGCTCCTCAGGAGAAATGGGAGCTCCAGTGTCCACTTCTTCCTGTATGCGTGAGTATATGGGGACCTCCACAGACTAAATAGTCTGAGCAGGGGTTCATTTATATTTTCTTTGGTAGGTGATGGAGATTTGAGGCTGTGTGGGTGGTTGGAAGTAGCAGGTGTGGGTTCAACACTAGCTTGTGCTGCTAGGTTGTCACCTTGAGCAATGAGCTCGAACATTTTTGGGACTAGGGTTTTTTCTACCCCAGAGAATCCAACAGTGGACTTTCTCAATATTTTAAAGATGTCGGGCTTCATCTGTCCCAATTTAAGAATGTTACCTGTTTCCCTTTACTGTGAGCCCAGTTCACAGTTAAGAATGTACTGGACATATCTAGGAACATGTAGTATTCTAAGGAGTCTAAATTAGCAAGCAATTTGTATAAACAAACTAAGTGTACCTGAACTTGACCCCTTGAATTATTCCATGGACTATGAAGGAGAGATCTTTAGGAATCTGGTCCCATCCACCATGCTTGTTTGATAAGCTGTGGATGACCACATGGAGCAGGAATCTCCATTGGGATGAGACCTTCCCTTTCCTGAAGGTCTTTACAGAGAAATCACCCTCATACCCCATCTGCTGAAAGGAATGATTAACAACTTCCTTTGGGAAGAACACCTCACCTTCTTCATCATCGAGCTGAAGATGTCGGTTGATAATGGCCGGAGTGATGAAGATTGTTCTCCCCTGCAATGTGGCAAACAGTGCATTCTCCCCATCCATAATGACCTCTTGGTAGGTCTTCCATAATTCAAGCAACTGATCCTCATAGACTGGAGGATCAATGGTGAGGGAGGTGAAATAGTTGGGCAAAGACAAGAAACGACAAACCTCTGAGAAATGAGGTTCTTTCTCAGAGCATAACAGAGCAACTTGATTGTGTTGTCTGTGTAGCTGCATGGTAAAGTTGGGATCATTTCTGTGAGAAAGGTTGGCCATTTTGAAGTAGCTTAAGGATGAAGGAAGAAGAAAGAAAGAAATTTCAGAGAGAAATTTGGGTTTTTTGGTTTGGAGAAAGAATAGATGATAGAAAGAGGGGGGAAACCGTTGGTTTATCTGTGAGAAGGATTTCAGATAAAGTTTAATGAAAGAGGATAAACTTTGAAATCCGGATGTCGGTCCCACCTCTGAAAAAGTAGTTTTCTTTTTGCTCAAAAAGTAGTTTTCTTGGAAGTCAAAAAGCTTCCGAAGATTAATTATCTTCGGAAGTTTTAATTAAAAGCTTCTGAAGCTAAAATGACTTCGGAAGAATTTCCTGAGAGATTTGAAAATTTTTCTTCGGAAGAAAAATTAAAGCTTGAGTGCTTTGTGTATAAACTAACAAAGCTTCCGAGAGTTAATTTTGCTTTGGAAGTAAATGGTCCTTAAAAATGAGTAAGTGTCTGAGACAAATATTTAAGCTTCGGAAGATAAATTTGAAAATTCTTCCGAAGGTAAACTTCTTAGATAGTTATTTAATTTAAGGCATGATTTACTTCTGAAGTTAAAAACATAACTTCCAAAGTATCAGAAATTTTCAAAAATCTAAGGAAAGTCTTCAAAAAGAAATTTTCATCCAGAGAAAACATGAGCTTATGAAAGTGATGAACTAGACAGCTTAGGACACACATGAATTTTAAAGAAATAATAAGAATTAGATTTAACAAAGATCTACTCAAGGTTGATCATCCCAATAGCTGATATAAGATATTTAAATCTTTGTTCATCAAAAGCCTTTGTAAATAGATCAGCATATTGTTCATCTGTGTGAACCTTGACTAGTTTAATTAATCCCTTTTCATAGTTATCTCTTATTAAATGATACCTAATATTGATGTGCTTTGTCCTTGAGTGTTGCACAGGGTTCTCTGTGATTGAGATAGAACTTTTGTGTCTATGTGAATGGGAGTCTCCTTGAAGTTTAATCCATAGTCCAGCATCTGATTTTGAATCCAAAGTACTTGAGCACAGCAGCTTGCAGCAGCAATGTATTCAGCTTCAGCAGTTGATGCAGAGACACGGGATTGTTTCTTGCATTGCCATGAGACAACCCTTCCACCAAGAAATTGACATCCCCCAGATGTCGACTTTGCAGTCATGTTGCAACCACCATAATCACTATCTGTATACGCATACAGATTGAAGTCAGAATTCTTGGGATACCATAGGCCAAGTGTTGATACACCCTTCAGGTATCTTAGAATCCTCTTGAGAGTGATAAGGTGAGACATCTTAGGGTTGGCTTGATATCTTGCACAAATACATGTAGCAAACATGATATCAGGCCTGCTAGCAGTAAGATACATAAGAGACCCAATCATAGCCCTGTATAAATGCTCATCTACACACTCCCCCTCAAGATCAGGACCAAGAGAGTGGTTTCTGGCTGTGGGTGTCTTAGCAATCATACAGTCAGTCATATTAAACCTCTTGAGTATGTCCTGAACATACTTTGACTGACTTATGAAGATGCCATCTTCAACTTGCTTCACGTGAATTCCCAGAAAGAAATTGAGTTCCCCCATGGCTATCATTTCAAATCTATCTTTCATCAGTTTCTCAAAGTCTTGGAGAGCTTTGGATTAGTTGAACCAAAGATGATGTCATCTACATATACTTGAACTAGCAATATGTCTTTTCCTTGTCCTTTGATGAAGAGAGTTCCATCTATAGTACCCTCATATATCCATGTTTATAGAGATACTCAAACAGTGTCTCATACCACTTCCTGGGTGCCTGATGCAGCCCATAGAGAGCTTTGTCAAGCTTGCAGACATAATCAAGATGATCGAGATCTAAAAAACCAGGTGGCTATTTGACATAAACCTCTTCATCTATCACTCCATACAAAAAGGCACACTTCACATCAAGTTGAAAAACCTTGAAGTTCTTGGATGTAGCAAATGCCAGGAATATCCTAATAGCTTTTAATATTGCCACTGGAGCAAAGACATCAGTGTAGTCAATCCCTTCTTCTTGTGTGTATCCTTGAACAACCAGTCTAGCTTTGTTCTTGATGATGATGCCTCTATCATCTTTCTTGTTCCTAAACACCCATTTGGTCCTAATGGTAGTCTTCCAGAAGGAAGAGGACAAAGGTTCCAAACTTTCTGCCTTTTAAATTGAAGCAGCTCTTGTTGCATAGCTTCAATCGAACTTCCATCCTTTAGAGCTTCATCAACTTTCTTTGGCTCTATCTGGGATAGAAAACAAGAGTGAAGACAAACATTTGCTTCATTGGTTTTTCCTCTTGTCTTTACCCCAGAGACAACATCTCCAATGATGTTTGTGGTAGGGTGAGACTTGTGGATCCTAAGCTGAGGGATCACAGCAAGTTGTTGAGAAAGATCTAAATTTGAAAATTTTTGATCTGGCATAGATGTTTCTCCTACCACATCAGCACACTTTTCAAGTGAAACTTGATCCAAGCAGTGTGTGACATCATTGATGTTTTCATCCATGATGTGGTTAGTGGCATCAAGAAATTCTTGGTCACTATCACCATCACCATTGTTGTCTTCCACAGTTGAGGTGTTCTTATCTGGTTGTAGAGCCTTTGAGCTGGAATTTGAAGGCATATACCAGATGTATCAGCTGAATTTGTCATTGTTGGGCTGATAGAAACCTCATTTGTAGAAGTGGTTCCAACTGGAGTTGAAGATATATGTCTTGAAGATCTTCCTAGCTTAAATTTTGGATCAAGATCATCTGTATTCAAATTTTTTGCAGATCCTGAAACATTCTCACAAGATTTGTTAAAACAGTTGGTAACCAAATCAAGATCAAACAACCAATCCGGACCAGAACCAGTAACACAAGGTGTGTGTTCATGAAAGTCACATTGGCTGACTCCTCAACAATTCTAGTTCTGAGATTGTACACTCTATAAGCCTTAGCTTGGGAAGAGTATCCAATAAAGTGTCCATCATCTGATTTCTCAGCAAACTTGGCAATTTGATCTGGTGCAAGGACATCCAAATGACCTGAGAAAACCAATGAAAGGTCTCCTCTTGTGCCAAAGTTCATAAGGAGTTTTTCCATGAGTCTTAACTACTAAAACTCTGTTCTGCACATAGCAGGCAATGTTGACTGCCTCTGCCCAGAAGGTGATGGGCAATTTAGAATCAGACAACATGGTTCTTGTAGCTTCAATCAGTGTCCTGTTTCTCCTCAAACCAACACCGTTTTGCTGAGAAGTCCTGGGAGCACTAAATTGTCTTGTAATACCCTTTTCATCACAGAATGTGTCAAGGATATGGTTCTTAAATTCGGTTCCTTGATTGCATCTTATGATCTTGACCTTGTGATCAGATTGATTCTCAATCTTCAAGATGAAATTTTTTAGAATCTCAGGAGTCTCATTCTTAGTTCTAAGGAAGAAAACCCAAGTGAATCTTGTAAAGTCATCTGTGATCACTAGATAGTATAAGGTCCTTCCTAAACTCATTACACTGGTGGGGCCAAAAAGATCCATATGTAACAAGTGTAGGGGAGTAGTGATTGAGTTCTTTTCCTTAGGCTTGTGAGATACCTTATGTTGCTTCCCTTTCAGGCATGCAACACAGTGGTCATCACTTGTAAACTATTTCTTTGGCATTCCAGTTACCAAGCCATGCTTAATTAACTTATTCATGTTCTTAAAGTTTACATGGCACTTTCTTTTATGCCATAGGAAAGAGTCATCACTATTGGCTTTAGACAGAAAGCATGAAACTTCTCCAGAGGGAGAGGTTTCTTGCAAATCCATATTGTACATGTTTCCTTTCCTGGGGGCTCTAAGTAGGATATGCTCATGCCGAATGACCATACCAGGCATAAGAACAATGCACTCATGCTCAGTAAAGAGCATGTTATGACTCTGATCACAAAATTGAGATACACTCAGAAGATTCTATCCAAGCTCCTTTACAAAGTTTACCTTTTCTATGCTGAGCTTACCATTTGTGACCTTTCCCCTTCCAGAAATGTAACCACCTTCATCTCCTCCAAAAGCAACAGGTGCTCCATCAATCCTTTCAAAGTTCCGGAGTAGTAATCTATTGCCAGTCATGTACTTGGAGCAGCCACTGTCTATGATCCAGACATTTCTGTCTGTCTTCGGCTGTCCCTGCACAAAAGAGAATGATTAGTTACATCTGGAAACCAAGCCTTGCTTGTCTTGGGCTCATTTGCAGAAGGTAATTTAACAGTAATAGATCCTATGGTTGTACTAAGAGGATCTTGAGTTGTTTTTGATGGAGAAACCTCAATCACTTGGTCTTTCTTAGATGTCCACACCACCTTTGGAGTCTTGGACTTGACCTTCAAAACTTTGGAAGATTTTGGATCTTCAGAAGTTTTGATGACTGAATCTTCAGAAGATTCTGCAAACACTACAGTAGACTTTAATGCTTCGGAAGAACTCCTTTCTTTCGAGACCAAATATTCTTCCGAAGAGAATTTTCCACTTCCCTTCTTGTTAGATTTGGACATTCCGAAGGAAACTGGTTCTCCTTCTGAAGCTTGAATCTTCTTAGATGTGTCAAAATTCTTTAAGTGTTACGTTTTTCCATGAATTAGGTGTATTTATGGGTTTGCAGTCTTCATTCGTGGGACTGAACCATTAGCATGGTTAAGTCGTGCGACTGACCCACGCGTCTTATTCATACGCACGACTGAATGTTCAGTCGTGCGATTGAGTCAATCTCATGTCTCACTCGTACGACTAATCCAATCGTCTGGTCTAGTCATGCGACTGGTTCATTAGCATGATATATTCATGCGTATGGTCCATAAGTATGGTCCATTAGCATGTATCTTCATATAACAACTTTAAACCTATATAATAAGTTTATATATGAACTAGATATAAGTAAACATCAAAATACAAATCACATATTATTACATTGTTTCATTACACATATGTAAGCCATGACAAACTTTTACATTAAGCACATAAACTAGGGACACATGTATCAACATCTAATCTGAGACAAAACGACATTCTTGCGGCATTAGACATAAATGACTTCATCATGAAGTTAAGGGAGGAAGAACTATGAATGAAATACAAGTCGAAGAAACGATCCTACATTCAGAATCCTTCACTTTACAACTCATTTCCGATTCCAGCTGTTTGAGGAGCACCGTTACAAACAGCGTTTGTGTCTAGTTCCTCTGCTCCTTCCCAAAATAGTGCTTTAGGAACCAAAACATCAAAGTCATCTGGATCCCAATATATAGTTCCTGAGGCAAACACTACAAAGTTAAAGACTGAGAATCTCGGTAATGTCATAGTGGAAGTTGTTAAAGAGCACATGGATCTTCTAGCAGCTGTTGTACAATCTTATGATGGTTTAGTTGCGGTAAGATTGGAAATTGTCATCTTGCAGATGAGGATTACGAACAAGTTGATGAAAATGAGGTAGAAAGAATGGACATAATGTGGGCATTGGCTAGTGCAGTCAGAAGAGCAAAGAAGTTTGTCAAAAAGATGGGGTAAAATCTAGTTGCTACTAAAGATACGACTTTTGGTTTTGACAAAACCAAAGTCACATGTTTCAACTTTGGTGAAAAAAGGCACTTTAAACGTGAATGTGTAAAGCCCAAGAAAACAAGAAATGGAATCCCATTTCCTATATTCAACCGTCCAGACAAAGACATGATTGGAACTACTTCTTCAAGTAAAGAAACAAAGGCTCTGACTGCTTAAGGTGATGAAGGGTAAAACTAGTCCTTCCGATTTGTTTCTCCTTGGGAATCAAATATTGCTTTTGTTGATGCATTGGATGATGGATCTGCAAATGAAGGTGAGATCATAGCTGAAAATACAATGTTAGATACCAAATAACCTGTGAATGTTGTAAATCACCTAGTAGAGGAAGAGCTTAGAGCCACGATTTCAGAATCTCCTGTCGCTGAAGGGTCTGACTCTACTTTGATGCCTGATTCATTTGATTCATCACAGGTAAATTCTAAAGACCAATTATTTGAAAAGCATGCTTGTACTGAATGTGACAAATTTAGTGAAAGCATTGATCTAAAATTTGCTAGGTTATTATAACACAATGATAATTTAGTAGACGATTTACAACTCTACACTGAGGCTAATCGTATTTTAAAACAAAATGAGTGCAGCTTCAAAGAAAAGATAGAACTTTTGGGGAAACAAATAAGGGAAATTGAGGTTGTTGCCTTAAATTAATCAAATGACATAAACTTTTATTAGGTTCTTTAGAAGAAACAAAAAAGGAAAAAGCATTTTTAGAAGTCGAAGTTGAATCTTTAAACAAAAACTGCACAATTTGACGACTTCTTCACACATAGTTCAAAACTTAGTGAAAGAACAAAATAATGGGGATGGTCTAGGTTATAAAGTAGTTCCACCACCACATGCAGTCCTTTTGAATACTAAATGTAGACCAATCAATATTAACCCAGTAAAGGAACATGTGGTGTCCACTCCTCTAGTTAGTGATCCCGATTCCACGGGCAAACCTGTGAAATCTATCACTAAACAAAAGAAATCTATTTTGAAATCAATAGAGAAGATGCCTATTGAAAATTTGTATGATCAAATTGAAATGCTTAATTAAGGTTAGGTTCACACATGTCTACTCCTGAACCCAAAATGACTAAACTAGTTAACCAAAAACGTGTTACTTATCAAAGTCCAAATAAACTAAAAGTTAAAAATGTTCAAAATGTTAAAACAATTAATTTTGTTAAAGAAGCTAAAACATCTAAAAGAGAAGTGACAAAACCCAACCAGACACATCTCACATCCTTACCAAACTCAACACCACATAAAAATTTTCTTCAATCTGTAGAAGGGAGATCATGCTACAGTTATGGAAAACGAGGACATATCTCTCCTAATTGTCATTATTATTAGAGGCCTAAAGAAATTGAACTTTATGATGAAAAACAAAATTTTTCTAAAATGAGATCTAATATTCACCTATGAGTATTAGTGAACCTAATATTCAAACCATAAGCCAGTCCTCTATTTACCACAAACAGGATTTACAAAAACTGGCTTATGGAAGATAAAATCAAGTAATATGTCTGATAGTGAGGAAAACAAGAAGAAAGATATGCTCTCATCTTCTAAAAGACAGTGGGTTGAGTTCATGATTTGTGATTCCTCTGGGTCACCCAAGCTAGTTATGGCTTGGGTCCCAAATCTGAACTAATAATTTTTTTTAATATGCAGGGCATCCGTTACAGCGCTATCACTAACACCTGGATTATTAATAGTGCGGCATCCAGGCGCATGATTGGGAATTCGTCTCTCCTTTTCAATCTCAAAAAAATTAAAGGGGGACATGTATCATTCGCTAGAAACAAAGGAGGTTACATCACCGCTCAAGGCGAAGTGGGAAATGAGAAAGTGAAGTTTGACATGGTCAACTACGTTCAACAACTACAGAACAACTTGCTTTTAGACTCCTAGATCTGTGATAAACGATTCAAAGTTGTGTTTGACAACAAGAAGTGCTACATGTTGAAGAAAGACTACGTTATCTAGGAGGATAAAGTTCTAATGTCAGCTTCAAGATATAAGATTTGTACGTCATGGATCTATCAAAAGCCTCCACAACGGAGTCCACTGTCCAATGATTCTTGTCAAAGGCAATAAAGAGGGACTCGGTGTCATGGCAAAGTAGAATGGGACACATTAATCAAAGGAAGCTGAATCATTTGGTTCAGAATGATTTAGTGAATTGAGTAATTGTCAAGAATTTCCAGCTTCCGGATTTCTGCGTAGCATGTAAGAATCGGAAGCAGACCAAGAAGTCTCACAAAGCAAAGCAAGTTAACACTATTGATATTCCTCTCGAGCTTCTATACATGGATCTGTTTGGCCCTGTTAGCACAAAGAGCATTGCTGGAGATCCGTACTGCTTTGTAGTAACTGATGATTACTCAAGATTCTCTTGGGTGATGTTACTGAAAGCCAAGTCAGAGACATTTGATTCTTTCAAGCATCTAGTCACTACATTGGAATCACTCTACAAGCTAAAAGTACGAAAGATTCGGTTAGACAATAGCATAGAGTTCAAGAATCAGTAGATGGGGGCATACTGTAGAGAGAACGGAATTATACATCAATTTACTTTTGCCTACACTCCACGAATGAATGTGGTTGCTAAAAGGAAAATAGGAGCTTGATAGAGACAGCCAGGACAATGCAAATCGACTATAAACTGCCTATTCAATTCTGGAATGAAGAAGTGGCTAATGCATGCTACATGCTAAATCGAGTCTTAGTGGTCAAATGTCATGGTAAAACCTGTTATGAACTGCTCCAGCGACATAAAGCAAACGTGGAGTATCTTGAACCATTTGGTGCACCGTGCATGTTGTTAAAGAAAATTCAGACTGGGAAGTTTAGTGAGAAGGTAGAAGAAGGTATATTTCTTGGATACAACATACCAGACAAGAGAGTTTATAACAACTCAATGGGTCAGGTGGAAGTGTAGTGCAATGTTGATGTTCAAAGATACACCACCCCCTGCTGGAAAAGGACCTTCCTTCTTCTTTGACTATAATGGATATTTTAAATGCTTCAATCTACCGACTTCTCATCCTGATGACGAGCTGTCTACTACGATGATGTACGGTGTTTAGAACACTCCACTACCATACTCGACATCAACGGATCCATTAGTTGATACTTCTAGCCCTTTAGGGGGAGAGCTTAAGGTAAGTGATTCTTCCTCTAATGATGAAGCAGTTGAGGCTGAAAATGTGGAGCCGGAGGAACAAGTTCCCACTAATGATAGTACACAAGCATCGGATCTTGATCCCGCTGCCACATCTCAACCTCATACTCCAACAGCTACAAATACTGAACCAGGGATTCAAAATCTGGATACTGAGGTAGTTGTTCCCACCACTCTCGAATCTCGAATTAATGTGTATCATCCCATGGATAACGTCATTGGGTGTTCGATCGGGAGTACAGACACGAAATCAGCTATACTTAGCTGATTATGCCTCAGTCATGGAAAAAGGATATCTTCATGATGGTACATATCAATGTTTTGTGTCTCCATTGAGCCAAAATATGTGAGTGAAGCCTTAAACGATGAGGCATGGGTTAGTTCTATGCAAGAAGAACTCCTACAGTTCAAGAAGTTAGGAGGATGGACCCTTGTGGACAGACCAGAAGGTGCTAAGGTGGTTGGCACTAAATGGGTGCTGAAGTGTAAGAAAGATGACCAAGGGGTTATAATTAGGAATAAGGCTCGGCTTGTGGTTCAAGGGTTTTGACAAGTCGAAGGCATCGATTACAATGAAGTGTTTGCACCGGTGGCACTGGTGGAAGCAATTCATATCTTTCTAGCCTATGCATGCTACATGAAGATTAAAATTTATCAATTGGATGTGAAAAGTGCATTTCTTCATGGTGAAATTTGTAAAACAGTATAAATCAGTTGACCAGAAGGATTTGAGGATCCATATTATCACGATAGAGTTTACAAACTGGACAAGGCTCTTTACGGGCTCCATCAAGCCCCTAGAGCCTAGTATGAGAAACTCTCAACTCATCTAGTGAAACATAGTTTTCACAGAGGAGTTATTGACTGTTGGACAAAAGAACCAATGACCCAAGATCAGAAAACCTCTAAGTCCCACATGATATCACAACAACTGCTGAAGGCTTCATCAGCAGTTTGACAAGTGCTGAAAACTCCAACAGCTGATGATCAAGTGCTGAAGACTTCAATAGCTGAAGACTAAAGTGTTGAAGTTAAAGAGCTGAAGACACAAGTGCTGAAGCTGAACAGCTGAAGAAACACAAGTGCTGAAGCTGAAGACCAAAGTACTGAAGTACAACAGCTGAAGAGTTTACAAGTGCTGAAGATCAACAACTGGTGTACAAAGTCTGAAGACAAAGACTGAAGACATGAGCTGATGATATCTACTGAAGTCATCAGCTGATGAAACGTCTAAAGTTCAAGTCTGAAGACCAAGTACTGAAGTTTCAATAGTCTGAAGAGTACTTCTTCAGTAGTTGTGATATCAGTAGTTTTATGTTTTACTTTCAGTAGTTTTGTAAAACGACTGAAGAGCTTGTTCTTCAGTCGTTGTAGTTCAGTAGTTTTATGTTTTTCAGTAGTTATAATAACTGATAACACTTAGTATTTTTATAAGGAGATGTCAGCTGTTTTGACATCTTCATTAGTTATGTTTCAGTTGGAATAATTCTGTTAGATGTCACTATCAAGTGACATAAGCAGACGTCACATCTCTTATATAAGAGGTGTCGACCTAATTGTAATTGTGACATTTTGTTACCACGAAAGCGAATATTGAATGAAATATATTTGCAGAATTCTCTTCTCTATAACCGTCTTTGTTCTTCATTGAGTATCGTTTCGTTCTTGTGAATTGGCTAATTCATTGTTCGAATTCCGCTGCTATACTCTCTAATCAATCAAACATAGGTCACTGATCCTAACAAGTGGTATCAGAGCTGGTTAATCATTGATCGATCTAACAATTGATCATTGAAACTGCTAATTGATATCTGTGTTTGATTGAATTAGCATATTCGCAAGAACTGGTTATAGATTATTGAATTTCTGTCGCTTTCGTTCATTTATTTTGAGATCAATCTGGTTCAATTGGTTGTTGTGTTTTGTTTAAATCTGTTTTAGCTTAATGAATTTGATTGATCTGGATGACTACTCCTTCTAATGATCCTCACAATACCGGTTCCTCAACCAAGCTTCCAATGCTGGTTAGGACGAGTATAACATATGGCAACGAAGAATGCTTCATCACCTGTCTGTTAACAGTTCAGGTTGTTGGACATCTGTGGTACATGGACCACATAAGCCTATGGTGAACAATCCGGAACCAATCAAATGGTTCCGAAGAAGAAGGAACAATACTCTGATGAAGATCGGAAACTATTGAGATTGATGCTAAAGCCCATGGAATTCTGGCCATGGCACTGCCTAATGAAATCTATTCAGGGTTTATGCATCATGAAACTGCTCATGATCTATGGAATGCCCTGAAGGAACAATTAGGTGGCATAGATGAGGTCTTAGCAAACAATAGAGAAATCCTTGCCCAACAATATGAGACATTCTCTCATAGAAAGGGTGAGACACTGAATCAACAGTTTGAGCTTTTTTCCTGCTTGATATCTGAGCTGAAAATGGTGAAACAGGAATACACCAATAGCCAGATGAACAACAGGTTCCTCAGATCACTGCCTGAGAGATGGGACACATACACTATTGTCCTACGCTCCAGTGCAAATCTGGACAACCTATCTCTCACCCAACTTCATGGGAAACTGCTTACATTCGAAAGAGAGATAGAGCAGAAGAGGAAACTGTCCTCATCAGGAAAGCTCACTGATGACTTTGTACCAGGGAATACTGCCTTGGTTGGTCATGAGTCAGAATATGCTGCATCTGAAAGAATTATGATGAGCATATTGATTTCTCTACAAATAGTTCTGATCATGCATTTGTTGGTATTGAGAGTCATTCTGGCAGTAATAGTGACAATCTATGCTTCATTATGGATGATGTGAAAGGAATTGCTCATGATGATCTAGAAGAGATGGATATTCTGAGCCAAATGGCATTGATTAATATCAGATCTCAGAAGTTCTATAAGAGAACTGGCAGGAAATTTCATGGATTCTGGCAAAACCAAAGTTGGTTTTGACAAGAGTAAGTTGAGGTGTCACAAATGCCAAAGGCTGGGACACTTTGCAAGAGAGTGTAGATCAACTGGATCTAACTCTTCTGCACCCTTTGTGACTTTTCCTAGTACTAGTCCACAAAACAGAGGGCAACATCCTGCTGGTTTGGTCATCATTCACATCCTAGATCTCCTGCATACTTTGTTCCCCAGGGTCAAATGTCATATCCTTATCCTGCTATTATATGCCTCAACCAAATCTTGTTCAAGCTCCAATTGCACAACAACCACAAGCATTGCCTGAACCACAACCTTCCCAATCTCATCAACAAACTCAACCTCAACAACACAGCTTCTTCACCCCAGGAGTTGTTGACTGGAGCAGTTACAGATGACTTGTCTGGTCATGAACAACTGTTCTCAGGTGCTTGTCAACATGGTGGTGAAAGTCCCTTTGGGAATCTAGCTTATGGCTTTGGATTCTGCTGATACTTCATCCACTAATGCCTCTACACCAAAGGTATCACAGGTATCCTCTGAGGCAAAAGCCAAATTATGTTCTGAAACATGTATAGCAGCATTTGCATCTATTAGAGAAGCAAATGTAGCTTTAATCACAAGAACATTGAGCTAGAACAAATAATTTCCAAAAGCAAAGCTGAATTTGAGTCTGTGCTTAATGATAAGAATGATGAGATTTACAAACTTAAATGCCAGATAACTGATGATAAGGCTAGGGAAGAGATACTTCTAGAGAAGTATAAAGATCTCAAAGAAACCCTTGCAGTTACCCAGGTAGAGTGTGATAGATGGGTACAATCATGCAAAGGTTTTGAAATGCTTCTTAGTAAGCAATCTGCTTCCAATGTGAAGTTTGGCATTGGTTACAATCACACTGCTCCACCTACAGATTTTACTCCCAGAGCAGAGGTAGAATCTGATGGTGAGAGTAATAACCAATCCATCGTATCATGTGATCTACTTTCTGATACAACACAATCAGAAGTAGAAGTCAGCATCAAGCCCTCTCAGAACCTATCAGATGATGTGATGGTTCCAATGCTGACACTCACATGATCAATGAGTTGATCAACTCAGGAGTTAATTCTGATAGTCCTGAAAGGACTAGAGAGCAGGATTTAACACCTGAAGTTCAAACTCCAACTACTGCCAGTACTGAAAAGAAGAAAACTGTCAGTAGAAAGAGTTTGAAGGCTACTAAAGAGGAAGTCAAGAAAGCAAACAATGCTTCCAAAGTACTGAAGAGCAAGTCTTCAGTTGCTTCACCCTCTTTAGTTGATGATCAACCTAATGAAGAAGAAGAAACCATGTGAAGTATGTGGTTTGTTCAATCATCTTACAGATGATTGCTGGTACAAAAGAGGTTCCAAACTCAAACATAAAGAAGAAATTAAAGAGAAAATGGTAAAAATGAAAACTGAGTTTGAGACCACATTTGTATCAGCAACATCAATCCTGTAACCCTTAAGTCCTCAAAGAAATCCAAAAGGAAGGGGTTAAACAGGTGACAGCTGAGATTGCTCAGAAGAAGAAGGTGCAACATAGGAACTTATCAAACTCCACTAGCAATGTGTCTGATGAGCTGAAAGCTTTATCACAAAATCAGACATAGCTGGTTATGATGGTTCAACATCTATTGGGAAGAGTTAACCAATTAGATGCTCCTATGTTGAAACACAAACCACAGAAAAGGAAGTTCAAGCCAAAGGATTCCTCTTCTTCACCATCTTCTTCTCAGGCTGTTGTTTCTAAAAACTGTTAGTTTACCATCTGTGATGAGACCAGGCCCAAAACCAAAAAGGTTTGTGTCTCCAAAATAACTATTGTTTATTATTGCAGGTTCTCCAACATGCCAAAGTAGCATCTGGTATGTAGACAGTGGGGGATCTATGCACATGACTGGGAACAGCTCTCTTCTTCATGACTACTCTCAAGGAAAGAAGGGCTTTGTTTCTTTTGGCAATGATGCTAGGGGTACATCATTGGAAATGGCTTTGTCTCCAATGGAGAGAAATCAAGTTTGATGATGTTAATCATGTGGAAAATCTCAAGTACAATCTCTTGAGTGTCAGTCAAATGTGTGATAAAGGCCATGTTGCTCTTTTCACCAGTCAGAACTGTAGGATTCTGTCATCCAAAGTTCTGCATTTGATTGATAAGGTGTTGGATGATCACACTTCCTGAGAGCCAACAGGACAGGAAGAGTGTATGCCTTAGATCTTTCCAAGAAAATAGATCTCAAAGGCAATCCTTGCCTATTTTCCAAAGCCTCTTCTCAAGAATCTAAACTATGGCATAGAAGGCTGGGTCATGTTAATTTCAAAAACATGAATCAGCTTATCCACAATAGTTTAGTTAGAGGCTTACAAATAAAGGAGTTCCACTATGATGAAACCTGCACTGCTTGCTTAAAAGGAAAACAGCACAAAGTCTCATTCCCTCCTATTGAAGAGCCTAAGTCCACTGCCTGCTTGCAATTACTGCATATGGATCTATTTGGTCCTGTGAGAGTAATGAGCATGGCAAAGAAGAAATACTGTCTGGTAATTGTGGATGATTACTCCAGATTTGTATGGACTTTCTTTCTACATTCAAAGGATGAGGTTGCTCAAAAGATTATTCACTTTGTGTTGTATATTGAGAAGCATATTCCCTTCCAGTCAAGTGTATTAGGAGTGACAATGGAACTAAATTCAGTAACCATACACTTGATGTTCTATCTTTCAAAGGGAATCAAAAGGCAGTTTAGCATACCAAGGACTCCAGAACAAAATGGAGTTGTGGAGAGAAAGAACAGGACCCTAATTGAAGCTGCAAGGTCCATGCTGGCTGACTCTGGTTTGCCACTGACCTTTTGGGCTGAAGCTGTTAACACAGCTTGCTATGTGCAGAATAGAGTTTTAGTAAATCAGAGGTTGATGAAGACTCCATATGAAGTTCTCCATCACTTGGCTCCTCTAATTTCATTTTTCAAAGCATTTGGGTGTCCCTGTTTTATTCTCAACACAAAGGATCAACTCCATAAATTTGATCCTAAGGTGGATGCAGGGTATTTTGTTGGTTATTCATCTACTTGCAAGGCATACAGAGTCTTCAACTGCAGAACAAAGATAGTTGAAGAGAGTTTGCATGTGAAGTTTAATGAATCTCCTTTGGACAAGATTCCACAATGCCCTGTGGAGTTGTTTGATTTGGACATATGCAATATGTTCCTTATCAACCTCCAGCTGTTGCAGATCCTGTGGATAAATCATCTTCTGCAGCATGTCTTCCACCTGGTGGTATTGATGATGATGATGATAATATCAATACTCACCTATTCAAGTTTAGCGACCAACTGCCTGTGTCTGCTAAATTTGATATTCCTGTAGCTTCAGCAGTTTCATCCACAAACAAATGCTGATGAGATCTCTGTTTCCTCTACATCTTTTGAGTTACCATCTAATTCTTGGTTTCAAGAGTCTGCATCAACATCTGCTGCTGCTGAAGGTTCTACAAACACTTGCATAGATCTCATTGTTTATCAAGAAATGAAGAATCACCCCATGTCTCAGATTATTGGTGATATCATGCTGGTGTTTCAACAAGAAGTCAATTGTCTAACTTCTGCTTCTATGCTCTCTTCATCAGTCAGCTAGAGCCAAAGAACTACCATGTTGCTTTGAGAGACAATGGAGGGTTGAAGCTATGCAGCTTGAGCTACTTCAGTTTAAGAAACAGCAAGTGTGGGAATTGTTCCTCTTCCCCCAGGTAAGTGTGCAATAGGCACTAAATGGGTGTTTAGGAATAAAACTGATGAAAATGGGCTTATTGTTAAGAACAAGGCTAGACTGGTTGTACATGGGTTTTCACAAGAAGAAGGTATTGACTATGATGAAACCTTTGCCCCTGTAGCCAGACTAGAGGCAATCAGATTGTTTTTAGCCTATGCTGCATTCCACAATCTTAAAGTTTTTCAAATGGATGTCAAAAGTGCTTTTATATGGTAAAATAAAGGAAGAAGTTTATGTGTGTCAACCACCAGGTTTTGAGGATAATAAACATCCTGAATGGGTGTATAAACTTATAAGGCTCTTTATGGGTTGAAACAAGCTCCTAGAGCTGGTATGAGATACTCTCTACTTTTCTTCTTAAGAATAATTTCACTAGAGGCTCCATTGATAAAACTCTTTATTTATAAGAAGGTGGATCAGCATAAGCTACTTGTTCAGATTTATGTTGATGATATCAGTTTTGCATCCTCTGATCCCCAGTTGTGTGATGATTTTACAACATTAATGAAAAAGAGGTTGGAAATGAGTGCAATGGGAGAATTACAGTTCTTTCTAGGCTTGCAAATTAAACAAAAGGCTGATGGAATCTATTCATCAGTCCAAATATACAAAAGATCTTTTGAATAAGTTTGATTTACAAAATGTAAGCCCTGTTCCACTCCATGTGCAACACCACACAACTGGATGCTGATCAGAAAGGTAAAGCTGTTGATGAACACTTTACAGATGTATGATTGGGTCCTTGATGTATTTAACAGCTTCTAGACCAGATATTATGTTTGCTACATGTGTTTGTGCTAGAGTTCAGGCTGCTCCTAAAGAGTCTCATTTGATTGCAGTCAAGAGAATCTTTAGATATTTGCAAGGTACACAATCTCTGGGTTTATGGTATTCCACTGGACACTCTTGCAAATTAGTTGCTTTTTCAGATAGTGACTATGCAGGGTGCAAGTTAACTAGAAACTCAACTTCTGGTGGTTGTCAATTCTAGGCAACTGTTGATTTCTTGGCAGAGTAAGAAACAAAATCTGTTGCTACATCAACTGCTGAGGCCGAGTACATTGCTGCTGCAAGTTGCACTCTCAGGTACTCTGGCTTCAGAACCAACTTCTGGATTATGGCATTACAGAGACTAAGACTCCATTATTAATGGATAGTGCTTCAGCTCTGTGTATTGTCAAAAATCCAGTCCAGCACTCTAGGACCAAACATATAGAGATCAGACATCATTTTATTCGGGATTGTTTGAAAAAGGTCTGATTGATCCTAAGTTTGTGCCTAGTGCTGATGAGCTTGTAGATATTTTTACTAAGCCTTTGGATAGTTCTACTTTCCAAAACCTTGTGTTAAGGCTTGGTATGCTGCAGCTAGAATAAGTGACAACTACTGATGATTTCAGTAATAATTACTGGTGATCATTGGTACCCATGTCACATATAATATGAGTCCTTTCACCCTTAGTAGTTTTTATAACTACTGGACGGCTAAATGCCTCACAAGTACTAAAGTACTTTATCTGTTCCAAACTACTGATGTAGTTACAACTACTGATGTGTTACAACTACTGCTCAGTACAAACAGATAAGTACCAACGTCCTATGAAACACCTGAAAAGCAGATGCGAACTTTTGATGAGTAAGTGTTGAGGACAGTATGAAACAGCTGAAAGGCTATGAATTGACGAAAACTACTGAGAGAACTTTCTCTTTAGTTGTTTCTACACTGCTGTTTCATTCTAAACAACTGAAGCAAAACATGTCTTCAGTAGTTTTATAACTACTGATGACTAATACCAATTATTCAGCTGTTTACAACAACTGATGACAAAACCACTGTCTTCAGTAGTTTTCACAACTACTGATGACAAACACCAAGTCCTCAGTTGTTTCATCATCTGAAGTCAAAACCATGGCTTTCAGCAGTTTTCTAACTACTGATGCCTAAAACCACGACTTCAGCTGTTTCAACGTCTGAAAGGGTAATACCATGTCAACGGTCGTTTAAAACTACTGATGCCTAACACCAAATCCTTCAGTCGTTTCTAAACCCGTACCCTATAAATATCCCTGACCTAATCCTTCAGAGCTTCATCTTCTTCAAACCTAACATTCATCTCTCCAAAACTTCTCTCTCCTAAATGGCGTCCATGCACCTCAACCGCGACACAACTGTGTAGCTTACCTCACCAAATCGCCATTCTGGGCTAAGTTCGATAATGCTATTGATCTTATGGTCCAGTCACCCTACAATACGGCCTTTCTTCTCAATCCAATCCTTCATGCCAATCCTTAACAGTTTTGGATGAACGTCACCCTCACCACTGGGGAGAACAACACAGCGTCTCTCCGGTCGGTCATCAACAACCACGAAGTGGTCATCACTCCCGATATCTTCGTCAAACTCTACACCTGGATGATGTCACTTCTCCTGCTGGATATCCAAAGGGCAACTGATTTATCCTTTGCCCACCATGGATATCAGGGAAACTTATGCCTCCACATATGAATAAACAATTCCATGATGCTGAACGTCTAATCTTTCACATGGTAAATGTCTGTTTGGCTCCTAAGACTCGTCTTGGATCAAATGTCTACAAAGTGGCAGCAGGTAATGTACTCCATTCTTGAGCAACAGCTTAAATTTTTCAGAAATAATATTTTCAGAGCTCAAGGATATGGCACAAAAACAAACTGCTAACGTTGGATATTATTCTGCGGTTCATAATGGCCATAATTACAAACCAGCTTCAAGCTGAGGGACTTGTTGGCCTGGGAGTCCCTGCTATGGCTGTTTTGCCTGAAGTATACTCCCGGCACAACTCTGACCAATCACTCAAACTGGCTGCCAAGCTGCGCAACCCACGCGGCTGGAACCCCCAGCACCACCTCGAAATCAAAGTCACCACCAACCCACTAAAACGAAAACAAAAAGGCTACTCAGGAAATGAGTCCCCTGAGGATGCCCCTGCAACACAAACGCAGGATATCACTGGTTATAACCCCCTAGAGGATATAAGGACTCTTCAGCCATAGCCGCTCAGGATTCCTCTCAAAAGGAGCCTGCAGCCACCACAAGGGGTACCCACACATCTGGATCTTCCTCACTTGAGGAGATTGCCATTGAAGAGCACCATCCTCCCCAGGTGCAGACTTTTTTTAACCATCTCCCCATGCAACCGCCCCCCAAAGTCCTACATTGCTTGTGCACAAGTGCT
Source organism: Flaveria trinervia (assembly GCA_025506515.1). Taxonomy (NCBI): domain Eukaryota; kingdom Viridiplantae; phylum Streptophyta; class Magnoliopsida; order Asterales; family Asteraceae; genus Flaveria; species Flaveria trinervia. Next base: position 89,649,479 of record CM046448.1, on the reverse strand, counting down.
GACTCAGTTGCACTCCTCACCCCCTCACCCCCCCACCAATACCAATTACTACTAGGAACACTTCTACCATTGAGGGGGAGGACCAAAGTGCAGCTGAGAACCCACAGCATAGGGGTTACAATGTTCCTTCTCCTAGTGTAGCAATGGAGATTGGAACTTCTGGTGAGGCTGCCACTTCTCCTGCGTCAGCATTTGATCAGGTTGTAGTTGGTACCATTACTAAGACCTTACCATAGGCAACTGCTGATGACGGACACAATCTTGAGGCAGGAAGTCCCCAGTTCCAAGACAAAGGGGCACATGCTCCAACTGAGCTACACTCAGTGCATGTTCATCCTGATCCTATCAGGAGGTCAGGTGATTCAGTATCTACTGATGATGACCTGGGCTTCTTTTACGATGTAATCGCCCAAAACACCATCCTGGAGGAGGAGGAGTGAGCAGACTCAAAGAGCTGCTTGCCAAAACTTCTAAGGAACAAAGACCATCTGCCTCACCCACCCACAGATGGCACCTTCCTTTGAAGGTTCCCCAAACACTTCACCCTCTCACTCCACTGAGCCTCCAGCTTCTGCTTTTGGCACTACTCTCCGGGACAGAACCCCCAGAGCAGATGGTTGTTGTATTCCAACAATCCATACCTCTCATCACTCCCATTATCAATGACATTGTTATAAGCCTTTGATGAGAGGATTTCTCAACTTACAACCATTATTGATGATGCTGTGCTCAAGAAACTTTCTACGGTACAAACCCCTGTCTCCAATGCATCCAAAAAGGGGGAGAGTACTGCAGTGAAAGAAAAGATGAGGAAAAGAACTGAGGATGAGAAGGCACAAGAGCAAATCCAGGAGTTGGAAAAAGGAAAGCAACAACAACTGATCACTTACTAAAGAAAGAAAAGTGCTGGTGATCAACCTATTGCTGAAGAAAAATCCTTGGAAGAGCTGGTAAAAGATGCAGATGACACACACAGCCGATCCATGGACAAAATCATTGAGCAACTCTTCAAGCAAGGTTTAAGCAAGGTTTTGATACAGCCACATTAGATAGTGAGATCAGGAAGTTGGAAGTGGAGGAGATTCAAACCAGATGGGCTGGGTATGATGTACTGGAAAAAGAGAGATTGGAGATCATGATTCGTTTCATTGCCAAATACTTAGGAGATCTTTGATGGAGATTCGTTCATGGACCAGAGACAGTATTCTGGCTATAGCCACCAGAATCTATTTGTCTGAGCAATTCCATAAAGGGATTATCATTGAAGCCCTTGATCAGGCTGGGGCTGGAAAAAGGTTTGAAATGGCAAGACTTACAAAGGCCAAACTCACAACCAAAATGCTTGAACAACCTTCCCTTCCACCCACTCAAAAACAGCCTACCCCTCAAATCTCCAAACCAATCTCAAAGCCCAAATCCAAAATCCTCAATCTTCAAAACCAATTCCTTTACCAACCCAACCATCATCCAGTGATGCACCTAGAAGGAGGAGAAGGGTGCTGAGGTAGAAGAAGAAGAAGAAGAAGAAGAGGATGATGTGGAAGAAGATAGGTTGCTATGTCTGCAGTTCTAACATTGGCGAAAGCCAAACCATGCCCATCACTCCCACCTCACAGATGGATGCTGTGAGAGTAAAGATTGAAGAAGAGCAGCATCAAAAGCTTCATGATGATGAAATGCTGAAAAGCATTGACAAAACTTATGCTGCTTCGTCATCTAATTAGTATGAAGAAAGAAGCTCTGAGGTTGTACACTCTTGCCACACATTCAATATCAGAAGGAAAAGGTGATAGTATGGCCTGATCCTAGGATGGCTCACAGGATTGTAAAGAAAGACATTCCTTCGAGATACAAGGGCCAAGTCAAAAGGATCGTAGATGAAGAGATCACAGTGCCCTTGTAGTATCACCCTGGGAGATTGTCGAAGACTTCAAGAAGCCTATGATACTAACAACCACCCCAAAAGATGTTAGAGAACAGAATTATTAAAAAGGAGTTAGTCTACAAGAGGCTTGAGAACTTCAAACAAAATGAGCTCAGTCTGTTACTTGAAGGACTCATCCTGATGAGTTTGCATACAGATAGATTACAACAGTTGAGCTCAAAAATGGTAAACAGGCCAAGTACATCTCAGAGCTGTATGGGCGAGAAGGATTGTTTGATGGTGAAGCCGAGAACCTGACCATGGAAGAACAACTCATGTTTCTCAGAGCTTACACCAGAGAATCCTACAGGCTTATACACGGGAAGTAGATCTCATGAATGGGATAAAACTCTGTGTCCAGTTCCCCAAAACAGAGTTCCCATTCATATCTTGCAAAACAAATATCTGAGATTTCTTCCAGGCGGAGCTTATATGGGTCATCTTCTCTACTGATCAAGAAGGAAAAATACCATCTTTGCCAACAATAAGTGGGAAAATAAATAATTAGAGGTTTTGGCTGCATTGGTTCAGGGGGAGTTTGTTGGAACCAAAGAACCAATTAGCCAAGATCAGAAAACCTCTAAGTCCCACATGATATCACAACAACTGCTGAAGGCTTCATCAGCAGTTCGACAAGTGCTGAAAACTCCAACAGCTGAAGATCAAGTGCTGAAGACTTCAACAGCTGAAGACTAAAGTGCTGAAGTTAAACAGCTGAAGAACACAAGTGCTGAAGCTGAACAGCTGAAGAACACAAGTGCTAAAGCTGAAGACCAAAGTACTGAAGTACAACAGCTGAAGAGTTTACAAGTGCTGAAGATCAACAATTGGTGTACAAAGTCTGAAGACAAAGACTGAAGACATCAGCTGATGATATCTACTGAAGTCATCAGCTGATGAAACGTCTGAAGTTCAAGTCTGAAGACAATTACTGAAGTTTAATAGTTGTCACAACAGCTGAAGAGTACTTCTTCAGTAGTTGTAATATCAGTAGTTTTGTGTTTTTACTTTCAGTAGTTTTGTAAAACGACTGAAGAGCTTGTTCTTCAGTCGTTGTAGTTTCAGTAGTTTTATGTTTTTCAGTAGTTATAATACTGATAACACTTAGTATTTTTGTAAGGAGATGTCAGCTGTTTTGACATCTTCAGTAGTTATGTTTCAGTTGGAATAATTCTGTTAGATGTCACTATCAAGTGACATCAGCAGACGTCACATCTCTTATATAAGAGTGTCGACCTAATTGTAATTGTGACATTTTGTTACCATGAAAGCGAATATTGAATGAAATATATTTGCAGAATTCTCTCTCTCTATAACCGTCTTTGTTCTTCATTGAGTATCGGTTTCGTTCTTGTGAATTGGCTAATTCATTTTTCGAATTCCGCTGCTATACTCTCTAATCAATCAAACATAGGTCACTGATCCTAACAAGTGGTATCAAAGCTGGTTAATCATTGATCAATCTAACAATTGATCATTGTAACTGCTAATTGATATCTGTGTTTGATTGAATTAGCATATTCGCAAGAACTGGTTATAGATTATTGAATTTCTGTCGCTTTCGTTCATTTATTTTGAGATCTCTCTGGTTCAATTGGTTGTTGTGTTTTGTTCTAAATCTGTTTTAGCTTAATTGAATTTGATTGAATCTGAGATGACTACTCCTTCTAATGATCCTCACAATACCGGTTCCTCAACCAAGCCTCCAATGCTGGTTAGGACCGAGTATAACATATGGCAACGAAGAATGCTTCATCACCTGTCTGTTAACAGTTCAGGTTGTTGGACATCTGTGGTACATGGACCACATAAGCCTATGGTGAACAATCCGGAAACCAATCAAATGGTTCCGAAGAAGAAGGAACAATACTCTGATGAAGATCGGAAACTATTTGAGATTGATGCTAAAGCCCATGGAATTCTGGCCATGGCACTACCTAATGAAATCTATTCAGGGCTTATGCATCATGAAACTGCTCATGATCTCTAGAATGCCCTGAAGGAATAATTCGGTGGCATAGATGAGGTCTTAGCAAACAATAGAGAAATCCTTGCCCAATAATATGAGACATTCTCTCATAGAAAGGGTGAGACACTGACTCAACAGTTTGAGCGTTTTTCCTGCTTGATATCTGAGCTGAAAATGGTGAAACAGGAATACACCAATAGCCAGATGAACAACAGGTTCCTCAGATCACTGCCTGAGAGATGGGACACATACACTATTGTCCTACGCTCCAGTGCAAATCTGGACAACCTATCTCTCACCCAACTTCATGGGAAACTGCTTACATTCGAAAGAGAGATAGAGCAGAAGAGGAAACTGTCCTCATCAGGAAAGCTCACTGATGACTTTGTACCAGGGAATACTGCCTTGGTTGGTCATGAGTCAGAATATGCTGCATTTGAAAGCAATTATGATGAGCATATGATTTCTCTACAAATAGTTCTGATCATGCATTTGTTGGTATTGAGAGTCATTCTGGTAGTAATAGTGACAATCTATGCTTCATTATGGATGATCTGAAAGGAATTATTGATGATGATCTAGAAGAGATGGATATTCTGAGCCAAATGGCATTGATTAATATCAGATCTCAGAAATTCTATAAGAGAACTGGCAGGAAATTTCCTGGATTCTCTGGCAAAACCCAAGTTGGTTTTGACAAGAGTAAGTTGAGGTGTCACAAATGCCAAAGGTTGGGACACTTTGCAAGAGAGTGTAGATCAACTGGATCTAACTCTTCTGCACCCTTTGTGACTTTTCCTAGTACTAGTCCACAAAACAGAGGGCAACATCCTGCTGGTTCTGGTCATCATTCACATCCTAGATCTCCTGCATACTTTGTTCCCCAGGGTCAAATGTCATATCCTTATCCCTGCTATTACATGCCTCAACCAAATCCTGTTCAAGCTCCAATTGCACAACAACCACAAGCATTGCCTGAACCACAACCTTCCCAATCTCATCAACAAACTCAACCTCAACAACACAGCTTCTTCACCCCAGGAGTTGTTGACTGGAGCAGTTTACCAGATGACTTGTCTGGTCATGAACAACTGTTCTCAGGTGCTTGTCAACATGGTGGTGAAAGTCCCTTTGGAAATCTAGCTCTTATGGCTTTAGATTCTGCTGATACTTCATCCACTAATGCCTCTACACCAAAGGTATCACAGGTATCCTCTGAGGCAAAAGCCAAATTATGTTCTGAAACATGTATAGCAGCATTTGCATCTATTAAAGAAGCAAATGTAGCTTTAATCAACAAGAACATTGAGCTAGAACAAATAATTTCCAAAAGCAAAGCCGAATTTGAGTTTGTGCTTAATGATAAGAATGATGAGATTTACAAACTTAAATGCCAAATAACTGATGATAAGGCTAGGGAAGAGATACTTCTAGAGAAGTATAAAGATCTCAAAGAAACCCTTGCAGTTACCCAGGTAGAGTGTGATAGATGGGTACAATCATGCAAAGGTTTTGAAATGCTTCTTAGTAAGCAATCTGCTTCCAATGTGAAGTTTGGCATTGGTTACAATCACACTGCTCCACCTACAGATTTTACTCCCAGAGCAGAGGTAGAATCTGATGGTGAGAGTAATAACCAATCCATCGTATCATGTGATCTACTTTCTGATACAACACAATCAGAAGTAGAAGTCAGCATCAAGCCCTCTCAGAACCTATCAGCTGATGTTGATGGTTCCAATGCTGACACTCACATGATCAATGAGTTGATCAACTCAGGAGTTAATTCTGATAGTCCTGAAAGGACTAGAGAGCAGGATTTAACACCTGAAGTTCAAACTCCAACTACTGCCACTACTGAAAAGAAGAAAACTGTCAGTAGAAAGAGTTTGAAGGCTACTAAAGAGGAAGTCAAGAAAGCAAACAATGCTTCCAAAGTACTGAAGAGCAAGTCTTCAGTTGCTTCACCCTCTTTAGTTGATGATCAACCTAAGATGAAGAAGAAACCATGTGAAGTATGTGGTTTGTTCAATCATCTTACAGATGATTGCTGGTACAAAAGAGGTTCCAAACTCAAACATAAAGAAGAAATTAAAGAGAAAATGGTAAAAATGAAAACTGAGTTTGAGACCACATTTGTATCAGCAACATCAAATCCTGTAACCCTTAAGTCCTCAAAGAAATCCAAAAAGGAAGGGGTTAAACAGGTGACAGCTGAGATTGCTCAGAAGAAGAAGGTGCAACATAGGAACTTATCAAACTCCACTAGCAATGTGTCTGATGAGCTGAAAGCTTTATCACAAAATCAGACATAGCTGGTTATGATGGTTCAACATCTATTGGGAAGAGTTAACCAATTAGATGCTCCTATGTTGAAACCACAGAAAAGGAAGTCCAAGCCAAAGGATTCCTCTTCTTCACCATCTTCTTCCTCTCAGGTTGTTGTTTCTAATAAACCTGTTAGTTTACCATCTGTTGATGAGACCAGGCCCAAAACCAAAAAGGTTTGGGTCTCCAAAACTAACTAATTGTTTATTATTGCAGGGTTCTCCAACATGCCAAAGTAGCATCTGGTATGTAGACAGTGGGGGATCTATGCACATGACTGGGAACAGCTCTCTTCTTCATGACTACTCTCAAGGAAAGAAGGGCTTTGTTTCTTTTGGCAATGATGCTAGGGGTTACATCATTGGAAATGTCTTTGTCTCCAATGGAGAAATCAAGTTTGATGATGTTAATCATGTGCAAAATCTCAAGTACAATCTCTTGAGTGTCAGTCAAATGTGTGATAAAGGCCATGTTGCTCTTTTCACCAGTCAGAACTGTAGGATTCTGTCATCCAAAGTTCTGCATTTGATTGATAAGGTGTTGGATGATCACACTCTCCTGAGAGCCAACAGGACAGGAAGAGTGTATGCCTTAGATCTTTCCAAGAAAATAGATCTCAAAGGCAATCATTGCCTATTTTCCAAATCCTCTTCTCAAGAATCTAAACTGTGGCATAGAAGGCTGGGTCATGTTAATTTCAAAAACATGAATCAGCTTATCCACAATAGTTTAGTTAGAGGCTTACCAATAAAGGAGTTCCACTATGATGAAACCTGCACTGCTTGCTTAAAAGGAAAACAGCACAAAGTCTCATTCCCTCCTATTGAAGAGCCTAAGTCCACTGCCTGCTTGCAATTACTGCATATGGATCTATTTGGTCCTGTGAGAGTAATGAGCATGGCAAAGAAGAAATACTGTCTGGTAATTGTGGATGATTACTCCAGATTTGTGTGGACTTTCTTTCTACATTCAAAGGATGAGGTTGCTCAGAAGATTATTCACTTTGTGTTGTATATTGAGAAAAAGTATTCCCTTCCAGTCAAGTGTATTAGGAGTGACAATGGAACTGAATTCAGAAACCATACACTTGATGACTTCTATCTTTCAAAGGGAATCAAAAGGCAGTTTAGCATACCAAGGACTCTAGAACAAAATGGAGTTGTGGAGAGAAAGAACAGGACCCTAATTGAAGTCCCACATGATATAACAATAAGTGGGAAAATAAATAAATTAGAGGTTTTGGCTGCATTGGTTCAGGGGGAGTTTGTTGGAACCAAAGAACCAATGAGCCAAGATCAGAAAACCTCTAAGTCCCACATGATATCACAACAACTGCTTAAGGCTTCATCAGCAGTTCGACAAGTGCTGAAAACTCCAACAGCTGAAGATCAAGTGCTGAAGACTTCAACAGCTGAACACTAAAGTGCTGAAGTTAAACAGCTGAAGAACACAAGTGCTGAAGCTGAACAGCTGAAGAACACAAGTGCTGAAGCTGAAGACCAAGTACTGAAGTACAACAGCTGAAGAGTTTACAAGTGCTGAAGATCAACAACTGGTGTACAAAGTCTGAAGACAAAGACTGAAGAAATCAGCTGATGATATCTACTGAAGTCATCAGCTGATGAAACGTCTGAAGTTCAAGTCTGAAGACCAAGTACTGAAGTTTCAGTAGTTTGTCACAACAGCTGAAGAGTACTTCTTCAGTAGTTGTGATATCAGTAGTTTTATGTTTTTACTTTCAGTAGTTTTGTAAAACGACTGAAGAGCTTGTTCTTCATCGTTGTAGTTTCAGTAATTTTATGTTTTAGTAGTTATAATAACTAATAACACTTAGTATTTTTGTAAGGAGATATCAGCTGTTTTGACATCTTCAGTAGTTATGTTTCAGTTGGAATAATTCTGTTAGATGTCACTATCAATTGACATCAGCAGACGTCACATCTCTTATATAAGAGGTGTCGACCTAATTGTAATTGTGACATTTTGTTACCACGAAAGCGAATATTGAATGAAATATATTTGCAGAATTCTCTCTCTCTATAACCGTCTTTGTTCTTCATTGAGTATCGTTTCATTCTTGTGAATTGGCTAATTCATTGTTCGAATTCCGCTGCTATACTCTCTAATCAATCAAACATAGGTCACTGATCCTAACAAGTGGTATCAGAGCTGGTTAATCATTGATCGATCTAACAATTGATCATTGAAACTGCTAATTGATATCTGTGTTTGATTGAATTAGCATATTCGCAAGAACTGGTTATAGATTATTGAATTTTTTTCACTTTCGTTCATTTATTTTGAGATCTCTCCTGGTTCAATTGGTTGTTGTGTTTTGTTCTAAATCTGTTTTAGCTTAATTGAATTTGATTGAATGTGAGATGACTACTCCTTCTAATGATCCTCATAATACCGGTTCCTCAACCAAGTCTCCAATGCTGGTTAGGACCGAGTATAACATATGGCAACGAAGAATGCTTCATCACCTGTCTGTTAACAGTTCAGGTTGTTGGACATCTGTGGTACATGGACCACATAAGCCTATGGTGAACAATCCGGAAACCAATCAAATGGTTCTGAAGAAGAAGGAACAATACTCTGATGAAGATCGGAAACTATTTGAGATTGATGCTAAAGCCCATGGAATTCTGGCCATGGCACTGCCTAATGAAATCTATTCAGGGCTTATGCATCATGAAACTGCTCATGATCTCTGGAATGCCCTGAAGGAACAATTTGGTGGCACAGATGAGGTCTTAGCAAACAATAGAGAAATCCTTGCCCAACAATATAAGACATTCTCTCATAGAAAGGGTGAGACACTGACTCAATAGTTTGAGCGTTTTTCCTGCTTGATATCTGAGCTGAAAATGTTGAAACAGGAATACACCAATAGCCAGATGAACAATAGGCTCCTCAGATCACTGCCTGAGAGATGGGACACATACACTATTGTCCTACGCTCCGGTGCAAATCTGGACAGCCTATGAACCATGACCTGGCACCCAACGAAAATGGTGATCTGGTTGATGCTACCTTGTACAGAAGAATGATCGGATCTCTAATATACCTCACAGCTTCTCGTCTTGATATTATGTACGCCATGTGTCTCTGTTCCAGATATCAGGTAAAACCAAAAATAAATCACCTCATTGGAGTTAAAATGATTTTTTGTTATCTGAAGGGTACTCCAACACCCGGGTTGTGCTATCCTCATGATGATGACTTTGAGCTTACAGTGTATAGTGAGTCAGACTATGGTGATTGCAAGATGAATTACAAGTGAACGTCAGCGGGATGTCAGTTTTTGGTAGACGGTTAGTCACCTGGCAGTGTAAGAAGCATATCTTAGTTCCTTTGTCAACATGTGACGCTGAATATGTTGCTGCTGCAATTTGCTGTTCGCAAATCATTTGGATTCTACAGCAAATGCGCAACTACGGTTTGCAATTTTCTAATACCCCTATCTTTGTTGATAATTCTACTACAACTGATGTCACCAAAAATCCAGTCCAACAACCAAAAACAAAACACATCGGTATTAATTATCACTTTATACGTGACTATTTTGAAAATCAATTAATCGATGTTGTTAAAATTATTACGAATTTTTAACGAGTCGACCTCTACACAAAAGCATTTGACAAACTTGGGTTTTTATATCTTTTAGAGGTTAATGGTGTGAAAAAGAAAAGTGTTGTGATTCAAGAAGAGGAAAGTTCTTAGTCCGACAAGTATTTGCTTAGTTTATTATTTATTTTCTTTTAGTTTATTTTCCTGGATTTTAAAATCCAAAACTCAAAAAGATTTTTGGTTTTAGAATTTTAGGGGGAGAATAGTTTAGTTTAGTATTTACTTAGTTGCAGTATTTATTTACTTAAAAAAACAAGGGGGGGAGCAGATTAGCCGAAAGAAATGAAATCAAATCTATGATTTTGATTCAAAGTTTATGAAAAATGATAGTACACAGGGAACAAATTGGTTGGGACTTCAAAACAAATTTGCTCAACATGCTAAATTCAAATTTAAAAGTCTGAGAAGTTTAAGCACAACAAAAGAAAAATGATAATAAAATCGGTATGCTACTGAGGTGACATAAAAAAAGTAGACCTCGAGGTTGCTAGTTCATTATATGATGTGTCGGTAGATTGAATACAATAGATGAGTAGACTTCATTGGTGAATTAAATACAAACTAATTTGTTCAACTTCCTATGGGTTCTCATCTTATCCCTGGTTAACACAATCAACACATTTCCAATAAGGGGTGATGAGCACAATAAACGCCGCAAATGTGTGCGGATGACCATAAAAAATGAGTAAAGCACATGGAAAAACTGCTAAAAGCAATCAAGCTAATGACTAATGTTGTTGGTGTGTTATGTGCAAAAGAAACAATTGCTCTAACAAGAAGATAGGTTTTGTGCCTCTCTGTTGTGCGGTGGCACTGACCTGAGGATAAGCATAACCTAAATATTCTAGAATTTTGCGCCTCTCTGATGTGCAATGGTACTAACCTGAGGCTTGGCATCTCATTGAAAGCTCTTAGAATAGTTTCTTCTTGTCAAATACCCATAGACCGCTCAAAAATCTCCTAAGGAATGTTGATTACCATGTAAGTGTGGGATCCACAAATGCTTGTTGAAATAACTAAACCTAACTCATCACCAATGTGGGTCAAAAATTTGTGTATGAATTTAAGTGGACAAATATACTAACAATCATCGTGGCTGCAACTCTTGACAGCCAAAATCACTGTGTGCATCTTATAGCTCTAGTATCATTTCTTGAAAGTGCTATTGACTCTCAGACAAAACACGAATCTAGCATCAAAGTGCATATTAAAAGGGGTCCCAAATTGATTATGATATACCTGTATGATTCCATAATGAATCTTTCTAGAAATAATCAAATGAAGTTGAAGCTATTATGCTTAGGAAGTAAAATTGGTTAGATGCCTCCTAAAAGGTTTCCATCCATCTCAAACCCGAAACCACAAAAATATGTCTTGGTTTCTTTTAAATCTCAAGCTATTTTCTATTTTCTAGTTTTTTTTCTTGTGTAGATGCCGGACTATACAACTAGATGAAATCTATGAATCACTCACTAAAAAGGGTCACGTCTTAGGTGATCAAATAGCTCTAAACTAAAAGGATCACGTCTGAGGTGATCAAATGATGTTAAATTAAAAGGGGCATGTCTACGATGATCATAGGTCATAATGTTATATATCAAAAGTTAAAATTTTAAGTGTTTGAAAGTGTATGAGATCAAACTCATAAGAATGAGCCAATCGCATGATTGAATCATAAGGATGAGCCAATCGCACGTTTCAACCATATGTATGAGCCAGTCACACGATTAGACCATGACTATAACACAACCATGTGATTAGACCACAAGACTGAACCAATTGTATGAATGGATGAATGAGTAGAAGCCAGTCACATGACTGAACCCCATCGCACGAATGAAGCATGCGTATGGGTCCAGGCACACGACAAAATTTTCAAATAGTATAAATAAGGGGGTCAGTGGGTCGTAACCCTTACCACCCTTCAAAACTCTCTGAAACTGGCCATACACACACATACTCTGCCAAATTGTTGATCGTTGTGATTACTCCCATTTGTGATACTAACTGATTTCCTACTCATCTACAGGTACTTTGCAACTTAAATCAGCAAAAATGAATGGATTAATCACACCCAAAATGACCTAAACTGTTAAGATCCATAACTGGGACAATACCCTAAAAATAGACCACCTAAATGGACATGAAAGTTGTTTTAAAGGACATTAAGTGCTATTTAGAAACTATGCTATCCAAATGACTATAAACACAAAGTATAATGTCATGTTTTTGACAAAGATTCAATACCATGGTGTTCAATAGGGAAGGATGCGTATGGACATGCTGATGAACTTTAGTCGCACGATTGAGCTAGGCACATGATTCAATCACATGAGTGAATCAAATGGTGACTCAGTCGCACAACTGACTCAACCGCATGGTGTAGCATACGACTTAGTTGGGTTGCAGGCTCAATCGCACGACTGAACTCAGCGGCAGGTTGAATCGCACGACTGAACTCAGTCATATGGTTCAATCACACGATTGAACCAGTTTGATCAAAATAGTTTAAGTTCCAACTGTCATCTCTTATGCACAAATCTAATGTATATGTTTCTTGTGTTGCAGCAACATGGCTGATAGATGGACAATGAGCACCAAGCACAACATCTGTGCTCATTTAGATGATACTTCTCAGAATGCTTCTGAGTTCGCTAGGATTATAGCCTTTCTGCAGAGATCAAGGATCTACAAGGCCATCTCTACACCATGCACCCCATATAGATCGAAACAGCAGGCCTTCTAGGAAAGTGCCTCAGCTGACCGGTTGGTGGAGCCTCACTGTATCCGGAGCTCCATTTTCAGACAAGACATTGAGCTCCGTGAAGAAGACCTGAGGAGAGTCCTAGACATGGGGGAAGACAGAGCCATCCTACTAAGCTGCATCCACTGACTGTGCATGGTTTCTTTCTGAGGATCAAGTACGCCGGAGACATCAATGTTGGCGTACTGAACAAGAGCAACATGTGCCCCCAGTTCAAGTACTTGGCTCATGTTATTCTAAAGTGCATAGCTTTAAGGCAGGGAGGATTTGATTGAATGTCGAACCAGATATAGAATGCACACGTTGCACTGGTACTGAACCACCCGTCCAGTTTTTCTCACATGCTCTTCTCCTATCGGATCGAGAACCTTGAAGCAAAATGCAAGGAAGGCTTATGTATGTATCCACGTTTCTTACAGATGATCATAGATGAGAAGCTTCCTATGCCTCCAAAAGAGAGTGATCATATAGTGGTGCTTGAGGTGATGGATGATACCACCTTAGGCAGCATGAAAGTGTACTGGGGAAAGCAAGTGAAGCCCCTAGTCAGGAGATTGTTTGGGAATCTGGCCAATGAAGACTACATAGCGCCTGCTAGCAAGAAATGGCATCACGATGATAGTGATTCCGATGTTGAGCCTATTATGGTACCCACCGATGAAGACGACGACGATGATGATGATCTTGATGAAACTCAAGATGGTGGAGATGCTGGTCCGAATCAATCAACGGCCACTAGCAATTCTACTATATCTCCACCATCTCCACAAGGTACCTCTGATGCTCCAGGTGGATCTGAGCAGGCGGCTATCCACCCTGACTTTCTGTTAGATGAAGAAGAAGAGTCAGATGAAGAGCCTCTTGTAAGGAAATCTAGTAGCAGGGTTATGGCGACCGAAAAAGGGAAAGAGGCGGTCGGTGGACGCCAAGCTCGATCGAAGGGTGGTGCTACAGACTTCACCAATCCTACTTACACACCGAACCAGCCAATCAGCTCAGGGGGAGCTCCTATTGCCAAAGGTTCAAGGATGAAAAGGATGGCCAAACCCCTCGGCAAAAAGAGTAAGAGATGAAGGTTCACATTGATCACATCTTCCACCACCATAGCCACAGCCATAGCCACTACCACCACTACCACTGCCACTACCGCCACAACACCTGCTCTCACTCCCACATCCACTAACACGCCCTCCACCACTTATGCACCTACCTCCACCTCACCCACACTACCCTACACAACACCACCACAATCCACTCCCATTCTTCCTCCCATCATCACAACATCCACCAACAACAACCACTACTCACCAAGCTGGTACCTCCAACCAATCCACATTTACACATGGCTCTACTCTACCCATGGTCGGGTTAGGGGAACAGCTGGCAAGCCTAAACCGCATGGTGCTAAAGCTGATCACAACTGATGATCAGAGAGCTACTTAGATAAACCAGCTGATGGCGGTAAATGAAGCTCAAGCCAAGCAAATAGCTCAGCTCAGTGAGAAAAATGTACTTTATGAGAGAGCTTTAGGCCGAGCACACCATGCACTAAAGAGTCAAAACGAGTTGGTGATGGCTTCGGTGAAAAGGATTGAAGGACGGAGAAAAAGAACAAAAAGAGTTTGCTAAAGTTGAAGGGATCTAAGAGTGAGCCTTTAAAGATTAAAGATGGTGATGATGAGCATGATAAAGATGAGCTCACTAAAGATGAATATGAAGAAGAAGATGATGATGATGAGGAAGCAGTACCGAGTGGAAAGGGCAAAAAGGATGATAAAGATGATGATGATGAGCAAGAAGGTGTGGTGCTACATCAGCCTCAAATCCATCAACAAAGGAGAGGCGCACCAAGCGAAATCAGGATCAAAGAGCCTCGTCCTCTGCTCCTCAAGCTGAAGAGACACCCGATAAAGGCAAAAGTAATGATTAGATGTTTTTTTATTTGAAACTTTTGTACTTGAATTATGTATTACATTAATGTAATTAATGATTATTATTTTTCAATGTCTTGATTAATGATTTATGTGTGATGTGTTGAATGTTTAATCAAACAGATGAAGCTCAACAGCCAGATGAATATGATGTCGTCCCCCTTCAGCAAATCAAGACTCAATTCACTATGATTCTTGATTTGCAAGGGATCATAAGATGATCTATGAGCTACACTCCCGAAGAAGGTGAAATCATACATGATCAGACCGATGAGCAGCTAGCTGATATGTTCCGACTAAATCCAGATGAACTTATCAAAGATGCTCCTGAAGTCGATGTTCTAAATGATGAGGAGCTACAGGCTGTCGATGAAATAGAGATTGAAGATGTGACAGCAGACCACTATCTGAGTACACTCACCCTAAGGGCAATGTTATCCCTAACTTGGGTGAAACGTTTGGCAGTGCTACCTTTGATAAGCTGAACAAGATGGAGAAAGAAAAGGAGAAAGATGAAAGTTAAGCACAAGCTTCTGATGCGAATGTTGATCTTAAGAAAGCTGAATGGGCCATGTGTTTTGCTGAAATGAAAGCCCAGCATGCACCTCTAAAGTAGAATGCCTACACCAAACTATACAAAGTCAAGAAACATCAGAAAGTGTATGGCAAAATCATGATCTGAAGACTCTTCCTGGTTTTGAGCTTATTTTGAAGACTTAAGTGTTTCTGCCGTGAAAAGAGAGAAGGGGATTGAGTACTTCAGATATCTACATGATGTGAAGATTCTTCCTGGTTTTGAGAATAATAGATTGGCTAATTTATATCTTTTATATGCCAACCTGAGAAAGATGTCCAGATGGTTTGAGACAGCTCTGAAGAAAAAAATACCACATCAGATGGATCAACTTTAAGCCTCAACAACCTAAACGTTTTATTCATAATACTGAAGTTGATCCTATCTCCGGAAGACCTAAGGTAGTGTTGAGGTGGAGTCCCCCACGCATAATGTCTAAGATTCCTTTACGGGAGATGCCTCAGGACTTCACTCCACATTTCAAATGGTGGTATTATGATTGGAGGATGGGAGAAGTGGTCATAGTGTTGAACAAAGATGGAAAGATAAAGAGTATCAGTGTATTTGACCCAATGTGGCTTACCAACTTGTCTACAGAAGATGTCTACACTCTATAGAAGTGGCCACTGTTCTATGACACGTAAGACATTGTACAAGATCTTCAATTCCAACATGTTATACGACTCTGCTTCGCATTTGAGATAAACACAGGAGTCACCAAAGAAGAGAATTACAAGAGGTTTCAAGAAGATATGAAGAATGTTAGACAATAGGGTAAACCAAGTCCAAAGGGAGTTTGTAGATACATGATGTTCCTAGTATATATGCTTAAATATAAAAGTCTTTCATGTCTTACATTTGTGTAATGTGATGATGTAATGAAGCATGATATATGCCTTGATGTTTATTTATCTTCGATTCATATGTATGAACTTCTTATATAGGTTTGAGGTTGTTGTACACAATTCGAATTCAATAATGATTAAGGAATGTGTTCAACCTAGTCGGGTGATTATTCATGCTAATGGACCATACTTATGGACCATACACATGAATATACATGCTTATGGACCAGTCGCACGACTGAACCAGAAGACTGGATCAGTTATATGATTGAGACATAAAATTGACTCAGTCGCACGGCTGAACCTTCAGTCGTGCGTATGAATCAATTGCATGAGTCAATCGCACGACTGAACCATGCTAATGGTTCAGTCGTACGAATGGAAACTACAAACCTATAAATACCCCTTAATTCGTGATAAAACATAACACTTAGAGAGATACTTTGAATATACATAAACTCTATTCATCTAGAGCGTCCAAGATAGCCAATCCAACTTCATAGTTCGATCTTGATCGATTCCTACTCGTTCTTAACGTTTAGTTCATTGTTATATTGATCGGGTTATCGTTCTCACTGATTGGATCACCAATCAAATAGGATTCCACACTATTTGATCTGGTTAAATGTAGAATCCGTTAGTACTCTGTACGTACACAGTCCTCCTAACAAATTGTTTGATTTTTGATATCACGAGTCGAAGATTATCCGCGACAAACGTGGTGTTCAATGGATGATCAAATGAAGACTATGATCAAATTAACTTCGTGGGGAGCTTCTTCAAGGGTTAATGGTCATTTTCCCTCAATCAATTCGGATTAAGAGAGCTCAGAAGGTTGGTTTCGCCAAGGTTGCAGGTCGCGAGTAAAGGGGAAATCGAAGGAGATATTTGTGTTTGTTTTAGGTGGAACTGTAAGCTGTATTCGATTAAGGGTTGATAGAAGACCGTTTATTTTGACTTAATTATATTATTATTGAAGTTTAATGATTGAACGGCTCTAGGATTAAAGGTTTTGGTTATGAAGTCATTTGAACTTAGTAACTGGTGTTTTAAACCAATTTAAGTAGTTAATCATGGTCGAATCAAGTACACGAAAGGTTTGGAATGGTTTGGGTATTGATATTGGGTGTTTTTCATAGGCTTGGGGCTGGCCGGAGGTCACACCAGACGACCATCGGAATCACGGGAAAAAAATAAAGGAATTTAAAATATTATAGTTTTAGCCCTTGAACTTTTAAGTTTTATTATTTTATGAATAGATCTTCTATTTTATGTTTCCAAAATGACTAACTAATCCCTCTAACTCAATAAATTTAATTTAACAATTTCTAGGTTATATTCTTCTTCTTTTTAAATTATCATTATTGTAAAAATATTATTATTATCATTATTACTATTATTGTAGTTGTTATTACTATTATTATTATTATGATTGCTATTTATTTATTAGTAATAATTAAAATTATTAACTTTCAAATTAAAGAATAAAAACAAAGTAAGAAATAAGCATAAGTAATCTATGAGTTTCATATTTGGCAACAATGGTCTTTACAAGAATTTAACAAGCCAACTTTTAGTTAACCAAAAACATGATGTTACAGTCTCCCCAACTTAAAAGAATTTCGTGCAGAAATTAAAAAAAGAACTAAGTGAACAAATACGGGTATTTTTCCTTCATATGGTCCTCACGCTCCCAAGTGAACTCAGCTCCACACTTATTCTCCCGACAAACCTTGACAATAGGAGTAGTTGTGGTTCTAGTCTTCTTCATAATGCAATCCATAATTTCAACAGGTTTCTCAACAAAGTGCAATGACTCATCGATCTGGATGTCTTCCAGTGGAACATACAGACTCTCGCCAGCCAAACACTATCTTAAATTTAAGACATGGAATACAGGATGAACTCCACTAAGGTCGGAAGGTAGTTCTAGTCTATAAGCCACTTTCCTAATCCTTTTCAGGATTTTAAAAGATCCTACAAATCTTGGGGCTAGTTTACCCATCTTCCAAAGCGAACAACACCTTTCCACAGTGAAACCTTTAGAAGAACCATATCCCTAACTTGGAACTCCAATGGCTTGTGTCGCTTATCGGCGTAGCTCTTTTGTCTACTTCTTGCCATTTCAAGGTCTTACAGTTTATGGAGACTTTATCGGTTGTTTCTTGTATAAGTTCAGGACTAGTGATGAAGTTTTCACCAATGTCAATCCAGCAAATCAGTGATTGGCAGTTACGACCATAAAGTGATTCGAATGGTGCCATCTTGGTACTTGAGTGATAGCTATTGTTATACGAAAATTCCATGAGTGGAAAATGAGTATCCCAATCACCACCAAAGTCAAGGATTCAAAGACGTAGCAAGTCCTCGAGGGTTTGAATTGTTCGTTCAGTTTGACCATCCGTTTGAGGATGGTAAGCCTTACTTAAATCCAATTGGGTACCCAAAAGTTCTTGCATAGATGACCAAAAGTTAGAAGTGAAACAAGTGTCTCGGTCGGATATGATGTGCAACAGCATGATGACTCATAATTCATCAATGTAGATACAAGCCAATCTTGAAACTTTGTAAGTGTCTCGTATTGGTATGAAATGTGCCATTTTTGTCAAACAGTCCACAATCACCCATATACTATCATGGCCACGAGGAGTACGAGGTAACTTGGTTATGAAATCCATGGATATATGTTCCCATTTCCACATAGGTATTTTAGGTTTTTCAAGTAAACCACTCAGTCGTTGATGTTCGGCTTTGACTCTTGCACATATGAGGCACTTTGAAACATAAGATACTATGTCTTTCTTCATTCCAGGCCACCAATATTGACCATGCAGGTCCATGTACATCTTATCAGAGCCAGATGAATGGAATTGGGTTTGTTGAGCTTCATTCATAATGAAGTGACGAAGATTATCACAATTTGGGATCCAAAGTCAATTCAAGAAATACCACATACCGTTCGGTTTTGTCTCTAGTTGTGACCGAACGTTAAACGCTAAATGTTCATATTTCCCTTCATCGGTTAATGCTACTTGTTGAGCCTCACGAATGCATAATTCGATATCACTATCAATCCTTATGTTTCGAAGCATGATAGTAGCCTCGTTAACATCCACATGGATCTGGTATCAAATTCCCCTAACATGTCAAACCACTACCTTCGATCTCAGATTTCTTAGAGCGAGACAGTCTTGTTGTGGATCTTGTAACTCAACGCGTCGGCTACAATATCACCTTCACAGGGTGATAGTTAATGTTGCAGTTGTAGTCTCTAATCAACTCAATCCAACGTCTTTGCCTCATGTTGAGATCCTTTTGATTTAACACGTGTTGGAGACTCTTATGATCGATGTACACTATGCATTGCGTCCCATAAAGATAGTGTCGCCAGATCATCAAAGCAAAAACCACAGCACCAACTTCAAGATCGTGGGTTGTGTAGTTTGGTTCATGAACCTTCAATTGACTTGACGCGTACACTATGAATTTTCCTTGTTGCATAAGAGCACACCAAGAACTTGATTAGAGGCATCACAGTACAAGGTAAAATCATCGTTTCCATCAGGGAGTGTTAGAATAGGAGGGTTACACAACTTGTGTTTCAATGTCTCGAAAGCCTTTCTTTGTTCGAGTCCCCGTTCAAAGAGTCGGTTCTTTTGGGTTAGTGACATTAGTGGTTTAGCAGTCTTCGAAAAGTTTGCAATGAATCTACGGTAGTACCCCTCTAAGCCAGGAAAGAACGAACTTTGGTTGGGTTGTAGGAACGCACCAGTTTTTCACAGCTTCTATTTTAGTAGGGTCAACGTGAATTCCTTAGCTATTCACCATGACCTATGAATTGGACCTCTATTAGCGAGAACTCACATTTGGAAAACTTGGTGTATAGTTGCTTCTTCTTTAAAATTTCAATAACCTATCGCAAGTGCATCTCATGATCGTTTTTCGTATTGGAATAGAAAAGAATATCATCAATGAACACGATCACAAATTTATCCAATTACGGTTTACATACTCGATTCATGAGATCTATGAACACAACAGGTGCATTGGTCAAACCAAAAGGCATACCATGAACTCGTAATCTCCATATCGAGTACATAAAGCGGTTTTGGAATATCGTCATCATGAACACGTAATTGATGATACCCCGAACATAGATCAATCTTCGAGAATTGGGTTGCTCCTTGAAGTTGATCGAAGAGATCATCGATTCAAGGAAGAGGGTATCGGTCTTGATGGTGAGCTTGTTGAGTTCCCGGTAGTCGATAACATACGGATAGATCCATATTTCTTCTTTACGAACAACACAGGTGCACCCCATGGTGAAGAGCTGGGACAAATGAAACCCTTATCGGTCAACTCTTGCAGTTGACTAGCTAGTTCTTGCATTTCAGACGGTGCAAGATGATAAGGTGATTTAGCCATAGGGTTTGCAATAGGGATCAAGTCGATTTTGAACTCAACTTCTCGTACGGGAGGTAACCCCTTAGATCCTAGCGAAACACTTCGGGAAAATCTCACACAACAGGAATATACTTCAGTTCTTACCCTTGGCTTCGTATTAACTACATACGCCATGAAAGCTACATAGTTCTTACTTAAGCACTTTTGGGCCTTAATGCCAGACATAAGTTTGAGCCCTTGGGATAATTTCTCCCCAAAGATATTCAAGTATCATGCGATGGTAAAGGAATTCGAATGCACTTCTTGAAGCATAGAATTTCCACGTGTTGCTTGGCTAACCAAACCATGCCGATAATAATATCAAAGCCAGTTGCATAGGAATAAGGTCGATGAAAAACTCATGTTTGCTAAGGCTCAAGGTACAATCGCGTATGACAACATCAACGACGATCGATTTTCCATCAGTGACTTTGACCATAAAGGATATTTCTAGATTAACACGCGAAAGCATAGGCTCGAACTCCAAGAACACGAAACTCCTATCCGCACCCAAGTCAAACAATAAAGAAGCATAATGACTATATACAAGATACATACCTGTTCAGTAATGACCTATTATTCGTATGATGAACACAGGTAGGAATTTTTACAATACAAATACCATTCACCACGTCATTGTTGGCTTGTACTTGGTTGGCGTTGATGTTGAAGGCCCTTCCACGAGCCGGTGGCACAGTTCCCGCATTATGAAGACATTGTGGATGAATATGTCCAGGTTCACCATAGTTGTAATAGATTTGATTAGTAAGCATCGTAGTATCGTTCGGTACGCGAAGGCATGTAGCCACCAGATGCCCATACTTCCCACACAATGAGCAAACTCGACATGGATTGTTACGCGCATAATGGTACTTGCAAGTACTGCACATTGGGTACGACCTGGAATAAGTTCCCGCCACGGGGGCTTGATCTGCAACAACCACTTGCCTTTGAGGAGCATTTGATGTTGTCACCACGTAATTACGAGTAGGGGTGATCTTGTGCTTCTTGTGTTGGAAGGATGACTCGGCCTTCACCTCCTTTGTAGCCTCGGGTGTCACCTTTACAGTAGTTTGGCACCTTCACTCACATAGTGCGAACCCTAGTATGATTCTCAGTGAGCTATGCGGTGATAGTAATCACTTCTTCCAAAGTTGTGTGCCTACTATCCACCATAGAATCTTGTATTTAAGGTGGTAGCCCTTGATAATTTCTCAATTTTGCGGGACATATTATCCATCATGTGTGGAAGGAGCATGCTCAACTCATGATGTTGGGTGGAATAAGCCAAATGATTTCCACCATCTTGCTTGAGGTTCCAAAACTCCTCCTCCAGCTTCTGCAATTCACTCCTCGTGCAGAACTTTTGGATCATTATGTCCTTAAATTCTTTCCAAGGTAGTGCCAAGGAAGCTTCAGTCCCTCGGTTCCTTTTCTCACTGTTCCACCACGGGAGCTCCCGTTGTTGAAGAACGGTCGCAGCATAGCGGACCTTGAATTCATCCGGACACTCGCTCATGATGAACGTTCTCCATACTCTCGAACCAGTCAAGAAGTCCCGTGGCTCCTTCTTTTCCACTAAAGCTAGTGGGTTTACACGAGTTGAAATGCTTAAAGGTTGAGGTGTGATTGTTCCCATTTGGTTGTTGCTATTCTCCCTATGGGCATTGTTGTCAGCACCACTATTGTTTCCATTAGTGTTGTTGTTGTTATTGGCCATTAAAGTGCTGATAAGTTTAGCAACCATTGATGGCACCACCGCAACCATTTGTTGAGCGATTATTGCAGCGAGTTTATGATCGGAACTTCCACGCTTTCAATGGTGACGAGACATGCTGAATTCAAAATAAGTTAGACACGAGAATGAGGATAACAAAGGATAGTAATTTAAAAAGAATAAGCTAAGAGTGGTAAGGCACGCCGAATGGTTCAATTTTGGTAACGCATTACCATTTGGAAACGTTGATAGGTCAAGGTGAGTTGACCCATTTGCCTTAGAAACTTATGTATATTGACCATAGTTTATCACTCATCTCAAAAATCCCCAGGTAAGTATAACTAGTCCCGTAGGATTTATTCGAAATGCTTACCTTAGCCCAAAGGCCTTGGCAGGAAATCCAGAATACATGTGTCTATGTGTCACACAATATTTCTTAGGTTCATGGAATCAAAACCTTGATGAGATTTGTATAGACTAGACATAAAGTCTAAAGATTTAAGCCATAAACATAAAGTATATGATCACACGTTTCGTCAAGAATGAGTTAAGAAGCTTCATTTGTCAGGGAGAATCAAAAAGTCAAAGATAAGTTTAGGGGAGACAAGTAACAAAGTTTAAGCATTCATAAGGCAATCCTATGCTAAGGCATCAAGTTGCATATAAGAAGGCATAACATTATATAGCATGCAAACCATAAATTTTTACAAGAATAGAAATATGAGTCTATAAGATTCATGCATACGCTATAGTCTAGGTCACCATTCTAATAACCTAGATCCCTATAGTTATGGGCTCTAATACCAATCTCTCACACCCCAACCTTGATGGCGGAATCGTCAAGATGTGAGGGTTAAGATTGTTCACAACCACATAACGCTATTAATTATTCCAAATATTATAATCATTAGTTTCTAATGTAACATTACAAACATAAGTCACAAATATGAAAATAGATGTAACATAAGATGCAAATAATCCAAGAAAATTCGTTTATTAAACTAGGTCCAATCCTAGATGTGGATAAACTTCAAAGATAGCATCAAACTTAGGCGTTTCCTGAAACATGTTAAAAATAAAAGGTCAACATAAGTTGGTGAGATTCCATATTTTTCATAGATAAATATATAAAAGATGACAATTCATTCCATAAGTTAGTGAGCAAACAAACTAGGGATGTATGATAGATGTGACAATCAAACCTTGACAGTTTACAAGATTCCACGTTTACAAGATTATACGATTAGCTAAGTGTACTTGGATTAACCAAGCAGGCTTGTCATGCCCATAGATCTATGACGTCGCTAGGCTAGCAATAGTTAATGATTGCACATATAATAGTCAATACATGGTAATTACTAAAGTTCAACTAACCACAACAAACAAGTGAGTTTCCCAAGTGTTTACAAGAATAAAACGATTTTACAAGTGAAATGGTTATAAGGTAACATGTTTCACCCCAAAGTGTAAAAATATAAAAAAGGGGTATAGAAATACTCACTTGTTCAATAAATATAATTGACGATTAATAGGAATAATAATAGGTATCGTTCCAATGTAAACCGTCACAACCTAAATATATAATTACAAGATTTAAGTTAATAATAAGTTAACGAATTAACAAGAACTAGAGTTCCAATTTGGCATTTGGGTTTAATAATTAAATTCAACTAAAATGGTATTTGATCATGTTTTGAGACAATGGAAATGAAATGTAGGGTAAGGAGGTGCTATACTTGTGGGGAGGACGGCCACATGAGTCAGGAATGCAAGAAGCCGAGGGCTGAAAGTTCCGGTGCAAGGAAGAAGGCGGCCAAGACTAAAGGGCAGAGGGCAAGTGCCAGGGCGTTCAGGATGACGCAAGTGGAGGCTATACGATGTTGTGTCAGGTATGTTTCTAGTAAACCAAACTCTAACTTTTGTGTTATTTGATTCTGGTGCTAGTAAAAGTTTTATTTCTGCTACTTTCTGTGCTAAACTGCCTATTATTAGTATAAGTATAGATACGCCCTTTGATGTAGAAACTGCCATAGGTAAGTCTACCAGGATCTCTGAGATGATAGAAGGTTATGACGTAGAATTAGAAGGTCACAAGTTTCCTTTTAAACCATTCATAATGACCTTAGGTGGTTTCGATGTAGTCCTAGGAATGGATTGGTTGGTGGACTACGAGGCGAATATTGTGTGTCGCAAGAAGATCATTCGACTAACAGCTCCTGACGGGTGTTTGGTGATGGTTTATGGCGATCGAGTCATGACAATCCGAAAAGTGATTTCGATTGCGGTGGCGTGAAATTACATGAGGAGTGGATGTAGGCCTGCTTGGCCTACGTAAAGGATGTGAATACTCCAACACCACAACTATCTGATGTACCAGTTGTGTATGACTTTCCAGACATGTTTCCTAAAGACTTACTAGGAGTGCCATCGAACCACGAGATCAAGTTCCATATTGATTTGATACTGGGTGCCCAACCTGTTGCTAAGGCGCCGTATCAGTTGGCTCCAACTGAGATGAAGGAGTTTCTTGATAAGGGGTTCATTAGATCGAGTATCTCTTCATGGGGTGCTCTGGTCTTATATGTGAAGAAGAAAGACGGTAGTATGAGGATGTGTATAGACTACCGCGATCTAAATAAGTTGATAGTGAAGATCAGTACCCCTTACTGAGGATTGGCGATCTGTTTGATCAGCTCCAAGGTGTCAGTTAGTTCTCAAGGATAGACCTTCGATCTAGTTACCATCAGTTCAAGGTGAAGGAGTAGGATATTCCTAAAATGGCTTTTCGCACGTGTTATGGACATTAAGAATTCCTCAATATCTATTTTCATTTAACCAATGCGCCAGCTGCTTTTATGGACTTGATGAATCGAGTGTGTCATACGATGTTGGATAGATCAATGATTGTGTTTATTGATGATATCCTAATTTATTCAAAGTGTGAGAAAGAGCATGCCGGTCACATTTGAGAGGTGTTGGAGATGTTGAGAAGGGAGAAGTTATATGCTAAATTCTCCATGTGCGCATTCTGGTTACACGAAGTTCAATTTTTTGGTCATGTGGTGAATCCCGAGGGAATTATGGTGGACCCAACAAAGGTGGAGGCGGTGATGCAATGGAAGTCTCTGAAGATGCCATTCGAGATTCGTAGTTTCTTGGGTTTGGCGGGCTATTATAAAAGATTCATCCAAGACTTCTCTAAGATAGCTTCTCCACTAACCAAGCTTACCTGAAAAGATGTGAAGTTTTTATGGTGTCAAAATCAGGAGAAGGCATTTGAGAAGTTAAAGGTGAGGTTGACTCAAGCTCCTGTCTTGTCATTACCCAAAGGGAAAGATGATTTTGTGGTTTATTCGGATGCTTCCTACTCGGGGTTGGCATGTGTATTGATGAAAAGGGGAAAGGTTATAGCTTATGCATCCCGACAGTTGAAAGTTCATGAGGTCAATTATCCTACTCATGACTTGGAGCTATTAACTGTGGTCTTTGCTTTAAAGATTTACGGGCAGTACTTATACAGAACGAAGTGCACCATATTCATCAACCACAAGAGCTTGAAGTACTTCTTTGACGAGAAGTATTTTAACATGAGGCAAAGAAGATGGTTGGAGCTCATAAAAGATTATGATTGCAAGATCCATTACCATCCGGGCAAAGCCGACTTGGTGACGGATGCCCTTAGCTGAAAAAGAAGACCCAAACCAATTCGGGTTAAAGCTTATCAGTTGTGATGAAGCAAGTCAAGAATTTTGAACATGAGGCATTTAAGGAAGATCATCTTAACTTTGAAATAATGAGAGGTCTGGTCGCAGAGTTAAGTGAAAATACACTCGGTGTTAGAACATGATTTGGACGAATATGGATTCCTCGTTATAGGGATCTACGTGTGAACATTATGGATTAAGCATATAAAGCTTGATACTCTATTCATCCTAGTGCTATGAAAATGTATCAAGACATTAAGAAAGATTATTGGTGGTCGGGTATGAAGCTTGATGTAGCGAAGTATGTGAGTAAATCCCTAACTTGTTTACAAGTGAAGACCGAGCATCAGAAGTCGTATGGGAAGATCCAACTGTTGGATATACCAAAGTGGAAGTGAGAGAATATCACCATGGACTTTATTACGAAGCTACCACATACCGCACGAGGATATGATGCTATATGGGTGATAGTTGATTGTCTAACAAAGAGTGCTCACATCCTACTGATCCGCGAGACGTATTCATCCGAGAGGTTAGCGGATATGTTCATTAAAGATATTGTAACTCGCCATGGTGTGTCGATGTCAATTGTGTCTGATCGTGACACCTGGTTTACATCTAAATTTTGGAAGAAATTCCATGATGCGATGGGAACGAGGTTACATTTTAGCACGACTTATCATCCTCAAACGGATGGTCAGTCAGAAAGGACGATTCAGATGCTAGAAGATATGCTTTGGGCATGTGTCATTGATTTTGGAGGAAGCTGGGAAGACCACTTACCATTAGTTGAGTTCTCATATAACAATAGTTATCATGTCCGCATTGGTATGCCCCTTATGAGATGTTGTATGGTAGGGATGTAGAACACCCGTGTGTTGGGTGATATAGGTCAGAAAGAGATGGGAAGTATTGAGGTTATTGAGGCTACGACTGAGAATCTTGAGAAGATCAAAGCCTTCATGAAAGCAGCCAAAGATAGGCAAAATTCGCATGCCGATAAAAAGCAATAACCGATTGAGTTCCAGGTAGGTGATAGTGTTATGTTGAAAGTCTCACCTTGGAAGGGTATCATTCAGTTTAGAAAGCAGGGCAAGTTGAGCCTAAGGTACATAGGGCCTATCTGAATCATTGCTCGAGTAAGACAGGTGGCCTATAGACTGGAGCTACTAGATGAGTTAATTGTAATTCACCCAACCTTCCATGTATCTCATCTAAGAAAGTGTTTAGCAGACGAGAATATGGTTGTACCACTGGAAGATATCGAGATAGATGAACGGCTCAATTATGTGGAGCAACAGTGATGATCATTTTTTGTAAGGAAAAGAGGTTAAGGAATAAAGTAGTTCTTCTAGTGTGTGTACAGTGGAAGCATAGGAAGGGATCTAAGTCTACGTTGGAGACCACAGAGGAAATAAGACAGCACTACCCACGATTGTTTGAGGAATAATAGGTTTCGGGAACGAAACCTATATAAGGGGGTGGACTTGTAACGCCCGGTTATTTTTTTAAAGTTATGAAAGAAAGAATCAAAGTGAAGGAAAAGAAAGAAAATATATAAAACCCAAGCTAAGGGGTTAAAAGTGTCAAAAGGACAAAATGTTTGAAAAAGTTGGTGAATAAAGCAAAATGGCCGCCCATGTTGCCTACTCACATCAATCATTCGGATTTGGTAGAGAGAGAAAGAGGAGAAGCTGAAAACTCTCAATTTTAGAGAGAAGAACCAGAAAAGATCAAATTCAAGTTAAGAATTCATGGTTTTATTTTGTTCTTAAGTGGCCTTACCCTTGGTTGTATGCTTACTTGTGTTTGTGTGTTCGGTTGTGTGTGTTTTTGGTGGGTTTCTAGGTGGTAGAACTGAATTTGCATTCGGGTTTTGAAGGAAATAATACCCAAGAGCCGCTAAGGTGAGTTCTAGAACCTTCTTTTTACTTGTTTTAAACCGATTTGGGGCTGAAAATACATGAATGAACATTTTTATAAAATAGGTTTTACCCGTATGTATGTGTGTGTATGTGCTTGCAGGAGGGGTTGATTTGGGTGTGTTTATGGTTATGATGATGTTATGAATGTGTTTCTATGGCTTAGAATGTAAGATTTAAGCTTAGAACATGATTAGATGATGATTGGGGACTAAATTAAGTTGATTAAGTGTGAGTTAGACTGCCCATGCGCCCAAGTAGTGTCCATGTGCCTAGGAATAGACTAAAATTGACTAAGTGTCCAGATGCCTAGAAAGCCCATACACACAGGCACTCATGCGCCTACATAGTGACCATGCGCCTAGAATTTGCCTAGAATCGGCAAAGTGTTGGCCATGCGCCCCAATAGTGCCCATGCGCCTGAAAGTTCCCTATGCGCTTAAGTGTTCCACATGCGCTTACATAGTGCCCATGCGCCTAAGACTTAGATTATTTTTCTGATCTTTGGAGAAAAAGTAAAATGTATACTTTGACTTAGTATGTTCCCGAGGGTGAAGTAAGTTGAATTTTGATGATGTGTGGGGCATGTTATGGCACATATGATGATCGTTATGTCATGTATGATGGTGCCTCGTATGGTGATGTTTTGTGTGTTTATGTTTATGTTCCTTATTATGTATGTTATTTTCCATGGCTTTACGTTGATTGTTTATGAAAGAAATGATAAAGTATTATGTAACGTAAAGTGGAAGATAATGAAAAGAGGAACGTAATGATAGAATGAATGCATTAAATGAAAGTGAAAGTAAAGAAAGTCTTGCAAGCAAATGTATAGAGGTGCACGACTCTAAAATGTCATAAGCTCAACAGTGTGTGGTTAGCTGACCCATAAGGATACACACAGGGGTCTAGTGTGACTGGCTACTTGTATAGTACATGGATGATAGTGGATACTCACCCCAATGCTGGTGTCAGGCTACATGCATTATGGAAGTCATTTATGATCTTCAGCCTAGTACCCGCTTTGTGCATACGTTTGAGGTGTAGTATAGAGATGGGATCTTGTCGCTTAGCTTGGTGCTGGTGCTATGCTATATGCGTTATGGAAGTCATTTGTGATATTTGGCCCAGTACCAGCTTTGGGCATACGTTTGGGGTATAGCTGATGACACTTGTTGATACATATGTACCTAGTTTAGGATCTTAATGTAAATGTCTACCATGTCTTACATATATGTAATTGATGAGTTGAATGAAATACAATATGTGATTGATGCTTAGAATGTTTATTGTTTCATTGTTTATTGTGTGATAAAGTATATTGAACTAACTATATAGGTTTGTGGTTATTGTGCATAGTTCTTAGTCAATAATGATTGAGAAATGTGTTCAAACTTAATCATATGAAGTCTTCATGTGAATGGACCATACGTGTGAATACTTCATGCTAATGGACTAGTCACACGACTAAACCAGGAGACTGGATCAGTCGCACGATTGAGACATAAGATTGACTTAGTCGCATGACTGAACCTTCAGTTGTGCGTATGAATCAATTGCATGATTCAGTCACACGACTGAACCATGCTAATGGTTCAGTCGCACGATTGAAAAACCCTAACCTATAAATACCACCTAATTCGTGGAAAATGTAACACTTCAAGAATTTCGACTCATATTCGTACGCTAGCCGTCCAGAGACTCCAGAAATCATGTTCCAACTTCATTGTTTGTAGTTGATCTTGTTCTAATCGTTTTTAACGTTTCTTTAATCGTTAGATTGATCTGAGTTGCGTTCTCTCTGATTGGATCGCCAATCAAATAGGATTCCGCACTATTTGATCTGGTTTCACGCATTAGTAGTTAGTACTCCATACGTACACGGTCCTAACAAGTGGTATCAAAGCTTTGGCTCTTGATTTTGTGTGTGATTCGATTAGTTTCGGTCTAAAAATCACGTTTTTCATGCAAAAGAGTCACCTTTTTTAGTAAAACAGTGTTTTTGACGTCTCCAGGTCTAAAAGTTTACGTTTTTCAGCATATGGCATATTAGGGTTCTTAAAAAATCTTGTTTTTGAGTCAAAGTATCAAAAACCTTCAATTTTGCAAAAACATTAACCTTCAGTCGCACGATTGACTCAATCGCACAACTGAACTCAATCGCACGACTGAACTCAATCGCACCTTCCATTCGCACTATTGAACTCAGTCGCTCATCCACTTGTACGACTGAAAATCTTCATTCGTTTGTCTCCAATCGCACACTCCATACGTACGATTGAATCCAATCGCACGATTGAATTCATTCGCACCTTTCATTTGCACGACTGATTCATCTGCATTGGCCATCCATATTTGTCCAATCGCACGATTGACTTATCCACCTTTATCCAATCACATGAGTGACTCATTCGCACCTGTCCATTCGCACAAGTGAACAATTGAGTTCTTAAGTTCAAAGTTAAAGAGATGGAAGATCAGTTCTTTGCATTTACTGTCGGTAGAGACTCATGGATCTAGAACCTTTTGCTTCTGGAAAATGAGATTGGGAATCATAATAAACCACCTAAACTTATAATGTTAGATGATTACCCACAATGGAAGCAGCGATTCGAGATCTATCTTAATGGAGTTGATCCCAACCTTTGGGAATCTATTAAGACAGGTTATAGTATGCCAATGGTGTTGATGGTGTTAAATTAACCTTGGGTGGCATGATTGAGAGCCAGAAAGCGAAGTACAATGCTGAAAATAAGGGGTATACCCTGTTGACTCAGTCGATACCAAAAGACATGTTCCATCAGTTTTCTGAGAACAAACAGGCAAAGAAGTTATGGGAAGCTTGGAGAAATGATATGACGGGAATGCAACATTGAAAGCTCTAAAGGCAAAGGCTCTAAAGAAGGAGATTGATAACTTCTCTTCGATGGGGAAAGAAAGCTTGGATGATGTCATAGACAGGTTCTATCATCTAACAAATGAGCTGCACACTCATGGGGTCACAACGTCAATGGAAGACAAAGTGTCAAGCTTTACTGAAAAAGTTTGTAAAGACGACTGGACTGAACTTGGTAGCCACAAAAGACACAACCGTTGGTTTCGACAAAACCAAAGTTACCTGCTTTAACTATGGAGAAAATGGGCATTTCAAACGTGAATATGTAAAGCCCAAGAAGACATGTAACAGGAATCCATTCTCATCTTTTAACCGTCAAGACAAACCGACAAGTGGAGCAACCTCGTTAAGCAAAGAGACAAAGGCCTTGACTGCTCAAGGTGACGAAGCATAGGATTGGACCTTCAGTTTTGTGTCTCCGGGTGAATCGAACATTGCCCATGCCGAGGGTTTGGATGATGACACTGCAAGTGAAGGTGAAATCGTAGTTGAACTAGTGATGTCCGATAATGAAGATACTGCAAATGTGGTCAATCACCTGATTGAAGAAGATCTCAGAATGACATGTTCATAATCTCCAGCATCTGAAGAGTCAAACCCTGCGTTGATGGCGGATTCAAATGAATCTTCACAAGTAAGTACCAAATACCAACTCTTTAAAAATCATGCTTGTAATAAATGTAACAAATTTAGAGAAAGCATAGATTCAAAATTTGCTAGGTTATTAGACCATAATGATAGCTTAGTAAATGACTTACAACTATGCACAGAAGCTAATTAGATTTTAAAACAAAATAAGCACAGTTATAAAGAGAAAATAGAACTTTTAAATAAACAACTAAGGGAAACCGAAGTTGTTGTTTTTAATCAAGCCAATGACATAAAGTTCTACTTAAACTCCCTAGAAGAAACTAAGAAAGAAAAGGCAGTTTTAGAAGTTCAAGTCAACTCATTAAATCAAAAACTGCATAGTTGGACCAGTTCTTCTTACATAGTTCAACACTTAGTGAAAGAACAAAATAACAGGGAGGGGTTGGGTCACAAAGTGGTTCCACCACCACATGAGATCTTGTTAAATGCTAAATGTAGATCAGTAAATAACAATCCAATTAAGGATCATGTGGTGTCCACTCCTCTAGTTAGTGATCCAGATTCCACGAGTAAACCGGTGGAATTTGTCACTAAACAAAAGGAGGCTACTTTGAAATCAATAGGTAAGATGCCTATAGTGAATTTGGATGAACAATTTGAGAAGGTTAATGTAAAGTCAGGTTCAAACATGTCAATTTCTGAACCCAAAATGACCAAACTAGTTAACCATTCACGTGCTCCATGTCACAGTCCAACTAAACAAAAGGCTAAAGATGTTAAAAACATTCAAACAATGAATTTTGTTAAAGAAGTAAAAACATCTAAACAAGAAGTGTCCAAACCTAACCAGACTAAAGTCACACCAGTATCACACACTTCCCCACAGAGACAACTTTCCCAACATGTAGAAGGTAGATCATGCTACAATTATGGAAATAGAGGACACATCGCTTCTAATTGTCCTTATTATCAGACACCAAGAAAGAAAATTGAACTTTATGATACTAAACAAATTTCTTTGAAAAAGAGTTCTATTACTCCACCAAAAATAAGTAATGACCCTAAAGTTCAAACCGTAAGCCAGTCGTCTGTTTATCACAAACAGGCCTTACACAAAACTGGGTTATGGAAAGAAAAGTCAAGTCTAGTGTCTAATAATGGGAACATTAAGAAGATTGATATGCCCTCACCTGAAATGGACAGTGGGTTGAGTTCATGATGTGTGATTCCTCTGGGTCACCCAAGCCAGTTAAGGCTTGGGTCCCAACCTAAACTGATAATTCCTTTGAATGTGCAGGGTGTTCGTTATAGTGCTATCATAAACACCTGGATTGTTGATAGTGGGGCGTCTAGGCACATGACCGGGAACCTGTCTCTTCTTTCAAATTTCAAATAAATTAAAGGGGGACATGTCTCATTTGCTAGAAATAAAGGAGGACACATCACCGCTCAAGGCGAAGTGGGAAACCAGAAAGTCAAGTTTGATAAGGTCAACTACGTTCAACAACTACAAAATAACTTGCTTTCTGTATCCCAGATCGGTGAAAAAAGATTCAAGGTTGTTTTTGACAACAAGAAGTGTTATGTGTTGAAGAAAGATTACATTATCCCGGAGGACCAAATCCTAATGTCAGCTTCAAGATATAATGCCTTATATGTGTTGGATCTATCAAAGGTCTTCACAACCGATCATCAAGTTCAATACTTTTTGTCAAAGGCAACTGAGTGGGACTCCATCTCCATCTCCTGGCATAGGAGAATGGGACACAAAAATCCATGGAAGATGACTCATCTGATTTAGAATGATTTAGTAAATGGAGTTAATGTTAAGAATATTCAACTTCCGGATATTTGTGTAGTGTGCAAGAAAGGCAAACAGACCAAGAAGTCTCACAAGGCAAAGAAACTAAATTCTATTGAATTGCCTCTCAAACTTCTACATATGGATCTGTTTGGTCCTGTGAGCACCAAGAGCATCACTGGTGATTTGTATTGTTATGTAGTCACTGATGACCATTCCAGATTCTCTTGGGTAATGTTTTTGAAATCCAAATCAAAGACATTTGAATCATTCAAACAGCTGGTGATCACATTGGAATCTCTCTACAAGCTGAAAATGCAACAGATTCGCTTAGGCAACGACATAGACTTCAAGAACTAGTTGATGGAGGCATTTTGCAAAGAGAAAGGAATTGTACATTAGTTCACATCTGCCTACACTCCACAAATGAACGGAGTTACTGAACGGAAGAATAGGATCTTGATAGACACAGGACGAACGATGCTACCAGACTCAAAACTGCCCATCCAATTTTGGAATGAGGTAGTTGCCAATGCATGTTACACCCTAAATCGAGTCCTGGTGGTCAAACATCATGATAAAACGTAATACGTGTTGGTACATGTATGTCCCTAGATCATGATATGAATGTATTAGATCTTGTTTGTCTGATTCTGATGTAATGGTTAGAATGATTAATGAAATGATATTGATTGTCTGTTATTTCTAACGTTTAATATTTCATTAATGAGTCGATGTTGAATTGATTAATTAGGTTTGTGGTTGTTTGAATTGTTACACATAATGTTATATTAATTAATACATTCAAACTTAACAAAATGAAGTTCTCATGCGAATGGCACATGCGAATGGACCATACGCATGAATAACTTCATACGAATGACTCAGTCGCACGACTGAACCAGGAGACTGGATTAGTCGTATGATTGTAACATAAGATTGACTCAGTCGCATGACTGAACACTTAGTCGTGCGGATGAATCAACCGCATGGTTCAATCGCACAACTGAACCGTACTAATGGTTCAGTCACGTGAATGAACAATGCTAACCTATAAATACAACCCAATTCATGGAAAAACGAAAGTATTCATTCTATTTCGACTCCAGACGTACCCTAGCCGTCCAGAAACCTCCAAGTTGATACTCCAAGTTCATAGAACGCTATAGATCCATTCTGAATCGATTCTTAACGTTTGATTCAATACTTTATTGATTCTACATGTGTTCTCACTGATTGGATCGCCAATCAAATAGGATTCCGCACTATTTGGTTTGGTTTACATGTTAATCATTCGGTATTTCGTTCAATACCAGGTCCTAACAATTTGTATCAGAGCAAGGTTACTGCTGGAATGATCTAACAATCATTCTAGCAACCCAAGCTCTTGATTTCTGGATTGAATTTCAGATCTTGACGTTAAACCCACTTCGTGTTCTTCGTGTTTTGCTAAGATCTTGTTACGTGTGTTGCTTCTATGTTGAAATCGAATTCGAAACCACGTTCTTACCACCCTTTCGAATCTGATGATGTCTACTTTGTTTCAGTTAATGTTGAATTCGTCAGATTAGGGTTTTGGGCAGCCCTGGCGGCTGTAGATCTGAAAATCTGCGTGCAGACCCGTTCATGCGACTGGGCCATGCGAATGGACCATTCGTACGACTGGACCATGCGAATGAGCCATTCGTATGACTGGACCAGTCGTATGTTTAGTCGTGCGACTGGACTAGTCGTATGTTCAATCGCACGAATGAGCCATCCGTATTGACTCATCCGCATTTGTTCCAGACCAAAAAAAAAGAGTCTGGAAAAGCTTCTTGCACAGATTTGAAGATGAGCAAAGCATATTCACCCAGAGGTTCATTTGTCAAATAAGTTTGATGTGTGCCCCATTATTCGTCGGATTTCTAGAATAGGTGAATGTAATTGGAACACGAAAGAGAGAAGAGAAGATGTCAGCAGTTGGTGCTGATTTTGTGGGGTAGTCAGGAGCATCTGACTACTTATGGGCCAATCAAGTTATATTTATCTGCACAGAAAGGATTCTGCTTCTTAGGGGGAATCCTTGTATATAGAAAGTGAAGACACAATCAGAAAGTGATGATGTGAACCGGTTTCTGATGATGAATCTTTGTGCATGCTGATTTGGTTGATATTGTCAGTTGTGGATTCGAACCTTCAACCTTTTGTCCAATACACCGTGTCAAGACGCAAGGAGAGCACAATGTCTATATATTGGGATATGCTGAATGGGAGGGGGA
The DNA here is from genome assembly GCA_025506515.1 of Flaveria trinervia. NCBI lineage: Eukaryota > Viridiplantae > Streptophyta > Magnoliopsida > Asterales > Asteraceae > Flaveria > Flaveria trinervia. Next base: position 89,614,176 of record CM046448.1, on the reverse strand, counting down.
ATTTCTGCAGGTGGTGATGTTAATCAAGTTAGCTTGTGTGAAGATTGAAGCAATGGAGAATTGTTCGTGTCATTATCTGGAAAAATCAGTCATATGGGGAATCTTGCTACTATGATAGTGTTCTACAAAGTAAACGAAAGCTATTGTGCCTAAATTCATTTTCAGGGATATGGTAGTAACCTGACGGATCGGCAAAGTTGGCTAATATGGTTTTTGTTTGATTCTATTGGCAACCAGAGCAAAGATTGACTGAAGATTGTAAGAGGTGTTATCTAATATTCGCAAGCAACGTACAAGGGGGAATTTGTTGGAGCATATATAGTCATATATAGTGTGTCTGTCGCTTGTCAAATAGTCTAGGCTTAATGTTATACACCTGATATGTTGTAACACATGAAACTGGGTCATTCGCAGGAGCATATGCGAATGAGACTCAGTCGTATGACTGAGCCATGCTAATGGACCAGCCGTGCGACTGAGAGATGCGATTGGGACATTCGTAAGACTGAACCATAAGTATGGTCCAGTCGTACGATTGAACCATACGCATGGTCCAGTCGTACGATTGAACCATACGCATGGTCCAATCGCACGAATGGGCCCAGTCGCATCTAATATGGGTCGAGGCCTATATATACCAGTTTCAATGTGTAGAGAAAGGGGGGATGGAGAGGATGTCTGCCCGGAGCCTAGGGCTGCCGGATGAGAGGGGAGATCATGTTCGATCTTCCCCTTGCCAAGAGTCTTGATTCTTATGTTGTAACGAGCTTGTAATCATTAGGTATTTATCAATGAAACCAATATTTGATAGTTCGTATTATTGATTTGACTTTTGGTTTTGGTTGTTCATCCTTCCGTCAAGAACATGCTCGGATGTTTATCGATCCCGAAAAACCAACTTCACAATACGAGTTGCTCCAGCGACGTAAACCTAATCTAGAGTACCTCAAACCGTTTGGCGCACCATGTACGCTGTTGAAGAAAAATCAGTCAAGGAAGTTCAGTGAAAAGGCTAAAGAAGGGATTTTTCTAGGATACAACATGCTGAATAAGATAGTTTACAACAACTCAACGGGTCAAGTAGAAGTGTGGTGCAATGCTGACGTTCAGAGATACACCACCCCTGCTGGAAAAGGACTCGCATTTTATTTGACTATGATGGATTCTTTAAGTCCTTCAACATCCTTTTCTCCTCTCCTAATGATGAGTTAACGACCAAAATGATGTACAATGTCTTAAACACACCATCACTAGACTCGACAACATTAGGTTCACAAGGTGAGTCATCTAGTCATTCAGGGGGAGCACTGTAGGTATGTGACTCTTCCTCTGACAATGATGAAGTGGAGAATGATAAGGTGGATCAGGAGGAACAGGTTCCTACTACTGAAAGTACACAAGCATCAGATGTTGATGCCTTTGATACTTCGGAACCTCGCTTTCCAACAGCTACAGATACTGAACCAGGCATTTAAAATCTGGATCAGGATATAGTTGTTCCCACCATTCTTGGATCTTGACTTAATGTATATCATCCTATAGAAAATGTCATAGGGGATGTACTATCCGGAGTACAAACAAGAAATCAGCTATATTCAGCTGATTATGCCTCAGTCATAGAAAAAGGATATCTTCATGGCGGTGCTTATCGATGTTTTGTGTATTAATTTGAGCCAAAATATGTATGTGAAGCTTTAAAAGATGAGGCATGGGTGAGTACCATGCACGAAGAACTCTTACAATTCAAGAAGTTAGGAGTTTGGACACTGGTGTATAGACCATAAGGTGCTAAGGTCATTGGCACTAAATGGATCTTGAAATGCAAGAAAGATGACCAAGGGGTCATAATTGAAACCAGGCTCGACTTGTCGTTCAAGGTTTTAGACAAGTCGAAGGAATCAATTACAATGAAGTGTTTGCACTTATGGCTAGAATGGAAGCAATCCATATCTTGCTAGCCTATGCATCTTACATGAAGATCAAAGTTTATCAACTAGATGTCAAGAGTGCATTCCTTCATGGGGAACTTCGTGAGATAGTGTATGACAGTTAACCCAAAGGATTTGAGGATCCTTACCATCGGGACAGAGTTTACAAGCTGGATAAGGCTCTCTACAGGCTACATCAAGCCTCAAGAGCATGGTATGAGAAGCTCTCAACTCATCTGGTGAAACACGGTTTTCGCAGAGAAGTTACTGACTATACACTATTCATCAAAGAAAATGATGGAGACTTACTGCTTGTACAGATTTATGTGGATGACATAATCTTCGGCTCCACAAACGAAGAGTTATGTAAAGAATTTGAATCTATCATGAAAGCAGAATTTGAGATGAGTACAATGGGGGAGATGAAGTTCTTCCTAGGATTAAAAGTAGACCAGACACCAAAATGTTGAATGATTGACATGGAGAACGCTGTTGATATAGGTAGTTCTTCCAAGGGGGAGTTGTTGTTACATATGTACCTAGTTTAGGAGCTTAATGTAAAATGTCTATCATGTATTACATATATGTAATGGATGAGTTGAATGAAATACAATATGTGATTAATGCTTAGAATGTTTAATGTTTCATTGTTTATTGTGTGATAAAGTATATTAAACTAACTATATAGGTTTGTGGTTATTATGCATAGTTCTTAGTCAATAATGATTGAGAAACGTGTTCAAACTTAATCGTATGAAGTCTTCATGCAAATGGACCATGCTAATAGACCATATGCATGAATACTTCATGATAATGGACCAGTCGCACGACTGAACCAGGTGACTGGACCAGTCGCATGATTGAGACATAAGATTGACTTAGTCGCACGACTAAACCTTCAGTCGTGCGTATGAATCAATCGTATGATTTAGTCGCACGACTGAACCATAATAATGGTTTAGTCACACGATTGAAAACCCCTAACCTATAAATACCACCTAATTCGTGGAAAAACTTAACACAACAAGAATTTTGACTCATATCCGTACCCTAGCCGTCCAAAGACTCCAAAAAGCTTGTTCCAACTTCATAGTTCGCAGTTGATCTTATTCTAATCATTCTTAAGTTTCTTTAATTGTTAGATTGATCTGAACTGCGTTCTCACTGATTGGATCGCCAATCAAATAGGATTCGACACTATTTGATCTGGTTTCACGCATTATCAGTTAGTACTCCGTATGTATACGGTCCTAACAACACTAATCTGAAAGAAGAAAAGAATGGAAATTAATGTACAGTTAGAAAGAAATGAATGGGAATGATAATGATGATGTATGATGTAAGAGTGAAAGTTCACAAAAAATGATGAAGATAATAATGATATTATCCATGTGTGCGTATGATGCTTGATCATGTAAGAATGTAAAGAATGGATTTAAACGGAAGTAAAGTATATTTTACTTTAAAACTAGAACTCACTCAACAACGCTAACTTTTATGTGTTTCCAGTTGGTAGGTAGTGGTTGCTGAGGATGGCATGGGGCGGCTAATTGGCTCATTTTAGATGGCATCCATTTTGTATAATGTTTTTTGTGATGTAATGCAATAAGTTATTTTTAGTCAATAAACCATGTATTATTTTGCAAAAGCAATTATAATAAAGTGAAATGGTAGTTTAAATGTTTCCGTTGTAATGTTTTATTAAAGTTAATGTAAATATATGTTTTGTGTGTGATGATTGACCACTTGTGAGCGTCCTGTGAACGGGACCTTACATTCTTGAAGGAATGACAAAGATGCTAGTGGATCAGCAAAATTTGATAAAGAGATTGTTGATTGAGTTTAATGAGCTGAAGGCTGTAGCCAGCCTGCCTAATTAGCTAACTAAATCTGAGTTAGATGAAATGACTGATCTTTCTAAGTATCCATTTCTAAATATGGGTACATCGTCTAGGGCAGGAGAGGGAACTTCTAGTGTAGGAACTAAGACAGCTGGAGGATCTGGAGTTAGAGATTATACAAAGGCTGAGAAAGTGGTTAGAAGGATTGAGAATGTGACTGGTAGGACTAAGAATATGGAGGAGGTGATAGAAGCTGGGTTTGTTGATATTGGGATGAACATAGATGATTTTAGAGGAGAGGAGATATTTGCTAAAAGAGATGTGGAAGGAGTTGAAAAGACTACTGAAAAGGAGTTGATAGATGAGGAGGAAGAGGATGAACAGCTTGTTGATTAGATTCTAAGCCGGAATATTATGAGGTCGATGAAAGACCTTTGACTTATTTGGCCAACAAGGGATCAGATGAAAATGATGTGTTTGAGATTTCAAAAGAAAAATGGTTTTTGAGGAAAAAGGAGACTGAAGAGATACATCCCCTATACCTTTGACTTATGTGTCCAAGAAGGGGTCAGATGAAAATGATGTGTTTGAGATGTAAAAAGAAGAATGTTTGTGAGGGAAAAAGAGCCTGAAGAGATATCTACCCTATTCCAGAATATGTAGGGGTTGAGCAAGAATGAAGCTCATAAAAAAGATCATTAGTTGGAAATACAAATCCGGCCTCAAAATGTTCATGATTAAGAGGAGAGGGGGATGCATTACATACTTGCACAAAAGGATGGCATTTAAAACCTTGCTTAAGTGGGATTTAAGGAAGTTAGTTGTGCTCCCAATGATTGATTCTAATTTGAGTGAGAGGGCTAAGCTATTAGAGGAAGACATAAAGAAGGGGCTGAATGACAACTTTTAGGCATATGGGTTTATGAAGGTCGAGAGAAGGAGATCAAAGAAAGATAAAGATTAGGAGACATGGAAAGGTAGGATTATGCCAAGGGTGAAGCCCCCAAAAACTGTAAGTAGAGTGAGGTTGCATGATCCCCTTTTCCAACAACTTTAGAGTTTTGAGAAATGGTTTAAAAAAATACTAGGGAGGCGGTGATTTGATTAAAGAATGGAGTAGAATACAAGTTGTTTGATCCTATGGAGTTATTTGCATTTTGTGATGAAGATTTGCTTGTACTTTGTGAGAATCATATTAAAGCGGGGACTGGAGCTGAGACGCGCAAAGAAGCAAGCTTGTTTATGATGGTTGCTAACAAGGTGAGGGGAGTTAGGGCTGAAGTGAGGGAGTTGTCCAAAAAGGTTAGAGAAGAAGATGAGCTAAGGATGGACGTGCAGGACCTAACAAAACAAATATTGATCAAGACGGTGAGATCCAACCATAGATTAGATTTTGGTTATGTATGATTGTAATAGGATTAATGTTAGTTTACTTTTGTAAGTATGTTAGTTAGTTAAGTTTTGCTGCCTAGCGAAACTATAGTTTCACTCATAGCAAACTACTAGTTTCACCCGGCAAAACTGTTTGTCTCAGTCAGGCGAAACTATGTTCTGGCAAGATAGTTTCGTTGACAGCGTAACTATCAGCGAAACTATCTTTACTGTATATAATTTTGATATTTTTCGTTGTAAGGCATCCCTGGAAAACCCTAATCCGTTTATCATTGTTGCAAGTTCCTATTGTAAGCTAGTCTTTCACATAAATATATTGAACTTTGTTATATTATAAGTATTGGATCATGATTGGTACATTTTGAATACTTTTGGGTACTTCTTCATTATCAAATTGTTTGTTGTTTGTTCTTATTGTTGATATTGAACAATTCGACCTCTCAAGTGTACTATAATTCGATCATTTGGACTATCACATTCCTTTGAAGGTAATATAGTATCTACTAATGTAGATTGAACATCTGCTAAAGTGATGAAATAAGATCCATGTACCTGAACTATTGTTGGCTGAGGGTCTCTCCAGCAATATAAGTGAAGTTTTCAATTTTTTGCTTCAGGGAATCTTTCTTGGAGTCATTGGAGTTAGCATATCGGGGATAAAGCATCAAAGAGTTCTTTGGCAGACTAGCAATGCTTGAATCCCACCATGATGGAATTGAGTATGGCAGTCATAAGAATAGTCATTGCTTTCCTATTTATCTCTACCCGCTTGTGGTCTTTATCAGAATAGTCTTCAACGGTCTTCTCTATTATAGCACTATTTCTAGCCGGTGCTACAACCTTCAGCTTGTAAGGGCCATTGATGATAGACTTCCACATCATGTTGTCTTGGTACCTAATGAAACCTTCAATGTGTTTGCTCCAAGATCTGAAGTTCTCAAGGGTGATGATAGGTTCTTTGGACATTGTCCCCATTTCACCTTCAGATGATTTTTGGTTGAGGTCCATTTTAAGTAAGGTTAGTGTATGAGTGAAGAAAAAGGTTGATTCAGATGGTAAGATCTCACAATCAAGAGCCTAAAAAGCTCTGATACCAATTGCAGGATCGGGTTTTTCCACATAACACAAATTTTATCTCTTAAACTCACTAAGTCACACTCAGTTTGATGAAGCAAAATCCCTTAAAAGTTGATAATAATATACTGAGTAAGCAAACACAAGAAGATGGGTTTTTCAAGATATGTGTATATATTACTTCTCAACTCAAATTATTACAAAACTCTTACAAGCATGATAAATAAGTTACAATGAGAAACTATATATACTACTATCTACAGTCAGTTATCCTTTGATACCAACTGGGAACTTACGACTAAAGCAAATACTACATTGCTAGAAGTAAGGTATCTAAGATAATTACTATCTAAGATTAGGTAGTCATGACATGTCCATGATTTACATTTTGTCACCCATTAAAGTTGGTAACTATACTAAATAATAAGGAATAAACAGTGGAATAAAGTATGGTCAACTACATGGACATGGGAAAACACCATGTAGTATCTCAGAGGTTGCATCAGTTTTGTTAGAAGGACCATACTTATGTCCACTAGTTCATAATAGGTTCTTTCGAAGGTTAATTGTCTTTGGAATAACAAGTTCTTTTGAAGCCAGTTATACATTAGAAGAGTCTACTTCTTCTAAGGCTTCTTATGATCTTCAGGACTTCATACTTTGTAAGCCATTGTCTTGGAATCTTCGAAGTGTTGAACTTCGAAAGAAGGTAGACTTTGTCTTCAAAATTTAGAGTTCCTCTTCGGAGGCTCTTTCAGCCTTGACTTTTAGAAGCTCAGCTTTTGCCTTCGGTAGCTCACTTTTTTCCTTCGGAAGATCTTTATCAGTTACACCAAAAATGTTCTAAGTGTTAGTTTTGGTTGCACTAGCCTTACTTGATCCAATAACCTTGGTTAAAAACATTTCACCATCCTTTGATTTTGATTATGGTATTTGAGTACCTCTCTTAAAATGATCAAAGAAGGTATCATTAGCATTGACTATCTCCATCTTTAATTCTATTTTCTTGTGAGGTGCTTTGAGTTGAAGATGTGGTTTTTCCTTCTTCTACATTGGTTTATCACCCAGAAGATGATTGCTTCTTAACTTTTGGCATCTTTTGTTTTTGTTGTTGCTTCTTAATCATTGGATCTTCATGACTATCACTTGCTTGTGAGTCTAATTCAACCTTCTGTGATTGTTGCTTCTTCATGCTCTTTTTTTATCTTTTTGTTGAAATAACATTATTGAGTGGAATGATTATTTTTGTCACAAATAACACAATGTTTGTTGAAATAACAAGCAGATGTCATGTCATTGTTCATATTGCAAATGGAGCAATAGTTGTTGAAGTAGCATTCTTTGATGTTATGATTTTGCATATCCCACCACTTGCAATATTTCTTTTCTGAGTCACTTTCAAATTCAATCACTTTTCTTCTTATGCTGCTTTTGAGCCTTCAACTCTTTTTTCAAATTTTGCAGCTAATGAATCCTTGACATTCCCAGACATGATGTTAAAAGGTTCTAATTTAGCAGCAGATGATTTCTATTGCTTAAGATTCACCATTTTCTATTGCTTTGTCTTTTTGATCTTTGAAACTGCAAATTTGTGTTTCCGTTGATCTTCTACAGATTCAGCAAATTTTTGCTTCCATGGAGCTTCTACGGATGTTGATTTCTCAACATGTTTCTTCTTCCCATGAAGATCTACTAATGATGTTTTCTTAGTCTTTTCTGCGGAAGTGATTTTTACCCTTCTGTAGAACTGACTTAACTTCAGTTTCAGTTGCTTTTGATGATGTTTGTTGTTTGTTCAGTTCATTAAGACCTTCATTCAGCTAAGCAATCCTCTTGTAGATAGTTTTTAGCATACTTCTTTGCTTTGGAGGATAAGGCAGCTTGATTTCTTCAAGAACTTTTGGCATGATAAGCATACATTCTATTCTTTACCCATAGCATCATAATTTTTTCATCATGTTCATCAGAATCATCCAAATCATCACACTCATCATAGTCAAATTTTGAGTAATTTTGTTTTAAAATTTCTGATTCAGAACACTCAGTTTCACTCACCTCAATTTCATGACCAGTTGCCAATTGATTTGTTCTGGAATTTAATTTAATTTTAGTACTTGGCACAAAGTGGATTGACAAACTGTTAGTCATAGAATCAGGTAAAGGTGTGTAGTTATCATTCAAAGGGGGTGCACAACATTAAATCCCAACCTATACCTTTTCTTTGATTGAACATGAGAATTCAACAATTTCTCATATTACTAAGATGAGAACTGAACCTTCCAAAGTTTCACTTCAGTTGATGCATGATCAGACATGGATTTTGTTAAGGAGGTGGTCAATGCTCAACTTGGGCTTTAAGATTGTAATTTTTCAAAAACAAGTTTATCTAAATCTTTTTTGCAAAGAGGTAATTTTGGTTTGATATAACTTATGTTCTCTTACATAAGATTCATTTAAAACTATTGTTTCTTTTACTTTGTTAGCCAGTTGTTGAGCATGGACTCTATATCTTTCTACCTCCTCAACACGCATTGATGAACATAATCTATCCCTCACCTCTCTAGCCATAGGTGGGACCTTGTTCTCCATGTTGGCCATTAATGCTTGATTTTCTTCCAACACCTTCTTTTCATACATGCTCCAGTCAGTGGTTCCATTTTATAGAATTATTAACTAAGTTTCTGTTTTGCTTGATCATGCTAATGAGCTTGTGGCTGGTGGGGATGAGTTTGTAAGCTGAGGTTGTTTGAAAGTTCTTTGAATTGCTAATAGTTGATGAGATTTATGTTGATGAGACTGATGTTGTTGATTTTGTCTCCAGTCAAAAGTTGATTGTTGATTGCACTCCCTTGAGAAATGACCATATAGATTACATTCAAATCATCTCACCTTTAACTTATCAATCCTAATCTTTGTTGTTCTACCTGATGTAGCCAAGTTTTTCTTTCTTCTTAAATATTGCTTAACTCTATATGCAATCATTGTCGTTTTCCATTGCAGATCCATCTCTTCTAGTTTATCTAGTTGAAGTTATTCTAGATCTTGTTGACAAATATCTGTAGTGTTATGTAAGACCTCGTTTCCGGGACGCTTACATTTGGTTTCTCATTGCGCATAAAACATATATTTACATTTGTCATACAAAAGGTTGCAGCACAAACATTCAAACATGACATCACATTTCATCATAAAAACTTTTTCAAATAATACATGGTCAGTCAGTTACAAAATACATTGTTGCATTATATCACAAAAGCATTAAATAAATGGATACCATCCCAAAAGAGCTGAGTAGCCACCCCGTGCCATCCTCAGCAACCATTACCTGCCAACTGGAAACACATCAAAGTCAGCGCTGCTGAGTGAGTTCTAGTTTTATAAATAAAACATACTTTACATTCATTAAAACCGTTCGTTACTTCTGCATGATCACACATCATACGTACACATAGATAATAACATTATTATCTTCTTCGTTCGTTCATTCATCTTATATCTTTTCTTGCGCATCGGATATCTTCCGTACCAATACCATATGTTACATCCCGAACTATTTAGTTGTTGGGCTGAAGTCTATAAATAGACAGCTAAACATGGTGCCACAGTACTAGGGGTAAGTGGTAGAGGTTCTATATAAATGGTCGATCACATAGAAGGACCCCCATGTGCATCCTCCCAGGGTAGCGAACCCACACATCGTTGGGCTAACACCTTTTAATGGTGTGTCCCGATATCCAATACTTGCAAGACTTTCATTACTTTCCTCGTTCAATAATGCATGCATTCATCATGTTCCACTTTTCATTATCTTCCACTTTACGTTACGTAATACTTCATTTCATTCATTATCATAACACGTAATGTCACAGGAAAGATAAACATACATTATAACAAGGAACATAACATACAGTCATCATATCATACAGGGCAACATCATACATAAATAACATGCATCATGCATAAACATGCAACATCATCATCATCATCATGACCTACATGCTCTTTAAGGCCTCAATCGTCACCCTACATGAACTTAGAGGAACCTTTACGTCAAAAATTACATATGCACTTTCCCTCGAAAGTCAGAAGTTAAACTACACTTCTCCTCGAGTGCAACAGCCCTATTCGGGTGTATGGACACCCTTCAGTTGCATGGCCTCCATGCGGCTGAACATCATGTGAATGAACCAATGCGGATTAATACTCATGCGAATGAACACCCAATCATGCGAATGGACTAATGCAAATGAAAACTCATGCGAATGGACTAATGCGGATGAGCACTAAAGCGACTAGACCTTCAATCGCATAACCTCCATGCCACTGGACCTTCAATCATGCGAATGGACCTCATTCATGAGAATGGACCCAATCGCACCCTATTCGGCCGAATGGCCTCCATTCGGTCTCCAGTCGGTCGCTTAGCCCTAGCTGATGCAGAATGCAGTTCCAGCTGAATGCAAACTCCCTTTTCGACCTCCAAACTCATCAAAACTCATTCTAATCCAAATCGACCATCCTAAACCTTAGGGATGCATACCACCACACCATTCAAGCACACACAAGCTCACCAACAAGGCTTAAACACATCATACACACACATACACATACACAAATGGGTCAAACATGCACCCACACAAAAACCCGATTTTCAGATGTTTTTCAGCCCCAAATCATTCAAAAACATTTAAAGGAGGGGTTCTATTACTCACACAAATGACCACAACGAGAAGAGCTTCGATTTGACTCGCTTCTCAATGATTTTGCTCACTCGAACCAACCCGAACCAACTTTTCTTCCTCTTTTCTTCCTTTCTCTCTTCTTCTCTTTCTTTTGGCTGAAATGTGACTGTGGGGAGAGGGTAAGGGCTGCCCTCTCCCTTATATACTCCCACTCACCCAACTTTCTTTTGTTGGCGATTTTGGTCCCTCAACTTAGGACTTTATTTCTTTTTCTTCCTTCGTCGGCTTCAAAATAAATAATTAACCGGGTGTTACATGTTAGAGTGCTACCTAGATATGCTTGGAAGCTTGAACTAAAAGCTGCAAAAGCTACTTTTTGTTCTTCTGAGTCCAGAACCATAGTAATTGGTTATGTTTATCTGGATGAAGTTCTTCTAGACCTTTTCTTTCATCATGTCTTCCTCTATCCTTTTTTGACTTACTTTGAGAATTTGATTTGGAAGGCTTTAAGGCATAAAAACCAACTTCTTCCTCATCATCACTCAACGTACAAGAGTTTCAATTATCATGATTAAATAGTACTTTTAGTTTCTTTGAATTGATAAGGAGCAACATGTGATTTCATACTCTTGTTTCTTGATTTTTCATTCATTTCAAGTGTTTCCACCTTAGCTACTAATGTATACAACCAATGGTATTAAGATCAAGGGTTGAACATGGATACAGTCTGCGTCTAACTTTTACGTAAAGTATGGAGCATCTTTTGTTCACCTCCTTATTGGTGTATTATAATTCTAAGTTGTTCATCTCAGTCACCAATTGCATAAATCCGTGGAGTTGTTGAGGTACATATTCACCATCAATGTGATAAATTTTACATATTATAAGCGAAGGGTATCCTTCCTTATGCTTCTAATCTCATCACTCCCTTCATAGAGTGTGTGAAGTATCTTCCACAAGGAACTGGTTGTTTTATAGTTTTCACAGCTCATTAACAAATCTTCTAGTAAAGCCATACTAAGCATGCTATATGCTCGAATATCAACTTTTGCCTTCTTTGCATCTTCAGGTGATAGGTCCTTTAGGCTTATGGGTTAATTGTTCTTTCTAATCAGGTCCAAGTGTTTGTGGAAATGTATGGACCTTCAATGATTGTCAACCATAAGTCAGAATCAGTGTAGTTCACTTGATTCTTGAACCTAATTTTCCATGAATTGAAATCAACCTTGTTTTCTAGCTTTGTAGGTTGATATGATGATCCACCAAGTGAATTACTCATTTTAGTTAATGTTTTAATAGTCAACTAAAATATAATTCATTTGTAAATGATCTAATTAAGAATAAACACTTAATTATCGGTTAATTAAGTTGTTATAGTCAAAATTAGTCACTCCTCGTAATGAAATATTAATAGATATTGAATTGAGGATGTTTGACGATATGATATTAATCCATTTTCTTGAACATCCATTGATTATCAATCCATAAAATAGATCTACGAATTAATTTGATATTAATGTAGATTAGTGTTAGCGGAGCAATGGAACATTACTCGTACACCAATAAATCATTTTAGTTTGATTTACACCAAATTGTTGAGTAGAATTTCTTCGTTAGCTATCAATTAGCTTAAATCAACTTGTATGTTGATTAGATCATTCAATAACACACTTAAATCTGAGTTATGAACTCTCAAGTCGTTATGAATACCCTTAAAGCAATTTTACTCAAAATCAATAGATCCAAACAAAAATCTGATAGATCTAATGATATGAACAATTGATTTAAACAAATCTAGAAATGATAGATCAATTTATCTAGATCAATAAGAACCAAGCTCAGATACGACCTCTAGATCCAAGGATCATTATAGGAAATTATTGGGTTAGATCTAATGAACAATGATAGCAGAATTATCACTATTCATTGTTTTAATCAATTGATGATGAGATAACAGTTGTAATATGAATTAATATGAAGAATAATTCAGACAAATGATAAAACAAACAAATATAAAGAATAGACAGCAAGTTTGATTCAAATGGTTTTATTATCGTTGACTAAAGATTACAATTGAATTGATGATTGAATATTGCTAGGGTTCAAATAATTTTGGTGTAGATTTTTGTGGTTGTTGTTGGTGGTCGGTAGGGTTTGTTCATTGGATTCATCTCTGATAATTGGTGTAATGTTTGATTCTCTAATGTGTCACTCTATGCCTTGTTTTTATAGGCATATAGAGTTATTGTTAGGGTAATAGTAACTTTCTTATCAGGGTAAGAAAGTTACTCAGAGAATGTCATGATATGACATTCTCTGACTAAGTTCAAGTCGTCCGTAGAAGTTGACTTTATGACGTCACTTAGTGTTTGACTTGTTGACTTGTTGACTTGATGTACTTGGTAATGTGCATGAAAGTGTTGGTCTTCCGTAGATCTTCGGTCTTTCGTAGGAGATTCACCTTCCCTAGGAGTTGACACTTGGACTTCATCCGCAGCAAGTCATTCATTTGTAGAAGATCCTCAGACCCATAAATCCTTTGATGTTATTGCAGAACATCTAAGGAAGTACAAGTTGTTCATCCGTAGATAGTTCTTATACTTAGTCAATTTAGAAAATTGGCTAAGTATACTATTGTTCCTACAATCATATATAAATCAATATATAATAGGTTAACCTTTAAACATTCATTAGATACAACAGAAATATGATGTACAAGAATTTATTACAAATCAATATTAAAGTTCTAAGCCTATACAATGAATCTAGACCTATTGGAACTAGATCTAACATGGTGAAGACTGAAGACTCAACCAAGGAATTTGGTACCAGGAGTCCTAGTTCATGTCCAAATCATCTTGATCAAGAGAATAAGGTTGATCAAATATGCACCAATACTGCACAGCCTAGACCATCTAATTCCAAAAGCAAGGCACACCCTAAGAATCCTTCATCATCATTTGTGAAGATGAAGCTGGATGTGGAAAGTGATCAAGCTCAGCCTTCCACTCAGAAGAAGACTCTCAGAAGGAAGCCAATTGAATGCATCATGTGTGTTAGTACTTCGTATTTTGCAAAAGATTGCCTCTACAATCCAAAAGCACTGTCAACGTGATCAAAAGGAAACATTTTGAGAAGAAGAAGAAGAAGACAGGTTTGAAAGGAAAATCTCTTCCATCTGGAAGCTCCAAAGTGAAGAAGAAGATAAGGAAAAACTTGCCTTCAGAAGACAAAATTGGTCTTGGAAAAAAAGAATGCTTCCAAAATATAGAATTCTACTACAGTGGATGCAAACTCTTCTGAAGGTTCAGTCTCCAAAAATTCTGAAGTTATCAAAACTTTCAAAGTATTGAATGTCAAGTCTAGTCTTCCAAAGATGATGCGGAAGATAAAGGGAAACCATGTGACTGTAAGTTCTTCATCAATAACAACAAATGATTCTCAGAGCTTGCATATAGGATCAATTACTATTGCATTGTCTTTAGTTCACTTTGCCAAGCCCAAGACCAACAAGGCTTAGGTTACCAAATGTAACTAACCATCTCCTTTTATGGAGGAACAACTAAAGACCAAAGGAAATGCATGGATAATTAATAGTGGTTGTTCCAAACACATGACATGCAATGGCTCTTTGCTTCAAAACTTAAGAAAAATAATGGAGGGCCAATTGCTTTTGGAGGCGATTCATATGGTTACATCACTAGTTTTATGTTTTTCAGTAGCTTTGTAAAATGACTGAAGAGCTTGTTCTTCAGTCGTTGTAGTTTCAGTAGTTTCTTATCAGTAGTTTCATATTTTGTACTTAACACTCTGATATGTTCTCAGTAGTTGTGAACATTTCAGTAGTTGTTAAGAGTTAGTTATTTTTGTAATAGATCTGCCAGTTGTCACTTTCCCGTGATAACAGCAGCGATTGCACTCTATATAAGGAGTGTCAACCTATTGTAATAAGTAGAATGATTTGATCAGAAATATTCGATATTATAGAAACATTCCTTGTTACAGAAACATATTCTCTCGTTATAACCGTATTGTTCTTAATGCACACGAGTATCAAATTCTTGCTACAATTTGTCTAATTCTTGTTCTTATTCCGCTGCGTTATGCTCTAATACATCAAACTTGTGATCACTGATCCTGACAAATGGTATCAGAGCAGGTTAATCATTGATCGATCTAATAATTGATCATTGAAACTGCTATTCAAGATCCAAGTTTGATTGAATTAGCATTTTTTTTCAAGAAACGGTTATAGAGATTGAATTTTCTGTGTTTCTGGTCATTCATCCTGAGATTTTCTCTTGGTTTTCATTGAGTCTGTTGTGGTCTATGTAAAAACATTTAAAAGCTTGAATTAAATTGTATTTGGACTGAAAATGACTACTCCTTCCAATGATCCTCACAATACTGGTTCCTCAACCAAGCCACCAATGCTGGTTAGGAATGAGTATAACATATGGTAACGATGAATGCTCCATCACCTGTCTGTTAACAACGCAGGTTGTTGGACATCAGTGGTACATGGTCCACACAAGCCTATGGTGAATAACCCGGAAACCAATCAAATGGTTCCGAAGAGGAAGGAGCAATACTCAGATGAGGATAAGAAATTGTTTGAGATTGATGCAAAAGCCCATGGAATTCTGGCCATGGCACTGCCCAATGAAATCTATTCTGGGCTAATGCATCATGAAACTGCCCATGACCTCTGGAATGCCTTGAAAGAACAATTTGGAGGAACAGATGAGGTCTTGGAAAATAATAGAGAAATCCTTGCCCAACAATACGAGACATTCTCTCATAGAAAGGGTGAGACACTGACTCAACAGTTTGAGCGGTTCTCTTGTTTGATCTCTGAATTAAAAATGGTCAAACTTGAGTACACCAATATCCAGATGAATAACAGATTTCTCAGATCACTGCCTGAGAGATGGAACACATATACTATTGTCGTACGCTCTAGTGCAAATTTGGACAAACTATCTCTCACCCAACTCCATGGGAAATTGCTCACATTTGAGAGAGAGATAGAACAAAAACGAAAACTGTCTTCATCTGGAAAGCTCACCGAAGACTTTGTACCAGGAAACACTGCCTTGGTTGGTCATGAGTTAGAATATGCTTCATTTGAATGCCAGTATGATGAGCATATTGATTTCTCCTCAAACACTTCTGATTCTGCGTTTGTGAGTGTTGATAGTCAGTTTACTGGTGTAATAATGACAATCTATGCTTCATCATGGATGATCTCAAGGGGATTGCTGATGATGACTTAGAAGAGATGGATATTTTGAGCCAAATGGCCTTGATAATATCAGATCTCAGAAGTTCTACAAAAGAACTGGAAGAAAGTTCCCAGGACTCTCTGGCAAAACCAAAGTTGGTTTTGACAAGAGTAAGTTGAAGTGTCACAAATGCCACAGGCTTGGACACTTTGCTAGAGAATGCAGATCATCTAGATCTAATTCCTCTGCACCTTTTGTGACTTTCCCTGGCAATAGTCAACAACACAGAGGGCAACATCCTGTCAATTCTAGTCATCATTCTCAACCACAATCTCCTGCATATTTTGTTCCTTAGGTCAAATGCCATATCCTTACCCTTGTTATTACATGCCACAGTCAAATCAAGTTCAAGTTCCTATAGTACCACAACCTCATGCACTACCAGAACCTCAACCATCTCAATCTCATCAACCTCCTCAACCTCAACAACACAGCTTCTTCACCCCTAGAGTTGTTGACTGGAGCAGTTTACCGGATGACATGTCTGGTCATGAACAACTGTTCACAGGTGCTGGTCAACATAGTGGTGACAGTCCTTTTGGGAATCTGGCTCTCATGGCCCTGGAGTCTACTGAGGGTTCCTGCTCAAATGCATCATCTTCACAGGTAACTCAGGTATCTTCAGAGGCTAAAGCCAAGTTATGTTCTGAATCATGCATTTTTGCCTTTGTCTCCATTAGAGAGGCAAATGTAGCATTAATAAATCAAAAACTTGAGTTTGAGAAAACCATTTCCAAAAGAAAAGCTGAGTTTGAGTCTGCTCTTAATAGTAAAAATGATGAGATTTATATTCTTAATTGCCAATTAAATGATGAAAAGGCCAAGCTAGAGGTTATTCTGGAAGACCAGAGAAGTCTCAAAGAAACCCTTGCAGTCACCCAGGCAGAGTGTGATCGATGGGTACAATCATGCAAAGGTTTTGAAATGCTTCTTAGTAAGCAATCTGCTTCCAATGTGAAGTTTGGTATTGGTATAATCACACTGCTCCTCCTACACATTTTGCTTTAAGAGCAGAAGTGAAATCTGATGGAGAAAGCAATAACCAATCCACCTCATCATGTGATTCACTTTTGATAGAGCATCATCAAAAGTTGAAGTCAGCACTAAGCCCTCTCAGAACCCATCAGCTGATGTTGATGGTTCCACTACTGACACTCACATGATCGAAGAGATGATCAACTCAGGAGCTATTTCTGGAAGTCCTGAAAGGACTGGAGAGCAAGATTTAACACCTGAAGTTCAAACTCCAACTACTGTCAGCACTGAAGAGAAGAAAACTGTCAGTAGAAAGAGTTTGAAGACTACTAAAGAGGATGTCAAGAAAGCAAATAATGCTTCCAAAGTACTGAAGAGCAAGTCTTCAGTAGTTTCATTCTCTTTAGTTGATGATCAACATAAGATGAAGAAGAAACCATGTGAAGTATGTGGTTTGTTCAATCATCTTACAGATGATTGTTGGTACAAAAGGGGATCCAACTCAAACATAAAGAGGAAAGTAAAGAGAAAATGGTTAAAATGAAAACTGAGTTTGAAGCCACATTTGTACCAGCAACATCAAATCCTGTAACCCTTAAGTCCAAAAAGAAATCCAAAAAGGAAGGGGTTAAACAGGTAACAGTTGAGATTGCTCAAAAGAAGAAAGTGCAACATAGGAACTTCTCAAACTCCAATGCCAATGTGTCTGAAGAGCTGAAAGCCTTATCACAAAATCAGACACAGCTGGTTATGATGGTTCAACATCTATTGGGAAGAGTTAACCAATTAGATGTTTCTATGTTGAAATCACACAAAAAAGGAGGTCCAAGCCAAAGGATTCCTTTTCTTCACCAGTTTCTTCCTCTCAGGCTGTTGTTTAACAAACATGTTAGTTTGCCATCTGTTGATGAGAACAGGCCCAAAACCAAAAGGTTTGGGTCTCAAAATCTAACTATTTGTTGTATTTTGCAGGGTTCTTCAACATACCTCAAAGGCATCTGGTATGTAGACAGTGGAGGATCCATGCATATGACAGGAAACAGATCACTTCTTAATGACTACTCTCAAGGAAGGAAGGGGTTTGTGTCATTTGGCAATGATGCAAAGGGTTACATCATCAGCAAAGGCTTTGTTTCCAATGGGGAAATAAAGTTTGATAATGTTAACCATGTGGAAAATCTCAAGTACAACCTCTTGAGTGTCAGTCAAATGTGTGACAAAGGCCATGTTGCTCTTTTCACCAGTCAGAACTGTCGGATTCTGTCATCCAAAGTTCTAAGTTTGATTGATAAGGTGTTGGATGAACACACTCTCCTAAAGGCCAACAGGACAGGAAGAGTGTATGCCTTAGATCTTTCCAAGAAAATAGATCTCAAAGGCCATCCTTGCCTATTTTCCAAGGCTTCCCCTCAAGAATCTATTCTATGTCATAGAAGGCTGGGTCATGTTAATCTCAAAAACATAAATCAGGTGATAAACCATGGTTTAGTAAGGGGACTGCCTATGAAGGAGTTCAAGTGTGAAGATAACTGCACTGCTTGTTTAAAAGGAAAACAGCACAAAGCTTCATTTCCCTCCATAGAAGAACCTAAGTCCACTGCTTGCTTACAGCTTCTTCACATGGATCTCTTTGGTCCTGTGAGAGTGATGAGTATGGCTAAGAAGAAATACTGTCTGGTAATTGTGGATGATTACTCCAGATTTGTATGGACTTTCTTCTTGCATTCAAAGGATGAGGCTGCGCAGTCCATTATCAACTTTGTGTTACACGTTGAGAAGCAGTATTTCCTACCAGTTAAATGTGTGAGGAGTGACAATGGTACTGAATTCAGAAACCACACACTTGATGGTTTTACTTATGAAAGGGAATCAAGAGGCAGTATAGCATCCCAAGAACTCCTGAGCAAAATGGAGTAGTGGAGAGAAAGAACAGGACCCTTATTGAAGCTGCAAGGTCCATGTTGGCTGATTCTGGACTGCCAATGACTTTTTGGGCTGAAGCTGTCAATACAGCTTGCTATGTACAGAATAGAGTTCTAGTAAATCAGAGGTTGATGAAGACTCCATATGAAGTTCTTCATCATTTGGCCCCTCTAATTTCATTCTTCAGAGCATTTGGGTGTCCTTGTTTCATTCTCAACACACGGGATCAACTCCAAAAATTTGATCCTAAGGTGGATGCAGGGTACTTTGTTGGTTATTCATCAACTTGCAAAGCATACAGAGTCTTCAACTGTAGAAAAAAGATGGTTGAAGAGACTCTACATGTTAAGTTTAATGAATCTCCAAAGGACAAGATTCCACAAAGCCCTGTGGAGATATTTGATTTGGACATACTACAATATGTTCCTTATCAAACTCCTGCTGTTGCTCCTGTCAACAGTTCACCACCTGGTGGTTCTGCTGGTGCTGATGATGATGATGATAGCAGTACTCACCTCTTCAGGTTTAGTGATCAACTGCCTGATTCAGCTAGACCTGATGGTCCTGTAGCTCCAGTAGCACCATCCACAACAAATGCTGATAAGATTTCTTCAAATTCAACTTCCTTTGAATTACCATCCACTGATTGGTTTCAAGGAAATGATTCACCCTCACCATCTGTTGCTGCTGAGCCTGCTACAAACACTTGCACAGATCTCATTGTGTATCAAGATCTGAAGAATCACCCTATGTCTCAAATCATTGGTGATATCACTGCTGGCGTATCAACAAGAAGTCAATTGTCAAATTTCTGCTTCTATGCTCTCTTCATCAGTCAGCAAGAGCCAAAGAATTATCACATTGCTTTAAAGGACAATGGATGGGTTGATGCCATGCAGCTTGAGCTTCTTCAGTTCAAGAAACAACAAGTGTGGGAACTGGTTCCTCTACCTCCAGGTAAGTGTGCAATAGGCACTAAATGGGTGTTTAGGAACAAAACTGATGAAAATAGGCTTATTGTTAAGAACAAGGCCAGACTGGTTGTTCAGGGTTTGCACAAAGAAGGTATTGATTATGATGAAACCTTTGCCCCTGTAGCCAGACTGGAAGCAATTTGATTGTTTTTAGCTTATGCTGCTTATCAAAACCTTAAAGTTTTTCAAATGGATGTCAAAAGTGCATTTTTGTATGGGAAAATTAAAGAAGAGGTTTATGTATGTCAACCACCAGGCTTTGAGGACAATAAACATCCTAATTGGGTGTATAAGCTTGATAAGGCTCTTTATGGGTTGAAACAAGCTCCTAGAGCCTGGTATGAGACATTATCAAACTTTCTTCTGGAAAATAATTTCACTAGAGGCTCCATAGATAAGACTTTATTCATTAAGAAAGTTGGGCAACATAATCTACTTGTTCATATTTATGTAGATGATATTATTTTTGCATCCTCTGATCCACAGTTGTGTGATGCCTTTACAAAGTTGATGCAACAGAAGTTTGAAATGAGTGCCATGGGAGAATTACAGTTCTTTCTGGGTTCGCAAATCAAACAAAAGGCTGATGGAATTTTCATTCATCAGTCCAAATACACAAAAGATCTTTGGAAAAGTTTGATTTACAAAACTGTAAGCCCTGTTCTACCCCCATGTGCAGCACCACACACAATGGATAGAGATCAGAAAGGTAAAGTGGTTGATGAAACACTTTACAGATGTATGATTGGGTCCTTGATGTATTAATAGCTTCTAGACCAGATATTATGTTTGCTACATGTGTTTGTGCTAGATTTCAGGCTGCACCTAAGGAGTCTCATTTGATTGCAGTCAAGAGGATCTTTAGATATCTGCAAGGCACTCTATTTCTAGGTTTATGGTATTCTACTAGAAATTCTGGTAAATTAGTTGCTTTTTCTGATAGTGACTATGCAGGGTGTAAGTTGACCAGGAAATCAATTCTGGTGGATGTCAATTCCTAGGCAACTGCTTGATTTCTTGGCAGAGCAAGAAACAGACCTCAGTTGCTACATCAACTGCTGAAGCAGAGTACATTGCCGCTGCAAGCTGTACATCTCAGGTACTCTGGCTTCAAAACCAATTATTGGATTAGCATAACAGAGACTAAGACCCCATTGTTAATGGACAGCTCTTCAGCTCTTTGTATTGTCAAGAATCCTATCCAGCACTCTAGGACTAAACATATTGAAATCAGACACCATTTTATTAGAGATTGTTTTGAAAAAGGTCTGATTGATCCAAAATTTGTTCCTAGTGCTGATGAGCTTGCAGACATTTTTTCTAAGCCTTTGGATAGTTCAACTTTCCATAACTTGGTGTTAAGGCTTGGTATGCTGCAGCTAGAATAAGTGACAACTACTGATGATCTCAGCTCACAAGTACCGATGATCATTAGTTCATTATTGTCACATATAAGTACTGATGAGTTTTTTTTTTCCTTAGTAGTTTTTATAACTACTGAAGGCTACATACCTCACCAGTACTAAAGTACTTTATCTGTTAAAACAGTTGAAGTAGCTACAACAGCTGATGTAGTCACAACAGTTGATGCAGCTACAACTACTGATGTCAGAAATGCAGATTACTAATGTCCTATGAAACACCTGAAAAGCAGATGAAAAGTCTGATGAGTAAGTGTTGAGGACAGTGTGAAACAGCTAAAAAGCTACGAATTGACGAAAACAACTGATGAGTAATTACTCTTCAGTTGTTCTACAATGCTGTTTCATTAAAACAACTGAAGCCAAAACTATGTCTTCAGTAGTTTACAACTACTGAAGACTAACACCAAGTCTTCAGTTGTTTACAACTGCTGACAAAACCACTGTCTTCAGTAGTTTCACAACTACTGATGACTAATACCAAGTCTTCAGTTGTTTCATCACCTGAAGTCAAAACTGTCTTCAGTAGTTTTATAACTACTAATGACTAAATCAGAGACTTCAGCTGTTTCAACGTCTGACGGTTAAACAAGTCTTCAGTTGTCTTATAACAACTGCTGATCACCAATACGGTCAGCCTTTTCAAACTCTGAAAGTTAATACCACGTCATCAGTAGTTTCAACAACTGATGACTCACAACAAACCTTCAGTCGTTTTCTAACCCGACCCTTTAAATACCTTATCCCACCTTCAGAGTTTTTATCTTCTCTTCTCAAAACTAATGTTCAAAAACTCTCTACCCTCTCTTCATCAATGGCGACCATGCAACTAAAACCACGACACAACTGTGTCGCACATCTCACCAAATCGCCATACTGACCAAGTTTCACAACGCCATTGATTTAATGGTTCAGTCACCCTACAAAATGGCTTTTCTGGTAAATCCCACCATATATGCCGAATCCCTTAACCAATTCTGGACAAACGTCACTCTGGTCTCTAAGGAGAATGACACAGAGTCTCTTCAATCGTTTGTCCATGGCCAAAAAGTGGTCATTACTCAAACACTCTTCGCCAAACCTTAATCTGGATGATGCCACTTTCCCACTGGTTATCCAAAGGACACAACAGATCAATCATTTGCCCACATGGATACCAGGGTAACCTGAGTGCATCTACCATACTGAAGAAACATTTCCGGATGCTGAACGTCTGATATTTCATATGGTAAATGTATGCCTTGCCTCCAAGACTTCATCATGGGATCAAATGTCCACAAGGTGGCAACAGGTAATGTACTCCATCCTTGAGCAACAACCTTTAAATTTTTCTGAAATACTATTTTTTGAGCTCAAGGACATGGCCCAAAAACAAACTGCTAACCGTTGGATATTATATCCTCGGTTCATAATGGCCATAATTGAAAACCAGGTTCAAGCTGAGGGACTTGTTGCCTGGGAGTCCCTGCTATGGCTGTACTGCCGGAAGTATACTCCCGGCACAACTCTAACCAATCACTGAAAATGGCTGCCAAGCTGCGAAAACCCACGCAGCTGGAACCCACAGCCACCACCTCAAAATCCAGAGTCCCCACCAAACCAAAAACAAAAGCCCCGAAATAGCTATTCAGGGAGATGAGTCCCCTGAAGATGCTCCTGTACCACCAAGGCAGGATATACTTGCTGGCTTAAACCCCCCAGCAGTATCAGAGACACTCCCAGCCACAGCCGCTCAGGATTCCTCTCAAAAGGAGCCTGCAGCAACCAAGGAGGGGTACCCACAAATCTGGGATCTTCCTCATTTGAGGAGATTGCCATTGAAGAGCACCATTCTCCCCAGGTGCACACTGCTTTTACCCCATCTCCCCATGCAACCGCCCCCCAAAGTCCAACCATTATCACTGCAAACATGCTGACTCAGTTGCATGCCTCTCTCCTCCCCAACAACCACCAACAAAGGGAGAACCACAACTATTGAGGACGAGGATCACCATGCTTCTGACAACCCACAGCACCGGGGTTTACACGTTCTATCTCCTGGTGTGGATATGGAGATTAGAACATCTAGTGAGGCTGCCACCTCTTCTGAATCAGCACATGATCAGAATGAGGCCGATAACATAGCTAAGACCTCACTAGAGGCAACAGCTGATGAAGGACATAGTCCTGAGGCTGCAAGTCCCCAGTTCCAAGAAAAAGGGGCACATGCTAAAACTGGTCTACACCCAGTGCATGTACATCCTGCTACAAGCAGGAGGTCAGGTGATTCAGCATCTGCTGATGATGACCTGGGCTTCTTTTATGATGTTCTGGCCCAGAACAATTCTTGAGGAAGAAGTTAGTAGACTACAAAGACTACTTGACCAATTCTCTCAACAAGCAAGTCCATCTGCCCCACAAAACCCACAGATGGCACCTTCACCTGAAGGTCTCCCACACACTCAGCCACTCAAAACTTCCGAGCCACCAGCCTCTATTTCTGGCACTGCTTCTCAGGGACAGAACCCCTCTGAGCAAACAGCTGCTATCTTTCAGCAATCCCTACCTCTCATCACCCCAATGATCACAGACATTTGTGATCAAAACCATGGATGAGAGGCTTCCCTCAATCATACAACCCCTGGTGGAGGAGATTGTGAGCACCAGGCTTTCTGCTACTCAAACCCTTGCAACCAATGCAACCAAATAGGGGAGAGTCAGTCAGTGAAAGCAAAGAGGAAGAGCAAATGAAAAAAAAGGAAACTGAGAAGGAAGAGGAGTCTGTGAAGGGAACCGAAATGATCAAGTGGTGTGAAAGTCACAAAGACTTTCATGTCACATATAAGAAGAGGAGGGTGAAGGAAAAGAGAAAGAACTCCAACTCGATGAGATGATCAAAATGGTAGATGCTACACATAGTAAATCAATGGATGCCATTATTGATCAACTGTATAGACAGGGTTCGATACTGCACAGCTTGACTCAGAGATCAGGAGACTTGAATTGAAGAAATTAACTCAAGAGGGGCAAGTTATGATGCATTAAAAAGAGAGAGACTAGAGATCATGATCAGATTCATTGCAAAATATCTTGGGAGATCATTGATCGAGATTAAATCATGGACTAGGGATAGTATCTTGGCCATAACCTCCAAGATCTGTTCATCTGAAGCATACACTAAGGGTTTAGTAGTCGAAGCTTTGAATGAAGCAGGAGCAGGGAGCAGGACTGAGCTAGCCAAACACTCAAAAGCCACACTCACCTCTAAAATGCTAACTCAGCTGTCAACATTCCCTCTCCAAAACAACCACAACCACAACCCACAAAACCAACTCCCTTACCCTCTAAACCAATAGCCGATGATGCACCAAGAAGAAGAAGAGAGGGTGTTGAGGCTAGAAGAAGAAGAAGAAGAGTGATGATGTGGAAGAAGATAGGATGCCTCTGTCTGCAGTCCTAACATTGCCTAAAGCCAAACCCATGCCCATCACTCCACCTCACAATGGAAACTGTGAGAGTAAAGATTGAAGAAGAGCAGCAGCAAAGGCTTCATGACGATGAGATATGAAAAGCATCGACAAAATTATGCTGCTTCTTCATCAATAATTAGTATGAAGAAAGAAGCTCTGAGGTTGTACACCCTTGCCAACACATTTCAATATCAGAAGGAAAGGTGAGATTATGGCCTGATCCTAGGGTGGCTCAGAGGATTGTAAAAAAAGACATTCCTTCGAGATACAAGGCCAAGTAAAAGGATCGTAGATGAAGAGATCACAGTGGTCCTTGTAGTATCACCCTGGGAGATTGTAGAAGATTTCAAGAAGGCCTATGAGACTAAACAGCCACCCCAAAAGATGTTAAAGAACAGAGTTATTAAAAAGGGGTTAGTCTACAAGAGGCTTGAAACTTCAAACAAAATGAGCTCAGTCTGTTACTTGAAGGGACTCATCCTGATGAGTTTGCAT
This sequence comes from Flaveria trinervia, assembly GCA_025506515.1. NCBI lineage: Eukaryota > Viridiplantae > Streptophyta > Magnoliopsida > Asterales > Asteraceae > Flaveria > Flaveria trinervia. The sequence continues at coordinate 89,588,737 of CM046448.1, read as the reverse complement.
ACAGACAGATTACAACAGTTGAGCTCAAAAATGGCAAACAGGCCAAGTACATCTCAGAGCTGTATGGGCGTGAAGGATTGTTTGATGGAAGCTGAGAACCTAACCATGGAAGAACAAATTATGTTTCTCAGAGCATACACCAGAGAATCCTACAGGCTTATACATGGGAATGAGTCTCATGGATGGGGGAACAGCTCAGTGTCCAATTCCCCAATACAGAGCTCCCATCCATACATTGCCAACCAAATCATCAGAGACTCATTCCCAGGCCAGTGCTTATATGGGTCATCTTCTCAACTGATCAAGAAGGAAAAAGACCAACCATTCTGCCAACAATAAGTGAGACCTCAATAAAGTTAAAGGTTTTGGCTGCATTGGTTCAGGGGGAGTTTGTTGGACCAAAAGAACAATGAGCCGGATCAGAAAAACCTTTAAGTCACACAGACGTCACAACAACTACTGAAGACCACAACAGCTGAAGACAACAGCTGATTACAAAGTCTGAACACAAGTGCTGAAGACAAGTCTGAAGACAAGTGCTGAAGACAAAGTCTGAAGACAAGTGCTAAGACAAAGTCTGAAGACACAAGTGCTGAAGACAAAGTCTGAAGACACAAGTACTGAAGACCAAAGTATTAGACGTTGTCACAACAGCTGAAGAGGTCTTCTTCAGTAGTTGTGATGGTTTACCTTTCAGTAGTTTTATGTTTTATCTGTTCAGTAGTTTGACACAACAGCTGAAGAATACTTCTTCAGTTGTTGTGCTCATCAGTAGTTTTATGTTTTCAGTAGTTTTGTAAAACGACTGAAGAGCTTGTTCTTCAGTCGTTGTAGTTTCAATAGTTTCTTATCAGTAGTTTCATATTTTGTACTTAACACTCTGATATGTTCTCAGTAGTTATGAACATTTCAGTAGTTTGTTAAGAGTTAGTTATTTTTGTAATAGATCTGCCAGTTGTCACTTTCCCGTGATAACAGCAGCGATTGCACTCTATATAAGGAGTGTCAACCTATTGTAATAAGTAGAATGATTTGATCAGAAATATTCGATATTATAGAAATATTCCTTGTTACAGAAACATATTCTCTCGTTATAACCGTATTTGTTCTTAATGCACACGAGTATCAAATTCTTGCTACAATTTGTCTAATTCTTGTTCTTATTCCACTGCGTTACGCTCTAATACATCAAACTTGTGATCACTGATCCTGACATAAATTTTTTGAAGGACCTTGGGTATCTACTAAAAGTATCCAAATTTTGTGATTAAAGACACAACATGCTCTTTACTGAGCATCATGTATATTTCTCAAGCCTGGGGTGATTATTCCTCAAGAGCATATCCTGCTCAAAGCCTCTAGAAAAAGAACATGTACAAGATGGACTTATAGGAAACATCCTCTTTAGGAGATGTTTCTTGCTTTCCATCTAAAGCAAATAGTTATGAGTCTTTCCTCTAGAATAAAAGAATGTGCCACGTAAACTTAAAAACATAAATAAATTAATTAAGAATGATTTAGTAAGTGGAATTCCAAAGAAAAATTTTACAAGTGATGACTATTATGTTGCATGTCTGAAAGGAAAGCAACATAAAGAGTCTGACAAGCCAAAGGAAAGGAACTTCATTACTACACCCCTACCCTTATTACATACGGATCTCTTTGGCCCCACTATTGTAATAACTCTAGGAAGGACCTCTTATTGTTTGGTGATCACAGATGATTTAACAAGATTCACTTAGGTCTTCTTCCTTAGAACTAAGGATGAGACTCCTGGGATCTTGAAGAACTTCATTTTGAAAATTGTGAATCAAAGTGATCACAAGGTCGAAACTATAAATGTGATCAAGAAACTGAATTCAAAAACCTAATCTTTGATATATTATATGATGCAAAGGATATGACAAGATAATAGAATGCTCCCATGACTACTCAACAAAATGGTGTTGATTAGAGGAGAAACAAGATACTTATTGAAGCTGGAAGAACCATGTTATCTGACTCTAAAGTGGCCATCACCTTGTGGGCAGAGCTAGTTAACATTGCCTATTATGTGCATAATAGATTTTTAGTTGTCAAAACTCATGGTAGACACCTTATGATTGTGGCACAAAAGGAGACCTTTCATTGGTTTCCTCAGATCATTTGGATATCCTTTCCCTATCTTGAACACCAAAGATCAGGTAGTCAAATTTGTTGAGAAATCAGATGATAGTCACTTCATTAGATACTCCTTCCAAGCCAAGGTTTATAGAGTATACGATCTTAGAGCGAGAGTAGTTGAGGAGTCAGCCATTGTAACTTTCAATAAGCACACTCCTAGTGTAAAAGGTTCTAGTCCTGATTGGTTGTTTGATCGTGATTAAGTTACCAACTATTTTTGCAAATCTTGTGAAGTTGTTTCAGGATCTATGGATAACTTATTAACAGGAGATCCTAACCCAAGATTTGATTTAAGAAGACCAAATAAGAAAACTAATTCAGCTCCAGTGGTAAAAAACCTCTTAAGATGGAAATCCTGTTAGCACAACAATGATAAATTCAACTAATACATCTGAGGTGCCTACAAATTCTAGTACAGACATAAAACTCAAATGAAGGAGCTTCCAATATAGGAGGCAATAAAGGTGGTGATAATGATCAAGAATTTCTTGATGCTAATAACCACTCCATAGAAAACAACATCAATGATATCACACACTCTTTGGATCAAGCTTCTCTTGATAAGTGTGCTGATGTGGTGGGTGATACTCCATTGCCATATCTGAATTTCACAAATTTAGATTTGTCCAATCACCTTGTTATGATTCCTCGACCAAGAATCCATAAGTCACATCCCACCATAAACATCATTGGAGATGTTGAGACTGGGTTAGAACAAGATGACAAACCCATGACAAAAATGTTTGTCTATACTTTTGTTTCATGTCTTAGATTAAGCCTAAGAAAATTGATGAGGCTTTGAAGGATAGAAGTTAGGTTGAAGCAATGAACGAGGAGATGCTTTAATTCAAAGGACAAAGGTTTGTTACTATGTCATTTTCCTCTAGGGAAGACCAAAATAGGTACCAAGTGGGTTTTAGGAACAAGAAAGATGATAGAGGATGTGTCATCAAAAACATGGCAAGGTTAGTTGTTTAAAGATACACACAAGAAGAGATAATTGACTACACAGATGTTTTTTGCTCTAGTAGCAAGACTTGAAATTGTTAGGATATTCATTCCCTTTGTTGCATCCAAGGATTTCAAGGTCTACCAACTTGATATCAAGTGCGTTTTCTTATATGGGGTGATTGATGAGGAATTGTATGCAAACAACCACTTGGCTTTACAGACCCACGTCAATTTGATTATGTCTTCAAGCTTGATAAAGCTCTTTATGGGCTGCAACAAGCTCCAAAAAAAGTAGTATGAGACACTATCTCAGTATCTCTATTATCATGGCTACAAGAGGGGCACTATTGATGGAACACTCTTTATTAAAGAAACAATGAATGACTTGATGTTGGTTCAAGTTTATGTGAATGATATTATCTTTAGGTCAACTAAATTAAAGCTCTACAAAGACTTTGAGAAGCTGATGAAGAACAGATTTGAAATGAGTTCCATATAGGAACTCAATATCTTTCTAGAAATTCAAGTGAAGCAGGTTGACAATGGCATCTTCATAAACCAGTCAAAGTATATACAAGACATACTCATCAGATTCAACTTGACTGAATGTAAGTTTCAAACACACCCATAGACGAAAACCACTTCCCATATCTTATCTTGAGGGGGAGTGTGTAGATGAACATCTCTACAAGGCTATGATTGAGTTCATCATGTACCTCATAGCCAGCAGGCCTGATATCATGTTTGTTACATGTGTTTGTTCAAGATATCAAGCCACCCCAAGATGTTACACCTATTTGTTGACAAGAGAATTCTCAAATATCTTAAAGGTGCTCCAAAACTAGGCTTTTGGTATCCGAAGAATTCTAACATTAATATGTATGCTTATACAGATAGTGACTATGGTGGCTGCAACATGACTGCAAAGTCTGCATTCGGGGGATGTAAATTTCTTGGTGAAAGGATAGTCTCTTGGTAATGCAAGAAGCAATCGTGTGTGTCTGCATGTACTGCTAAAGCTTAATACATATCTGCTGCAGGATGTTGTGCTCAAGGGTTTTGGATTTAGAATCAGATGTTAGACTATGGATTCAACTGTAAAGAGATTCCTATCCATATAGACAACAAAAGTGCTATCTCTATAACAAAGAATCATATGCATCACTCAAGGATAAAACTATTCAACATCGTATATCATTTGATTAGAGATAATTTTAAGAAAGGATTGATAAAACTAGTCAAATTTAACACAAATTATCAATATGCTAATCTGTTAACAAAAGCTTTTGATTAGCAGAGATTTAAGTATTTTGTATCAGCTATTAGAATGATTAACCTTTGGTAGATTTTTCTTAAACTAAACTCAAGATTATTTTTAAATATGTGTGTCTTAATTTGTTTATATCATCACCTATATAAACCCAGTTTACTTTGAAAAAAAACTTTTAAAATAATATTCCTTAGAGTTCTGAAAATTTAAGATATATTTTCCCTCGGAAGAGATTAACTTGTCTTTGGAATAATATTATGTCTTTAAATCTAATAGCTACTACTAAGACATTTTACTTTCGGAAGAAATTTTGACATATCTTTCGAAGCTTAAATATGCTTCTAAGTATTTATTTCTTTTGAAGGATAAGTTTCTTCTAAAGCAATTAAGCCTCGGAAGCTTTATTTATTTATAAATCTAAATTTTGAGATTTAAAATCTTCTAAAACCAAATATATCTCAGAAGTGAAAAATAGTCCAAGTATTTTTTTCATCCGAAGTAACTTTTCATCAACCTAAGGATTATCTTCCAAAGTCATGGACACAGAAGCTTTTATCAAAAAACTTTCAAAGACAAAATACCTTCGAAAGATTTTCAACTTTCAAGAAAACTACCTTTTTAGCATTTTTAGAGTTGGGACTGATATCCGAATTTCAAAGCTTATTATTTTGCATTAACTTTGTCTCAAATCCTATTCTTATAAATATAACTTTAACGGTTTTCCCTCTTTCCCTTTTTTATTCATTTGCAAAAGTTCATAACCTAATTTCACCCACAAATCACATTTTCTTATCTTTCTACATCTCAACGCTACTCTAAAATGGCCAACCTTGATCCACAAAACTAACCTGATTTTTCCATGTAGTTACACATGCAACATAATCTCAGGGGTAGAAATAGCCCTGGTCCTAAAACTATTAGAACTCATTACTCAAGGTGACAACTTGGCAACACAAACCAATGCTAAACCCACACCTTCTACATTTATGCACCCACAGAGTCACAAATCACCCTCACCTACTCAAGAAGATCCAAACGAACCCCTGCATAAACTACTCAAGTTGTGCAGGCCCCCATACACACACCTATACAGGAAGAAGTAGATACTAGAGCTCTCACTTCTTTTTAGTAGCAAACCACTCCCATTACTTCTTTAATCAGTGCTAAGGCTTCTCATGCTCAGCCTGATGAACTCACAACACCAGTCTTAAGCCTTCACTCAAAGTCTCAAAACTATAGTGAACAACCTTTAGAGGAACATTACCATCCCCAGCCATTAGACCTTAACCAATCAATCCTAAACATTGACCTCTATGATAATGAAGACATGTGATTCAATGAGTACCATGATTCTCTCTTCTCCACCACTTCTCAAGGAGATATGAGTGCTCCTAAGTCACCCATATCTAGCCACATCATTCACCCCAAACTGAGGTGGACCTCCCTGAACCTATTCAGGAAGTCCATATGGAAGAGGCTCTAAATCTGCAAGTGATTACACTATTAAGACCTTAACCATGGCAACCCAGCCCATTGATACTTCAACTGAAGTTATCAAGGTGTAGGGTAAATCTGGCAGCCAAAAACTCCATAACGGTGATATGGAAAAATACTTTGGTCTTGTTCTCTCATCCCCCCCCCCCCCCATTATTCTTTTGATGAAGATGAGGGGAGTCTGAAACTAAGATGAACAAATTGAACAAAACATGCACTCATTTAGTTTCAAAGGTAAGTCACCCAGAATATAAGCTGGCTACCTTACAAAGAAGGGTCAATTACCAGCAACTTTAGATCACCGATCTCAATGGCTAGTTAGCTGAGAGACCCCTCTGGAGAACTTAACTAGGGACACAAGAACATGTGGGTATGGTGGATCTAACCCTTAGCTCCCTTGTCCAAGAGGGTGATGCTACCAAAAAAGGGGGTAAAAGTCCTACCTACAATCCCAGAACCTTGGAGTTCCTCCTAGAGTATGGACATAAAGTATTCACCACCCTCACTTGTAGTTGTTCATACTTAACAACCTTTTTAGGTCCACAATGATATGGACTCACTCATTCAAAGCTTATTTGAGCAAGGTATACTAAGGGCTATGCCTACCCTATCCTATCCTACGAAATATAAGATAATAGGATGGAGGTATGATACTAATCGAAAAGCCCTGATACTCCTTAGAATTTAGTGGCAACAAGAAGTTTTTAAATTTTAGACCCTAAAGTACTATGAGACTCTTCCTCTAGTTCACATGTCACTTGCCAACCCAAGTCAAAAAGGCAAGCTAACTGACTAGCTGAGAGGATTCAAGATAGGTAGTTTAAGAGTTCAGACCGAGAACTTTCCTACATAGACAAAGGCTAGCTGGTAAAATTATTGGTCAATTGGATGTTAAGATGGACCCTAACATTAGCTTCGAATGGGAAAATATGGCTGAAGGCCTAGTAGTAGAGCCTTTGAACCTTAAGACAGAAACTGCTTCAACACCCATTACCCTCAGTGACGCACCAGCTAGTGAAGGTGTCTCATAACCTCTCTCGTGCAAGAGCTCATGTTTAGCACCAAATAATGAAAACCAAAGCTCTCTCTACCTTAAGTCACCCAAGCCTGTGACTGAAAATAGGGTAAGGAAATGAACTCCTGAAGAGATTGGGGAGGAGGAAAGAGAGAGAAAGGGAAACTAAGGGGAGAGAGTTCAATTGAGACCCCAGGCTTCATGGATGCTGCAATCAGAGCAGCCCACAACCCAAACACTTAAGATGATGAGTTAAGGGCAGCTAGATTGAACTATTTAGGGACAAAGAACTATAACATAGATGAACGCATCTCTATTTCCTTAGAAGAATTAAATGAACTGGCTGACATTAAATTGTCAAATGAGAGAAATGATGGTAAGGATGTAGAATTGCTCCTTAAAATAAAAGTAGAAAGGAGAAGAAAAAGACTCTATAAAGCTCCTACTCTCTCTCAGTTTAGAAAAGTTTTGAGAAAGAGGTTGTGGCTACTTAGCAACACCCTCAGGTAGGTAGGGAACAAGACAGATAAGACATGATAACCTACCTAGTTTTCACATGCCTTTATTTGGAAACAGCCCTTATTCCATTATCCTATAAGCACATTAAGTTTGAATACCTCAAGCAACTTGAGAAACAAGTGCTGAAAGAACAAAATGTTGCCAAGAGAAAGATAAGGGAAGATGCTACCTCAAGAGCCACCATGAGGGCAAATTTGAAAACGTCTGTTGATAGGAAAAAGATGGTGAGCTTCTTGAAGTGTATGAATTTTCTGGAAGAAGGCTTGGTACAATGTCTCTATACACCATGGATGAGCACATTAGAGTATTCAAGCAGAAGATCAAAAGGGATGAGCTTGTTGACTTTCATTCTCCATCAAGTTAGGTTGCACTTGAAGTTGAGGTCAAGGTTGAACCACAAAAGACAACACAACCTGGACCTAGTATTGGACCACATCCAAGTTTATCTTCCGATCCATAGTCCTAATCCTTCTTCATCTGAACATGTGAAGGAAAAGCACCCAACTGTAGAAGAAAAACAAGAATAATTCGGTCAGTGAATTATGCTAAGTATCAAATCTTCTAAAGCCAAAAGGCCATATCTTTCAAAACCAAAGATGAAGTATCTAAAGCTTCAAATACAAAGTTTTTCGAAGCCAAATACTGATTTCTTCCGAAGACAGAGAATACATATTTTTTAATCACCTTTTGACAAAAGTTGAACTACCTTTCGCTGCCATCTCTGAAGACTCGTCAACTTAGATGAGTTAGTGAAAAGTCCATACTTTTATCAAACTGTGAATTAAGGTTTTGTGTCTATAACTTTCTACTTTTGTACTTTTATCCTTTTTGTAATAGATAAGGATGTGAACTATGGCATATCATAGTCACAAGTTAGAAGGCAATTTGACTTTTGACTTTACATTGATCTTGTTGTCAATGTTTTCGGCTGACTTTTAAAGTATGGTCAGTTGTAGGAAGTAGTATAAAGTATCTCAAGTACTTGTATCTTTAGATAAGTTTTGTAATACTAGTAAGAACTTAAGATCAATATATACCATTCTTGAAAACCATATTTGAGAATTCTTGTTTTGTTTTTTACTTGTGTTCATAGTTTTATTAACTAGTTTCGTATTTGATCTATTAATTGTTTTAAGTCTCTTCTTATTGTGAAACTATTGCATTGAACCCCTTCACCAGTCATGCACATTTCCTTAATTTGACATCTTTAGTTCTTTGAGTATCAATTATTAACCAATAGCCCCTTTTATTGAGTATAATTTACGTCCACCGTTCAATAATACTCCAAAAGAAAACTTATTAATTCCACTAATTTAAGCCCATTGTTTGATGCTTAAGACAAGACCGAAACAACTAGTTAACCAAACAATTTAGTTCCGATTAAAATGATTATTATTAGGTTAGGTTTAAGTTAGACTTTCAAACTTCAAACACCCGATTAACCCGAATTGATTAACCAGAAACTCAATACCTAACCCGATAAAAGATGCCTATGTTGTAAGCACACGAATGGTGAAGTCTTTCCTAGGAAGCATATGGACATTGGGAATTAAATATGCATTATCCATGTATCCGTTAATCTTAAAGTAAAGTTGTATGCTATAGCATAATATAATGGTTTATGATGATTAGGAAGTATTATAAAAAGGCTAAAGTAATGCGATGTTCTCTAACTAAAATTTAGAGCTTACTCAGGTAAGCAAACAATTTAGCATGTTTGTTATATTGACTCATGCATAGATTGACACATTGATGGTGATCACTTCGGCATAAATGATATTACTTGGCTTCCAAAGACTAAATCTTATCTTTATGCCAAAAACTTATATGTAAGACTCAAAGTAAGACAATGCAATTAATGGTGTGTTTGAATAGTTCCGCTTCGAATGAATGTACTTTTCGGGATAAAAACTACGGTTGTTCAAATAGTTCCCGACGTTCAAAACATGCTCGAATTCGTTCAAAAAAAACACGGAATTTTGTTTGTTTGATTTTTGGATTGTTTGTATGAACCAAGCAGCTCGGGTCAGTTTGAAAACGAACCGAGCACGAGCAAAGCTACGCTCGCTCGTCACTCGTCGCTCGATCGGTTTCGCTCGAATTATTTTTTTATTTAGTTTTTATATATTATATATATTAATTTATTTTAGTAATTTATCAGTTACCACTATTTTTGTTATTTAGTTAAAAATCAATAATCCTAAATGTAAAACTTCAATCCTCTAATCACATTATTAGTTTACAACCCTTTCATCATTTCACCCATCACCTCCACCAAATCATCAGCCATACACTAAATCCCCCCACCACCCTGCCCACCTCCGACCTTCGACCCCCAACCTCCGGTAGTTTGACCTACGACCCCCGACCACCGGCAATCTGACCTACAACAGTCCGACTTGCATCCTTGCCTCCGACAGTCCGAGAGTGCATCCCCGCGTCCGACAATCTACCTCCAAAGTATGACCTTGTATCCATGCTGGCTTCAAGTCCGATCTTATTTGGTTGTTCGTAATCGTGATATCTTCAGAATCGATTTTTCTTTCATATTTTGGTTTTTAAAAAACATTTGAAGAAGTATTGGGGAAGATAATAGGGTGGTTATTACGACTAGCACGTTATATGATGAAATAGCAAAATTTTAAAAGCTTTGAGCATCAAAATTTGACACCAAAAACCTAGTGTTCTTAAAGAACATTTGCGATCGAATTATTAGTTTTGTTTTAAATTGTAACACGAGATCGAGCAAAATCGAGCGATCGGTTTGAAAACGAACCGAGCCGCGTAGTTTGAAAATAAATCGAGTTCGAACAAAGTTGTGTTCGGTTCGATTCGTTAACGGCCCAAAAAAACTACAAATGTGAAATGCCATGGGTATGATGTCTTACAAAACATGTCGCCCTCCCTAGTATGACAACGGTCACAGCCATTGGGCATGTTCTTAACAAAACCATATAATTTGAGCTCGAATAAATAGAAGTCATGTGTTCCTGACCTTAATATTTAACTCAATACTTAATTCAAGTATTACTTTGATTTTTATCAAATAAGTTGTGCTCGTTAGTCTGAAAAAAAAGTCAATACATAATCTTATTTTAATTTTTCTTATTTTGGATGCGCAGATATGAATTACAAAAAATCGTTTTGTTTAATCACATGTTTTTGTTATCATTTATGTTTTGACATGTGTTTGAATCGATATTTTTAACGATAAGTTATTGTGTAAAACCAAATATTAGTTTAAAACTACCTTTTAACAAACATATATGAAAACTAACTAATGACAATAATTAACTAGTCATTAAAACTAGTCACACTTGCTAACAAATAACACATATCTTATTTTCCACTCGCTAACCCATAACAAGTACTTAAGGCGATAATGAGTCGTTCCAATTTCTCTCTTTTTATTTCGGGGTACATTATCTCCACGTTAGAACTTTTTATTTTCCTTAATTCTTCCCCATTTTACACAAAATCATCTCATTTCACCTTAGTTTCCCCATATGACCCAAAAAGAAGAGAAAGTGATGTTGTGGAGTCGGTGATGCCCGGAATTTTTGTCAGGTCAAGACGTTTTGAGCCTCCCATGGTTAGGGTGGTGTTCCCACCCAAGGGTCGGGTGTTCCCCATCCTCTACGATACCCACTCTGTGCCCTCTAATCGCGTATTCTCTCTATATTCAGAATTACAATGTTTAGTATAAGTGGTAGAAATAACATACTTTAAAATTTTATGAAAAAAAATATATCTTAAGTTCAAACTTTATCTATGATTAAAATATAATCCAAATTGGATCAAGGGCTTTCTCAATAACGTTAGTGTTTCAATTAAACCTTAAAAAATAATAATAAGAGAGAATAAGTGGTTGTAATAGGTTGGATTGGTTTGGAAGTAAAGTATATTTATCATAAAGTGGAATTCTGGACAACTAAATTTTATCTGTCAAACATTTTACCCCATAATTTACAAAAATACTCATGTACTTTCACATAGTTACGCACAGAACAAATAAAATAATTTTTCAAGAGTTTCAATATTACCCCCTTCGTCTTTCCCCTGACCTATTTCGGGTCCAACGAGTTTGTCTATTTACAACTATGATCCTAAAAGAAATAAACGCTTGCAAATTTAGACCCTCAACGTTTTAAACTGTATGTACTATTACATTAATTTTACTTGGTAACCGATCTCGGCCATGGTTTGCCCGATCAATATCCGGTTCAGACTCGAGTCGAACCATCAAGTCTTCAACTGAAGATGGTAAGTGTCTTAGCAGCTCGTGAAGGCTCGGGACCAAAACCAATTCGGTCCAGTCCTCTAAACTCGTTCTCCCAAACCATAGCCCGCTTACTATGTTGTCTAGGGTTGCTTCATCGACCTTGATGGGTAGTTTCTCGTCACATACAGCGGAAAATGTGTTTTTGACTGTTCTCTCAATCTCATGACGGATCAACCCAAACTGAACCGGTTTGAACACAACCTCACAAGGGCCCACAAGCTCGGGTGGTACCAAAACCGATGAACTTGCGAAATGCAGATTTTCGTCTCCTTGCTCGATAGTTAGATCGCTTGTATCCGTCCGCTCTTCCTCGCCATCCACCGCAAGGTTAAGATCAAGCGAGAGACCAGACCCTACTTTCTTTTGCTGTTTTGGTGGCATATCTACCTCGGGCAGCCAATCGGCTTGCCTTTTCGATCTTTTCTCACAAAGAGTTAGCTTTAGTCGCCAGTCACCGGTTGAAGACGGATGCAACCACTTCTTGTTAGCCATTTCATCACCATTGTTCGTAGACCAATTCCCCGTTAACACAAATATTATGTTGCCGAGGCTAACCTCACGTCCACAAGAATCCGTCAAGCGGCCTCTCTCCATTGCAGTTTTTAGGCTGGCGCGAATGAGCATATCTGCTTCATCAATATCCAAAAGCATAATCACTGAAAATGGGTTCCTACGAATTGCGTCAACAATCCGATCCTGCATCGTTTTACCACGAACCCCACAACCCATTTCATCCTCATCACGCCTCAACCCAAGGCATATTGTTATTGGGTCAGTCCCACATACATGCTCAGCAAGAGCCGAAGCCATCTTCTTTTTACCTACCCGATCCGGACCCGCAAACAACAACCACATACTACCCTTAGAACACTGTGTTACATTGTCGAGATGGTGGAAGCCGCCTCCGGTTGCCACCACGCCATTTTCATCAGACCTTTGAGAAGTTTCTTGAACGAGCCTGCATCTGAAGAACTATTGACGAATTTACCCTTCGGAGATCCGTCTCTTTTGGCTGTGGGTTCAGATGAGATGCATCCTAAATAGTCCTTGACGGGCAGACCCTCATGAACCTCCTTTGGTCCGAGAACTAGATCTGTTCGAACAGGGATCCATGGAGCCTCGTGCTGCTGACCTGTTAGGCACAGCTTCGTGTCTGGTTTATACAGTGAGACATGATTATGGTTTGGATGGATTCGTGAGCATATGTGACTCCATTTGTTCTGCAATCCTTGATCATTAACCTATAAAAACAGCAAAATGAAACCAAAGTCCACAACATATAAAACATATTCACATCAAACCGAATATTGTACCAGAGATGGATGAGGCTGCTTCGTTTCACTTTCGCCTTCGGTTTCACATCTCTCTGCCTTGGCATTCTGCAACCATTGAGGCAGATCACTCTTAGCCTCAACAGACGATTTCTCGAGCTCTTGTTCATAATCATGAACGCACTTCGGGCAGCATGATGGTTGCATTGGGCAGCATTGGTGAACGAATTTAAAGATTCAACTGAACTCCCATACATCCCATTTGTCCCCAACCTAGATATGTCATAATCATATGATCATACATCAAATAACTTACATCAAGAAAACTTCGAAGTAGAAAATTATTTGAAAAATAGATGGAATTTTACCTGTTTGATAATGCTGATCTTGAAGAAATGGGCAGAGCTTGTAAATCCCAATCAGATTCCATTGATGGGTGATAACTTGACACCTCAAATACGTTTCACAAGTAGCAATTCCGATCAACCAAATACGACGGTTCTCTCCCATGAATTTCGTCACTAATTTCGTCATCTCCGCCACACATTCACCGGCGATGGTGGTCGCAACCGCCGTGGGTGGTGGTTCCACCACCCATTTCAAATCACCTAAATCAATAACAACGCTTCTGTCACGACCATCAATTAAAGCGCTCAGTTCCTTAATCTTCGCCGGAATTTTTGATTTCTCCGGCGGAAAATCGACGGATATCACCTCAGCATTGTTGAACTCTGTTGAAAGCTCACCCTTTTGAATTCTCACCAAGATTTCGTTTTTTATTGATTCTGGCTCCGACTCCCCTACCATAATCGGGTTCTTCTTCTTCGATTTCGACATGATTTCGATAACACTTTTGACACCGTCAATTCGGTTTTGATATGAATTCAAATTCCCCTGTTTTTGCTGCTGTAACCGTGGGTTCAAATAAAGATTCGTCGGAGAAGATGAAGACACTGATGTTTCATCGTTTATTTGTAATCGTGGGTTGTAATACAAACTCCGGTTAATTGCCGATGGCCGGAATCCGATCTGTCCACCGGAGATAATAATATTATTATTATTGTTGTTGTTGTTGTTGTTGTTAATATTATTATGACTGAACGACTGTTCGATTGTGGCTTTAACGGCTGGGCTGGAGAAGCCGGCTTCACGCATGACGCGGCTCACACTGGGGTCATCAAGAATGGAAACAATAAGCTGTTGAAGCTCCACCTTAACGGCTAACAGCGGCTGCTGCTGTTGCTCGGGGCACCCACGGCGTTGATGCGCCTGGGCCCGCTTCAGCGCCGCCATGAGGGCGTTGGACACCGGCGGCTCCGCCACGGCCGGCGACGCCGTGCACGACGGAAGCCGTTCTAACGCCACGCTGAAACAGAGCTCAAGAGCTCTGCACTGAAGAGGGTGAGATGAATTTGGGTGTGATCGGATGCAGGCTTGCCGGAGGAACCCCGCCGGAGCGGCGAGAAGGGTGGCGGCGACGTGAAGCGGCGTCGTTTGGTTGTGGTTCCGGCGACCGGCTTCGGCTATTGAGTGGTTTAACACGGTTGCTGCCTCCGGCGTTAGGGTTTGCAGGATCATGCTCATCCTGCTCTCATGGTAACAATTGATTGGATCGAAATTGAGGGTTGATTGAAGAGGGATTTGTGTGGAATAACGAATCGAACGGAACCCAGAAGTGAATTTCTGTGTAATGGTGAAGAATTCAAAGTGTGGGTGAAATTGTTCAATGTGTTTTTGATGAGAGAAGGTGTGTGAAAAGAAGACCCCAACACTCATGATTCTTTTTGGCTTCTCTCTCCAGACATGAAAGAGGGATGATGAGCAAAAAGATGGTTTTTCATAGAGAAAGAGTGGATATAAAAACAAAAGAAGCTTTTTGAAGAGGTAAATTTTCAAAATCTTACTGTTTGTGTAAAAGGAATTCTTGGGTTGAACAAAGTGAGAGACAGAGAATTTATGGAGACTGAACTTAAAGGAAGAGTTTCAGTTGTAAGTATTTTTGGTATTTTCTGCTTTTATATCTTTCCTTGTTTTTACTTCCATTTCCATACTGAAGTTTTAGTTAATTATATTTTTAAGATCAGACGTAGTGAGGGGTGTGAGGCGTCAAAGGTTATGAAAGAAAAATGTGGTGTCAAAGCCACTATGCGTTGCTACAGAAGAAGCCTCTCATCGAGCCAATAACGAACGTTAAAGGTTTATGTCTATGAAACATACCCCACTTTTGACAAACATTAATTTAAGGGAAAATTATTGAAATAAATATTGATAAAATTAAATTATCACTATAACCATTAAAAAATAAATTTATAAAAAGACAACCGAGCCACATGTTCATTTTTTGTTATGTGAATGAGAAAAATATATAATCCTTTGCTGGCGTGTCAGAATGACAATGATTCTTCGTTAAAAAGTCACTAGGTGAGAGATTTAAATAATGATTCGCTGACATGTCAGAATTTTAGTGGTTTCTCGCGACAATATCCCATTCATTGTCCATAATCACTAAAATGCCACTCTTCGTTTAGTATTTTTATTTTTTTAAAAACCAAATTTAAAAAAATATATATTTACCAAAAATTTAAAAAATCTTTAGTTTTATTAAAAAAAATTCATATAATCTTTTTAAACACATAAACTTGTTATTTAATGTGGTTTTCCCCTGTGTAATACAAGTTTTCCTTTTAACAAACCTATCAAATTTAGATTTTTACTTTATTCATTTTACTACTTTAAAAATACGTTTTTTAACACGTATTGAATTAAAACATTAAATTAATAGCTAATACATAAAATTTAAATGTTTATAAAAATTAGATAAAGATATGATTTGGTTTACGTATACTTAACTATTTTAAGTAATAATATATTTCGTAAACTTTCATTTTTAAAAAACTTAAAAAACTGCATTCACTTAAACAAAAGTTATTTAAAGTTTATTTTAATATTTTAAACTTTTGTTTAAATAATACAATTTTTTAAGTTTATTAAAGATGAAAGTTTAAAGACTATTGGTAATACTTAAAATAGTTAGTATACGTAATCCGAATCAAATCTATATAAAAAATTATTTTAAAATTTTTATTATATATTAACTATTAATTTAATATTTTAATTCAACCCGTGTTAAAAACGTATTTCTAAACTAGTAAAATCAATAAAGTAAAAACTAAATTTGATAAGTTTGTTAAGAGGAAATCTTGTATTATATAGGGGAAACCACATTAATAATAAATTTAAGTGTTTAACGAACAATAAATGATAAATTTTTTAATAAAACTAATGATTTTTTTAATTTTTAGTAAACATTTTTTTTAAATTTTTTTATAGAAATTCTAAGCGAGAAGAGGTATTTTGGTAATTATGGGCGAGGAATGCGACATGTCAACAAGAAAACCACTGAAATTCTGACACGTCAGCGAGGGATCGCCCAGTCATCTTTTCAGCGAGGGATCGCCCAGTCACCTTTTCAGCGATGAATCATTGACATTCCGACACGTCAGCGAGGAATTATATAAATCTCTCGCCCAGTCACTTTTTCAACGACGGATTATAGATTTTTCTCGCTCACGTGGCGAAGAATAGATACATGGCTCATATATATTAATTGTTTTTTGTAAATATTTTCTAATGGTTATAATGGTAATTTAACTTGGTTAAATGTTTATTTGATAATTTTTTTTAATTTAAAAACACTGTAAAACTAATATACTTCTTTTAATTTTTTTAACATATTTATATTTGTTTGGATGAAATATAATTAAATAAACCACTACACATATTTATTTGAACTATTTGAAACTATGGCAATAGTAGAGTGAATATTTAATGCATGATATTAATCTTTCATATTAAATTTAATGCTCTAGACATTACTCACTCATAAACATTATTAGAGAGTAAACCTATCACAACGGAAAAAAAACCTTTTAGTAGGATTTTATGTGAGATTTTAAAAAACCCAATCACAAATCATCGCCCCATGTCAATGGCTAGAAGGCTAACCATAAAATATTTGCAGCAAAAGAAGTATAAATAAGTTGTATATAAAACTAAAAATAGAGTAAATAAGTGTGTTAGTTTTTTTTCTTACCGGCAGATGTGTAACAATTCTTCGAATAATAGATATTATTTTAATCGAGCTTACATATATGCTTTTTTAACTGTAACCGTATCCTCAACATCTCTATTGAAAACTTATTACTAAGAAAATCTTATGTCTCAACTTTGAATATTTTACTTAAAATGAAACATAAATTCATAAACTTTTTAAATTTACATTTATATGTCACAGGGACATTATTTTAACCAAATAAGTGTGTTAACTATCTTTTTATAAAAATACATGTGCGAAATAAATGGACTCTATATGACTATATCCATTTTATCTTCTAAAATCTTAAAACTAAATACGTAGGTCTAACATTTATAGTACTACGATTACGTGTGTTATAAATTTTCCAACCTAAAACCCTTAAATATCTATATTTTAAATTTACCCCTCTGAAGTTTCAACTTGACATCGAGTATTATAATATAGGATTTAACTTATTAACTCTTTATTATTTTAGTATTGTTTGATGAGTTTCGTTCGTTAAAATTTTAATTTATAAATTCATATATGCTTATGTTAGTTTTTTTTCGGAGCCTCCTAGTATATAGTTTGTTAAAAGCTTAGTTGTATTTTTTGTATTTTAACTGTATTTTTTGTATTCATAAGTGCTTCTTATATATTTACTAGTTGAAAATGCCCGCGCGTTGTGACGGTACGGTTGTTGCATGATTTTTTGGGAATTCGATTTTAGTCGATATCGGCGCCGTGCTTTATGACGTAAATTAAAAAATCAAAACATAATTATTGAAAAAATTGAATAAACGAAAATAATTACGTATATTACAAAAATCTTTAAGACATTTATATTATTCCAATAAGAATAATGAAAATATGAATGGTATTTATGGTCAGAAATCACTTACTACCTAGATTTTAGAGAGATTTATTTTATGTATGTAGGTTAGAGTTTTATAATCATCGGAGTTAGTTTTTTGTGATGATTTGCAAATACCAAAGAAAGTTAATGGAAAAATTATCATCACAAATTATCATCAGAAATTATCATCTTAATTGTTATTGAGCTGTTAACAACTAATAAAGGAAAGTGGAAGAGCGATTAGTATTCAATCACAATATATAAACGACATTGAAAGTAAATGACTTTGTGTTGATCACATGTACATGTTTTAGTATTTGTATTATAAGCAATCATGTATTATACTTTATTGTAAAGGCATAAATGAAATAAATTGATTAATTTTTTGAAATTTAAGCATTATTTTTCATATAGGTGTCTTAATCCATATGTAAAATTATCATTCTATCCTTCTCTCACTTTTATTGTAAAAATTATAGATAAATATTAAAATTACTAAACTTATAATATGCCTCTAGAAAAATATTAGTATTATAGTTATTATAAATATGGAGATTTATATAAGTTATATACTTAAATATTTAAATAAATAATATACTTAATGAAAATATTATTTAGTTATAAAAATATATTAGTAAATATAAATTTAAATGTCAACTTATAGTATTATAAATAAAATAAAATTTAATGAAGTGAATTGAATTGAATAATATCATAAATAAAATATTAATAATAAAATTTAAATAAATAATATTAGTAAATATACTTAATTAAAATATTATTTAGTTATAAAAATATAATTAGTAAATATAAATTTAAATGTCAATTTATAGTATCATAAATAAAATAAAATTTAATAAAATAAATTAAATAATATCATATTATTAAATAATATATTAATAATGTTTATTAAATACATGAAAGAGATAAGTGCAAAAATGTCAAGTTTTATTAAATTTAATGGATAAATTTACTATATTACTCCTAAAGTGTCTTAAAATTTTAAATCAAATTCTTCTTAAATGTGGTGCACTCATTTGTACATGTTGCTTTAAAACTTGTATTTTTGTTAAAATTATATCTGTATGAAAAAAGATGTATTATACAATAGTATAGATTTAAGTATTTAACCAATTTAACATCAGTGCGAAAGCATGTGTAACAAAGTTCACATGTGCGTCACATCACGCATACTTAAATTTGTATTATTTATATATTGTGAAAATGTTTCTTGATTTCAAATATATTTTTTTGTCAAAATGTACTCGTACTCTGTTTCATATAAAATTTATATTTAAATTATACAAAAAAGAACTTCAAAACAATATATTATTGATTCAATAACACATTATATTTTAAATGGTTATAACATAAAAATCAAATTATCTTAAAAGCGAGCTATAATATAACAGACACTCCTAACTTTAATTTATTGGTCGAGATGAATCTCAACTCGAAAAATATTTACAGATACTCTCAACTTTCAGTTTATTTTTACTCTAATGATTCTTTACTAACTAAAAGTTAATCCCGTTAGTTTTTTGATAACGTGAACTTCTTTTGTGGTCAAAACGCTAAGTAAAAAGTTGAAATCTACTATCAAGTTCATCAATTTGAAACCATCGCACTCTAAAACGTTAATTTTCACCTCTTGATTTGAACCACTTGACTTGTTGGAAGTATATTTCATATAACGATGGAGACTAGATATCAAAAAACGAACCTAATAGAGTCTAGGCGACGTTGGGGTTGAAAAATTGCTCAAAGTTGATCCCATTTCATCAAGAAAAAACTGATGGCTAATACATATTTTGTTATTGGCTAATGGATTAGTGAGGGACTATTAACTCGTCTGATTATATTTATTATTCAAGTATGGAATCTTGGTATACTAGCTTGGCATGTACATGGGGGGAAGCTCGTATAACATTCGTCCCATCAGTGTTGAACTAGAGACCCAACTTAAAAGAAAAAACCTTCTAATTCAACTTTATTTTTTTTTTCTTTTTATACATGCAGAGACTTGAATAAAAAAACTTATGTTATTTAAATAAGTTTTTGACACATTTCATCTAAAACAGTTTGAGATGAGGATCAGTGGTGACTAAAAATGTATGATTAAAAAAATTGGGAGTGGAGTTCCATCGGATAAAGGTTACCTTTTCAATCTTTTTAGGGCATGAAAAGATTCATGGGTGAATATATCACTTTATATCTAGTTTTTACTTTTTCATATAATATTTCTATAAATGTGAGTTACTATTGACCACCTTTCTAAGCTTCCCACTGTCAACCTTTTCCATGCGCTTACTTTTCAATACTCAAGTCATCGCGCTTTAATTAATCGTGAGTTTATTTTAATTTATATGTTGTAATCCTAAAAAAATCAAAATCATTTAAAAGATAGAGTGACGGAGCTTATTTTTAGTTTAAATGTTGTAATCCTGTTGTCGCCGGACTGGTGCAAATTACTCATGTGTGAGATTAGTTGGAGAAGGATTAGTAACATATAACCGTTAAAAAATGGAATTTTGATGTCAAAAAAAATTGTTCTAAAAGAACTAATTGTTTCTAATTTTATTAATCAAATTTTAAAATAAAATGTATTGATATGTTCTCACAGAAAAAAAAATATAATATATAATACTACGATTTTTTATAGCTTTTGTGATATATAAAACTGGATAATATAAATAATATATTTAGGGACAATGCAAAATCTATATTTTTTTTATGTTTGATGTTCCAAAACGACGTCATGATATTGAATATTTGAACTTGGAATGTCTTCTCACGCGATGCTACATGTTGCCTACGGCACCTTTGGATAGCTTTGGTTAGTTGTTGCGCGCGGGGATTCAGCCATGGACTCGAGATCCAAATTATTCAATCTCATGTTATCACAAAATTTTTGTCAATTAAACTAAACAATAAGCATAATAATCTTTTCTACACAAAAACATTAAGTTTAAGAACTCCTTTGGCACAAAAACAATATGGTAGAGAAATTACATCAAGCTCTTAATTTATTAAGTTTCAATAAGTTCGGACGAATATCAATCATCAATAATAATGTGACTACTTTTATAACTTGGAACTGAGATTTGAGCAAAATGAGCATAAATGTTAATTGCAAATTCAAACACCAATCATATAACATCATGAAATTAATCAAATCTAACAAATTCTCACAATTCAATAACAACAAAGTTTAGAAAATAAAATTTGTTTTTTTGAATCTTCAAAACTTCTTCACGACCCTCTGTTTAAAAAGCAGACAGGCCCTAAGATCCTATAAATAATCCAACAGATATGAGGATACTAGACAATGAAAACATACACACCATGTAAAGACTGGAAAATGAAGTTATTAACTTACTAAGTTCTCAATCATGCTTCATCAAACAAGTTACGTTTAATCACTAAAGCTTTAAATGTTGGCTTCCACTGGGTCAAATGGGTCGATTATGGTCTGCATAACCATATGATTCAAACATCTAAATCCACCAACGAATACAACACAATGAGCGGAAATAAATGATGAATAATCCCACTTGAGGCAAAGTAGTACCTTTTTCCTTGGCAAACTACAAATTTAGAATGTAAAAATGACCATCTTTAGATTGAATGCAACATTATTAACTTATATTCAAGATTTTAATAACTAACATACCAAATACATGTAATCATGGTGAAACTATGAAATAATCACATTTTCTACTCCACATCCTTGCTTATATACTATTCCATTAGTAGTTTGTTAAGCTAGATTGTTAACATCATCATTTTATTTGAAATACTGTAACATAATAACATTAACATCAAATTCAATCATGGGTCATTAACATTATGCCTAATCTAGTTCATAGGAACCATCTGAACACACTAAACATCCACAATTCTTTAAATCCCAATTTGTCACGAACAAAGTTTCTACTTGTAGCAATGTATGAACAACACTTTGATTCCGTAAATTTTTTGCATAATACACATAAACTAGTATCAATATACAATATAACTGAAATCATAACATTATCAAACAATCTCAATTTTGAATATTTTAATGTCAATTAAACTAGAGTTGTTCTTAAATCAAAAACCATAAAAAAGCTTATTAAACTCACCTTAAATCGTGTAATATGTCAAGAATTAAACTTTATACAATGTTGTAAATATCAATTGATGCCAAAATCGAACGAAAGATGTTGTTCTTGATTAAAAATCAGGAGGGGGAGGAGGCTTGGGGTGGGTTGCGACCACAAATGGCCAGGGAGGGGTAGGGTTGGGTTTTGTTAACTTTAACTTTTGTAACAATTACAAAATAAATATTTTTTTATTACATTTCATAAAAACTAATATTTTTAACACTATTTAAATAATTTTAACTACAAAACACATAGACTTATTATTAATCAACAACAATAATCATATACTTCAACTAGCAAGATTACATGTAAATCATGTTTCACAAATCGTCACATTATAAAGCAAAATTTATAAATAATATTTAAAATTCATGAATCACATAACCATTTATTAACAATAAAAATTATTTGTTAAGTTACTATTTGTTAACCAAAGTTAATTATTATGAGGTCACCAACGTTCAGCGACAACTAGTATGTGCTCACAACACGTGTATGTAAGACCTAACAGAACTAACAGAGTATGGTAATGGAAAATTACCAGATGTCACATTATCTCCATGTTAAAAGAATTTTCATCCTGAAAATTACGTTACATGGTTATGTTACATCACTGATCTACTGTGTTGGCACAAAAAAATCAAGTGAGTTGTCACATCCCATGTTCATTTCAAATGTCTCATGAAAGATTTATTGAGAATTCAAGATAAAAAACTATGGTATCCCTTTTAATAATAGACCATACATCTCTATGGTGCAAGTTTGCTTGTGAAAGAGGTGGTATGATTCTAAGAGACCACTCAAAGTATTTAGTTGAAGTTCTTTAGAAGATAGAGGTGGATTCTAAAGCTATTTGGCTAATTAGAATATACATTTTAACCAATATCATTCACGGATTCAGGAAGTTCATAACTACTAAGAACTTTTTGGAAGAATTAAAAGCCAATATGAAGGTACTAAAGACCAAAAGAAGAATAAGAGAAATGTACACAAACAAAAGTAGGTAAACCCAAGTTTCATTAGAGGAGAAATAATAACAACATATATTTGAGATATGTTGAACTCCTAGAATCTCTCTCACTAAAACTAGTTGTTGGATTAGAAAAGACTAGTGCAACCAAAACAACACTTAAAATAATTGTTGGTGCAATTGACAAAAAATTCTGAATGCAAAGTTGCAAGTCCGAAGGCAAAGCTGCACTTCTGAAGGATAAAGTAGAAAAACATTCGAAGAAGGAACTCTGTCTTCCGAAGACAAAGTATATTCCTCTTTTGAATACAAAGACTTGGAAGACTTCACGTCAAAGACTTTCGAAGTGTAAAGACTTGAAGTTCAGCAGAAGTCTTGGAAGAAGTGGACTCTTTTGAAGTATAAGTAGCTTTGGAAGAACTTGTTCTTCCGAAGCCATTTAAACTTCTGAAGAACCTACTATGAGCTAGTGGATATTAGTATGGTCCATTTGACAAGCCGTTACAACCTCTGATGTACTTCATGGTGTTTTCCCATTCCATATAGTTGCTTGTGAAAGAGGTGGTATGATTCTAAGAGACCACTCAAAGTATTTAGTTGAAGTTCTTTAGAAGATTGAGGTGGATTCTAAAGCTATCTAGCTAATTAGAATATACATTCTAACCAATATCATTCATGGATTTAGGAAGTTCATAACTACTAAGAACTTTTTGGAAGAATTAAAAGCCAAATATGAAGGTACTAAAGACCAAAAGAAGAATAAGAGAAATGTACACAAACAAAAGTAGGTAAACCCGAGTTTCATTAGAGGAGAAATAATAACAACATATATTTGAGATATGTTGAACTCCTAGACTCTCTCTCACTAAAGCTAGTTATTGGATTAGAAAAGACTAGTGTAACCAAAAAAACACTTAAAATAATTGTTGGTACAATTGACAAAAAATTCTGAATGCAAAGTTGCAAGTCCGAAGGCAAAGCTGCACTTCCGAAGGATAAAGTAGAAAAACATTCGAAGAAGGAACTCTGTCTTCCGAAGACAAAGTAAATTCCTCTTCTGAATACAAAGACTTGGAAGATTTCACGTCAAAGATTTTGTAGGACCAAAAGAACCAATGAGCCTGATCAGAAAAACCTCTAAGTCCCACAGACATTACAACTGCTGAAGAAGATCACAACAGCTGAAGACATCAGCTGATTACAAGGTCTGAAGACAAGATCTGAAGACATCTACTGAAGTCAAATTCTGAAGACAAGATCTGAAGACATCTACTAATGACAAAGTCTGAAAGTAAAAGTCTGAAGAACAAAGACTGAAGATAAAGACTAAAGACCAAAGTGATCAGTAGTTGTCACAACAGCTGAAGTAGTTAACTTCAGTAGTTGTGATGGTTTCCTTTCAGTACTTGTAATTTACTTTTCAGTAGTTATAGTTTCAGTAGTTTAGTTCAGTAGTTTTATGTTTTGTGTACTTAGCATTCTCTGAGATGTAATCAGTAGTTGAGAACATTCTCAGTAGTTTGCATAGTTTCAGTAGTTTGAATAATTCTGTTAGATGTCACTATCAAGTGACATCAGTAGACGTCACATCTCCTATATAAGGGATGTTGACCTTGTTGTAATGTGTGACATTTTAGCCACCACGAAAGCATTGAATGAAATATTCCTTTTGCAGAATTCTCTATCTATAACCGTTTACTTTTGCATTGAATATCAATTGTGTTCTTGCGATTTGTCTAATTCATTGTTCGATTTCCGCTGCGATCTATTCTAATTAATCAAACTTAGATCACTGATCCTAAAAAATGGTATCAGAGCTGGTTAATCATTGATCGATCTAACAATTTCTGCTACTTTTGATATCTAAGTTTGATTGAATTAGCATATTTGCAAGAATTGGTTATAGATCATTGAATTTCTGTTGCTTTCGATTATCTACTTTGAGTTTTCTCTTGGTTCATATTGAGGTTGTTGTGTTTTGCACTAAATCAGTTAAAACTTAATTGAATTTGGTTGAATCTGAGAATGACTACTCCTTCTAATGACCCTCACAATACCGGTTCCTCAACCAAGCCTCCGATGCTGGTTAGGACTGAGTATAACATATGGCAATGAAGAATGCTTCATCACCTGTCTTTTAACAGTTCAGGTTGTTGGACATCTGTGGTACATGGTCCACACAAGCCTATGGTGAACAATCCGGAAACCAACCAAATGGTTCCGAAGAAGAAGGAACAATACTCAGATGAGGATCGAAAACTGTTTGAGATTGATGCTAAAGCGTATGGTATTCTGGCCATGGCTCTGCCTAATGAAATCTATTCTGGGCTTATGCATCATGAAACTGCTCATGATCTCTGGAATGCTTTGAAGGAACAATTTGGTGGAATAGATGAGGTCTTAGCAAACAACAGAGAAATCCTTGCCCAAAAATACGAGACATTCTCTCATAGGAAGGGTGAGACACTGACTCAACAGTTTGAGCGTTTTTCCTGTTTGATCTCTGAGCTGAAAATGGTCAAACATGAATATACTAATAACCAGATGAACAACAGATTCTTCAGATCACTGCCTGAGAGATGGGACACATACACCATTGTCCTACGCTCCAGTGCAAATCTGGATAGCCTATCTCTCACCCAACTCCATGGGAAACTGCTTACATTTGAAAGAGAGATAGAGCAGAAAAGGAAACTGGCATCATCAGGGAAGCTCACTGATGACTTTGTACCAGGGAACACTACCTTGGTTGGTCATGAGTCAGAATATGCTGCATCAGAAAGCAATTATGATACGCATATAGATTTCTCTTCAAACAGTTCCGATCATGCATTTGCTAGTGTTGATAGTCAGTCAGGCTGTAATAGTGACAATTTGTGCTTCATCATGGATGATTTGAAAGGTATAGCTGATGATGACTTACAAGAGATGGATATTCTAAGCCAAATGGCCTTGATTAATATCAGATCTCAAAAATTCTACAAGAGAACTGGTAGGAAATTTCCAAGACTCTCTGGCAAAACCAAAGTTGGTTTTGACAAGAGTAAGTTGAGGTGTCACAAATGCCACAGGCTTGGGCACTATGCAAGAGAGTGTAGATCAACTGGATCTAACTCCTCTGCACCCTTTGTGACTTTTCCAAGCAATAGTCCACAAAACAGAGGGCAACATCTTGCTAGTTCTAGTCATCACTCACAACATCCTGCATATTTTGTCCCTCAGGGTCCAATGCCATATCCATATCCCTGCTATTACATGCCACAGCCAAATTCAGTTCAAGTTCCTATTGCACCACAACCTCAAGCTTTACCTGAGCTTCTACCATCTCAATCATCTCAATCACAACCTCATCACAGCTTTTTCACCCATGGTGTTGTTGACTGGAGCAGTTTACCAGATGATCTCTCTGGCAATGAGCATTTATTTGCTAGTGATGGTCAACATGGTGGTGAACATCCTTTTAGGAATCTTGCTCTCATGGCCCTGGAGTCTACTGAGAGTTCATGCTCCAATGCATCTTCATCACAGGTAACTCAGGTATCTTCTGAGGCTAAGGCCAAGCTATGTCCTGAATCTTGCATAGTTGCATTTATCTCTATTAGAGAGGCAAATGTAGCTTTAATAAATCAAAATCTTGAGCTTGAGCAAACTATTTCCAAAAGAAAAGCTGATTATGAGTCTGTTATTAAAGATAAAGATTATGAGATTTAGAAACTTAAATGCCAATTAAATGATGAAAAGGCTAAGCTAGAGGTCATTCTTGAGAACCATAGAGATCTCAAAGAAAAACTTGCAGCTACCCAAGTTGAGTGCGACCGCTGGGTATCATCCTGCAAGGGATTTGAAATGCTACTCAGTAAGCAATCTGCTTCGAATGTGAAGTTTGGAATAGGTTACAATCACATTGCACCACCTACAGATTTTACTCCAAAACCAATAGTAAAACCTAAAGGTGAAAGTAATTTCCAAACCACATCATCATGTGCATCATCTTCAAGTGATCACCCAAAATCACAAGATGAAATCAGTGTTGATACCTCGGCAAATCAATTGCCTGATGGCTTAACTACTGATAAGCACATGAAGCTAAGTACTTCACATATTGTCCCTCAAAGTACCTCAAGTACTGAAGGACAAGTCACATCATCTGAAAAGCATTTCAAATCAGTTGAAATAAAAGGATTAACAACTTCTGATAGAGAACAGCTAAAGAACAAGTCTTTAGTTGTTACAGATCTTTCAGCACTTAACACAAGTACTGAAAGGAGGAAAGTACCGAAGATCACACCTTCAGTAGTTTCCACATCAGCAGTTGATCAATCCAAGATGAAGAATAAGCCATGTGAAATATGTGGCAAATTCAATCATCTTTCTGATGAATGTTGGTACAGAAAGGGTTCCAAACTCAACAGAGATAAGCTTATTAAAACCCAGATGGATGAAATGAGAAATGAGTTTGTGAATAAGTTTCTACCACAATCATCCCAATGTGATAAACCCAAGTCTTCATTCAAATCCAAAAAGAAGGATAATGTTTATCACAAAACAGCTGACTGTGCTCCTCATGATAAACATCAGACTAAGTCTATAAATTTCAAGGAGGAAATGGTGGGTCATAGGAACTCATCAAAAACAAGTACTGATATGTCATAAGAGCTGAAAGCTTTAGCTACAAATCAGACACAACTTGTTATGATGGTTCAGCATTTGTTGGGGAGAGTTAACCAACTAGATGCACCTGTGATCAAACCACTGAAACGACATTCCAAGTCCAAATCCAAGGAATCCATTTCAGCACTATCTCCACCTTCATCAGCTGTTAATCATGAGAAAGAAGTTATGGTTAAATCTGTTGATGACAACAGACCCAAAACCAAAAAGGTTTGGGTCTCAAAACCTAACTAGTTCTTGTGATGATTGCAGGGTTCTTCAGCATGCCAAAGGAGCATTTGGTATGTAGACAGTGGAGGATCTATGCATATGACTGGGAGTAGTTCTCTTCTTAATGACTACTCTCAAGGAAAGAAGGGATTTGTTTCATTTGGAAATGATGCCAAGGGTTACATCATCGGGAAAGGATATGTGTCTAATGGAGATATCAGATTTGATGATGTTAACCATGTGGAGAATCTTAAGTATAATCTATTGAGTGTCAGTTAGATGTGTGATAAAGGGCATGTTGCATTTTTCACAAGCCAGAACTACAGGATTCTGTCTTCCCAAGTTCTGAGGCTGATTGACAAGGTATTGGATGATCATACTCTCCTGAAGGCCAACAGGATTGGAAGAGTATATGCCTTGAATTTGTCAAAGAAGATTGATTTGAAGGGTCATCCTTGCCTGTTCTCCAAAGCCTCTCCTCAGGAATCTAAACTGTGGCATAGAAGGCTGGGTCATGTAAATCTCAAAAACATGAATCAGCTGATCCACAATAGTTTAGTGAGAGGTTTACCTATAAAGGAGTTCCACTGTGATGAAACCTGCACTGCTTGTTTGAAAGGAAAACAGCACAAAGTCTTATTCCCTCCTATTAAGAACCTAAGTCCACTGCCTGCTTGCAGTTACTGCACATGGATCTATTTGGTCCTGTGAGAGTGATGAGCATGGCAAAGAAGAAATACTGTCCGGTAATTGTGGATGATTACTCCAGATTTGAATGGACTTTCTTCTTGCATTTAAAGGATGAGGTTTCTCAGACGATTATAAACTTTGTGTTGTATATTGAGAAGCAGTATTCCCTATCAGTCAAGTGTATAAGGAGTGATAATGGAACAGAATTCAGAAACCATACACTTGATGATTTTTATCTCTCAAAGGGAATCAAGAGGAAGTTTAGCATCCCAAGGACTCCAGAACAAAATGGAGTAGTGGAGAGAAAGAATAGGACCCTAATTGAAGCTGCAAGGTCTATGTTGGCTGACTCTGGTTTGCCATTGACCTTTTGGGCTGAAGCTGTCAACACAGCTTGCTATGTGCAGAATAGAGTGTTAGTAAATCAGAGGTTGATGAAGACTCCATATGAAGTTCTACATCATTTGGCTCCTCTAATTTCATTTTTTAAAGCCTTTGGGTGTCCTTGTTTCATTCTCAACACAAAGGATCAACTCCACAAATTTGATCCTAAGGTGGATGCAGGGTATTTTGTAGGATATTCATCCACATGCAAGGCTTACAGAGTCTTCAACTGCAGAACAAAGATAGTCGAAGAAACCTTGCATGTGAAATTCAATGAATCTCCTAAGGATAAAATTCCACAAAACCCTGTGGAGCTGTTTGATCTGGACATACTGTAATATGTTCCTTATCAACCTCCAGCTGTTGCAGATCATGTGGATAAATCATCTTTTGCAGCAAGTCTTCCACCTAGTGGTACTGAAGATGATGATGATTTCAGTACTCACCTTTTCAAGTTTAGTGATCAGCTGCCTGAATCTACTAAACTTGATGTTCCTGTAGCCTCAACAGCTCCATCCACAACAAATGATGATGAGATTTCTCATTCCTCTACATCATTTGACTTGCCATCTCATACTTGGTTTCAAGAATCTGGATCAACATTTGCTGCTGCTGAACCTGCTACAAACACTTGCACTGATCTTATAGTGTACCAAGAGCTGAAGAATCACCCCATGTCTCAAATCATTAGTGATATCAATGCTGGTGTCTCAACCAGAAGTCAATTGTCCAACTTCTGCTTCTATGCTCTCTTCACCAGTCAGCTAGAGCCAAAAAACTATCATGTTGCTTTGAGAGACAATGGATGGGTTGAAGCCATGCAGCTTGAGCTACTTCAGTTCAAAAAGCAGCAAGTGTGGGAACTGGTTCCTCTACCCCCAGGTAAGTGTGCAATATGCACTAAATGGGTGTTTAGGAATATAATGATGAAAATGGGCTTATTGTCAAGAACAAGGCTAGACTGGTTGTACAAGGGTTTTCACAAGAAGAAGGTATTGATTATGATGAAACCTTTGCCCCTGTAGCCAGACTAGAGGCAATTAGATTGTTCTTAGCCTATGCTGCATTCCACAATCTTAAAGTTTTTCAAATGGATGTCAAAAGTGCATTTTTATATAGTAAAATAAAAGAAAAAGGTTTATGTGTGTCAACCACCAGGTTTTGAGGACAATAAACATCCTGATTGGGTGTATAAACTTGATAAGGCTCTTTATGGGTTGAAGCAAGCTCCTAGAGCCTGGTATGAAACACTTTCAAATTTTCTTCTTAAAAATAATTTCACTAGAGGCTCCATAGATAAAACTTTGTTTATTAAGAAAGTGGATCAGCATAAGCTACTTGTTCAAATTTATGTTGATGATATTATTTTTGTATCTTCTGATCCCTAGTTGTGTGATGATTTTACAAGTTTAATGAAACAGAAGTTTGAAATGAGTGCAATGGGAGAATTACAGTTCTTTCTAGGCTTACAAATCAAACAAAAGGCTGATGGAACCTTTATTCATCAGTCAAAATATACAAAAGATCTTTTGAATAAGTTTGATTTACAAAACTGTAAGCCCTGTTCTACTCCCATGTGCAACACCACACAACTGGATGCAGATCAGAAAGGTAAAGCTGTTGATGAAACACTTTACAGATGTATGATTGGTTCCTTGATGTACTTAACAGCTTCTAGACCAGATATCATGTTTGCAACTTGTGTTTGTGCCAGATTTCAGGCTGCTCCTAAAGAGTCTCATTTGATTGCAGTCAAGAGAATTTTTAGATATATGCAAGGTACACAATCTCTAGGTCTTTGGTATTCCATTGGACACTCTTGCAAATTAGTTGCTTTTTCTGATAGTGACTATGCAGGGTGTAAGTTAACCAGAAAGTCAACTTCTGGTAGATGTCAATTCCTAGGCAACTGTTTGATTTCTTGGCAGAGTAAGAAACAAAGATCTATTACTACATCCACTGCTGAAGCCGAGTACATTGCTGCTGCAAGTTGTACATCTCCGGTACTCTGGCTTCAGAACCAATTATTGGATTATGGTATTACAGAGACTAAGACTCCATTATTAATGGATAGTGCTTCAGCTCTGTGCATTGTCAAGAATCCAGTCCAACACTCTAGGACCAAACATATAGAGATCAGACACCATTTTATTAGGGATTGTTTTGAAAAAGGTCTGATTGATCCAAAGTTTGTGCCTAGTGCTGATGAGCTTGCAGATATATTTACTAAGCCTTTGGATAGTTCAACTTTCCAAAACCTTGTGTTACGACTTGGTATGCTGCAGCTAGAATCAGTGACAACTACTGATGATCTCAGTACACAAGTACTGATGACCATTAGTAACCATGTCACAAATATGTACTGATTCTGTTACAAACTACTGATGTAGTTAAACTACTGATGTCAGTAAAAACAGATAAGTACTGATGTCCTATGAAACAACTGAAAACAGCTAAAAAGTCTGATGAGTAAGTGTTGAGGACAGTATGAAA
The DNA here is from genome assembly GCA_025506515.1 of Flaveria trinervia. NCBI lineage: Eukaryota > Viridiplantae > Streptophyta > Magnoliopsida > Asterales > Asteraceae > Flaveria > Flaveria trinervia. The sequence continues at coordinate 89,557,278 of CM046448.1, read as the reverse complement.
CAGCTAAAAAGCTACGAATTGACGAAAACTACTGATGAGAATTTTCTCTTCAGTCGTTTTCACAAACTGCTGTTTCACCTTAAATAGCTGATGACAAAACCATGTCTTCAATAGTTTCACAACTACTGATGACTAACACCAAGTCCTCAGCTGTTTACAACAACTGATGACAAAACCATGTCTTCAGTAGTTTACAACTACTGATGACTAACACCAAGTCTTCAGTTGTTCTCAAACGTCTGATAGTTAAAACCAAGTCTTCAGTTGTTTTCATTCAACTGCTGACAACACCAACACCTTCAGTCTTTTTCTTTTCAGCCTTTTCTTAACCTATAAATACCTGCACTTATAGCCAAACGGTTCATTAGCCGTTTTCAAACCTTCTCTTTCTCAACAATGGCGACCATGAAACTCAAACCCCGACACAACTATGTTGCCTACCTTTCGAAATCGGCCATCTGGAACAAGTTTGATACAACCATCGATCTTATGGTGGATTCCCCATACCGAACAGCCTTTCTTCTGAATCCTACCATATACCCTGACTCCTTATCCCAATTCTGGACCAACGTCTCTGTAACAACTGGTGAGAATGATAGCCAAATCACTCTCCAGTCGTTGGTAAATCAGAAACAGGTGCTCATCACCCCCGACATCATTCGCAAAACCTACATTTGCAAAACCCTACATTTGCATGATGGTACCTATCCTAAAGAATACCCGAAAGGCACCATTGATATGTCTTTCATCAACAATGGGTATGAAGGCGACTTAAGTGCTACAACCATACTTAAAAAGCACTTCCATGATGCTGAACGACTTATCTTTCATATGGTGAATGTCTGCCTTGCATCAAAGACATCTTCTTGGGATCAGATGTCTTCCCGATGGCAACAGGTATTGTACTCTATCTTTGAACGCCCAAATCTAAATTTTTCTGAGATAGTGTTCATGGAACTAAAGGATCTGGCTCAGAAACCTGTGGCAAACAGATGGCTACTTTATCCCAGGTTTCTGATGGCCATAATTTTGAATCAATTACAATCTAATGGCCTTGTTGGTCTTGGGGTCCCTGCTCCAGCTATTTTAGCTGAGGTATACTCCAGACATAACTCAGACCCTACTCTAAAAGGGGCTGCCCAGATGCTAAAACCCAAGCAGAGGGAACCCACAGCCTCCACTTCCAGATCCAAAGTCCCCACCAAACCCAAGTCCAAAAAGCCCAAAAAGGCTATTCAGGGAGATGAGTCCCCTGTACCACAAACACAGGAAATACATACTGGTTCTAACCCCCCAGTTATGTCCAAGACTCAACCTGCTGAAGCCGCACAGGTATCCTCTCAATAGGATCCTGTTGCAACCACAATTGGGGATCCCACATTACTGGAACCTATCTCAATTGAGAGGGTTACCATTGAAGAGCGCCTCTCACCTCGGGTGCAATCTGCTTCGGACCAATCTCCACATGCAACTGCCCCTCAAAGCCCAACATTAATAGTTGCTATAGTGCTGAGTCAGTTGCATTCCTCACCCCCTCCCTAGAAACCACTTACCACTGGGAATACCTCAACCATTGAGGGGGAGGACCAAAATGCTTCTGATAACCCATAGCACAGGGGTTACAATGTTCAATCTCCAAGTGTAGAAACAGAGGTTAGAACATCTGGTAAGGCTGCCACTTCTACTGATTCAGCATATGATCAGGATGAAGTTGGTAACATCCATAAGACCTTACCAGAGGCAACTGCCAATGAAGGACATAGTCCTGAGGCAGGAAGTCCCCAGTACCAAGAACAAGGGGCACATGCTTCTACTAATCTACACTCAGAGCATGTTCATCCTGATTCAATCAGGAGGTCAGGTGATTCAGCAAAGACTGATGATGACCTGAGCTTTTTCTATGATGTTTTAGCCCATAATACCATCCTAGAGAATGAGGTAAGCAGACTCAACGAGCTGCTAGCCAAAATGTCTCAGGATCAAAGTCCATCTACCCAAATAACCACACAGATGGCACCTTCAATTGAAGGTTCACCAAACACTTCGCCTACACACATAACTATGCCACCAGCCTCTACATTTGGCACCACATCTCAGGGACAGAACCCCTCTGAGCAGATGGTTGCTATCTTTCAAAACTCCTTACCTCTCATCACTCCAATCATTACTGAGATTGTCCATAAAGCCATAGATGAGAGGATCTCCTCAAATCTACAAACCCTCATTGATGATGCTGTTCACAAATCTCTTTCTGCCTTTCAAGCCCCTGATCCCAATGCAACCAAAAAGGGGGAGACTACTACGGCAGTGAAAGAAAAGAAAAGGAAAAGAGTTGATGATGAGAAAGAACCTGCAAAAGAGAAGGAGGTGGATAAAGAACTGATCTCAAAGCAGCTGATCACAGATAAAGAGAAGGAAGATCAGCTGATCACATATAAAAGAAAGAAAAGTGCTGAGTCAAAAGCTGATGAAGATAATCCTTAGAAGATCTTGTCAAAGATGCTGATGAAGCTCACAGCAGATCCATGGATAAAATTATAGATCAGCTCTTTCGACAAGGTCATGACATAGCCACACTAGACACTGAGATCAGAAGGCTGGAAATAGAAGAGATTCAAGCAAGATGGGCTGGTTATAGTGTGTTGGAAAGGGAAAGATTGGAGATAATGATTAGATTCATTGCCAAATACCTTGGAAGATCATTGATAGAGATAAAGGCATGGTCCAGAGACAGTATCTTGGAGATAACCAAGAAAATCTGCTCTGCTGGAGGCTATAATAAAGGGTTGATCATCGAAGCACTGGATGAAACAGGTGCAGGGAAGAGAACTGAAATGGCAAAGCTTTCCAAAGCCAAACTCACCACCAAAATGCTAAGTCAGTCTTCTCACATTCCCACTCAAACACAACCCTTATCTCAAAAATCTCCCAAATCTATCCCTAAACCAAAGCCACCCACAACTCAACCCTCAAAACCAATCCCTTTACCCCAAAAACCACCTCAAACCTTACCCAGTGATACACCCAGAAGGAGGAGAAGGGTGTTGAGGGTAGAAGAAGATGAAGAAGAGGATGACGATGAAGATTGTCTGCCAATCTCTGCTGTTCTCAACCTTAAACCACCTGAGCACAGAAGTCAACAAATGATTACACCTGACTTGCAAATGCAGATGGTGAAGGTAAAGATTGAATAAGCAGAACAGCAGAAATAACACGATGAGCAGTTTCTCAAGATGGTTGACAAGGATTTCCCTCAGTCCTCATCCATTCAAGAAATGAAGAAACAAGCTCTGAGGCTGTACACTCTTAGACATACTTTTCAACATCAAAGAGAAAGAGTCCGGATCTGGCCAGACCCCAGGGTAAGTTCTAGAATTCATAAGAAGAATATACCAAGTAGATATCATGGCCAAGTGAAGAAGACCTTGAATGCTGCAATTACGTTGGCCATGGTAGTCTCACCCTGGGAAATCATTGAAGAATTCAAGAGAGCTCACAACTCCAAGACAACCCCTCAATCTATTCTTGAGAACAAAATGATCAAGAAGGGGTTGTTATACAAAAGACTTGAAGATCTTCAGAAGAGTGAACTCCAGTTGTTGCTTGAAGGCTCTCACCCTGATGAATTTGCTTACAGAGTGATAACAACTGTGGAGTTGAAAAATGGAAAGACAGTGAGATACCTGTCTGAGTATTATGGCCCAGAGTTTTTCTTCGAGGGAGTAGCAGAAGAACTCAACAAGGAGGAACAAGTTGTTCTCCTTGAGGCCTATGCTAGTGAGTCTTACAGACTCATTCATGGGAATTAGGTTTCATGGTTGGGATAAGATTCTGTGTCCAGTTTCCTCAAAACAGAGTTCCCTTCCATACTTAGCCAATCAAAAGATTAGAAACCTTTTTCCCGGCCTGTGCTTAACTGATTACCTCTGAAGCTGATCAAGAGGGTGTTTCTGCCAAGAATAAGTGGGATCATTAATAAGTTTAGAGGTTTTGGCTGGATTGGTTCAGGGGGAGTTTGTTGGACCAAAAGAACCAATGAGCCTGATCAGAAAAACCTATAAGTCCCACAGACATTACAACTGCTGAAGAAGATCACAACAGCTGAAGACATCAGCTGATTACAAGGTCTGAAGACAAAGTCTGAAGACAAGATCTGAAGACATCTACTGAAGACAAAGTCTGAAGACAAGATCTGAAGACATCTACTGAAGACGAAGTCTGAAAGTGACTAAAGACAAAGACTGAAGACCAAAATGATCAGTAGTTGTCACAACAGCTGAAGTAGTTAACTTCAGTAGTTATGATGGTTTCCTTTCAATACTTGTAATTTACTTTTCAGTAGTTATAGTTTCAGTAGTTTAGTTCAGTAGTTTTATGTTTCATGTACTTAGAATTCTCTGTGATGTAATCAGTAGTTGAGAACATTCTTAGTAGTTTGCATAGTTTCAGTAGTTTGAATAATTCTGTTAGATGTCACTAACAAGTGACATCAGCAGATGTCACATCTCCTATATAAGGGATGTTGACCTTGTTGTAATGTGTGACATTTTAGCCACCACGAAAGCATGAATGAAATATTCCTTTTGCAGAATTCTCTCTCTATAACCGTTTACTTTTGCATTGAATATCAATTGTGTTCTTGCGAATTGTCTAATTCATTGTTCGATTTCCGCTGCGATCTATTCTAATTAATCAAACTTAGATCACTGATCCTAATAGACTTCCGAAGTCTAAAGACGTGAAGTTCTGCAGAAGTCTTGGAAGAAGTGGACTCTTTTGAAGTATAAGTAGCTTTGGAAGAACTTTTTCTTCCGAAGCCATTTACACTCCGGAAGAACCTACTATGAGCTAGTGGATATTAGTATGGTCCATTTGACAAGCCGCTACAACCTCTGATGTACTTCATGGTGTTTTCCAATTCCATATAGTTGCTTGTGCAAGTTTGCTTGTGAAAGAGGTCGTATGATTCTAAGAGACCACTCAAAGTATTTAGTTGAAGTTCTTTAGAAGATAGAGGTGGATTCTAAAGCTATCTGGCTAATTAGAATATACATTCTAACCAATATCATTCGTGGATTCAGGAAGTTCATAACCACTAAGAACTTTTTGGAAGAATTAAAAGCCAAATACGAAGGTACTAAAGACCAAAAGAAGAATAAGAGAAATGTACCCAAACAAAAGTAGGTAAACCGAGTTTCATTAGAGGAGAAATAATAACAACATATATTTGAGATATGTGAACTCCTAGACTCTCTCTCACTAAAGCTAGTTGTTGGATTAGAAAAGACTAGTGCAACCAAAACAACACTTAAAATAATTGTTGGTGCAATTGACAAAAAATTCTAAATGCAAAGTTGCAAGTCCGAAGGCAAAGCTGCACTTCCGAAGGATAAAGTAGAAAAACATTCGAAGAAGGAACTCTGTCTTCCGAAGACAAAGTAAATTCCTCTTCTGAATACAAAGACTTGGAAGACTTCACGTCAAAGACTTCTGAAGTGTAAAGACTTGAAGTTCAGCAAAAGTCTTAGAAGAAGTGTACTCTTTTGAAGTATAAGTAGCTTTGGAAGAACTTGTTTTTCCGAAGCCATTTAAACTTTGAAAGAACCTACTATGAGCTAGTGGATATTAGTATGGTCCATTTGACAAGCCGCTACAACCTCTGATGTACTTCATGGTGTTTTCCCATTCCATATAGTTGCTTGTGAAAGTTTTCTTGTGAAAGAGGTGGTATGATTCTAAGAGACCACTCAAAGTATTTAGTTGAAGTTCTCTAGAAGATAGAGGTGGATTCTAAAGCTATCTGGCTAATTAGAATTTACATTCTAACCAATATCATTCATGGATTCAGGAAGTTCATAACTACTAAGAACTTTTTGGAAGAATTAAAAGCCAAATATGAAGGTACTAAAGACCAAAAGAAGAATAAGAGAAATGTACACAAACAAAAGTAGGTAAACCCGAGTTTCATTAGAGGAGAAATAATAACAACATATATTTGAGATATGTTGAACTCCTAGACTCTCTCTCACTAAAGCTAGTTGTTGGATTAGAAAAGACTAGTGCAACCAAAACAACACTTAAAATAATTGTTGGTGCAATTGACAAAAAATTCTGAATGCAAAGTTGCAAGTCTGAAGGCAAAGCTGCACTTCCGAAGGATAAAGTAGAAAAACATTCGAAGAAGGATCTCTGTCTTCCGAAGACAAAGTAAATTCCTCTTCTGAATACAAAGACTTGGAAGACTTCATGTCAAAGACTTCCGAAGTGTAAAGACTTGAAGTTCAGCAGAAGTCTTGGAAGAAGTGGACTCTTTTGAAGTATAAGTAGCTTTGGAAGAACTTGGTCTTCTGAAGCCATTTAAACTTCGGAAGAACCTACTATGAGCTAGTGGATATTAGTATGGTCCATTTGACAAGCCGCTACAACCTCTGATGTACTTCATGGTGTTTTCCATTCCATATAGTTGACTATACTTTATCTTACTATTCATTCTTTATTAGTTAATACAGTTACGAATTTTAGTTGGTAACAAAAAGGTAAGTCATGGACCTGTCATGACTACCTTATCTAGGATAATATTTTATCTTAGATACCTTACTACTAGCAATACAGTATTTGATTGATAGTATTTCCCAGCTGGTAATCTAATAATAACTATCTGTAGATTGTAGTATATATAGTTCTTATTGAAAACTCATTTGTATGCTTGTAAGAGTCTTGTAAAACTTTGAGTTGAGAAGTAATATATACAAGTAACATGAAAACCATTTGTTATGTCTTGTTTACATAGTATATTATCATCAACTCTTAAAGAATTTTGCTTTATCATTCGAGTGTGACTTAGTGAGTTTGAGAAACATATACTTGTGTTGAGTGACCAAACTCGATGCTACAATTGGTGTCAAAGCATTTTAGGCTCTTGATTATAGGATCTTACAATCCCAAATCACCTTGTTTTATAACTCATACACTCACTTCACTCAAAGTGGCTCTCAACCTATCATCACCCTTGATAAATTCAGATCTTAGCATAAATGTATTGAAGGTTTCATCAAGTATCAAGATGGCAGAATGTGGATATCTATCACTCATGGACCATACAAGTTGTCAAAGATTACTTAGATGAAGACTTTAAGAAGATGGACATCGATAGCAAAGCAATGACAATTCTTTTTACAACTATACCAAACTCCATAATGGTGGGCTTTGAGGACTGTCAATCTGCCAAAGAACTCTTTGACGCTTTGACTTTGATGTATTCTGGTTCCTCTGAGTCAAATTCCAAGAAAGATTCCCTGAAGCAGCAGTTCGAGAACTTCAGTCATATTATTGGAGAAACCATGAGCCAGTATTATTTAAGGTATATGGACTTAATCGCATTTCTTGGGTTAGTGGGAATGACTCTTGAGAAAAGAAACATGTTAAGGAAATTCATGAGTGCACTTCCTCATGAGTGGACTTTCTATTGTGTTTCTATCAAGAGGACTGAGAACTTAAACACTCTTACCATGACAAAATGATATGGGATCCTTGATGGATATCGAGTAGAATTAGAGACTCAAAGAGGCCACCAAATAAGCAGAACCTCTAGCCTTCCAGCTACCAAAGCTTTACTAGTTGCTAAAGCCTTAAGAACTCATCAGCCCCAGTAGTACCTAAGCTACCACCAACAGCCATCATCCTCATTTGGACTGCACGTCACTTTTCCTAAGACTCCAAGCTCTTAACAAGCTCAACCTCTGTTTTAGGAAATGGGCAGTCTAGTGACTTTCCATTTTACTTTGATGATCTAGAATGTTCCAGTCCAGATGATGTTGAATATATGGACATTGCTCAACATATGGCTCTTTTAACCTATAGATCTAAGAAGTTCTTTAAAAAAATTTGGAAGGCAGTTCCCTCAAAACCCAACCAATAGCAAATTCGGGTTGGAAAAATCAAAGGCCAAGTGCTATAACTACAACCAACTTGGTCATTTTGCAAGGGAATTCAAGGCTGAAAGTCCAAACCAGGAGCCCCTCAAGCCACCCAACATCATGCTACTCCAAAAGCTATGAAAAAACCAACTGAACCACAAACAACTACTGTTGCTCAAGAAGTTGATTGGAGCTTTATGGTGCAAGATATCACTCCAACTTGAGCTTCGGAAAAGTAGAGACCTCATCTTCGGAAGCTGAAGTTTATCTTCAGAAGTTTAGCAGTTGTCTTCGGAAGTGGTGAAGTTACCTTTGTAAGTTTCTTATTTGTTGTACTAAAAAAGTCTAAGTGTTTGGTTTTGGTTACACCAGCGTTACTTAATCCAACAATTTCCATGTATAGTCCTGATATAGTTTAACCTTAGCTATATATGTTAGAGTACATAGAAGATAGTCAGGTATATAAACATCTTCCGAAGCCAAATATGAAGTCTTTCGAAGCCTAAGAGACAAAGTCTTCCGAAGCTTCAACTCATGAAGACAAATTTCTTCCGAAGACTTTTGACATATGCTTTATCTGATGTACTGTTCCATAAAGTTGGTCACCTTTCTGCTGCATCTCTGTAAAGTCACCAACTTACATGAGTTGGTGAAAAGGTCCATGCTTTTGGTAACTATACATTAAGGTCTTGAGTCTGTAACTTTCTACTTCATGTACTTTATCCTTTTTGTAATAGATAAGGATGTGAGTTATGGCATGTCATAGTCACTAGTCAAAAGGCAATCTGCCTTTTGACTCTACAATTGATTTTGTTTCTGTCTAGTCAATTGTATCCAGCTGGCTTTCAAGATATAACGGTTGTAGGATGTAGAATAAGTATCTTATGTTCTTTTATCTTTCTAATATGCTTTGTAACACTTGTAATAGAACATAAAGAAAGAAATATACTGCATTCTTGAAAACCATATACTTGTGCTCTTGTGTTCTGTCTCTTACATTACTTGTGTTCTTAGTGTCTTATTATGGTTAATCCAGTTCACTGTTTGATTACTTTTAGTTCATCTCCTCTTTGTGCTGTTGTGTTGTAATTGATCCCCTTCACTGGTCCTGCATTTGGTATCAGAGCTTTCCAGGCTCTTGATATAAGATCTCACCATCTTAAGATACCTCATACACACAAATACTAAACTTTTCAAATGGCAACCATTTCCAAGACTGATATGGAAACTGGAACCATGAACAAGTCCCCACTGATCACTCTTGATGAGTTTGATACCTAGTATTTGAGAATGGAAGGTTTCATCAGGTTTCTTGATTCAAGAAAGTGGGAGTCTATTAAGAATGGACCTTTCATACCTAGCACCCCTTCTGCTACTGGTGCTGGTATGATCCCCAAGGATGTGGCTAACTACTCTAATGAAGATAGGAAGAGAGTAGAGATTGACAGAAAAGCCATGATAGCCCTTCAAACTGCCTTTCAAACTGCCCTTCCAAACTTAGTGTACAAAGGTTTCAAGAAGTGCAAAACAGCCAAGCAGCTATGGGATGCACTGAAACTGATGTATGAGGGTTCTTCTGAAGCCAATGAGAACAAGAAGGATCTCCTAAAGCAACAGTTTGAAAACTTCACCTTCAAAACAGGTGAAACCATGACTGAGTAGTACTTCAGGTATGTTGAGATTGTGGATACCCTTGTGGATGGAGGAGTTTCTCTTGAAAACAAAGATATTGTAAGGAAGTTCATGTCCTCACTTCTTAGGCAATGGACACACTACTGTGTGGTGATCAAGAGAACTAAAAATCTCAAAACTCTTACTCTGACAGAGTTATGTGGGATTCTCAGTGGCTACCAGATGGAGATGAACATGCAAGGTTCATCTGGAAACTCCAATAATCAAATGGGTTCAGCTCTACATATGGTGGAAAGGGATAGCTCAGAACCCAAACATCGTCTCATATGCTACCCTGACAACTCACCAAAGGGTCCTTTCATCACCTTCCCAGACACACCAAGGGTGAACTACACTCAAGGAAGCCCATTCCAAGAGACAAGTTCTTCTCAAGCTTTTGTGTGTTCTGATGAAAGTTGTGGCAACTCTCTTTTCACTCTTGAAGACCTGGATTGTATTCATCTAGATGATCTGGAATATATGGAAATAGTTCAGCAGATGGCTCTTCTCACTCATAGAGCCAAGAAGTTCTACAAGAGGACTGGAAGGAAGTTTCCAAGCAATGCAACCAGTGGAAAGTTTGGCCTGGACAAAGGCAAAGTCAGTGTTACAATTGTAACTTGATGGGCCACTTTGCAAGAGAGTGTAAGGCACCTAGAATAAATGGCGTCCAAACACAGTCCAGACCAAACTGCACTGACAAAGCTCTCCAGAATGAGAAGTCAAAGTAGCAGGCTGTTGTTGCTGTTAAAGAAGGAGGCTTTGACTGGAGATTTCAGGTGGAAGATGCTTCTCCTAACCAAGCATTGATGGCAGATCATGATGAAGCCAAGGTATTGGAATATCTTTATACTCCTGAATGCATTGCTAAAGTTAATAGATACAGGTCCTATAACTTGGAGATGAGATCTGTAGAGATTAATGAAGAGGCTGATGCAACCTAAACATCTTTAGTCTTTCCTGCATTCTGCACAAGTGCATTAAAGAAGAATGCTTCGGAAGTTTCACATGTGCAACAGAAATACTCTAAGTGTGAAATCTTCAAAAGCCAAGACCAATATCTTCCGAAGCCAAACATGAAGTCTTTTGAATCCTCAGAGACAAAGTCTTCTGAAGCTTCAAGTTCATGAAGACAGATTTCTTCCGAAGACTTTTAGTAACATGCTTTATCTGATGTACTGTTCCATAAAGCTGGACACCTTTCCATTGCAACTCTACAAGTCACCAACTTACTTGGTTGGTGAAAAGGTCCATGCTTTTGGTAACTGTACATTAAGGTCTTGAGTCTATAACTTTCTACTTTATGTACTTTATCCTTTTTATAATAGATAAGGATGTGAGCTATGGCATGTCATAGTCATAAGTCAAAAGGCAATCTACCTTTTGACTCTACAGTTGATTTTGTTTGTGTCTAGTCAATTGTATCCAGCTGGCTTTCAAAGTATAGCCAACTGTAGGACGTAGTATAAGTATCTCATGTTCTTGTATCTTTCGAAAATGCTTTGTAACACTTGTAATAGAAAATAGAGAAGATAATATACTGCATTCTTGAATACCAAACACTTGTGCTCTTTGTGTTCTTTGTCTCCTGCATTACTTGTGTTCTTAGTGTCTCAACACTTGGTTAATCTAGTTTACTCTTTATTAAAGTTTATTTAATCTTGTCTTTGTGTTGTTGTGTTGTAACTAACCTTTCAACGATCCTGCATTTGGTATCAGAGCATTTCAGGCTCTTGATATAAGATCTCACCATCTTAAGATCCCTCACACACATAAATACTAAAACTTTTCAAATGGCAGCCATTTCCAAAACTGATATGGAAACTGGAACCATGAACAAGTCCCCGCTGATAACTCTTGATGAGTTTGATGCTTAGTGTTTAAGAATGGAAGGTTTCATTAGGTCTCTTGATTCAAGAATGTGGGAGTCTATTGAGATGGACCTTTCATACACAGCACACCTTCTGCTACTGGTGCTGGTATGATTCCTAAAGATGTGGCTAACTACTCTAATGAAGATAGGAAGAGAGTAGAGATAGACAGAAAAGCCATGATAGCTCTTCAAACTGCCCTTCCAAACTCTATGTACAGAGGTTTCAAGAAGTGCAAAACAGCCAAGCAGCTGTGGGATGCACTGAAACTGATGTATAAGGGTTCTTCTGAAGCCAAGGAGAACAAGAAGGATCTCCTGAAGCAGCAGTTTGAAAACTTCACCTTCAAAATAGGTGAGACCATGACTCAGCAGTACTTCAGGTATGTTGAGATTGTGGATACCCTAGTGGATGGAGGAGTTTCTCTTGAAAACAGAGACAGTGTAAGGAAGTTCATGTCCTCACTTCCTAGGCAGTGGACACACTACTGTGTGGTGATCAAGAGAACTAAAAATCTCAAAACTCTTACTTTGACAGAGTTATATGGGATTCTCAGTGGCTACCAGATGGAGATGAACATGCAAGGTTCATCTGGCAACTCCAACAATCAAATGGGTTCAGCTCTACATGTGGTGGAAAGGGACAGCATAGAACCCAAACATCATCTCATATGCTACCCTGACAATTCACCAAACGGTCCTTTCATCACCCTCCCAGACACACCAAGGGAGAACTACACTCAAGGAAGCCCATTCCAAGAGACAAGTTCTTCTCAAGCTTTTGTGTCTTCTGATTAAAGCTGTGGAAACTCTCTTTTCACTCTTGAAGACCTGGATTGTATCCATCCAGATGATCTGGAATATATGGAAATAGTCCAGCAGATGGCTCTTCTCACTCACAGAGCCAAGAAGTTCTACAAGAGGACTGGAAGGAAGTTTCCAAGCAATGCAACCAGTGGAATGTTTGGACTGGACAAAGGCAAAGTCAAGTGTTACAACTGTAACTTGATGGGCCACTTTGCTAGAGAGTGTAAGGCACCTAGAACAAATGGTGGCCAAACACAATCCAGACCAAACTACACTGACAAAGCTCTCCATAATGAGAAGTCAAAGCAGCAAGCTGCTATTGCTGTTGAAGAAGGAGGCTTTGACTGGAGCATTCAGGTGGAAGATGCTTCTCCAAACCAAGCACTGATAGCTGATCGTGATGAAGCCAAGGTATTAGAACATCTCTTTACTCCTGAATGCATTGCTAAAGTTAACAGATACAGGTCCTACAAAGTGGAACTGAGATCCGATGTTGAGTCCTTAAACATTTTAAAATCTAATTTTAGAAAGTCTGAAAATAATTATAAGCTAAAAATTAAGGACTTAGAGAAAACCATTTCAGTTCTAAAACATGAACACACAGATTTTAGGACTCAAATTAAAGATCTCATAACGAAGTTAACTTAGTGCTAGGCTGAGCTTGTGATCAGCAAAGCCAAGGCAGAAAAGAGTGTTCTTGAAGAGGAGACCTTCAAGAACATGATATCCTCATCCCTGCACAACAAAGTGTGCTATCAAAACAGGCTGGGACAAGGATCAAATGAGATAGCTCCTCCACACACAATCTTGTCAGTAAGATCTCCTAGGTGTGGAACTTGTGAATATGAGCTTCCTCTCATAGATCCCATGAGTGAATAGGATGAAGAAGAGATAGTGAAGAATCCCTCTACAAAGAGTGAAGAGGAGGATTCCAAGAAGGGCCACTATCCTTCTAAGGAGAAAGTGAAGACTGTGACGACCAAGTCCATGAGAAAGAACTTGACCAAGAAGAGCAAAAGGAAGGCAAGGAAGGCTCAACAAATCAAGGCTACTTTTGAATCTAAGCAAAAACAAGTTTTATCTCTGCAGGGTTTAAAATGGTAGGGACTGAAGACATTAACCAAAACTTTTCTGCTAAGAGTTCTGGTTCTTGTTCAACTCATCTCAGCAGCAAGAAGAAGACTGATCTGTTGTGTACCACTGCTACACAGCCTGGACCATCAAACTCCAAGCACAGTCCTTAGCCCAAGAGGATTGTCTCATCATCTGCAAAGATGGAGGTGGAGAAGGGATGTGACCAAGACAGTCCTATTCCAAAGACAAGGCTCTTGTGAAGAAAAAGATGAATTGTGTTATATGTGACAGCACCACTCACATTGCCAAGGATTTTCTCTTCAATCCTAAAGGTACTGTCCATATGGTCAAAACAAAGGCTTCAAAGAGTTCTAAGAAGATTCAAGCTTCGGAAGGAAAACCAGTTTCCTTCGAAAGTTCCAAATCTAACAAGTCCAAGACTCCAAAGGTTCAGTCATCAAAACTTCTGATGTTCCAAAAACTTCTAAAGTTTTGAAGGTCAAGTCCAAGACTCCAAAGGTGGTATGGATGTCTAAGAAAGACCAAGTGACTGAGATTTCTCAATCAACAACAACTCAAGATCCTCTTAGTACAACCATAGGATCTATTACTATTGAATTACCTTCTATAAATAAGCCCAAGACAAGCAAGGCTTGGGTTTCCAGATGTAACTAATCATTCTCTTTGTGCAGGACAGCTGAAGACAGACAAAATGTCTGGATCATAGGCAGTGGCTATTCTAGGCACATGACAAGCAATAGGTCACTACTCCAGAACTTTGAAAGGATTGATGGAGGACCAGTTGCTTTTGGAGGAGATGAAGGTGGTTACATTTCTGGAAGGGGCAAGGTCATAAATGGTAAGCTCAGCATAGAAAAGGTAAACTTTGTAAAGGAGCTTGGATACAATCTTCTGAGTGTATCTCAACTTTGTGATCAGAGTCATAATATGCTCTTTACTGAGCATGAGTGCATTGTTCTTAAGCCTGGTGTGGTCATTCCTCATGAGCATATTCTGCTTAGAGCCCCCAGGAAAGGAAACATGTACAAGATGGATTTGCAAGAAACCTCTCCCTTTGGAGAAGTCTCATGCTTTCTATCTAAAGCCAATAGTGTTGAGTCTTTCCTATGGCATAAAAGAATGTGCCATGTAAACTTTAGGAACATGAATAAGTTAATTAAGCATGATTTGGTAACTGGAATGCCAAAGAAAGAGTTTACAAGTGATGACCACTGTGTTGCATGCCTAAAAGGGAAGCAACATAAGGTATCTCACAAGCCTAAGGAAAGGAACTCTATCACTACACCCCTACACTTGTTACATATGGATCTTTTTGGCACCACCAGTGTAATGAGTTTAGGAAGGACCTTATACTGTCTAGTGATCACAGATGACTTTACAAGATTCACTTGGGTTTTCTTCCATAGAACTAAGGATGAGACTCCTGAGATTCTGAAGAATTTCATCTTAAACATTGAGAATCAATCTGATCACAAGGTCAAGATCATAAGATGTGATCAAGGAACCGAATTTAAGAGCCATATCCTTGATACATTCTGTGATGAAAAGGGTATTACAAGACAATTCAGTGCTCCCAGGACTCCTTAGCAAAATGATGTTGCTGAGAGGAGAAACAGGACACTGATGAAGTTGCAAGAACCATGCTATCTGACTCTAAACTACCCATCACTTTCTGGGCAGAGGCATTCAACACTACCTGCTATGTGCAAAACAAATTTTTAGTAGTTAAGACTCATGGCAAGACTCCTTATAAACTTTGGCACAAGAGGAAACCTTTCGTTGGTTTTCTCAGGTCATTTCGATGTCCTTGCACCATCTTGAATACCAAAGATCAAATTGCCAAGTTTGCTGAGAAATCAGATGATGGACACTTTATTGGATACTCTTCCTAAGCTAAGGCTTATAGAGTATACAATCTCAGAACTAGAACTGTTGAGGAGTCAGCCAATGTGACTTTCAATGAACACACACCCTGTGTTGCTGGTTCTGGTCCGGATTGGTTGTTTGATCTTGATTTGGTTACCAAGTGTTTTAAGAAATCTTGTGAGAATGTTTCAGGATCAACAACAATTTAAATACAGATGATTCTGATCCAAGATTTGAGCTAGGAAGATCCTCAATACATATATCTTTTGCTCCAGTTGGAACCACTTCTGCAAATGAGGTTTCTATCAGCCCAACAATGACAAATTCAGCTCATACATCTGCTATGCCTTCAAATTCTAGCTCAAAGGCTCTACAACCAGATAAGAACACCTCAATTATGGAAGAAAACAATGGTGGTGCTGTTAGTGACCAAGAATTTCTTGATGCCACTAACCACACCATTGATGAGAACATCAATGATGTCACACACTGCTTGGATCAAGTTTCACTTGAAAAGTGTGCTGATATGGTTGGAGAAACTTCCATGCCAGATCTAAATTTCTCTAATTTAGATCTTTCTCAACAATTTGCTATGATCCCTCAGCTTAGGATCCACAAGTCTCATCCTACAACAAATATCATTGGAGATGTTGTCTCAGGGGTAAAGACAAGAGGACAAACCCATGAAGCAAATGTTTGTCTTCACTCTTGCTTTCTATCCCAGATAGAGTCAAAGAAAGTTGATGAAGCTCTAAAGGATGGAAGTTGGGTTGAAACTATGCAACAAGAGCTGCTTCAATTCAAATGGCAGAAAGTTTGGAACCTTTGTCCTCTTCCTTCCGGGAAGACTACCATTGGAACCAAATGGGTGTTTAGGAACAAGAAAGATGATAGAGGCATCATCATCAAGAACAAAGCTAGACTGGTTGTTCAAGGATACACACAAGAAGAAGGGATTGACTACATTGATGTTTTTGCTCCATTGGCAAGATTAGAAGCTGTTAGGATATTCTTGGCATTTGCTGCATCCAAGAACTTCAAGGTCTTTCAACTTGATGTGAAGTGTTCCTTTTTGTATGGAGTGATAGATGAAGAGGTTTATGTCAAACAGCCACCTGGTTTTGTAGATCCTGATCATCCTGATTTTGTCTGCAAGCTTGACAAAGCTCTCTATGGGCTACATCAGGCACCCAGGAAGTGGTATGAGACACTGTCTGAGTATCTCTGTAAACATGGATACAGGAGGGGTACTATAGATGGAACTCTCTTCATCAAAGGACACGAAAAATACATATTGCTAGTTCAATTATATGTGAATGACATCATCTTTGGTTTAACTAATCCAAAGCTCTGCAAAGACTTTGAGAAGCTGATGAAAGGCAGATTTGAAATGAGTGCCATGGGGGAACTCAATTTCTTTCTGGGAATTCAAGTGAAGCAAGTTGAAGATGGCATCTTCATAAGTCAGTCAAAGTATGTTCAGGACATACTCAAGAGGTTCAATATGACTCACTGTAAGATTGCTAAGACACCCATAGCCAGAAACCACTCTCTTGGTCCTGATCTTGAGGAGGAGTGTGTAGATGAGCATTTATATAGGGCTATGATTGGGTCTCTTATGTATCTTATTGCTAGCAGGCCTGATATTATGTTTGCTACATGTATTTGTGCAAGATATCAAGCCAACCCTAAGATGTCTCACCTTATCACTGTCAAGAGGATTCTAAGATACCTCAAAGGTGCATCAACACTTGGACTATGGTATCCTAAGAATTCTGACTTCAATCTGTATGCCTATACAGATAGTGATTATGGTGGTTGCAACATGATTACAAAGTCTACATCTGGGGGATGTCAATTTCTTGGTGGAAGGGTTGTCTCATGGCAATGCAAGAATCAATCTTGTGTCTCTGCATCAACTGCTGAAGCTGAATACGTTGCTGCTGCAAGCTGCTGTGCTCAAGTACTTTGGATTCAAAATCAGATGCTGGACTATGGGTTAAACTTCAAGGAGACTCCCATTCACATAGACAACAACAGTGCTATCTCAATCACAGAAAACCCTGTGCAACATTCAAGGACAAAGCACATTAATATCAGGTATCATTTAATAAGAGATAACTATAAAAAGGGATTAATTAAACTAGTCAAGGTTCACACAGATGAACAATATGCTGATATGTTTACAAAGGCTTTTGATGAACAGAGATTTAAATATCTAATATCAGCTATTGGGATGATTAACTTTGAGTAGGTTTTTCTTAAAACTAATTCTTATTATTTCTTAAAATATGTGTGTCCTAAGTTGTCTAGTTCATCACTTTCATTAAGCTCATGTTTTCTTTGGATGAAAAATTTCTTTTTGATTACTTTCCTTAGATTTTTGAAAATTTCTGATACTTCGGAAGTTATGTTTTTAACTTCGGAAGTAAATCATGCCTTCAAAATAAATAACTGTCTGAAAAATTTACCTTCGGAAGAGTTTTCAAATTTATCTTCCGAAGCTTATATACTTGTCTCAAACATTTACTCATTTTCAGGACCATTTACTTCTGAAGCAAAATAAATCTTGGAAGCTTTGTTAGTTTATACACAAAGCACTCAAGTTTTAATTTTTCTTCCGAAGCAAAATTCTCAAACCTCTCAGGAAATTCTTCCGAAGTCATTTTAGCTTCAGAAGCTTTTTAATTAAAACTTCCGAAGATAATTAACCTTCAGAAGCTTTTAGACTTCCAAGAAAACTACTTTTTGAGCAAAAGTAAACTACTTTTTCAGAGGTGGGACCGACATTCGGATTTCAAAGTTTATCCTCTTTCATTAAGGTTTATCTCAAATCCTTCTCACATATAAATCCAACAGTTTTCCCCCTCTTTCTATTATTTGTTCTTCCTCCAAACCTAAAACCTGAAATTTCTCTCTGAAATTTCTTTCTTTCTTCTTTCTTCGTCCTTAAGTTTTAATTTTTCTTCGAAGCAAAATTCTCAAACCTCTCAGGAAATTCTTCCGAAGTCATTTTAGCTTTAGAAGCTTTTTAATTAAAACTTCCGAAGATAATTAACCTTCAGAAGCTTTAGACTTCCAAGAAAACTACTTTTTGAGCAAAAGTAAACTACTTTTTTAGAGTGGGACCGACATTCAGATTTCAAAGTTTATCCTCTTTCATTAAGGTTTATCTCAAATCCTTCTCACATATAAATCCAACAGTTTTCCCCCTCTTTCTATTATTTGTTCTTCCTCCAAACCTAAAACCCGAAATTTCTCTCTGAAATTTCTTTCTTTCTTCTTTCTTCATCCTTAAGCTACTTTAAAATGGCCAACCTTGCTCACAGAAATGATCCCAACTTTACCATGCAGCTACACAGACAACATATCAGGTTGCTCTATTAAGCTCTGAGAAAGATCCTCATTTCTCAGATGTTTGTCGTTTCCTAACTCTATCAAACTACTTCACCTCCCTAACCATTGATCCTCCACTCTATGACGACCAGTTGCTTAAATTCTGGAAGACCTACCAAGAGGTCATTATGGATGGGGAGAAGGCACTGTCTGCCACAGTGCAGCGGATAACAATCTTCATCACTCCGGCCATCATCAACTGACATCTTCAGCTGGATGATGAAGAAGGTGAGGTGTTTTTCCCATAGGAAGCTATCAATCATTCCTTTGAGCGGATGGGGTATGAGGGAGATTTCTCTGTAGAGACCTTCAGGAAAGGGAAGGTCTCATCTCAATGGAGATTCCTGCTCCATGCGGTTATCCATAACTTATCAAACAAGCATGGTGGATGGGACTAGATTCCTAAGGATCTCTCCTTCATAATCCATGGAATGGTTCAAGGGGTCAAATTCAAGTACTCTCAGTTTGTTTATACAAATTTGCTTGCTAATTTAGACTACTTAGAGTATTACATGTTTCCTAGATATGTCCAGTACATTCTTAACTGTGAACTAGGCTCACATTTAAGGGAAACAGGTAACATTCTTAAATTGGGACAGATGAAGCCCAGCATCTTTAAAATACTAAGAAAGTCCACTATTGGATTCTCTGGGGTTGAAACAGGCCTAGTCCCAAAAATATTAGAGCTCATTGCTCAAGGTGACAACCTAGCAGCACAAGCTAGTGTTGAACCCACACCTGCTACCTCCCAACCGCCTACATAGCCTCGAATCTCCATCACCTACCAAAGAAAATTCAAACGAACCCCTGCTTAGACTATTCAGTCTGTGGAGGCCCCCATATACTCAACCGTATAGGGAGAAGTGGACACTGGAGCTCCCACTTCTCTTGAGGAGCAGACCACTCCCATCTCTTCAGGAATCAATGCTGAGGTTCCTCATGTTCAGCTTGATGAGATCATTAGCCCTACTGCCTTAAGCCATCACTTTGAGTCTCAACACTCAAGTGATCAACCTTCAAGGGACAGTTACCATCCCTAGCCTATAGATCTCAACCAACCAATTCCCAACCTTGATTTCTATACTGATGAAGATATAGGTTTCAGTGAGTATATTGAATCTCTCTTCTTTCCCTCTACTCAAAGAGAGATGAGTACTCCTGAGTCTCCTACATCTATCCTACATCAGTCACCTACAACTGAGGTTGACACTCCTGAACCTGTTCAGGATGTCCGTATGGAACAGACTCTCACTTCTGAAAGTGATTACATCATTAAGACCTCAACCATGGCAACTCAGCCCACTGACATCTCAACTGAGACTGTGAGTGAGCAGAGGAAATCCAGTAGCCAAGAACTTAGAACTGGTCATGAGAGAAAGGACTCTGGTCCAATCTTCTCCACCCCCAGTGATTCTTCTGATGAAGATGAGGGGGATCTAAGACTAAAAGTGCAAAAACTATCCAAAACATGCACCTATTTAGTCTCAAAGGTCAGTCACCTTGAATCTCAGGTGACTACCTTACACAATAGGATCAATGATCAACAACTTGAGATTTCATATCTTAAGGAAAAACTAGCTAGGAGACCCTTAATGAGAGCTCAACCAAAAACACAAGAACCTATGAATGTGATTGAACTATCTTCCAGCTCACCTATGCAAGTGGATGATGCTACCAAAAAGGGGGAGAAAGTCATTACAGTCACAGAACCTGGGAGTTCTTCAAAGAGAGTGGACATTAAGGACTCACCATCCTCACTTGCAACTATGCATTCTCAGCAACCTCCTCTAGTTCACATTGATATGGACTACATAGACTCCTTCATACAGAGTCTGTTTGAGGATGGAATACCAAGGGCTATGTCACCTTCACCATCCTTCAATCACATCATTGGGTGGAGGTATGACAACAACAGGAAGGCCCTCATCATCATAAGAGTTCAAGGATAGCAAGAAGTCTTCAATTTTCAGACCTTGGACTATTATGAAGGTTGGATCTAGTCAACATGCCACTTGTCAACCCAAGCCAATAAAGACAAGCTGACAGACTGGCTAAAAGAATCCAAGACAGGATCACTGCAAAGTTCAACCTAAGAAGGAGACTTAGGCAATCAGGCAATGTCATCGGTCAACTGGATGTTGAGGTAGACCCTAAATTAGCTTCATATAGGTAACCTTGACTGAAGGCCCAGTGACAGAACCTGAGAGCCCTGTCTCATCATCTCAAACTGCTGTAGAGATCCATATTCCTTCTGAGACACCTGCTGGTGAAGGTGTTTCTCAATCTCTCTCTGGCCTGAGCTCAGATGCTACAACAAGCAATGAAGGCCAATGCTCTCTCCACCCTGAGTCATAAAGGTCTGTGAGTGACAAAGGGAAAAGAAAGATGACATCTGAGGAGATTGAGGAGGAGGAGAGAGAGAGAGGAAAAGGAGGCTAATGGGAGAAAGTTCCTTTGCTGAATCTCCAAGACTCATGGAGTCTGCAATCAGGGCTGCTCCCAGACCAGATACTCAGAATGATGAGTTAAGGGCAGTTAGGATTAACTATCTGCAGACTAGGAACTATGACATAGATAGTGTCATTTCTCTCCCCTTGGATGAATTGAATGAACTGGTTGACCTGGAAAGGTCAAGAGAGAAGAAGGATGCAGAAGATGCAGAACTCCTTGAACAAGTCAAAGAAGGGAGAAGAAGAAAAAGACTATACAAAGGTATGCCTACCCTCTCACCAGTTCAAGAAAGTCTTGAACAAGAGGATGTGGTTCAACAAGAACCTCAGGTAGATAAGGAAGAAGAAAGAATCAAGATGATTAACTACCTGAGCGCCACATGCCTCTATCAGGCAGATGCACTCCTTCCCTTACCTTATGACTATATTGAGTTTGAGTACTTAAAACAACTTGAGCTTGAGCTAGTCAAGGAAAGAAAGACAACAAAGAAGAAGCTAAGGGAAGAAGTTGCAAAATCAAGAGCCATCATCCAAAAGAGCATGAAGAAGTCTGTTGATAGGCAGAGGATGATGAGATTCTTGAAGCTTTATGGATTCTCCGGAAGGAGACTTGGACCCATGTCTCTATCCATTATGAATGAGCATATCAGGGTAATCAAGCACAAGATTAAGAGTGGAGAGCTCACTGACTTACACTCCACTCCAAGTCAGGCTCCACCTGAAGTGGAGGTTAAGGTTGAACAACGAGACACAACACAACCCGAACCTCCTGTTAATGCTCAGCAAGCTTCATCTTCTGATCCATAGCAGGGTCAACCTCCCTCTCCATCTGAACTAGAGAGAGGAAGTCCCAATTGGAGAGACAGTGAAGATCAATCTGGTGCTGCAGGCCAGTCTTCTCAGTTAAAATTTGGAAAGAGAAAGAAGAGGATGGCTTCTAGACCAAAGTCTAAGAGAAGAAGAAGCCTGCATCCCCTTCTAAACATCAGGATGAATCAGAATAGCCTGAGGATGTGCAGCCAGAGGATGCTCAATCAACTCCAACTTCAGTAACTCCTCTAGCAATAGGAAGACCCATCTTGTCTTGGACATACACCATAAATCCAGAAAGATGGCATGTTATTAGAGATCAAGGCATTGAAGACATTTATACATGGCAAGATATGTTTCAGTGGCCTCTGCATGATCTCTTTGACATGAGAAGACACTTTGACAGTGTGAAGGATCCTGATCATCTTATGAAGAAAGTAATGGTGATCATCCTAATGAGGACTATTAATATTTGAAGTTTTCAAAGTGTTTTGGTAGCATCAGCCTAGGGGGAGTTTGTAGAGATTAATGAAGAGGCTGATGCAACCTAAACATCTTTAGTCTTTCCAGCATGTTGCACAAGTGCATTAAAGAAGAATGCTTCGGAAGTTTCACATGTGCAACAGAAATGCTCTAAGTGTGAAATCTTCCAAAGCGAAGACCAATATCTTCCGAAGCCAAACATGAAGTCTTCCGAAGCCTCAGAGACAAAGTCTTCCAAAGCTTCAAGTTCATGAAGACAGATTTCTTCCGAAGACTTTTAGTAACATGCTTTATCTGATGTACTGTTCCATAAAGCTGGGCACCTTTCCGCTGCAACTCTGCAAGTCACCAACTACATGATTTGGTGAAAAGGTCCATGCTTTTGGTAACAATATTGAGGTCTTGAGTCTGTAACTTTCTACTTTATGTAATTTATCCTTTTTGTAATAGATAAGGATGTGAGCTATGGCATGTCATAGTCACAAGTCAAAAGTCAATCTACCTTTTGACTCTACAATTGATTTTGTTTGTGTCTAGTCAATTGTATCCAGTTGGCTTTCAAAGTATAGCTAGCTGTAGGACATAGTATAAGTATCTCATGTTCTTGTATCTTTCGAATATGCTTTGTAACACTTGTAATAGAACATGGAGAAGGCAATCACCTGCATTCTTGAAAACCAAACACTTGTACTCTTTGTGTTCTTTGTCTCCTGTATTACTTGTGTTCTTAGTATCTCAACACTTGGTTAATCCAGTTTAATGTTTGATTAAAGTTTAGTTAATCTCCTCTTTGTGTTGTTGTGTTGAAACTAACCCTTCAACGATCCTGGAAGATCTGACTTTGAGTCCTTAAACATTTAAAATCTGATTTTAGAAAGTCTGAAAATGATTATAAACTAAAGATAGAGGACCTAGAGAAAACTATTTTAGTTCTAAAACATGAACACACAGATTTTAGGACTCAAATCAAAGATCTCCTAACTAAGCTGAGTCAGTGCCAGGCTGAGCTTGTGATCAGCAAAGCCAGGGCAGAAAAGAGTGTTCTTGAAGAAGAGACCTTCAAGAACATGATATCATCATCCCTTCACAACAAGGTGTGCTATAAAAATAGGCAGGGACTGGGATCCAATGAGATAGCTCCTCCACACACAATCTTATCTGTAAGATCTCCTAGGTGTGGAATTTGTGAAGATGAGCTTCCTCTCATAGATCCTATGAGTGAAGAGGATGAAGAAGAGATAGTGAAGAATTCCTCTAAGAAGAGTGAAGAAGAGGATTCCAAGTAGGGCCACTATCCTTCTGAGGAGAAGAAGAAGACTGTGTGACCAAGTCCATGAGAAAGAACTTGATCAGAAAGAGCAAAAGAAAGGCAAGGAAGGCTCAAGAGATCAAGGCTACTTTTGACTCTAAGTAGAAACAAGTTTTCATATCTATAGGGTTTAAAGTAGTAAGGACTGAAGACATCAACCAAAACTCTTTTGCTAAGAGTTTTGGTTCTTGTTCAACTCATCTCAGTAACAAGAAGAAGACTGATCTGCTGTGTACCACTGCTGCACACCTAGACCATCAAACTTTTCTCAGCCCAAAAGGATTGTCTTAGCATCTACAAAGATGAAGGTGGAGAAGGGATGTGACCAAAGACAGTCTTGTTCCCAGCAAAAGACTCTTGTGAAGAAGAAAATGGTGTATGTCATGTGTGAAAGTATCACTCGCATTGCAAAGGATTGTCCTTACAATCCTAAAGGTATTGTCCATATGACCAAAACAAAGACTTCAAAGTGTCTCAAGAAGATTCAAGCTTCGGAAGGAAAACCCGTTTCCTTCGGAAGCTCCAAGTCTAAGAAGAAGGCAAGTGGAAAATTACCCTCGGAAGAGAAGTTGGTCTTGGAAAAAAGGAGTTCTTCCGCAGCACTGAATTCTGCTGCAGTGTCTGCAGAATCTTCCGAAGGTTCAGTCATCAAAACTTCCGAAGTCCCAAAAGCTTCCGAAATTTCGAAGGTCAAGTCCAGACTCCAAAGGTGGTGTGGAAGTCTAAGAAAGACTAAATGACTGAAAATTCTCCATCAACAACAGTTCAAGATCCTCTTAGTACAACCATAGGATCTATTACTATTGTATTACCTTCCGGTTTTGAGCCCAAGACAAGCAGGGCTTGGGTTTCCAAATGTAACTAATCATTTTCTTTGTGCAGGGATAGCTTAAGACAAACGAAAATGTCTGGATCATTGATAGTGGCTGTTCCAGGAACATGACAGGCAATAGGTCACTACTCCAAAACTTTGAAAGGATTGATGGAGGACCAGTTGCTTTTGGATGAGATGAAGGTGGTTACATTTTTGGAAGGGGCAAGGTCACAAATGGTAAGCTCAGTATTGAAAAGGTAAACGTTGTCAAGGAGCTTGGGTACAATCTTTTGAGTGTATCCCATTTTCTGATCAGATTCATAATATGCTCTTTACTGAGCATGAGTACATTGTTCTCAAGCCTGGTGTGGTCATTCCTCATGAGCATATCCTGCTTAGAGCCCCCAGAAAAGGGAACATGTATAATATGGATTTGCAAGAAACATCTCCCTCTGGAGAAGTTTTATGCTTTCTGTCTAAAGCCAATAGTGATGAGTCTTTCCTATGGCATAAAAGAATATGCCATGTAAACTTTAAGAACATAAATAAATTAATTAAGAATGATTTGGTAACTGGAATACCAAAGAAAGAGTTTACAAGTGATGACCGTTGTGTTACATGCCTGAAAGGGAAGAAACATAAGGTATCTCACAAGCCTAAGGAAAGGAAATCCATCACTACACCCCTACACTTGTTACATATGGATCCCTTTGGCCCCACCAGTGTAATGAGTCTAGGAAGGATCTCTTATTGTTTAGTGATCACAGATGACTTTACAAGATTCACTTGGGTTATCTTCCTTAGAACTAAGGATGAGACTCCTGAGATTCTGAAGAATTTCATATTAAAGATTGAGAATCAATTTGATCATAAGATGTGATCAAGGAACTAAATTTAAGAACCAAATCCTTGATACATGCTATGATGTAAAGGGTATTACAAGACAATACAGTGCTCCCAGGACTCCTCAGCAAAATGGTGTTGCTAAAAGAGAAACAGGACACTGACTGAAGCTGCAAGAACCATGTTATCTGACTCTAAGCTGCCCATCACCTTCTGGGCAGAGGTAGTCAACACTGCCTGTTATGTGCAGAACAATGTTTTAGTAGTTAAGACTCATGGCAAGACTCCTTATGAACTTTGGCACAAGAGGAAACCTTTCATTAGTTTTCTTAGGTCATTTGGATGTCCTTGCACCATCTTGAATACCAAATATCAAATTGTGAAGTTTGCTGAGAAATCAGATCATGGACACTTTATTGGATACTGTTCCCAAGCTAAGACTTATAGAGTGTACAATCTCAGAACTAGAATTTTTGAGGAGTTAGTCAATGTGACCTTCAATGAACACACGCCCTGTGTTGCTAGTTCTGGTCCAGATTGGCTATTTGATCTTGACTTGGTTACCAACTGTTATAACAAATCTTTTGAGAATGTTTCAGGATCTGCAAAAAATTTAAATACAGGTGATCCTGATCTAAGATTTGAGCTAAGAAGATCTTCGACTCATACATCTTCAGCTCCAGTTGGAACTACTTCTGCTAATGAGGTTTCTATAAGCACCATAATGACAAGCTCAGCTAATACATCTAGGGTGCCTTCAAGTTCCAGCTCAGACTCTCCACAACCAGATAAGAACATCTCAATTGTGGAAGACAACAATGGTGGTGGTGACAGTGATCAAGAATTTCTTGATGCTTCTAACCACACCATAGATGAGAACATCAATGATGTCACACACTGCTTGGATCAAGTTTCTCTTGAAAAATGTGTTGATGTGGTGGGAGAAACATCTATGCCAGATCTAAATTTCTCTAATTTAGATCTTTCTCAGCAACTTGATGTGATCCCTCAACATAGGATCCATAAGTCTCACCCCACCAGTAACATCATTGGAGATGTTGTCACAGGGTAAGAACAAGAGGACAAACCCATGAAGCAAATGTTTGTCTTCAATCTTGCTTCTTATCCCAGATAGAGCCAAAGAAAGTTGATGAGGCTCTAAAGGATGGATGTTGGGTTGAAGCTATGCAACAAGAGTTGCTTCAATTCAAAAGGCAGAAAGTTTGGAACCTTTCTCCTCTTCCTTATGGGAAGACTACCATTGGAACCAAATGGGTGTTTAGGAACAAGAAGTATGATAGAGGCATCATCATCAAGAACAAAGCTAGACTAGTTTTTCAAGGATACACACAAGAAGAAGGGATTGACTACACTGATGTTTTTGCTCCAGTAGCAAGATTAGAAGCTGTTAGGATATTCCTGGCATTTGCTGCATCTAAGAACTTCAAGGTCTTTCAGCTTGATGTGAAGTGTGCCTTTTTGTATGGATTGATTGATGAAGAGGTATATGTCAAATAGCCACTTGGATTATAGACCCTGATCATCCTGATTATGTCTGCAAGCTTGATAAAGCTCTTTATGGGCTGTATCAGGCATCCAAGAAATTGTATGAGACACTGTCTGAGTATCTTTGTAAACATGGATACAACAGAGGTACTATAGATGGAACTCTCTTCATCAAAGGACAGGGAAATGACATATTGCTAGTTCAAGTGTATGTGGATGACATCATCTTTGGTTCAACTAATCCAAAGCTCTGCAAAGACTTTGAGAAGCTGATGAAAGACAAATTTGAAATGAGTGCCATGGGGGAACTCAATTTCTTTCTGGGAATTCAAGTGAAGCAAGTTGAAGATGGCATCTTCATAATTCAGTCAAAGTATGTTCAGGACATACTCAAGAGGTTCAACATGACTGATTGTAAGATTGCTAAGACACCCATAACCAGAAACCACTCCCTTGGACTTGATCTTATGGGGGAGTGTGTAGATGAGCACTTATACAGGGCTATGATTGGGTCTCTTATGTATCTTACTGCTAGCAGGCCTGATATTATGTTTGCTACATGCATCTATGTAAGATATCAAGCCAACCCTAAGATGTTTCACCTCATCACTGTCAAGAGGATTCTAAGATACCTCAAAGGTGCTTCAACACTTGGTTTATGTTACCCCGAGAATCCTGACTTTAATCTGTATGTTTATACAGATAGTGATTATGGTGGTTGCAACATGACTGCAAAGTCTACATCTGGGGGATGTCAGTTCCTTGGTGGAAGGGTTGTCTCATGGCAATGCAAGAAACAATCTTGTGTCTCTGCATCAACTGCTGAAGAAGAATACATTGCTGCTGCAAGTTGCTGTGCTTAAGTGCTTTGGATTCAGAATCAGATGCTGGACTATGGGTTAAACTTCAATGAGACTCCAATTCACATAGACAACAATAGTGTTATGTTAATCATAGAGAACCCTGTGCAGCACTCACGGACAAAGCACATCAATATCAGGTATCATTTAATAAGAGATAACCATGAAAAGGGATTAATTAAACTAGTCAAAGTTCACACAGATGAACAATATGCTGATATGTTTACAAAGGCTTTTGATGAACAGAGATTTAAATATCTAATATCAGCTATTGGGATGATTAACTTTGAGTAGGTTTTTCTTAAAACTAATTCTTATTATTTCTTAAAATATGTGTGTCCTAAGTTGTCTAGTTCATCACTTTCATAAGCTTGTGTTTTCCTTGCATGAAAATTTCTTTTTGAAGACTTTCCTTAGACTTCTGAAAATTTCTGATACTTTGGAAGTTATGCTTTTAACTTCGGAAGCAAGTCACGCCTTCAAGATAAATAACTATCTAAGAAATTTACCTTCGGAAGAGGTTTCAGATCTATCTTCCGAAGCTTAAATACTTGTCTCAGACACTTACTTATTTTCAAGGACCATTTACTTCCGAAGCAAAATTAACTCTCGGAAGCTTTGTGTTTTATATACAAAGCAATTAAGTTTTAATTTCTCTTCTGAAGCAAAACTTTCAAAACTCTCAGGAAACTCTTCTGAAGTCATTTTAGCTTCGGAAGCTTTTTAATTAAAACTTCCGAAGATAATTAACCTTCGGAAGCTTTTTAACTTCCAAGAAAACTACTTTTTGAGCAAAGTAAACTTCTTTTTCATAGGTGGGATCGACATCCGGATTTCAAAGTTTATCCTCTTTCATTAAACTTTATCTGAAATCCCTCTCACATATAAACCCAACGGTTTCCCCCTCTTTCTATCATCTGTTCTTTCTCTAAACCTAAATCCTAAATTTCTCTCTGAAATTTCTTTCTTCCTTTTTTCTTCATCTTTAAGCTACCTCACAATGGCCAACCTTGCTCACAGAAATGATCCGAACTTTACCATGCAACTACATAGGCAACATAATCAGGTTGCTCTGTTAAGCTTTGAGAAAGATCCTTATTTCTCAGAGGTTTGTCGATTCTTAGCTTTGTCTAACTATTTCACCTCCCTAACTATTGATCCTCCACTCTATAAGGATCATCTGCTTGAATTTTGGAAAACCTACCAAGAGATTGTCATGGATTGGGAGAAGGCACTGTCTGCCACAGTGTAGGGGAGAACAGTCTTCATCACTCCGGCCATCATCAACATGCATCTTTAGCTGGATGATGAAGAAGGTGAGGTGTTATTCCCAAAGGAAGCTGTTAATCATTCCTTTGAGCAGATGGGATATGTGGGAGAGTTCTCTGTAAAGACCTTTAGGAAAGGGAAGGTCTCATCCCAATAGAGATTCCTGCTCCATGTGGTCATCCACAGCTTATCAAACAAGCATGGTGGATGGGACCAGATTCCTGAGGATCTCTCCTTCATCATCCCTAGAATGATTCAGGGGGTCAAGTTCAGGTATTTTCAGTTTGTTTATACCAATTTGCTTGCTAACTTAGACTCCTTAGAATATTACATGTTTCCTAGATATGTCCAGTACATTCTTAATTGTGAACTGGGCTCACAGTTAAGGGAAACAGGTAACATTCTTAAATTGGGACAAATGAAGCCTGGCATCTTTAAAACTCTAAGGATGACCACTGTTGGTTTCTCTGGGGTAGAAACAACCCTAGTCCCAAAAATGTTAGAGCTCATTGCTCAAGGTGACAACCTAGCAGCACAAGCTAGTGTTGAGCCCACACTAACTACCTCCCAACCACTCACACAGCCTAAAATCACCCTCACTTACCAAAGAAAGTCCAAACAAACCCCTGCTCAGACTATTCAGTCTGTAGAGGCCCCATATACTTACCCACACAGGAGGAAGTGGACACTCGAGTTCCCACTTCTTCTGAGGAGCAGACCACTCCCATCTCTTAAAGGATCAGTGCTGAGGTTCCTCATGCGCAACCTATGAGCTTATTAGCCAAACTGCCTTAAGCCATCACTCTGAGTCTCAACACTCAAGTGATCAACCTTCATGGGACAGTTACCATCCCCAACCTATAGATCTCAACCAACCAATTCCCAACCTTGATTTCTATACTGATGAAGATCTAGGTTTCAGTGAGTATAATGAGTCTCTCTTCTTTACCCCTACTCAAAGAGAGATGAATGCTCCTGAGTCTCCTATATCTATCCCACATAGTCACCTACAACTAAGGTGGACACTTCTAAACCTATTTAGGATGTTCATATGGAAGAGGCTCCCACTTCTGAAAGTGATTACATCATTAAGACCTCAACCATGGCAACTCAGCCTATTGACATCTCAACTGAGATTGCCAGTGAGTAGAGGAAAACTAGCAGCCAAGAACCTCAAGCTGGTGGTGAGAGAAAGGACTTTGGTCCATTCATCTCATCACCTAATGATTCTTCTGATGAAGATGAGGGGAATCTATGACTAAAGGTGCAAAAACTAAGTAAAACATGCACCTATTTGGTCTTAAAGGTCAGTCACCTTGAATCTCAGGTGACTACCTTACACAATAGGATCAGTGATCAGCAACTTGAGATTTCATATCTTAAGGAAAAACTAGCTGGGAGACCCTTAAGAAGAGCTCAACCAGGAACACAAGAACCTATGGATGTGATCGACCTATCTTCCAGCTCACCTATGCAAGTGGGTGATGCTACCAAAAAGGGAGAGAAAGTCATTACAGCTACATAACCTGGGAGTTCTTCAGAGAGAGTGGACATTGAGGACTCACCATCCTCACTTGCAATTGTGCATTCTCAGCAACCTCCTCAAATTCACATTGATGTGGACTACACAGACTCCTTCATACAGAGTCTGTTTGAGGATAGGATACCAAGGGCTATGTCATCTTCACCATCTTTCAATCACATCATTGGGTGGAGGTATGACAACATCAGGAAAGCCCTAATCATCATAAGAGTTCAAGGACAGCAAGAAGTCTTCAATTTTCAGACTTTGAACTACTATGAAGGTCTGGATCTAGTCAACATGCCACTTGTCAACCCAAGCAAATCAAGACAAGCTGATAGACTGGCTCAAAGAATCCAAGATAGGATCACTGTAGAGTTCCGCTTAAGAAGGAGACTTAGGTAATCAGGCAATGCCATCGGTCAACTAGATGTTGAGGCAGACCCTAAGATCAGTTTCATAGGGGAAACCTTGACTGAAGGCCCAGTGGCAGAACCTGAGACCCTTGTCTTATCATCATCAACTGCTGCAGAGATCCACACTCCTATTAAGACACCTGCTAGTGAAAGTGCTTCTCAACCTCTCTCTAGCCAGAGCTCAAAAGCTACATCAAGCAATGAAGGCCAAAGCTCTCTCCACCCTGAGTCATAAAGGTCTATGAGTGACAAAGAGAAAAGAAAGATAACATCTGAGGAGATTGAGGATGAGGAGAGAGAGAGAGAAAAAAGGAGGTTGAGGGGAGAAAGTTCCTTTGCTGAGTCTTCAAGACTCATGGAGTCTGCTATCAGGGCTGCCCCAGACCAGACACTCAGAATGATGAGTTAAGGGCAGTCAGGATAAATTATCTATAGACAAGGAACTATGACATAGACAGTATCATTTCTCCCCTCTTAGATGAGTTGAATGAATTGGTTGACCTGGAAAGGTCAAGGGAGAAGAAGGAGCCAGAAGATGCAGAGCTTCTAGTACAAGTCAAAGAAGAGAGAAGAAGGAAAAGACTGTACAAGGATATGCCTACCCTCTGCCCAGTTCAAGAAAGTCTTGCACAAGAGGATGTGGTTCAACAAGAACCTCAGGTAGACAAAGAAGAAGATAGGATCAAGATGATCAACCACCTGAGTGCCACAGGCTTCTATCAGGCAAATGCACTTCTTCCCTTGTCCTATGACTATGTTGAGTTTGAGTACTTAAAACAACTTGAACTTGAGATAGTCAAGGATAAAAAGAAAACTAAGAAAAAGCTAGGGGAAGAAGCTGCAAAGTCAAGAGCCATCATCCAAAAGAGCATGAAGAAGACTGCTGACAGGCAGAGGATGATGAGCTTCTTGAAGCTATATGGATTCTCTAGAAGGAGACTTGGCCCTATGTCTCTATCCACTATGGATGAACATATTAACGTGATCAAGCAGAAGATCAAAAGTGGAGAGCTCATTAACTTACGCTCCACTCCAAGTCAAGCCCCAGCCCCACCTGAAGTGGAGGTCAAGGTTGAACAACCAGAGACAACACAACCTGGACCTCCTGTTGAAACTCAGCAAGCTTCAACTTTTGATCCACAGCAGGGTCAACCTCCCTCTCCTTCTGAGCCTTAGAGAGAGGAAGTCCCAACTGAGAAAGATAATAGAGATCAATCTGGTACCACAGGCCAGTCTTCTCAGTTAAAATCTAAAAAAAGAAAGAAGAGGATGGCTTCTAAACCAAAGCCAAAGAAGAAGAAGACTACACCCTCCTCTAAACCCTAGGATGAGTCAGAACATCCTAAGGATGTGCAGCCAGAGGATGCTACATCAACTCCAATTCAAGCAGCTCCTCTAGCATCAGGAAGACCCATCTTGTCTTGGACATACACCACAAATCCAGAAAGATGGCATGTCATTAGAGATAAAGGCACTGAAGACATTTACACATGGAAAGATATGTTTCAGTTGCCTCTACATGACCTCTTTGATATGAGAAGACATTTTGACTGTCTGAAGGATCCTGATCACTTTATGAAGAAAGGAATGGTGGTCATCCTAATAAGGACTGTTGATATCTGAAGTCTACTAAGTGTTTTGGTAGCTTCAATCTAGGGGGAGTTTGTCGAGATTAATTAAGAGGCTGATGCAACCTAAACATCCAAAGTCTGTCCTGTATGCTACACAAGTGCAACAAAAAAGAATGCTTAGGAAGTTTCACACATGTAATAGAAATATTCTAAGTGTGAAATCTTCCGAAGCCAAGACCAATATCTTCCGAAGCCAAATATGAAGTCTTCAGAAGCCTCAGAGACAAAGTCTTCCAAAGCTTCAACTCATGAAGACAGATTTCTTCCAAAGACTTTTGACACATATGCTTTATCCGATGTACTGTTCCATAAACTTGGACACCTTTCTGCTGCATCTCTGTAAAGTCACCAACTTACATGAGTTGGTGAAAAGGTCCATGCTTTTGGTAACTATACATTGAGGTCTTGAGTCTGTAACTTTCTACTTCGTGTACTTTATCCTTTTTGTAATAGATAAGGATGTGAGCTATGGCATGTCATAGTCATAGTCAAATACAATTGATTTGTTTGTGTCTAGTCAATTGTATCCAGCTGGCTTTCAAAGTATAGCAGCTGTAGGATGTAGTATAAGTATCTCATGTTCTTGTATCTTTCTAATATGCTTTGTAACACTTGTAGTAGAACATAGAGAAAGCAATATACTGCATTCTTGAAAACCACATACTTGTGCTCTTGTGTTCTGTCTCTTACATTACTTGTGTTCTTAGTGTCTTATTGTGGTTAATCTAGTTCACTATTTGATTAAGTTTAGTTAATCTCCTATTTGTGTTGTTGTGTTGTAATTGATCCCCTTCACCGGTCCTGCACTAAGGTTTCCAGTTGGTATCAAAGTATATCCGGCTGTAGGTAGTAGTATATATAGCTTCTCATTGTAACTCATATAACATGTTTGCAAGAGTCTTGTAATAATTTGAGTTGAGAAATAATATATACAAGTATCTTGAAAAACAATTCTCTGTGTTTGCTTTAATTTACATAGTATATTATCATCAACTCTTAGAAGGTTCTACTTTATCATAAACCCGAGTGTTACTTAGTGAGTTTGAGAGAGAATACTTATGTTGAGAACAAAAACCGATCCTATAGTTGGTATCAGAGCTTCTTTGGCTCTTGATTATGTGATCTTACCATCCTAATCATCCTTTTATTACTCCCCTACTTACTACTCTAAAAAATGGCCCTTAACTAGAAAAATGAATGTGAAATGGGGATGATGACTAAAGCACCTATCATCACCCCAGGAAACTTCAGACAATGGAGCAGACGCATTGAAGGGTTCATCAGATATCAAGACAACCGAATATGGAGATCTATCGCCAATGGCCCTTACAAGCCAAATGTAGCTGCAGTTGCTAGAGGTGGTGCCATGATAGAGAAGGCGGTGGAAGATTACTCTGAAGAAGAACACAAACGACTTGATATTGATGGCAAGGCCATGACTTTTTTGATGACTGCTATACCCAACTCCATCATGGTGGGGTTTGAGCATTGCCAGTTAGCTAAAGAACTTTTTGATGCCTTAACCAACATATATGCAAACTCCAATGACTCCAAGAAAGATTTAATTAAGCAATAGTTTGAGAATTTTACTCGAAAGACCTTGAGCCAACAATACTTTAGGTACATGGATCTTATCTCCTCTCTTTAGTATGTGGGAATAACTCCTGAATTCAGAGATCTGAAGATCATGTATAGTTTGGACTCACCTTAGATTAGATTGTTTATATCTCTTTGTAATAGTCTAATGTTAGTTTACTTTTGTATGTTTTTAGTTTTATTTTGTTTTGTAGTCCAGCTAAACTGTGAACGAAATTATAGTTTCCCTCACAGTCAGTTGTTTTAGTTCTGCTAGTTTCAGCACTATAGTATCGCTGATAGTGAAACTATCTACAAAACTAAGACTGCTATATATTGTTTTGATCATTTTCATTGTTTGTTAAGCTTGCAAAAACCCTAATCGTTTATCCTTGTTGCAAGTGAGTATTGTAAGCAGTTTATTCACAGATATATCATTGTGCTTTGTTATTATTGAGTATGTTGATTATCATCGCCTTATTTTGATTCATTTGTGGTTGTTCTCAATCTTCACCATCTTTATTTTCTATTGTTTGTAATTGATATTGAACTATTCAAACATCTCATTTGTACTACACATCGATCTAATGGACCAACAATATGGTATCAGAGCCTCAGTGCTCAAAATTTGTTGAGATTTTGGTTGTTTTGTTCAATATCAGGTATTCATCAATTTCATATCAAAATCGTGTCTATTTGATATGGATTTTGCTTGAATTTTGTTGGTTGTTAGTTGGGGAAGCTCTGTTAATCATCAGATCTCAAATCCATTGAGTTTTTAATGATTTCAAAATAATTTCGTGTTGAAAAAGCTTTTCAGCTTCGTTCAGCGAAATTATTAGTTCATCCAGTGAAACTACGAGTTCTTCTAGTGAAACTACATGGGTTATCCTTATTGAAGTTGTTTTCTACTGTTTTGTGAAACTAGTTTCATTGAACGAAAGTTCAACTGTGCTTGTGGGTGATTTACAAGCGAAATTGCTGCTGAAAGTATCATTTAACGAAAGTTCAAGCTTGTTGTGTGCGAACTTGTCGGTGAAACTATGCTGTTTTAGGAATTTGGCTAGTGAAACTGCTGCCGAAATTGCCTGCGAAACTACGGCAACTCAGCGAAACTAGTTTTCCCAGCGAAACTGTCTGCGAATTTACCATTCTTTAGCGAAACTACTTCTTCCCCAGCGAAACTACTATGTCAAAGCTGACATCCCTCACCCTGGTTGATCTTGAAAGTGTTGCTCCTAACAAACCTCCAAGACTCATAAACGGAGATCATTTCGAGGACTGGAAGAGATGTCTCAAAGCCTTCTTCTTCTATACCGACCATAATCAATGGGAATCTATCATTTCTGGTCCTCATATTCCAATTTTCACTGTTGGTGATGTTGTATCCCAAAACAAGGACCCATCAACATTCAATGAAAAGGATTTGAAGCTGATTGATCAAGACCAGGAAGCTTTCGGAGCATTGACTCTTTGTCTCTTACCTCACATCTACTATCGATTCACAGAGCATAAGAATGCTAAGTCTCTTTTTGATGCTTTATGCGAGTTCTACGATGGTAATGATGAGTTGGTGAAAGACAAGAGTGTTTAAGCAGAGAAGGAATTCAACTCCTTTGTGGGATATAAGAATGAAAGTCTCACAGATCTCACTAATCGTTTTCTAACAGTATCAAGCACATTGAAGAAATATGATGAACAGCTTTCCAATAGTGAGCAAGTCAACATGTTGCTAGATTCTCTCCCACCTCAGTGGAGCTTACAGGTGAGGATGCTAAAGCAGGAAAGAGGTTTCACTGATTACAAGCTTATGGACATCATCAATAAGCTTAAATCCTTTGAGTTAGACTTGACAAGAAGGGAATTCAACCAAACCATGATGCCTACATCTGGTTTCACTCAAAATGCTGCATTATTGTCTTCCGCTACAAGCTCTCCTATGTAGACATCTCGTCAAGGAGGGGTGAATACTAGTGATTTTTCTGGTTGTTATGGTAGTGTTGGGAGAGATCAAGCTAATTCTAAAGCAAATCTTGAAGCTTCTGTTCCATCCGAGACTATGGCTCTTTTTGGAATATTTGTTCAGAGCTAGGAAGCCTTAATGGTGAGGGAGTTGAAAGGAAAAAGGATGACGATGGAGGATATGTATCTGGTGGACCCTGATGATTTGAAAGGACTGACATTCAATGGCAAATGGCAATGCTGACAATTTGAGCCCGGAGATTCATGGAGCGCACTGGGAGAAAGAATTTTGGAGGTCAAAGTTCTAACTCCAAACTAGGATTTGATAAGTCCAAGCTGAGGTGTTTTAATTGCAAACAGCTGGTCACTTAAAACATGAATGTCCATTACCAATCGTCACTGATTCCAGTACTTCAGGTGTTCCATGACTAACAACAAATTGAGAAAAGGAGATACAAGTCACAAAAAGAAGACTGCTTGGATTTCAAACTTTGATTGGAGTGCTGAAGTGGAAGAGATGAGATAAGAGATTAATCTAGCTCTGGTGGCTGAAGTTGTGAATGGAAAAGGAAAGATAGATTGTGAAGATGACTTTGATCTGTTCAAAGATCTTAGGAGTGAAACTGAGGAGTCGGTAAAGGTGAATGAGGATGAGAGGGTGAAAGAGGATAAATCTGAGGAACTGAGGAAGGAAGGAAGTCCACCCATTGAGCAAAGAAAAAAAAGATGATGTTGCTATCACTATTGAGGAGAGCAAGTCGAGTACTTAGGTGTGCCAATGTGAGAAGGCCTTAGCAGAAGCAAAGGTGGCGATGGGACTTTCGTATGAGGTAATTCAGGATATGTGTTCTTCTGCATGTAAAATCAGGTTATTTGGAGTTTATAAGGCTAATCGTTTATTAATTGATAATGAGAAAGATTTAAAATAAATTAATGAAGAACTTAAAATAAACAAGTCTAAATATTTTGTTAAATTAAACGAGGCTTTAAAAGAGAATGATCATCTAAAACAAATAGTCTTGGAAAGAAATGTCGAGATTAATACTTTGACTGAAAGGGTTGCACTTGCTGAATTTGAAACCAGCAAACTTCAGTCAAAGCAAGATAAATGGACAATATCGGGAATGAAACATAATGATCTATGTAAATCTCAACGGGGGCTAGGATTAAAACGAGATTGGGCTATGAAAATGCTAAGGTTTATCCTCCTCTTAGTACTTACTTTTATTCTCCTATGCGTGTTCCTCATCCTTCTAATGATTTGATCAAAATAGGTACTAATAGTATATCTACAGGTTTTGAAGGTGTAAATCCTAAGCATGTTCGTGAGGACTATGATTATGGACCGACTAGCGGGATTGGATGCACTAGTCTTAGTACACCTGATTATCAACATTCTGTCTTAGATCATAAATCTAGTTTAAATTATGTTTTTGTTTCTAGTGAACCTGTAATAGACATTATCTCATCGTGTTCTCGTGATATTTCTATTTTATCTTCAAGTTCTGTGGATTGTGATGATGCTACGGGTTCTGGTTGTGTTAATAGTGCGAATGATTCCACTGCAAAGAGTAACGAGAAACAAAAACTAATTGTTTTGACAAATTCTTTTATCATCCTATTCCATCTTTTACCCTAATGAATATTTCTTTATCAAACAAAAGGGTATCAACTTCATCTGAAGCTAACACAAGTGGTACAAGTACTACTTGTACTTCAAATGATAATTCATCTTCTTTTGTTGATAACCATTCTTGTTCAAATAAATACATAGCTTGTGGCATGTATGAGAAATACAGTAATGTAGATTCTAATGTGTCTGAATGTGATGAGGAAATACATATTGACCACATCCCTACCTTATTACATAACAGACCTATATTAAAACCACAATGTTTCAGGTATGGTCAAGATGATCATGTAATTAAGCATTGTCCTGAACTACATCATAGACATGTTAATAGGAATTCATTTGGGAATAAATTGACAAAATTGGTTAATAATTTCTTTTGTAAGAAATCTCTCTCCTAAACCCAAAATTTTCAAACTTGGGTTCCTATTTCATCAGGATAATCTGCTCTTTATATTTTTGAAGGAGTCATCCACTAAGGTTGTAAACAGTGTATGGCATGTGGATAGTGGATGCTCTAGACATATGACGGGGCTCAAAGACTTGTTGACCAATTATCGGTTTATAAATGGAGGTTATGTGGCATTTGCTGGCGAAAAGAAAGGAGAAAGATGATCGGTCAAGGAGAAGTTTCCAATGGCTCTCTAACTTTACAGAAATTCAATTATGAACCTAAACTTACATTTAATCTATTGAGTGTCTCTCAGATTTGTGATAAAGACATTCCTGTCTTGTTTAAGTCCAATGAGTGTCTCTTTTTAAAATCTGAGATCGATATTCTGGAAGAGATGGTACTCATGCAGGCTCCACGAAAGAATGATACATATCTTCTTGATATGGGTTCAAGGGAGTCAAAGTCTACCGTTACCTGTCTTCTGTCCAAACCTTCCACTTTTGAGTCTCTTTTATGGCATCGCAGATTGGGCCATGTTAACTTCAAAATTATAAACAAATTAGTTAAATACAATCTCGTTAGAGGACATCCTTTAAAATATTTTTCTGTGAGTGAAAAATGTATGGCGTGTGCCAAGGGCAAACAACATAAGAAACTACATAAGCCAAAACTAGAAAATAGCATAACTTTCTCCATACATGTT
Source organism: Flaveria trinervia (assembly GCA_025506515.1). Classification (NCBI taxonomy): domain Eukaryota; kingdom Viridiplantae; phylum Streptophyta; class Magnoliopsida; order Asterales; family Asteraceae; genus Flaveria; species Flaveria trinervia. The sequence goes on along the minus strand of CM046448.1, from coordinate 89,518,480 downwards.
GTTCTGTGACAACGAAGCAACCATTGCGATCGCCAAGAATCCTATTCATCATTCTCGAACAAAGCACATTGAGACACAGAATCATGCAATCCGTGATGATCAGGAAAAGGGTTTTATTGATATTATTCCCATTGACACCAAAAGTCAAAAAGTAGATCTTTTCACTAAAACATTTGATAAACCTCACTTTTATGAATTGATCTCTATGTTAGGACTAATATCATCTTAAAACACATTTTCTTTAAACATATGTCCTGAACACTTTGTTTATTTTTCTCCTTTTCGTTTCTTTCTTTTCTTTTGTTTTGTCCGCTCTCCTTCATTCTTCATCATTTTTCACTTAAAAAAATTAATAGAAAAACAAATAAATAATTTAATAATAATAATAATAATTTATAGTGCTATAAGGTCAAGTAAGAAATTTCCACATCTCTCTTGAGTGTAGAAATTTCGAGGGAGAATAGATCTTAAAAGATTCTTTTTGTTTTTCTTTGCAGAATAAAATGAGAAGCCTGGATGATGTAAAGGCGGTTAACAGTATTTTGTGGGATATATTTGATAGGTTCAATCAGTAATTGAAGTAAACAGTTATTTTGTAGCTGAATTAAAAGACCAAGAAACTTGATGACTCAAATAATCCCCTTTACATATTTGGCCTTCACTAAGTTTTGAGTCCTTGTTCAAAAAGGATTGAGAACGTGATACCTCTATTTTGAGTTATTCTTATCTAAAGTATCTTTGGGTTAAATCATTTCTATCTATCTTAAATAGCAATATTGCTTTTCATATTTGCATTTAAAATGCTCCCTACTATATTCTATCTCGTGTTTATCTCCTCTGCTATGTGTAAACATTATCCTGGAGTGATGATCTCTTTTGCTGTACGATAGTACTGACCTGGAGCTCTCATCGGCACAATATGATAATCTTCTTTGTTATACGTAAGTATAGACCTGAAGTTATCATCTGAAAAACTCAAATGATCATCTACTCTGTTATACGTAAGTATAGACCTAGAGCTCTCATCATTTGATGTCTTTAAGGGATTGCTTCTTTTGAAATAAGACCTTTGTTGCTTCTGAGAGGAAGATTCATGAAAAGCGTGTCATTCGTTCAATACATCATGAGGACATGATAAGTTTCTTTGCCAAATGTCTGTGCGGATTAGGTCAGTCAATGTTTTCTTTGAATAAAATCCAAAACATGATAACAATAGCTGCGATGCATCTGTTGTAACGAAGAAGACATGGACTTAAAAGGACAAACATATCAACAATCCCACCAAACTTTGATTCTCTAGGAGATCCTTTTAGCTTCTCGTTTATATCCTTTTATATTGTTTAATTTTTATTATAAAAATTATTAATCGTGAACTATGGTGAGGTTTTGTGGGGCTATGTTCTTTTTAATTTTGTTTATCGTATTTTAGTTTATTTTATTTTATTTTATTTTATTTTTATTGTTATTTTTATTTTTTTACTTTTTATTCTTTTTTATCTTTTTAAAGAAAAGGGAATCAAAATAATTTTTTTAAGTTTTTTTAACTACAGCGAAATTATACTTTCGCTAATAGTTTCGCAGGGCGAAATTGTAGTTTCGACCGTTTCTTTCGCGCTGTGCAAAGTCAATTTCGACCAGAGTTTCGCCCGACGAAATTGTAGCTTCGCCTGGCGAAACTACTGTTTCCCTCACTGCAAAACTATTTGCTATATAACTCAATTTGCAAAATTACTATCTCATTTTCGCACTTTCGAAGGTTTAGGTCTTTTAGGGCAATTCTGTGACCTCCGTGTGCAATTTTGATTTTCGGTGCTTTTGATTCTTGATTGACCATTGTATCTTGTTCGCAAGTGAGTTTTGAACTCAGGACTATAACTTAATCAAAGTTTAATCGCAACATTGTGAGTCTATTTGATTGAGACTCTTCGGTACCTTCGTAGTTCTTACTGCAAAGTATCGATAGTCTAGCGAAACTGGACGAAAGTTCATGTTTTTCAGCGAAACTGTAGTGTTATGCTGTCCGAGCGAACTTAACAGTTTCGCTGAGTAAACTTCAGTTTTGTTGTGCCGAAACTATACTTTCGGCCGGTCAAATCTACTTCACTGTCTTGCCAAAACTAATGAATAATTGCTGACGAATCTATACTTTCGCCTGCCGAAACTAAAAGTTGTCTTGAAAAATTATACTTTCTGCCAGGGAAATTTATTTATTTTTTGTTTAATTTTAATCCTTTTCTTATTTTTCTTTATATTATTATTTAATACACTATTCTAATGCCTTTCATTTGGTTTCAATACTTAATGGTGAATCTGAGTTTGATGAGAGAAACAACATTACTGCCATCTTAGACGGCACACACCTAAAAGCAATTGGTTTTAGAGACTGCATTCGCTGGTTGTAGAGATCTCCTATTGCCTAAGCGATCTTATCATTCCTCTATCATATATGACTTACATATCAAGGATTTCTAATGGACGGCAGAGTATGATACGAGAGGTAACTGAGAAGATTATAGAGGATTATAGCAAGGTGATGGAGAATGAGGTGATCATTACTTCTGAGGTCGTATCAATGGTATTAAGGTTAGATGAAGGCACATGAGAGGAGTTACTATGACATATCAGGAAGTGTTTGAAGCCTTTAGATCGATGGGATATGAGGGACCGCCTTTTGGAACGAGAAAGGAGATTAAGAATCCTTCCCTTCTAAGGAATGGAGATATTTAGCTCACGTCTTCATTATGTGCTTAGATCACCATAAAGGTGGATCAGATGGGCTTAATCTAGACTGGGCAAAAAAGCCATGGTGTTATGCTGTAGGGGAGAGAAGGCAAACATTGCAAAAGTAATTTTTGCGTCTATGGTAGAGAATGTGATGGCCTTGAAGAAGGATAAATGGCTGCTCTATCCTCGATTCTTATAGATGATTTTAGATGATCTTATTCCTATCTTACCAAGACACGGGGAAGTCAAAATGCTGGTGCAAATGAACACTCGTATCTTTGTAGACTATTGCGCCATACGTCTTGATTTTAGTGGAAAAATTACTCATCTCTGGGAGAACATGTATCCACCAGAGAGATGGAGTCATATCAGGAGAGTAGACAAGTCTGAGAACAAAAGAGCTGAAGAGACCAAGGTACAACAGGCTGATGCTGCTAAGAAGAGGAAAGATAGTGAAGGAGAAGGATTATGATTTTAAGGAGGAAGTGCATGAAATGGCCGAGGAGGTGAGGGCTGAAAAAGAAAGGAGATCAAAGAAGAAAACAAATGTGGGAGAGACTGAAAGAAGGACTAAACAGAGACATCCTGAGACCTAAGGAGAAAGGAGAGAGCTAGATTAGATGAGGATATGATAAGAAACCTCAACACTTCTCTAGCCAATGAGTTAAGCATGATTAAGACAAAACTTATTAATCAAGAGACGAGGGAAAAATAGAAGGATGAAGTGATTGAAGGAATGAAAAGGATGTTGGTAGACCAAAGTATGTTGATAAAGAGACTGTTTGAGGAGGTAAATGAAATAAAAGCTACAGCCGGCCTTCCCATCAACTAACTCAACCTGAGTTAGATGATTTAACTCATACTTCCAATACCCATTCTTAAACGTGGGCACATCCTCCAGGGCAGGAGAGGGCACATCTGGTGCAGCAACTGAAGAAGTGGGAGGTTCTGGGGCTAGACAAGAAACTAAAAATGTGGAGAATGTTGAAGAAGTATTTGAAGCCTGGTTTGTTCACATGGGATTTGATATTGATAAAGATTTGGTTGGTGAGGAGATAGTGAGAGAGAAATATGTTGAAAGGGATGCTAAGAAAGGGAATGGGCTAATTAATGAAGAAGAAGATGATGAGCAACTAGTTGAATATTGAAAGGATCGGATCTAGTTTAATCATTAGATTAAGATTTTCAGCGGATAGCACAAGAATTATACAATTTAGCAAGAATAATATGAATATTCAATCATCAACAGTAACGTTATAGAGAGAGAAAGTTTTCTGCAAAGGGAATGTTTTCATTCACGCACACGCTTCTTGTTTTAGGAATTAGGTAAACATTCCTTTTATAAAGGAATGTGACATCAGCTGACGTCACTTGATAGTGATAGCTAACTGATTTATACAAACAACTGAAAGTAAACTAAACTACTAAAGATGTCCACAACAACTAAGGACACCTTCACAAAAAGCTAAGTACAAGCTAACATTACAACTACTGAAGTTATAACATCTGAAATGTAAGAACTTCAAATGTTTTACATAATATAAAACTACTGATTACAAACTACCCAAAAGTAAACCATCACAACTACTAAAGAGAACTACTTCAACTGTTGTGACAACTTCTGAGAACTTGGTCTTCAGACTTTGTCTTCAGCAGTTGTCTTCAGACTTTGTCTTTAGCAGTTGTCTTCAGACTTTGTCTTCAGCTGTTGTCTTCAGACTTTGTCTTCAGCTATTGTCTTCAGATTTTGTCTTCAGACTTGTCTTCAGACTTTGTCTTCAGACTTTGTCTTCAGATTTTGTCTTCAGACTTTGTCTTCAGCTGTTGTAGACCACTTCAGTTGTTTTGATGTCTGTGGGACTTAAAGGTTTTTCTAATATGGCTCATTGGTTCTTTTGGTCCAACAAACTCCCCCTGAACCAATGCAGCCAAAACCTTTAAGATTATTGAAGTCCCACTTATTGGCAGAAACATTTTCTAGATCAGCTCAGAAATCTTCAAATTAAGCTCAGGCCAGGGAAGAGGTTTCAGAAAGTTTGATTGGCAAAGGATGAATGGGAACTCTGTCTTGGGGAATTGGACATAGAGCTGTTACCCCATCCATGAGACCTACTCCCAATGATGAGTCTGTAAGACTCTCTGACATAGGCGTCAAGGAATACAACTTGTTCTTCCATAGTAGTTATTTCTCTGTATGCAAACTCATCAGGATGAGTGCCTTCAAGCAACAACTGGAGCTCATTTCTTCTTGTTTCTTCAAGCTTCTTGTAGATCAACCCTTCTTTACTATTTTGTTTTCTAGTAAAGTTTGTGGAGTCATCTTAGACTTGTAAGCTCTCTTGAAGTCATCAAGGATTTCCCAGGGTGACACTATAATGGCCAGCATTATCACATCATCTACAATCTTCTTTACTTGGCCATTGTATCTACTTGGAATCTTCTTTTTATGAATTCTGTCACTTACTTTGGGGTCAGGCCAAATTCTCACTCTCTCTTTCTGATATTGAAATATGAATCTGAGAGCATACAACCTCTGAGCATGTTTCTTCATAGCTTGTATGGATGAAGACTTAGGAAACTCTTTATCAATCATCCTTAACAGTTGCTCATCATGTTGTTTGTGTTGTTCTTCTTCTTCAAGTTTGACTTTTACCATTTGCTTTGGATGTCAGGTGTGATTGTTGTTGGTTGACTTTTGGGCTCATGCATCTTTATTTTAAGAACATCAAAGATTGGTAGACTATCATCCTCATCATCATCATCATCTTCTTCTTCCATCCTCAACACCCTTCTCTTCCTCTTGGGTGCATCATTGGTAGTGGTTTGAGTAGGTTTCTTGGGTAAAGGAGTTGGTTTTGAGGGTTGTGAAGTTGGTTGTTTTGGTGTAGGAGATTGTACAGGCTGCTCTAGCATCTTGTTTGTGACTGAAGCTTTGGATAACTTTGCCATATCAGACCTTTTTCTAGCACCAGCTTCATCAAGAGCTTCTATGATCAATCCTTTGTTGAATACTTTAGAAAAACAGATTCTGGTGGTTATCTCCAAATTACTGTCTTTGGACCATGACTTCACTTCAATGATTGATCTTCCCAGATGCTTTGATATGAATCTTGTCATAGCTTCCAGCCTTTCCCTTTCTTTCTCACTCCAACTTGCCCATCTATGTTCAATCTCTTGAATCTCTAGCCTTCTGATTTCAGAGTCAAGTTTGGCTGTGTCAAAACCTTGTCTGAAGAGTTGATCAATGATCTTATCCATAGATCTGCTATGTTGCTCATCAGCTTCTTTGATCAGTTCTTCTAACTTTTTCTCACCTTCATTCTGTTTAGAATTCTTCTTTCACTAGTAGGTGATCATCTTCTTTTCTTTCTTCTCTTTTTCTTCTTCCTCTTCAACTCTCTTTCTTTTGTCTACTTTCACTGACTTAGACTCCCCTTTTTTGGTTGCATTGGGTTCAGGGGTTTGAATGTCAGAAAGTCTCTTAGAAACAGCAACATCATCTAAGGTTTGAAGATTTGAGGAAAGCCTCTCATCAATGGCTTGATGCACAATGTTTGTGATTATGGAAGTGATGAGAGGTAAGGAGGATTGAAAGGCAACAACCATTTGATCAGAGGGGTTCTGTCCCTGAGAAATGGTGCCTGAATTAGAGGCTGGTGGCAGAGTTGTTGGGAGTGGCTCAGTGTTTGGGAGAGCTTCAGAAGAAACTGCCATCTGTGGGTGAATTGGGGCAGATGGACTTGATTCTTGTGACATTTTGGCAAGCAGTTCTTGTAGTCTGCATACCTCAGTCTCAAGAATGGTGTTGTGGGCTAGAACATCAAAGAAAAAGCCCAGGTCATCATCAGTCTTTGCTGAATCATCTGACCTCCTGATTAAATCAGGTGGAACATGTGCTGAGTGTAGATCAGTATTCACATGTGCCCCTATTTCTTGGAACTGGGGACTTCCTACCTCAGGATTATTTCCTTCATTGGCAGTTGCCTCTGGTGAGGTCTTAGAAATGATACCACCTTCATCCTGGTCATGTGTTGAAACAGGAGAAGAGGCAACCTCACCAGATGTTCGAATCTCTTCCTCTACATAGGGAGATTGAACTCTGTAATCCCTATGATGTGGGTTATCAGCCATATTATAATCCTCTCCCACAACTGTTGAGGTTTTCCCAGTGGTAATAGGTTTTTGGGGAGGGTTAGAGGAATGTAGTTGAGTCAACACTTGTGCAATAACCACAGTTGGGCTTGTAGGTGTGGCTTCGGTGGGAGATAAATGTGAAGAGGATTGCACCTGGGGTGAATGGTGCTCTTCAATGGCAATCTTCTCAAGTGAGAGAGATTCCAGTAATGTGGTTTCCCCATTTTTGGTTGCATCATAATCCTGTTGAGAGGATACCTGAGCGGTTTCAGCTGGTAGAGTCATAAAAACTATAGAGGGATTACGACCCATAGTTTCATCCTGCCTTTGTGTTGCAGGGGCATCATCAGGGGACTTAACTTCCTGAGTAGCCTTTTTGGTTTGTTAGGATTGTGGTTTGGAGGGGACTTTGGATCTGGAGGATGAGGCTGTGGGTTCCTTCTGCTTGGGTTTTAACAGTTTGGCAGCCTCTTTGAGTTGTGGGTCAGAGTTGTGCCTAGAGTATACCTCTGGCAAAACTACCACAGCAGGGACTCCAAGGCCAACAGGGTCATCAAATTTTAATTGATTCATGATTATGGCCATAAGAAACCTTGGATATAATATCCATATGTTAGCCACAGGTTTCATTGCCAGATATTTTAATTCTAAAAATATAATTTCATAAAAATTTAAGCTTTGGCGTTCAAGGATAGAATACAATACCTACTGCCACCTCGATGACATTTGATCCCATGAAGAGGATTTGGGAGCAAGGCAGACATTGATCATGTGAAAGATTAGGCGTTCAGCATCATGGAAGTGCTTCTTCAGAATGGTTGTAGCACTTAGGTCGCCTCATATCCATGGTTGATGAATGATAGATCAGTGGTGCCCTTCAGGTATTTGGTGACAAAGGTGGCATCACTCAGATCAGGGTTTGGTGAATGATAGCAGGAGTGACTACCACCTTCTTCTGGTTTACAAATGACTGGAGAGTGATCGCGACATCATTCTCACCAGTATGGACAGTGACATTTGTCCAGAATTGGCGAAGGGTATCGGGATAAATGGTTGGATTCAAAAGAAAAGCAGTTTGATACGGGGAATCAACCATCAGATCAATGGCAACATCAAACTTAGTCCAAAAGGCCGATTTTGTGAAGTAGGCAACACAGTTGTGTCGTGGTTTGATTTGCATGGTCACCATTAATGGGAGATGAACGTTCGGAAAACGACTTATGAAAAGTTTGAAGTTAGGGTTAGGTATTTATAGGTTATGAAACGGCTGAAAGAAAACAACTGAAAGTTTTGGTGTTAGTCATTAGTTGTTAGAAAACTACTGAAGACATGGTTTTAACTTTCAGATGTTGTAAACAACTGAAGACTTGGTGTTAGTCATCAGTAGTTTGAAACTACTGAAGACTTGGTTTTGGCTTAAGTTGTTTTGAAATGAAACAACAGTTGTTTGAAACAATTGAAGAGTAAAATTGCTCATTAGTTGTTGTCGTCAATTCACATATCTCAGTTGTTTCATTTGACCTTAACACTTACTCAGCAGATTATCTGATTTTCAGATGTTTTATTGGTCATTAGTACTTATCTGTTAGAACAGACATCAGTAGTTGTAACATATCAGTAGTTGTAACTACATCAGTACTTTTCAACAAATAAAGTACTTTAGTACTTTTAAGTAATTTAGTCTTCAGTAGTTATGAAAACTACTAAAGATAAAATAACTTATCAGTATTTATTTTTGACAGCTATATACTAATGCTCATCAGTACTTGTGAACTGAGATCATCAGTACTTGTCAAATCATTCAAGCTGCAACATACCAAGCCTTAGCACAAGATTTTGGAAAGTTGCACTGTCCAAAGGCATAGTAAATATATCTGCAAGCTCATCAGCATTAGGAACAAACTTTGGATCAATCAGACCTTTTTCATAACAATCCCTGATAAAATGATGTCTGATCTCAATATGTTGGGTCCTAGAATGCTGGACAGGATTCTTAATAATACAAAGAGCTGAAGCACTATCCATCAATAAAGGAGTCTTAATCTCTGTAATGTCATAATCCAGTAATTGATTCTGAAGCCAGAGTACCTGAGATGTAGAACTTGCAGCAGCAATGTACTCTGCTTCAGCAGTGGATGTAGCAACTGAAGTTTATTCTTACTCTGCCAAGAAACTAAACAATTGCCTAGAAATTGGCATCCACCAGAGGTTGATTTTCAGGTTATTTACACCCTGCATAGTCACTATCAGAGAAAGCAACAAATTTCCAAGAGTGCCCAATGGAATTCCAAAGTCCTAGAGATTGAGTTCCTTGCAAATATCTAAGATCCTTTTGACTACAATCATATGGGATACTTTAGGTGCAGCCTGAAATCTAGCACAGACACAAGTTGCAAACATAATGTCTGGTCTAGAAGCTGTAAGGTACATCAAGGAACCAATCATACATCTGTAAAGAGTTTCATCAACTGCTTTACCTTTCTAATCAGCATCCAGTTGTGTGGTGCTGCACATGGGAGTAGAACAGGACTTACAGTTTTGTAAATCAAACTTTTTCAACAGATCCTTTGTATATTTTGACTGATGAATAAGAGTTCCATTTGTATGATTTGCAAACCCAGAAAGAACTGTAATTCTCCCATGGCACTCATTTCAAACTTTTGTTGCATCAACTTAGTAAAGGCATCACACAACTATGGATCAGAGGATGCAAAAATAATATCATCGACATAAATTTGAACAAGGAGCTTATGCATGCCTACTTTCTTAATGAACAAAGTTTTATCTATGGAGCCTCTAGTGAAATTATTTTGAAGAAGAAAGTTAGACAGTGTTTCATACCAGGCTCTGGGAGCTTGTTTTAACCCATAAAGAGCCTTATCAAGCTTATACACCCAATCTGGATGTTTATGATCTTCAAAACCTGGTGGTTGACACACATAAACTTCTTCTTTTATTTTACATATAAGAATACACTTTTGACATCCATTTGAAAAAAATTAAGATTATGGAAAGAAACATAAGCTAAGAAAAATCTGATTGCCTCCAGTCTGGCTACAGGGGCAAAGGTTTCATCATAATCAATACATTCTTCTAGTGAAAACCCCTGTATAACCAGTCTGGCCTTCTTCTTAACAATTTGAACTTTTTCATCAGTTTTATTCCTAAACACCCATTTAGTGCCTATTGCACACTTATCTTGGGGTAGAGGAACCAGTTCCCACACTTTCTGCTTTTGAAACTGTAGAAGCTCAAGTTGCATGGCTTCAACCCATCCATTGTCTCTTAATGCAATATGATAGTTCTTTGGCTCTTGCTGACTGATGAAGAGAGCATAAAAGCAGAAATTGGACGATTGACTTCTAGTTGAAACACCAGCATTGATGTCACCAATGATTTGAGTCATGGAGTGATTCTTCAGTTCTTGATACTCATAAGATCTGTGCAAGTGTTTGTAGGTGATTCAGCAGCAACAGATGTTGATCCGGACACTTGAAACCTAGAATGAGATGGTAATTCAAATGAAGTAGAGGAATCAGAGATCTCATCAGCATTTGTTGTGGATGGAACTGTTGAAACTACAGGAACATCAAGGTTAGTAAACTCAGGTAGGTAATCACTAAACCTTGCATTTGTATCATCAGATGAATGACTAGTTGCAGGAGATGATAGATTCACAGAATCTGCAACAGCTGGAGGCTGATAAGGAACATATTGCAGTATGTCCAAATCAAATAACTCCACAGGGTTTTGTGGGATTTTCTCCTTTGGAGATTCATTAAAATTTACATGCAAGATTTCTTTAACTATCTTTGTTCTGCAATTAAAAACTCTGTATGCCTTGCAAGTAGATGAATACCCAACAAAGTACCCTGCATCCACCTTTGATTCAAACTTCTGAAGTGGATCCTTTGTGTTAAGAATATAACAGGGACACCCAAATGCTCTAAAGAAAGAAATCAGAGGAGCCAAATGATGTAACACTTCATAAGGAGTCTTCATCAACCTCTGATTTACTAACACTCTATTTTGCACATAGCAAGTTGTGTTGACAGCTTCAGCCCAAAAGGTTAGTGGCAAACCAGAATCAGCCAATATTGACCTTGCGGCTTCAATAAGGGTCCTGTTCTTTCTCTCCACCACTCCATTTTGTTCAGGAGTTCTTGGAATGCTATAGTGCCTCTTGATTCCCTTAGAGAAATAGAATTCAAGTGTGTGGTTTCTAAATTCTATGCCATTATCACTCCTCACACACTTGACCAAAAGGGAGTACTGCTTTTCCACATGCAATACAAAGTTGATGATGATTTGACCAGCCTCATCTTTTGAATGTAAGAAGAAGGTCCATACAAATCTGGAATAATCATCCACAATTACCAGATAGTATTTTTTCTTGCCATGCTCATCACTCTTACTGGACCAAAAAGATCCATATGCAGTAATTGCAAGCAGGCAGTGGACTTTGGTTCTTCTATTGGAGGGAATGATACTTTGTGTTGCTTTCCTTTTAAACAAGCAGAGCAATTGTCATCATATTTTAACTCCTTTAATGGCAGACCTCTCACTAAACCATGATTGATAAGCTGGTTCATATTTTTAAGATTCACATGACCAAGCCTTTTGTGACATAGTTCAGATTCCTGAGGAGAGGCCTTGGAGAACATACATGGATGGCCTTTTAGATCAATTTTCTTTGATAAGTCTAAGGCATATACTCTTCCAATCCTGTTGGCCTTCAGGAGAGTATATTCATCCAATATCTTGTCAATCATTCTCAAAACATTGGAAGACAGAATCCGACAGTTTTGACTGGTGAATAGTGCAACATGCCCTTTATCACACATTTGACTGACACTCAACAAGTTGTACTTGGATTCTCCACATGGTTAACATCATCAAATCTTATCTCACCATTTGACACAAAACCTTTTCCGATGATGTAACCCTTAGCATCACTACCAAAAGATACAAACCCCTTCTTTCCTTGAGAGTAGTCATGAAGAAGAGAACTGCTCCCTGTCATATGCATAGATCCTCCACTGATACCAGATGCTTCTATGGCATGTTGAAGAACCCTGCATTTGTCACAACAAAGTAGTTATCTTTTGAGACCCAAACCATTTTGGTTTTGGGTCTGTTCTCATCAACAAATTTTATACTAACTGATTTGTCATGATTAATAGCCTTTGAAGGTGGAGATGGTGCTGAAAAGGATTCCTTTGATTTTGGCTTAGTTTTCCTTTTTAGTGGTTTAATCACAGGTACATCTATTTGGTTAACTCTCCCCAACAGATGTTGAACCATCATAACAAGTTGTGTCTGATTGGTTGTTAAAGCCTTCAGTTCAACAGATACGTCAGTACTTGTTTTTTATTGGTTCCTGTGACTCACTATGTCCTCCTTTTTAAAAGACACAGACTTAGTCTGGTGTTTTGATATTCCATGAGGAATACTTTCAGCTGTTTTATGATAAACCCCTTCCTTCTTTTTAGATTTTTGTAAAAACTTTGGGTTATCAGTTTGAGATGTTTGTGGCACAAACTTGGTTTCAAATTTATCTTTCATTTTATTAATTTCTTTTTAATGATTTTATCTTTGTTGAATTTTGAACCCTTTCTGTACCAACATTCATCTGTGAGATGATTGAATAGACCACATATTTCACATGGCTTTTTCTTCATCTTCTATTGTTGAACTGCTGAAGAAGATGAAACTACTGAAGGTGTGTTCTTTAGTACTTTCTTCCTCTAGGTACTTATGTTAAGTATTGAAGGATTTGTAACAACTGAAGACTTGTTCTTCAGAAGTTTTCTATCCGTATTTTTGGATTTCTTGATAGACTCTTCAGCAGTTGTCAAACCATGTTTGTTTTCATTTGGTTTTAAATGTTCTTCAGGTGTTGTTACTTGCTCTTTAGTACTTTGAATACTTTGTGAGACAACACCTGAAGTGCTCAGCTTTTCTTTGATCATGTGTTTATCAGCACTGAGACCATTAGCAGATTGATTAGCTGAGGTACTATTACTGACTTCATCCTTTGATTTTGCATTATCACTTGAGGATGAGACACATGATGATGTGGTTTGGGAATTGCTTTCACCTTCAGATTTTACTTCTGTCTTGGGAGTAAAATCTGTAGGAGGTACAATGTGATTATACCCAATCCCAAACTTCACATTTGAAATTGTTTGCTTACTGAGAAGCATTTCAAACCCTTTGCAGGATGTTACCCAGCGTTCACACTCTACTTGAGTAGCTGCAAGTGTTTCTTTGAGATTCTTATGATTCTCTAAAATGACCTCTACCTTTGCCTTTTCATTAGTGATTTGGCATTTTAATTTGTAAATCTCATCATCTTTTTCCTTTAAGACAGACTCAAACTCAGCTTTTCTTTTGGAAATCACTTTCTTTAGGTCAAGATTTTGATTAATTAAAGCTACATTTGCTTCTCTAATTAAGACAAAAGCAGCTATGCATGACTTAGAACACAACTTGGCCTTAGCCTCAAAAGATACCTGTGGTACCTGTGATGATGAAGCATTTGAGCATGAACCATCAGTAGACTCCAGCGCCATAAGAGCAAGATTTCCAAAAGGATTTTCACCACCATGTTGACCAGCACCATAAAACACTTGTTCAGAATAACCAGAAAGATCATCTGGTAAGCTACTCCAGTCAACAACTCTAGGTGTGAAAAAGCTTTGATGTGATTGAGATTGATATTGTTGATTTGATTGAGATGGTTGAGGCTCAGGTAGGGCAGTGGTTGTTGAGCTATGGGTACTGGAACCTGATTAGACTGAGGCATGTAAAAACAGGGATAAGGATATGGCATTTGACCTTGAGGGACAAAATATGCAGGAGATGATTGAATTTGTGAATGATGACCATAACTGGTAGAATGTTGCCCTTTGTTTTGTGAGCTATTGCATGGAAAGGTCACAAAGGGTGCAGAAGAGTTAGATCCAGATGATCTACACTCTCTTGCAACATGTCCAAGTCTATGGCACTTGTGACACCTCAACTTGCTCTTGTCAAAACCAACTTTGGTTTTTCCAGAAAGACCAGGAATTTTCTACCTATCCTTTTGTAAAATTTTTGAGATCTGATATTGATTAATGCCATTTGGCTCAAAATATCCATCTCTTCCAGATCATCATCAGCAATTCCTTTCAAATCATCCATCAAAAAGCACAAATTATCACTACTACACCCTGAATTACTATCAACACCAACAAAAGCAGGATCTCCACTATTTGAAGAGAAATGTATATGCTCATCATAAGAACTTTATGATGCAGCATATTCTGACTCATGACCAACCAGAGTAGTATTCCCTGGTACAAAATCATCAGTGAACTTCCCAGATGAAGCCAGTTTCCTTTTCTGTTCTATCTCTCTTTCAAATGTTAACAGTTTCCCATGAAGTTGGGTGAGAGATAGATTGTCCAGATTTGCACTGGAGCGTAGGACAATAGTATATGTGTCCCATCTCTCAGGCAGGGATCTGAGGAATCTGTTGTTCATCTGACTATTCGTATATTCATGTTTAACCATTTTCTGCTCAGATATCAAACAGGAAAATCACTCAAACTGTTGAGTTAGTGACTCACCCTTTCTATGAGAGAATGTCTCATATTGCTGTGCAAGGATCTCTCTATTGTTTGCCAAGACCTCATCAGTTCCTCCAAATTGTTCTTTCAGAGCAACCCAAAGGTCATGAGCAGTTTCATGATGCATAAGTCTAGAATAGATTTCATTTGGCAGTGCCATGGCCAGAATTCCATGGGCTTTAGCATCAATTTCAAACAGTTTCAGATCTTCATCTGAGTATTGCTCTTTCTTCTTCGGAACCATCTCATTGCTTTCCAGATTACTCACCATAGGCTTATATGGTATGTGAACCACATATTTCCAACAACCTGAACTGTTGACAGACAGGTGATGGAGCATTCGGCGTTGCCATATGTTATACTCACTCCTAACAAGCATCGGATGCTTTGTTGAGGAGCCAGTATTGTGAGGATCATTGATTGATGTAGCCATTTTCACCAATTCAAAGAGGTTCAATGAGATTTTAACAGATCTAGCTCAAAAACTCAACAACACAGTATTAAACAAGACGAATCTCAAATTAATTCACCGGAAGCAACAGAAAATCAAACTATAACCAATTCTTGCAAATTTGCTAATTCGATCAAACTTAGATATCAAAAGAGCAGTTTCAATGATCAACTGTTAAATCGACCAATGATTAACCAGCTCTGATACCATTTGAAAGGATCGAGATCTAATTTGATCAATTAGATTAAGATTTGCAGCGGAATAGCACAAGAATTAGACGAAATTTAAGCAAGAATAATATGAATATTCAATCAAGCAGTAACGGTTATAGAGAGAAAAAGTTTTCTGCAAAGAGAATGTTTTCATTCATACACACGCTTCTTGTTTTAGGAAATTAAGTCAACATTCCTTTTATAAAGGTATGTGACATCAGCTGACGTCACTTGATAGTGACAACTAACTGATTTATACAAACAACTGAAAGTAAACTAAACTACTAAAGATGTCCATAACAACTGAGGACACCTTCACAAAAAGGTAAGTACAAGCTAACATTACAACTACTGAAGTTATAACATCTGAAGTGTAAAAACTTCAGATGTTTTACATAATATAAAACTACTGATTACTGTTGGACCAAAAGAACCAATGAGCCGGATCAGAAAAACCTTAAGTCCCACAGACGTCAGAACAACTGCTGAAGTCCACAAAAGCTGAAGACACAAGTGCTGAAGACAAAGTCTGAAGACACAAGTGCTGAAGACAAAGTCTGAAGACACAAGTGCTGAAGAGAAAGTCTGAAGACACAAGTGCTAAAGACAAAGTCTGAAGACACAAGTGCTGAAGACAAAGTCTGAAGACACAGTGCTGAAGACAAAGTCTGAAGACACAAGTGCTGAAGACAATGTCTGAAGACACAAGTGCTGAAGACAAAGTCTGAAGACACAAGGGCTGAAGACCAAGTATCAGACGTTGTCACAACAGCTGAAGAGGTCTTCTTCAGTAGTTGTGATGGTTTTTTTTCAGTAGTCTTATGTTTTTCTTTTCAGTAGTTTTGTAAAACGACTGAAGAGCTTGTTCTTCAGTCGTTGTAGTTTCAGTAGTTTCGTATCAGTAGTTTTCTGTTTTGTACTTAGCACTCTAATATGTTCTCAGTAGGTGTGAACATTTCAGTAGTTTGTTAAGTTTTAGTTATTTTTGTAATAAATCTGCCAGATGTCACTATCCCGTGATATCAGCAGTGATTGCACTCTATATAAGGAGTGTCAACCTATTTGTAATCGGTGAATGATTGAGCAGAAACATTTGATATTATCAAAACATTCCTTTTCACAGAAATATATTCTCTCGTTACAACCGTATTTGTTCTTAATGCATACGAATATCAAATTCTTGCTATAATTTGTCTAATTCCTGTTCTTATTCCACTGCGTTACACTCTAATCCATCAAACTTGAGATCACTGATCCTGTCAAATGGTATCAGAGCTGGTTAATCATTGATCGATCTAATAATTGATCATTGAAACTGCTATCCAAGATCCAAGTTTGATTGAATTAGCATTTTTGCAAGAAACGGTTATAGAGATTGAATTTTCTGTGTTTTTGGTCATTCATCCTGAGATTTATTCTTGGTTTTCATTGAGTCTGTTGTGGTCTATGTAAAATCTTTTAAAAGCTTGAATTAAATTGTATTTGGACCTAAAATGACTACTCCTTCCAATGATCCTCACAATACTAGTTCCTCAACCAAGCCTCCAATGCTGGTAGGAGTGAGTGTAACATATGGCAACGACGAATGCTCCATCACCTGTCTGTTAACAGCTCAGGTTGTTGGACATCAGTGGTACATGGTCCACACAAGCCTATGGTGAATAACCCGGAAACCAATCAAATGGTTCCGAAGAGGAGGGAGCAATACTCAGATGAGGATAAGAAATTGTTTGAGATTGATGCAAAAGCCCATGGAATTCTGGCCATGGCACTGCCCAATGAAATCTATTCTGGGCTAATGCATTATGAAACTGCCCATGACCTCTGGAATGCCTTGAAAGAACAATTTGGAGGAACAGATGAGGTCTTGGCAAATAATAGAAATCCTTGCCCAACAATATGAGACATTCTCTCATAGGAAGGGTGAGACACTGACTCAACAGTTTGAGCGGTTCTCTTGTTTGATCTCTGAATTAAAAATGGTCAAACATGAGTACACAAATAGCCAGATGAATAATAGATTTCTCAGATCACTGCCTGAGAGATGGGACACATATACTATTGTCCTACGCTCCAGTGCAAATTTGGACAAACTATCTCTCACCCAACTCCATGGGAAATTGCTCACATTTGAGAGAGAGATAGAACAGAAACGAAAACTGTCATCATCAGGAAAGCACACTGATGATTTTGTACCAGGAAACACTGCCTTGGTAAGTCATGAGTCAGAGTATGCAGGATCAGAATGCCACTATGATGAGCATATTGGTTTCACCTCAAACAATTCTAATAATGCCTTTGTGAGTGTTGATTGTCATTCTCGTAATAATAGTGACAATCTATGCTTTATCATGGATGATTTGAAGGGCATTGCTGATGATGATTTAGAAGAGATGGATATTTTGAGCCAAATGGCCTTGATCAATATCAGATCTCAGAAATTCTACAAGAGAACTGGCAGGAAATTTCCTGGACTCTCTGACAAAACCAAAGTCGGTTTTGACAAAAGCAAGTTGAAGTGTCACAAATGCCACAGGCTTGGACACTTTGCAAGAGAGTGTAGATCAACTGGATCTAACACTTCGCACCCTTTTTGACTTTTCCAAATAAGATTCACAATCCAAAGGGCAACATTCTGCTGGTTCTAGTCATCCATCACACCCTCAATCTCCTGCATATTTTGTTCCTCAGGGTCAAATGCCATATCCTTATCCCTGCTATTATATGCCACAGTCAAATCAAGTTCAAGCTCCTATAGTACCACAATCTCATGCACTACCAGAACCTCAACCATCTCCATCTCAATCACAACCTCATCACAGCTTCTTCACACCTGGAGTTGTTGACTGGAGTAGCTTACCTGATAACTTGTCTGGTCACACTGAGCAATACTATGCTGGTGCTAGTCAACATGGTGGTGAACACCTTTTGGAAATCTTGCTCTCATGGCCCTGGAGTCTACTGAGGGTTCCTGTTCAAATGCATCATCTTCACAGGTAACTCAGGTATCTTCAGAGGCTAAAGCCAAGTTATGTTCTGAATCATGCATAGTTGCCTTTGTCTCTATTAGAGAGGCAAATGTAGCATTAATAAATCAAAAACTTGAGTTTGAGAAAACCATTTTCAAAAGAAAAGCTGAGTATGAGTCTGCTCTTAACAGTAAAAGTGATGAGATTTGTAAGCTTAAATGCCAATTAAATGATGAAAAGGCCAAGCTAGAGGTTATTCTGGAAGACCACAGGAGTCTCAAAGAAAACTTGCAGTGACCCAAGTTGAGTGTGAACGCTGGGTCTCATCATGCAAGGGATTTGAAATGCTTCTTAGCAAGCAAACTGCTTCAAATGTGAAGTTTGGCATTGGTTACAACCATACTGCTCCACCAACAGACTTTACTCCTAACTCCATAGTTAAGTCTGAAAGTGAAAGCAATCTCCAAACCACATTATCATGTGAGTCATTCTCCAATGATAATCTAAGATCAGAGAATGAAACCAGTGTTAAGATCTCAACAAATAAATTGACTGATGGTCTAACTACTGAGACTCATATGAAGCTGAGTACTTCAGATGTTGTTCCTTAATGTACCCCAAGTACTGAAAGAGACCCAACATCTGAAAAGCATTTCAAATCAGTTGAAATACAAGGACTAACAACTGCTGAGGAATCCATCAAACAGTCTATTAGGATGGATGGAAAACAGTTGAATTACCAGTCTTCAGCTGTTACAAATCCTTTAGTACCTAGTACTGATAGGAGGAAAGTACTGAAGATCACACCTTCAGTAGTTTCCACTTCGCAGTAAAGATGTCCAAGATGATGAATACCATGTGAAATTTGTGGTAAATTCAATCATTTATCTGATGAATGTTGGTACAAAAAGGGTTTAAAGCTCCAAAGGGATGAGCTCATTAAACTAGGAATAAATAAAATGAAAACTGAGTTTGAGACCAAGTTTGTACCATAATCATTTCAACCTGATAAACCCAAGGCCTTACCCAAATCCACTAAGAAGGATACGGTTTATCAGAAGACAGCTGATATTGTTCCTCATGATAAACATAAGACTAAGTCTGTGAAATCTAAGAAGGAGGAAATGGTGGGTCACGGGAACTCATCAAAAACAAGCTCTGGAGTGTCAAATGAACTGAAAGCTCGAGCTTCAAATCAGACACAGCGTTGTTATGATGGTTCAGCATCTGTTGGGGAGAGTTAACCAACTTGAAGCCACTGTGACCAAACCACTGGAGAGGAATTCCAGGTCCAAATCTATTCAGCACCATCTCCATCTTCATCAGCTGTTAATCATGAGAAACCAGCTATGGTTAAAATCTGTTGATAAAGTCAGTCCCAAAACCAAAAAGGTTTAGGTCTCCAAAGCTAACTAGTTTCTTATGATTGTGTAGGGTTCTTCAGCATGCCAAAGAAGCATCTGGTATGTGGACAGTGGAGGATCCATGCACATGACTGGGAGCAGCTCTCTTCTTCATGATTACTCTCAGGGAAAGAAGGGATTTGTCTCTTTTGAAAATGATGCTAAAGGTTACATCATTGGAAAGGGATTTGTGTCTAATGGAGATATTATATTTGATGATGTCAACCATGTGGAGAATCTCAAATACAATCTGTTGAGTGTCAGTCAGATGTGTGACAAAGGACATGTTGCTCTTTTCACAAGCCAGAACTGTAGGATTCTGTCTTCCAAGGTTCTGAGCCTGATTGACAAAGTACTGGATGATAATACTCTCCTGAAGGCCAACAGGATAGGAAGAGTATATGCCTTGGATCTGTCAAAGAAAATTGAGTTAAGAGGTCATCCATGCTTGTTCTCCAAGGCCTCTCTACAAGAATCTAAACTGTGGCATAGAAGGCTCGGTCATGTTAATCTCAAAAACATGAATCAGCTGATCCACAAGAGTTTAGTGAGAGTTCTTCCAATAAAGGAGTTCAAATGTGATGAAATCTACACTGCATGCTTAAAAGGAAACAACATAAAGTTTATTCCCAACCATAGAAGAATCCAAGTCTAATGCATGCTTACAACTACTGCACATGGATCTTTTTGGTCCTGTGAAGGTAATGAGTATGGCAAAGAAGAAATACTGTCTGGTAATTGTGGATGATTACTCTAGATATGTATGGACCTTCTTCTTGCATTCAAAGGATGAGGCTGCTCAGTCCATAATGAACTTTGTGTTACACGTTGAGAAGCAGTATTCCCTACCAGTTAAGTGTGTGAGGAGTGACAATGGTACTGAATTCAGAAACCACACTCTTGATGAGTTTTACTTGTCAAAGGGAATCAAGAGGCAGTATAGCATCCCAAGGACTCCAGAGCAAAATGGAGTAGTAGAGAGAAAGAACAGGACCCTCATTGAAGCTGCAAGGTCCATGTTGGCTGATTCTGGTCTGCCACTACTTTTGGGCTGAAGCTGTCAATACAGCTTGCTATGTACAGAATAGAATTCTAGTAAATCAGAGGTTGATGAAGACTCCATATGAAGTTCTTCATTATTTGGCCCCTTTGATTTCATTCTTTAGAGCATTTGGGTGTCCCTGTTACATTCTCAACACAAAGGATCAACTCCAAAAGTTTGATTCTAAGGTGGATGCAGGGTATTCGTTGGGTATTCATCCACTTGCAAGGCTTATAGAGTATTCAACTGTCGGAAACATAGTTGAAGAAACCTTGCATGTGAAGTTCAATGAATCCCCTAAGGATACAATTCCACAAAACCCTATGGAGTTGTTTGATCTGGACATTCTGCAATATGTTCCTTATCAACCACCTGCTGTTGCAGATCATATGAATCCATCATCTTCTGTAGCTAGTCATCCATCTGGTGTTACTGATGATGATGATGATATCAGTAATCACCTTTTCAAGTTTAGTGATCAACTGCCTGATTTAGCTAGACCTGATGTTCCTGTAGCTTCAGTAGCACAATCCACAACAAATGCTGATGAGATTTCTACAACTTCAACTTCCTTTGAATTACCATTTACTGATTGGTTTCAAGGAAATGCTTCACCATCACCATCTGTTGCTGCTGAGCCTGCTACAAACACTTGCACTGATCTTATTGTGTACCAAGATCTGAAGAATCACCCTATGTCTCAAATCATTGGTGATATTAATGCTGGCGTTTCAACAAGAAGTCAATTGTCAAATTTTTGCTTCTATGCTCTCTTCATTAGTCAGCAAGAGCCAAAGAACTATCATATTGCTTTAAGGGACAATGGATGGGTTGAAGCCATGCAGCTTGAGCTTCTTCAGTTCAAGAAACAGCAAGTGTGGGAACTGGTTCCTCTACCTCCAGGTAAGTGTGCAATAGGCATAAATGGGTGTTTAGGAACAAAACTGATGAAAATGGGCTCATTGTTAAGAACAAGGCCACTGGTTGTACAGGGGTTTTCACAAGAGGAAGGTATTGATTATAATGAAACCTTTGCCCCTATAGCCAGACTGGAAGCAATTCGATTGTTTTTAGCCTATGCTGCTTATCACAACCTTAAAGTTTTTCAAATCAATGTCAAAAGTGCATTTTTGTATGGGAAAATTAAAGAAGAGGTTTATGTATGTCAACCACCAGGTTTTGAGGACAATAAACATCCTAATTGGGTGTATAAGCTTGATAAGGCTCTCTATGGGTTAAAACAATCTCTAGAGCCTGGTATGAGACATTATCAAACTTTCTTCTGGAAAATAATTTCACTAGAGGCTCCATAGATAAGACTTTATTCATTAAGAAGCTGGGCAGCATAATCTACTTGTTCAAATTTATGTAGATGATATTATTTTGCATCCTCAGATCCACAGTTGTGTGATGCCCTTACAAAGTTGATGCAACAGAAGTTTGAAATGAGTGCCATGGGAGAATTACAGTTCTTTCTGGGTTTGCAAATCAAACAAAAGGCTGATGAATTTTTCATTCATCAGTCCAAATACACAAAAGATCTTTTGGAAAAGTTTGATTTACAAAAGTGTAAGCCCTGTTCTACTCCCATGTGCAACAACACACAACTGGATATAGATCAGAAAGGTAAAGTGGTTGATGAAACACTTTACAGATGTATGATTGGGTCCTTGATGTACTTCACAGCTTCTAGACAAGATATTATGTTAGCTACATGTGTTTGTGCTAGATTTCAGGCTGCACCTAAGGAGTCTCATTTGATTGCAGTCAAGAGGATCTTTAGATATCTGCAAGGCACTCCATCTCTAGGTTTATGGCATTCTACTAGACATTCTGGTAAATTAGTTGCTTTTTCTGACAGTGACTATGCAGGGTGTAAGTTGACAAGAAAGTCCATTTCTGGAGGATGCCAATTCTTAGGCAACTGCTTGATTTCTTGGCAGAGTAAGAAGCAGACCTCAGTTGCTACATCAACTACTGAAGCAGAGTACATTGCTGCTGCAAGCTGTACATCTCAGGTAGTCTGGCTTCAAAACCAATTATTGGATTATGGCATAACAGAGACTAAGACCCCATTGTTAATGGACAGCTCTTCAGCTCTTTGTATTGTCAAGAATCCTATCCAGCACTCTAGGACTAAACATATTGAAATCAGACACCATTTTATTAGAGATTGTTTTGAAAAAGGTCTGATTGATCCAAAATTTGTTCCTAGTGCTGATGAGCTTGCAGACATTTTCACTAAGCCCTTGGATAGCACAAGTTTCCAAAACCTAGTGTTAAGGCTTGGTATGCTGTAGCTAAATAAGTGACAACTATTGATGATCTCAGCTCCCAAGTACTGATGATCATTAGTTTATTGTTGTCATATATATAAGTACTGAAGTTATTTTCCCTCCGGAAGTTTTCTTTAAACTACTAGAGCTTAACTTCTCAGTACTCAAGTACTTTATTTGTTAAAACAATTGATGTAGTTACAACAGCTGATGTAGCTACACTTCTGTTGTCAGAAATACAATACGTACTGATGTCCTATGAAACATCTGAAAACAGATGAAAACGTCTGATGAGTACGTGTTGAGGACAGTATGAAACAGCTGAAAAGCAATGAATTGACGACAACTACTGATGAGCCTTTTTCTCTTCAGTAGTTTCCTAACTGCTGTTTCTCTCTAAACAACTGAAGCAAAACAAACCATGTCTTCAGTAGTTTCCTAACTACTGATGACTAATACCAAGTCCTCAGTTGTTTCATCACCTGAAGTCAAAACTGTCTTCAGTAGTTTTATAACTACCGATGACTAAATCTAAGACTTCAGCTGTTTCAACGTCTGATGGTTAAAACCAAATCTTCAGTTGTTTTAAACAACTGCTGATCACACCAATACGGTCAGTCATTCCAAACCTCTGAAAGTTAATACCACGTCATCAGTAGTTTCAAAACTGATGACTAACACCAAAACCTTCAGTCGTTTTCTAACCCTATCCTTTAAATACCTTATCCCACCTTCAGAGTTTTTACTTTCTTCTCCTCTCAACCTAACATTCAAAAACTCTGTAACCTCTCTTCACCAATGGCGACCATGCAACTAAAACCACGACACAACTGTGTCGCACATCTCACAAAATCGCCATACTGGACCAGTTTCACAACGCCATTGATTTAATGGTTCAGTCACCTTACAAAACGGATTTTCTGTTAAATTCCACCAATATATGCTGAATCTCTTAACCAATTCTGGACAAACGTCACTCTTGTCTCTGAGGAGAATGACACAGAGTCTCTTCAATCGTTTGTCCATCGTCAAAAAGTGGCCATTACTCCAGACACTCTTCGCCAAGCCCTCAATCTGGATGATGCCACTTTCCCAACTGGTTATCCAAAGGGCACATAGATCAATCATTTGCCCACCATGGATACCAGGGTAACCTGAGTGCATCTACCATATTGAAGAAACATTTCCAGGATGCCGAACGTCTCATCTTTCACATGGTAAATGTCTGCCTTGCCCCCAAGACTTCATCATGGGATCAAATGTCCACAAGGTGGCAACAGGTAATGTACTCCATCCTTGAGCAACAACGTTTAAATTTTTCTAAAATACTATTTTTAGAGCTCAAGGATATGGCCCAAAACAACTTGCTAACCGTTGGATATTATATCCTCGGTTCATAACGGCCATAATTGAAAACCAGCTTCAAGCTGAGGGACTTGTTGGCCTGGGAGTCCCTGCTACGGCTGTATTGCCTGAAGTATACTCCCAGCACAACTCTGACCAATCACTAAAAATGGCTGCCAAGCTGCGCAAACCCACGCAGCTGGAACCCACAGCCACCACCTCCAAATCCAAAGTCCCACCAAACCCACTAAAAAGAAGTCAAAAAAGGCTACTCAGGGAAATGAGTCCCCTGAGGAGCCCCTGCAACACAAACGCAGGCTATATCCACTGGTTATAACCCCCTAGTGGATACAAGGACTTCACCCGCCACAGCCGCTCAGGATTCCTCTCAAAAGGAGCCTGCAGCAACCAAACAAGGGGTACCCACTAATCTAAGATCTTCCTTATTTGAGGAGATTGCCATTGAAGAGCACCATTCTCCCCAGGTGCATACTGCTTTTACCCCATCTCCCACTGCAACCGCCCCACAAAGTCCTACTCTCATTATTGCAAACGTGCTGACTCAGCTGCATGCCTCTCCTTCTCCCCAACAAACACCAACAAAGGGGAAAACCACAGCAATTGAGGAAGAGGATCAACATGCTTCTGACAGCCCACAACACCAGGGTTTAACTATTCTATCTCCTGGTGTAGATATGCAGATAAGAACATCTGGTGAGGCTGCCACCTCTTCTGAATCAGCATATGATTAGACTGAGGCTGGTAACATAGCTAAGACCTCACCAGAGGCAACAGCTGATGAAGGACATCGTCCTGAGGCTAGAAGTCCCCGGTTCCAAGAAAAAGGGGCACATGCTAAAACTAGTCTACACCCAGTGCATGTACATCCTGCTACAAGCAGGAGGTCAGGTGATTCAGCATCTGCTGATGATGACCTGGGCTTCTTTTATGATGTTCTGGCCCAGAACACAATTCGTGAGGAAGAAGTCAGTAGACTACAAAGACTACTTTACCAATTCTCTCAAAAAGCAAGTCCATCTGCCACCAACATAAACCCACAGATGGCACCTTCACCTGAAGGTCTCCCACACACTCAGCCACTCAAAACTTCCGAGCCACCAGCTTCTATTTCTGGCACTGCTTCTCAGGGACAGAACCCCTCTGAGCAAACAGCTGCTATCTTTCAGCAATCCCTACCTCTCATCACCCCAATGATCACAGACATTGTGATCAAAAACATGGATGAGAGGCTTCCCTCAATCATACAACCCTTGGTGGAGGAGATTGTGAGCATAAGGCTTTCTGCTACTCAAACCCTTGCAACTAATGCAACCAAAAAGGGGGAGAGTCAGTCAGTGAAAGCAAAGAGGAAGAGCATAGAGGGAAGAAGAAAATGAGAATGAGAAGGAAGAGGAGTTTGTGAAGGAGCTGACATTGATCAAGTGGGTGAAAGTCACAAAGACTTTCATGTCACATATAAGAAGAGGAAGGTTGAAGGAAAGAAAAAGAACTCGAACTCGATGAGATGATCAAAATGGCGGATGCTACACACAGTAAATCAATGGACTCCATTATTGATCAATTGTATAGACAGGGGTTCGATACTGCACAGCTTGACTCAGAGATTAGGAGACTTGAAGTTGAAGAAATTAACTTAATATGGCAAGTTATGATGCATTAAAAGAGAAAGACTAGAGATTATGATCAGATTCATTGCAAAGTACCTTGGGAGATCATTGATTGAGATTAAGTCATGACCAGGGACAGTATCTTGGCAATAACCACCAAGATCTGTTCTTCTGAAGCATACACTAAGGGATTGGTGATTGAAGTACTAAATGAGGCAGGTGCTGGGAACAGAAAGGAACTAGCAAAACACTCAAAAGCCTCACTCACTACAAGAATGCTAGAACAACCTGAAAAACCTCCCACTTCAAAATCCACTACCACAACCCACTAAACCAATTCCTTTACCCTCAAAACCAACAGCCGATGATGCACCCAAAAAGAAGAAGAGAAGGGTGTTGAGGCTAGAAGAAGAAGAAGAGTAGATGAGGAAGAAGATTGGCTGCCTCTTTCCGCAGTCCTAACTTTGCCTAAAGCCAAACCTATGCCCATCAGTCCCACCTCACAGATGAAGAAGAACAGCAGCAAAAGCTTCATGATGAGATGCTGAAAAGCATAGACAAAACTTATGCTGTTCTTCATCAATAATCAGTATGAAGAAAGAAGCTCTAAGATTGTACACCCTTGCTAACACATTTCAATATCAAAAGGAAAAGGTGAGAATGGCCTGATCCTAGGGTGGCTCACAGAATTGTGAAGAAAGACATTCCTACAAGATACAAGGGCCAAGTAAAAAGGATCGTAGATGAAGAGATCACAGTGGTCCTTATAGTATCACCTGGGAAATTGTAGAAGATTTCAAGAAGGCCTATGAAACTAAACAACCACCCCAAAAGATGTTAAAGAACAGAGTAATTAAAAAGGGGTTAGTCTACAGAGGCTTGAGAACTTCAAACAAAATGAGCTCAGTCTGTTACTTGAAGGTACTCACCCAGATGAGTTTGCATACAGACAGATTACAACAGTTGAGCTCAAAAATGCAAACAGGCTAAGTACATTTCAGAGCTGTATGGGCGTGAAGGACTGTTTGATGGTGGAGCTGAAAATCTTACCATGGAAGAACAAGTTATGTTTCTCAGAGCATACACCAGAGAATCCTACAGGCTTATACATGGGAAGTAGATTTCATGGATAGGACCACAGCCCTGTGTCCAGTTCCCCAAAGTCAGGGCTCTTATCCATACTATGCCAACCAATTTCAGAAATCTATTCCCAGGCCAGTGCTTAATTGGGTCATCTTCTTAGCTGATCAAGAAGGAAAAGAGCAATCTTATCGCCAACAATAAGTGGGACCTCAATAAAGTTAAGGTTTTGGCTGCATTGGTTCAGGGGGAGTTTGTTGGACCAAAAGAACCAATGAGCCGGATCAGAAAAACCTTAAGTCCACAGACGTCAAAACAACTGCTGAAGTCCACAACAGCTGATGACACAGTGCTGAAGACAAAGTCTGAAGACACAAGTGCTGAAGACACAAGTGCTGAAGACAAAGTCTGAAGACAAAGTCTGAAGACACAAGTGCTGAAGACAAAGTCTGAAGACACAAGTGCTGAAGACAAAGTCTGAAGACACAAGTGCTGAAGACAAAGTCTGAACACACAAGTGCTGAAGACAAAGTCTGAAGACACAAGTGCTGAAGACAAAGTCTGAAGACACAAGTGCTGAAGACAAAGTCTGAATACACAAGGGCTGAAGACCAAGTATCAGACGTTGTCACAACAGCTGAAGAGGTCTTCTTCAGTAATTGTGATGGTTTTCTTTCAGTAGTCTTATGTTTTTCTTTTCAGTAGTTTTGTAAAACGACTGAAGAGCTTGTTCTTCAGTCGTTGTAGTTTCAGTAGTTTCGTATCAGTAGTTTTATGTTTTGTACTTAGCACTCTGATATGTTCTCAGTAGGTGTGAACATTTCAGTAGTTTGTTAAGTTTTAGTTATTTTTGTAATAAATCTGCCAGATGTCACTATCCGTGATATCAGTAGTGATTGCACTCTATATAAGGAGTGTCAACCTATTTGTAATCGGTGAATGATTGAGCAGAAACATTTGATATTATCGAAACATTCCTTTTCACAAAAATATATTCTCTCGTTACAACCGTATTTGTTCTTAATGCATACGAATATCAAATTCTTGCTATAATTTGTCTAATTCTTGATCTTATTCTGCTGCGTTACACTCTAATCCATCAAACTTGAGATCTCTAATCCTGTCAATTACAAACTACCCAAAAGTAAACCATCACAACTACTGAAGAGAACTACTTCAGCTGTTGTGACAACTTCCGAGAACTTGGTCTTCAGACTTTGTCTTCAGCAGTTGTCTTCAGACTTTGTCTTCAGCTGTTGTCTTCAGACTTTGTCTTCAGCTATTGTCCAGACTTTGTCTTCAGGTGTTGTCTTCAGACTTTGTCTTCAGATTTTGTCTTCAGACTTTTTCTTCAGCTGTTGTAGACCACTTCAGTTGTTTTGATGTCTGTGGGACTTAAAGGTTTTTTTGATCTGGCTCATTGGTTCTTTTGGTCCAACATTATGATTTAGAACTAGAATTCTATGAGGTTGATGAGAGACCCCTAATATATGTTGCCAAGAAGAGAGTCAAAGATGGAGACGTGTTTGAAATGGCCAAAGAGGAATGGTTTGTCAAAGAGAAATAGCCTGTAGAGCTAACTCCCTTGTTCCAAAACATGGAATGGTTGAGCAAAAAGGAGGCAGATAAGAGGATTATTAGTTGGTGTTATAACCCCGGCCTCAAAATGTTTAAGATCAAGAGTAGAGGGGGAGGGATAACTACATGCACAAGAAGAAGGCATTCAAGACCTTACCCAATGGGATTTAAGAAGGCTGGCATCTTTGCCATTACTAAATGCTAATCTAAGTGAAAGAGCCTCATTGCTGAAGAAAGAGATAAAGAATGGATTGAATGAAAACTTTGAGTCATTCGGTTTTATGAAAGCTGAGAGGAGAAGATCGAAGAAGGATAAGGACTGGGCAACTAGGAAGGGAAAGATTGTGCTAAGGGTGAAACCCTCAAAGACTGTGAACAAGGTCAAACTGGCAGATCCCCCCCAACAATTACAAAACTTTGAGAAGTGGTTTTACGACAACAATACGGGGGAGGCGGTAATCAGGGTAAAGAATGGGGGTGAGTTTAAAGTGTTTGATCCAATGGAGTTATTTAGTTTTTGTGATGAAGACCTACTAGTTCTTTGCGAGAATCATATTAAAGTTAGTGTAGGTGATGAGATGAGACAGGGAAGCCAGTCTATTTATGACTGTGGCTAACATGGATGTTCGGGATTTGGCTAGACAGTTTGATCAAGCTAGTGCTCATTCTGAAGGAGTTAATGAAGCTGGAGGTGACCAAGGTCAATCATGTGCTGAAGCTCCTAAGGAAGTTGTTGGAGAAGCTGTAGAGCATAGATTAGAGGCAATAGGGGAGACTGGAGCTGATGAGACAAATCAAGGCAATTAAAGGCGGTGAGATCCAACCTAGGGGGAGTATTGAAGATCATGTATAGGTTGGACTCACCTTAGATTAGATTGTTTATATCTCTTTGCAATAGGTCTAATATTAGTTTACTTTTGTATGTTTTTAGTTTTATTTTGTTTGTAGTCCAGCGAAACTGTGAGCGAAATTATAGTTTCGCTCACAGTTAGCTATTTTAGTTCTCCCGACGAAATTGTTTGTTTCTGTCGAGCGAAACTATAGTTTCGGCAATACAGTTTTGCTGACAACGAAACTGTCTTCGAAACTAAGACTGCTATATATAGTTTTGATCATTTTCATTGTTTGTTAAGCTTGCAAAACCCCTAATCATTTATCCTTGTTGCAAGTGAGTATTGTAAGTAGTTTTTTCACAAATATATCATTGTGCTTTGTTATTATTGAGTATATGATCATCATTGCCTTATTTTGATTCATTTGTGGTTTTACTCAATCTTAATCATCTTTGTTTTCTATTGTTTTTTAATTGATATTGAACTATTCAACATCTGATTTGTACTGCAAATCGATCTAATGGACCAACAAGATCTCTCAAGGAAATTCATGAGTGCACTCCTAATGAGTGGCGTTCTACTATTTCTCTATCAAAAGGACATAAAATCTGAACTCCCTAACCATGACTGAACTATATGGCATTCTATATGGATAATGTGTAGAAATTTTTAGGATCTGGTATTTGAACAAAATACAACTGATTAACGTGTTTAACCAAACCAAATAGTGCGGAAACCTATTTGATTGGCGATCCAATCAGTGAGAATGCATGTAGAAACAATAACGTATTGAATCAAACGTCAAGAATCGATTAGGAATCGATCTATAGCGTTCTATGAACTTGGAGTACGAACTTGGAGGCTTCTGGAAGGCTAGGGTACGTCTGGAGTCGAAGTGGATTGAATGCTTACCTTTTCCCACGAATTAGATGGTATTTATAGGTTACGGTTGCTCATTCGGGTGACTGAACCATTAGCATGGTTCATTCGTGCGATTGAGCCATGCGGTTGATCCATTTGCATGACTGAGTATTCCGTCGTGCGACTGAGTCAATCTCATGTTATAGTCATACGACTGATCTAGTCTCCTAGTTCAGTCGTCCGACTGAGTCATTCGTATGAAGTTGTTAATGCGTATGGTCCATTCGCATGGGCCATTCGCATGATGACTTCATGTTATTAAGTTTGAATGTATTAATTGTCATAACATTATTTATATTAATTCAAACAACCACAAACCTATATAATCAAGTCAATATGCGTTAAACAACTCATTAATGAAATATTAACATTATAAACACAATCAAACATTTGTATTTCATTAAGTACCCAACGATTACATAAGCGTAAGAAAATAAAGACATATTACATTTAGATCTAGGTACATATGTGTCAACAAACTCCCTCTTGGACCTAGATCTTGCTAATGTCTTACCTTCTTCATAACCTCTTCGTACTTCTTGTACTTCTCCTCTCTTGTGACTCCTGCGTGTATCTAAAATGCAAAGCAGAGTCGTATCACATTTTGGAATTGAAGGGCTTGTACAATATCTTGCGTGTCATAGAGCAATGGCCATTGTATAATGTGTATACATCATCAGCAGACAAGTTTGTGAGCGACATTGGGTAAAATACCCTGATAGTTTCCATTCTGCCCTCTTTGTTTAGAACTATGACTGCCTCCCCTGTTCTCCAATCATAGTACCACCACTTAAAGTGTGGAGTGAAGTCTTGTGGCATTTCCCTGAGAGGGATTCATGACATTATTCTTGGGGGACTCCACTTCAGCACTATCTTGGGTTTTCCAGTTATGGGATCAACTTTAGAACGTCTGATATACCTCGTACGTTATTGAGGTTTGAAGTTGACCCACCTGGTATGGTAGTCTTTCTTCAGGGCACCCTCAAACCAGCCTGACATCTTCTTCGGGTCAGCATATAGTAGCTTCAATTTAGCTAGCTGGGTGAGCTCAAAACCAGGTAGAGACTTTAGATCATGCGGGAATCTAAAGTACTTAATACCCTTCTCTCTCTTTACCGCGTATACGTAAGATCATCAAAATAAGCCCACGTGATAATCTTGTCTGACACCTTGTGATGTTTCTTCACGATGTTTCTTCACGTTGTAGAGCTTGGTGTAAACATTCAGCCTCAAAACATGCAACCCATTCAACCTTCCTGATATCAACATCGGCGTTTGAGGCTTGGGCTTATTCTTCAATCTTCTCAGATTCTTGCTCCATCTGATCCAATATCTCAAATGTATCACTGACTAGGGAATCACCTAGATTAGGGACCACATTTCCCTCTTTGTCAGCGTACTCGAATAGTGCTCTGTTGTGACGTCGTCGATTTTTATCTCATCAATGTCATTTAGCTCATCGTCACTGTCTTTTTCAAAAGTTGGAGCGTCTTTTACAATCTCATCGGGGTTAAGCTTGAACATTTCAGCAATTTGTTCGTCAGTGAGGTTGTGAATTATTTCCCCTTCTTCAAGTGTGTAACTCACTGATCTCATGACAATTCCTTGCAGATCAAGAATTATGGTTAGTTGAGTCTTGACCTGCTGAAGGGGTTCAACATAGTATTCGTCCCTTGGAACTGTAGATCTGCTTGATTTAAACATTCAACACATCAAACATTAGGTAATAATCAAGACATAACCATAGTAATAAAAAACATAACTATTTATATTACATATAACATGTATTTCATTAATTTCATACATGATCAAAATTCAAAAGATTTTAAATAACAATAAAACATCTAAGCATTACTCATGTCCTGGATCATGTGTTCTTCTGCTGTCGAAGCTGATGTCGAGGCACCCGGATCTTTAGTCCTTTTGGTCCGCCTCTCACTGGCTTCCAGTGCACCCAAAGCAAAAGAGTCATCATCATCACCATCAGCGTCTGTATCACCATGGTGATTGTCACCATCATCATCATCATCACTCTCATCATCATTATCATCACTCTCATCATCCTCAATATCTTCTTCTCCATCCCTTTCTTCGCTCTTTAAGGGCTCGTCTCTGGATCCTTTGAGCTTTAGCAGGATGGACTTGTTTGCAGCCTCCAGCTCCTCAATCTTCTGTTGTGTTGTTCCTAGAGCTGAGACATCTGATGAGCCTGCTCATCGATCAATCGAGCCTGATGCGACAACTGCTGAGATAGGGCAGTGGTCAGGTCTATAAACTATCGTATCTGAGTGCTCTTCTCTTCATCTACAGCTAACAGCCTCGGCACCATACGGTTGAGTGCTGAGAGCTGTTCCTCTACCCCACTAAGAGGCAGAGGTGATCCTGATGAATATGGGGTGGAAGAAGATGGTGCTGTAGGATGGCTAGTGGTGGTGATGACAGTGGTGAAGATTGGGGTTACTATAGGTGAAGGTGCTGGTGGTGTGGGTGTGGAAGATGTGGTGAGTATTGGGGGTAATATAGGTGAAGGTGGTGGTGGTGTGGGTGTGGCAGATGTGGTGACTGATGGTGTGGCTGTAGTGGTGGCTGTGGTGGTGGCTGTGGTGGTAGCTGTGGTGGTGGTTGTGGTGGTAGCTGTGGTGGTGGCTGTGGTGGTAATGAAGGTGGTCTGTGCTTCTTCTTCTTCTTCATTCGTGGGGCTAAGCCATCCTCTTCTTCCTTGATCTTGTCAAGGAGGATGCTCTCCCTAGAACACTACGTGGCGGATCGGGAGCATATGTAGGGTGAGCAGCTGTCTCTCCCGATCCACTGGGGCGTTCACCAACCGCTCCGAGCCCTCATTCTGTGGGAACGGCTTTACTTCCCACAGTCCGAGTCAGAGGCTCCTCATCCGACTCCTCCTCTTCCTCACCAGGTATGAAACCCTGGTGGAACCCAACAGACTCTGCTATATCTCCAGTAGGGGCAGATACCGGAGATGTACTATTAGTAGTGGGGCCCCTTGGTCGAGTGGGCAATGTATCTCCAACATCCCCGCTATCGTCATCATCAGAGTCGTGCTCTGGGAGCTGTAGCTACTCAACATCTGAGTCGCTGTCTACGTGACGCCACTAACGTCTTCCTGCACCATGTACCTCTCATTGGCCAGATAGCCTATCAGTCTCTTTGCCTGGGGCTTTACCTGCTTACTCCGGTAAGCTCTCATACGACCCAGGGTCGTATCGTCCATGATCTCTAAAGCCACAACATCGTGGCGCTCCTTTGGAAGTGATTGCAGCTTCTTATTGAAAATCAGCTGCAAGAATCTGGGGTACATGCAAAAACCCTGCTTACCCTTTGCGTCCAGATTCTCCACAAGGTAAGAGAATATCATGCTCGAGAAGCTGAAGGGGTTGTTCAGCACCAGTGCCACATAGGCATTCTGAATCTGGTCTGAAAGATCATCAAACCCACCCCTTCTGGAAGTGATGCACTTCAGAATGACATGTTCTAAGTACTTGTAATGGGGACACAAGTTGCTCTTGTTGAGCACACCTGAGTTGATGTCCCCAGCGTATTTAATCCTCAAGAAACATCCTCTCACCATAAGAGGGTGAAGTCTGGTAGGGTGATCAGTATCGTCCCCCAGCTCAAGTACTCTTTGAATATCGGCAGCAGTAACCTCAATATCCATGCCACAGATAGAGCTCCGTATGCTATACGGCTCACGTGATCGATCAACAGAAGCATTCTTCCAAAAGGCTCGGTGTAAAGATCTGTAGGGAGTGCATGGAGTAGGGATGGCCTTGTGGATCCTAGATCGCCTGAGAAAAGCGATGATCTCTGCAAACTCGGCACTGTTCCGAGTAGTATGATCTAGATGACATTATATTGTGCTTAGGGTTGATAGACCATCTATCAGCCATCAATCTGAAACACAAGACACATAAATATATAAATAATCACATACCACAAATAAGTTCTATGTATCTTTTTTGAATTGATTCTGATTCGTTCATGCGAATGAATCATGCGACTGTGGTCAGTCGGTTGTCCTATCATGCGATTGGACTCATTCAAGTGAATGAACAGGGACTAAGTTCCATCTGTTGCTAAGCATGCGATTGGTTCAGTCGGGCGACTGAGCTCATTCGCATAATCCATTCGACAAATTGAACCATTCGGCCATCTCAATCGTGCGATGGGAGTTCATCCAGATGACCAGTCGCATGACCCTCTGTTCGGTCGACTGAAGTTCGAATCTTGACCAATTCAGGTAAATAAACGTGGTTTAATGGTTCTTTAGACTCGCAATCTCAACTAATAACCTATTAAACTTATTTTTTACAGTTTACTTAGTTTTAGTAGGTTATTGGGTCATTTAAAGGTTAGGTTCTTGTTTCAATCGAACATCACAAATTAGGACACCATTTCTTCTGATTTCTGTGAGGTATCATCTTATTATACCTGTATAAATTCAAACACACGTCAGAAGATCAAGAAAGATGTACAATCGAGGTCTAAAGAAATTTGGGCAGCGTAACGGTACAATGTGCAATAAAAGGGCGATTGGGAGTGGTGAGGAGAATGTGATCGACTATGGCCCTTTATATACTGAATCTGAGTTCAAGCGGCCGACTGGCCTCATTCGCTCAGTTCATTCGGGCAAATGAAACTCAGTCGGGCGATTGGCTCAGTCGATCACATTCCGTTAGCCGATTGAAGCTCAGTCGGTTGACTGACTTATTCGCACATTCTCATTCGGTCGAATGGATCAGTCTGATAGGCCATTTGGATGAATGGTTCATACTCATGTCCATTCGGCTGTTTAATGCATGAGTATGGTCCATTCGCATGATTGGTCCATACTCAGGGTCCAGTCGTGCGAAGGGTCATACACTTGACATATTCTAACTTTATGACCATTTGACATTTAAACTCTTTTAAATAGTTAATTTAACATTATGAACAGTTGATCATCTCAGACATGATCATTTTAGACTCAAAAACTTTTGATCACCTCAGACATGATCCTTTTAAGACATTTTGTCACCTCAGACGTGACCCAAATTTTGATTTGAAAGCACGTGTGGTCACCTTAGACATGACCTCTTAGATGATAAGGTCCCTTATCAACTTCCATGACATAGTCCGATACTACACACAACTGAATTGACTAACTTTGTATTTATGTAAAAGAGATAGCAATGAAAATTGCACTAAGATATATTTTGTGTTTTGTGAGGGTTAATTCCTAAGATGTAACTCTAAGGAATAATTTTTCTCAGAGGGCAGCTTCAATCTCTTAAACCATACATGGACCAATTCAAGCTGGAATCATACAGGATATTCAAATCATTCGGGACAAGTTAGCTAAAACCTTTGATGCTCTTTCCTTGTTTTTCATCTAGAGTCATTTAGCAAATTTAGGAAATCATACTAGTACTACTAGGTCCCTACACTGATTTGAACTTTCAAGAATTGTAGCCATGGTGATTGTTAGTATACTTGTCCTCTTAAATCCATTCACAGACTTTCAACACAGTTTGGTGATCGTTTTAAGGTTTGTTTATTTCAACAAGCATTTGTGGATCCCACACTTATATGGTAATCAACATTCCTCAGGAGATTTTGGAGCGGTCTTAGGGTAGAATTCAAGAAGAGACTATTCTTAGAACATTCAAAGAGAAGCCAATCCTCAGGTCAGTGCCATCGCATAGCAGAGAGGCGGCAAACAACAATGAGTTCTAGAATATATAGGTTATGCTTATCCTCAGGTCAGTGCCACCGCACAGCAGCGAGGCACATAACCTATCTTCTTGCTTGAGCCATTTTTCTTCTTTTTGCATAGATCTCACCAACAACATAGGTTATCAGTTTGATTGTATTTGCATTTTTCATGTGCTTTTGCTCATGCTTTGGTCTTACGCACACTTTTGTGGTGTTTATTCTGCTCGTCACCCCTTATTGGAATCTTGTTGATTGTGTTAACCAGGGATAAGGCGTTACCCACAGCTAGTTAAACAATTTAGTTTAATCTTAGATCACCAAAAGGTCTAGTCATCTATTGTGTTGAATCTACCGACATATTATCTGTGGTCTAGCAACCTCTAGGTCTACTTTCTTTGTGTTACCTTAGTAGTAGCTAACTTATCTATCATCTTTCCTTTTATATTGATCAGACTACACAGACTTATACTTGAACTTTGCATCTTTTTCAATAGTCTCAAATGGTTTGTACCTGTGTACTATCATATACCAAACATTGAATCGGTATCACATATACATTCTTATTTATTTTCAGCTTGCCTCTCCTTTTCTCTCGTTTTATTTATTTACTTATTTCCTAGTAAAAAACTACCTTGAATCCTTTATTACAGATTTGAGAGACTGAAAGCAAGTTATTTTGTAATTGTTGGACATAGTTTACCTTATCAAACTTAACTTTCTCATTCCCACTTCTCCTTGGGCTGTGATGTACCCGCCTTTGTTTCCAGCAAATGAAACATGCCCTCCTTTAATTTGTCTGACATTTGATGAAGAGCTCTTTTCCCTGTCATGTGCCTGGATGCTCCACTATCTATAATCCACGTGTTAGTCTTAGCACTATAGCTAACACCCTGCACAATCAATGAAAACATTAGTTCATATTAGAAACCCAAGCCTTAACTATCTTGGGTTTCCCTGAGGCATCACACATCATAAACACAACCCATTGACCTTTTGAGGTTGAGGGAAGCTCAGATTTCTAATTGTTCTTATTTTCAGACACTGAGGAGGGTTTTTCTTTCCATAATCCCGATTTGTGTAGGGCCTGTTTGTGGTAACCAAACGTGGCTGATGGATTGAACTTTAGATTCCCTAGCCCTTTTTGGAGGCATCACATAGTTCCTCTTAGAAGAATCAATTGTAGTTGCAGAAAGGTCAACTTTCCTCCTCAGTGTCTGGGAATAAGGACAATAAGACGTTTTATGACCATACTTTCCACAGTTATAGCAGGATCTGCTTTAACTCGATGGTTTCTATTTTTTGGTGGAGATGCAGATGTCACACAGTTGACCTTTATGTTTGATTGAGACACTTCTTTGTTAGATTATGAGTTGGTTTTACAAACTTAATTGCTTTACCTGGTTTTACATCTTTGATCTCTTGTTTACCTGGACTGTGACATGTTGCACGTGATTGATTAGGTTTTATAGGCTTTTAGGTCTCTTGTTTGACTTTGTTTGACCCTGACTTTAAACTAACCTTTTCAAGTTCTTTTTCTAGGTTAACACAAGGCATCTTCCTATTGCCTTTGAAGTGGCCTCCTTCTGTTTAGTGTCAGATCCACATGATTTACTTAAGGAATTTGGATCATTAACTGGAGGAGTGGACACCACATGATCCTTGAGGGGTTATTGTTAATTGGTTACTTTTAGTGTTCATCAAGGTCTCAGGTGTGGTGGAACCACTTTGTATCCCAGCCCCTCCCCATTATTTCTCTCTCTCACTGAGTGTTGGACAATGTGTGATGAGCTTGTCCAACTAGTAATTTTTGTTTTAACGAGTTGACTTCTACTTCTAACACTACTTTTTGCTTCTTAGTGTCCTCTAGAGAGTTCAGATAGTACCTAATGTCATTTGCTTGGTTAAAAGCAACTACCTCAGTTTCCCTAACCTGTTTATTCAATAGGTCTATCTTTTCCTTGTAACCGCGCTCGCTTTGTTTTAACACTATATTTGCCTCCGTGCACAGTTCCAGGTCCTTTACTAAGCTATCATTATGATCTAATAACCTAGAAAATTTTGAATCTATACTTTCTCTGAATTTATTACATTCTAAGCAAGCATGATTATTAAACAGTTGGTTAGTAGTACTTACCTGAGATGTTGAAGAGGAATCAATCATGAGTGCAGACTCGTTTGTCTCTTGTTCTGGTGATTCTGATGATGATGCAGATTTTCTTCTTCAGGCAGTGTGTTGACCACATTTGTAGTGTCTTCAGCATTTGACATCGCGAGCTCTACTGCTATATTTCCCTCACTGGCAGAATCGTCATCAATATCCTCACACTAGCTATGTTGGACTCTCCTGGTGAGACGAACCGGAAGTACCGGTCATGTCCCTCATCCTCGTTAGCAGTTAAGGCTTTTGGGTCCTTACTGGATTAGAAAGAACTACTAGATGTGGCCTTGTCCTGACGATTAAAGGACGGAAATGATTGCCATTCCCGTCTTCTTTGGTTTTACACACTCCCTCTTAAAGTGTCCTTTCTCACCACAGTTGAAACAAGTAACCTTTGACTTGTCGAACCCAAAGGTTGTGTCTTTTGTGG
Organism: Flaveria trinervia; assembly: GCA_025506515.1. Taxonomy (NCBI): domain Eukaryota; kingdom Viridiplantae; phylum Streptophyta; class Magnoliopsida; order Asterales; family Asteraceae; genus Flaveria; species Flaveria trinervia. Next base: position 89,479,975 of record CM046448.1, on the reverse strand, counting down.
CAACCATGTTCTGTCTGGTCTTTTTGACAAACTTTTTAGCTCGTCGGCAGCACTTGCCAAAGCCCACATTATATCCATCCGTTCCAACTCCATCTCATCCACCTGCTCATAATCTTCATCTGCCAGGTGGCAGTTTCCTATCTTTCCAGCAACTAATCCATCGTAGGATTGAACCACCACAGCTAAGAGGTCCATATGTTCTCTGGCCACCTCCACAGTCACATTCCCGAAGTTGTCGGTTTTAGTTTTGCTGCATTAGCTTTCATATCATATATTGGGTGCTCGACGACCCTGACGTTTCGAATCCTAAAGTTGAGGGTTGTGCTGGAACAGCTGCGCTTGAGATGAAGGCGGTTTGCAGTGGTGCTCCAGATGTCTTGACCGAAGGAGTAGCATTGTAAAGTGCAGGATTCTGATCGTAGTTAGCCTTTTGGGCTTGATACTTCATCCTAAGCTCCTCCTTCTCTCTTAGTTTCAAAATGAAGTCATTTATATCTAACTTCGAGAGCATTCCATTCTGTTTGAGATTTGAGACAATGAATCCCATTTTTCTGGTAATCCATCAGCAAAGTTGGATACCATATCCTCCATCGATACTCCATGAGTGTGCATCTCACTCATGAAGTGGTAGAATCTATCGATTACATCATCAAGGCCTTCTTTTCCCATAGAAGAGAAGTTGTCAAACTCCTTCTTCAAGGCTTTTGCCTTGATGGCCTTCAGATAGGCATTTCCGTCATACCTCTTTTCCAACGTATCCTAAAGTTTCTTGCTTGAGTATACTCCGAATACTGATGAAAATATCCTTCGGAATAGACTAAGTAAGCAAAGCGTAGACTTTCTTCTCAGGTTGTGTTTTACCTTCTGAGCATCCGACATGCCACTTAGAGTAAGTTTGACTCCGTCAGCTCCTACTGGCATGCTATAACCCGACTCGATGGCCTCCCACAAATTTGTATCTACACCATTTAAGTAGATTTCTAAATGTTGCTTCCATTGTGAGTAGTCGTCTAACGTATTAAGTTTTGGGGGTTTATTGTGAATACCCACTTCATTCTCCAAAAGCAGTAGATTCTGAATACGTGTGTCTCTACTTGCTGTGTATGCTGAAAACTGGTCCTCCATTACACTTAACTTTATTAATTAACACACTGCTGATGAATGCGAATGAAGGTATGCGATTGGGCTTATTCGGGCAATTGAACAAATGCGGATGGTTTAATCGTGCGACTAAACAAATGCTGACGAGTCAGTCGTCCGAATGAACTAATGCGGTTGAGCAGTCTGAATGAAGTTCTCAGTCGTACGAATGAAGGTACGAATGAGTCAATCGTGCGGTTGGAGAATGCGAATGAATTCAGTCGTGCGATTGAGCCAATCGTGCGACTGAACTTGCTGAAATTTGAAAATTCATAGGTTAAACTTGTTTTGGCCGTAAAAACTCGAATTTACCAAACCCTAATAGCTGTATGATGGAAAACTACACTTTTTGATCAGGAAAATCTAAGACTCCGGTTAGACACAAAAAGATTGTGTTTTTAAGGCAAAAAAAACAAAATTTTGTATCAAAACTATTGAATCAACACGTAATCAAGAGCCTCTAGCTTTGATACCACTTGTCACGATCTGGTATTTGAACAAAATACCAACTAATTAACGTGTTTAACCAAACCAAATAGTGCGGAATCCTATTTGATTGGCGATCCAATCAGTGAGAACGCACGTAGAAACAATAACGTATTAAATCAAACGTCAAGAATTGATTAGGAATCGATCTACAGCATTCTATGAACTTGGAGTACGAAGTTGGAAGCTTCTGGATGGCTAGGGTACGTCTGGAGTCGAAGTGGATTGAATGCTTACCTTTTTCCACGAATTAGGTGGTATTTATAGGTTAGGGTTGCTCATTCGGGCGACTGAACCATCAGCATGGTTCATTCATGCGATTGAGCCATGCGGTTGATCCATTTGCACGACTGATTATTCAGTCGTGCGACTGAGTCAATCTCATGTTATAGTCATACGACTGAGCCAGTCTCCTGGTTCAGTCGTGCGACTGAATCATTCGTATGAAGTTGTTCATGCGTATGGTCCATTGGCATGGGCCATTCGCATGATGACTTCATGTTATTAAGTTTGAATGTTTTAATTGTCATAACATTATTTATATTAATTCAAACAACCACAAACCTATATAATCAAGTCAATATGCATTAAACAACTCATTAATGAAATATTAAACATTATAAACACAATCAAACATTTGTATTTCATTAAGTACCAACGATTACATAAGCGTAAGACAATAAAGACATATTACATTTAGATCAGAATCTAGGTACATATGTATCAACAGAAATGGAGAACAAGAATGGCCGCCAAGTGAGCAGATCTTCGAGCCTTCATGTTAGCAACGCACTTATGGTTGCTGAAGGCTCAAGACCCCTACAACCTCAGTAGTATTTGACACACTCTTAACAACCATAATGTTTCTCTAGGCCTTACATTACATTTCCTGAGACTCCAAGGTCTCACCAAGCTTACCCAAGTCCTTTCCAGGACAACTGTGCTTTTGTCTCAGGAAGAGGACACTCTAGTGACTTTCAGTTTTGCTATGAAGATCTGGAGTGTTTCATCCTAGATAAAGTGGAATACATGGACATAGTCCAACAAATGGCTCTACTAACCTATAGGGCAAAGAAGTTCTTCAAAAGAACTAGAAGGCACTTCCTTTAGAATGCAACTAGCAGCAAGTTTGGGTTTGACAATACAAAGGCAAAGTGTTACAACTGTAACTAGCTGGGTCATTTTGCTAGGGAATGCAAAGCTCCCCAATCAAATTCAAGATCTACTCATGCCTCCTCACATCCCACAACACCTAAAGCTGCTGGAAAGTCAAATAAGACAGTTCTTGTGGCTTAAGAAGTTGATTGGAGCTTTATGGTGCAAGATGTCACCCTTGTACAAGCACTCATGGCGGGAACATACAATTCAAAGGTATATGAACATCTCTGCACTTCAGCCCATATTTCTAAGGTTGAAACGTATCAGGACTGCAATATGGAAATTAAACTGACATTGAGTCCTTGAATATTTTAAAAGCTGATTTTATAAGGGCTGAATCTGACAATCAAAATAAAATTGAGGAGTTAGAAAATACAGTATCCTCCTTAAACATGAGCACACTAATTACATGACTCAAATCATAGATTTAATATCCAAATTGACTAAGGCTCAAGCCATGCTAGTAATAGCTGAGGCTCAAGCTAGGAAGCATGCTATTTCTGAGCAAAACTTCCAAGCCATTTTTGCACCATGCTCTCACTAAAAGATTTGTTATAAAAAATTATGGGTTGGGAACCAATGAAATTACTCCACCATATTCTTATAAGTCTATTAGACAACCAAAGTGTGGTACTGAAGAGCAAAACGTTCCATCTAGTGACCCACCTTCCCATGAGTCAAAGAGTGATGCAACAATGGAGACCATCATTGGGAAGAACCAGGTAACTTTACCCACTCCTACCGGTGATGATCAACCCCTGACCACCAAAGCCAGAAGAAGCAGAGCTAAGGCACCAAAAAACTACCAAGAAAGTAGCTTAGTCTAAGTTGAAGATAGACCCAAAGCAAAAAAGGTGTGTTCATTTCAGCTGGATTCCAAGTGGTAGGAAACTCTGATTCAGGAAAGGTGTGTAGTACCAACACTCCTATCCAACCAAAGGATCAGAAGTTAAAAGGAAAGATTGCAGATGAAGAAACCAAGAACAAGAAAATGCAATCTTCAAGTTCCCAGAAGACTAACATTGCCTGCATAATATGTGGTCTGCAGAACCATATGGGTAAAGATTGTTACTACAATCCTACTAGCGCACACTATGCAAACAATTTTAAAAGAGAAGGAGTCAGGGAAGGTTTCTCGTTTGGACCCTATCATATGGTTCAAGTTATGAAAAAGGGAAAGTTTGTTTCCAAAGAAAGGTTGCTTTCGGAAGAAAGTGTTTCTTTTGAAAGGAAAATGACTTCGAAAGTTCAAGCTGTTAAGACTCAAAAGAACAAGAAAGTCCCCTTAAAACCATCCCAGAAGAAGACTACTTCCAAAGAAAAGGTGGGGAAGACTTCTTCCGAAAGAAAGAAGCTTCGAAAGAATGTCATGCTGCTTAAGCTTCATCAAGCTCATCCTCAATGATCATCCAAGGATGGAATAAAAGATCAAAGATAATGCAACAACCCAAACCTCTTCTTAAAAGACATCCATTGAACCCCCATGCATAAAATTTGGTTTGGTTATGTCACTTTCATTGGAAGAACCCAAGACAAAAAAGGCTTGGGTTTCCAATCAGAACTAATCATATCATCTTATGTGCGGGGACATCACATGATAAGAATAACAATATATGAATTGTGGATAGTGGATGCTCCAGGCACATGACAGGACCAAATCTCTCCTTCAACAATTTCAACATTTTGATGGAGGTCCTGTCCAGTTTGGAGGTGAGACCGGAGGATATATTCTGGCAAAGATAGTATATCCAATGGTAATTTAAAAGTTGACAAAGTAATTTTGTCAAATAGCTTGAACATAACAGTTAAGTGTTATGATCAAAAGCATCAAATGCTCTTCACAGAACATGAGTGCATTATCCTCAAACCCGAGATGACAATTCCTTAGAAGTTGGTGCTTTTTAGATCTCCCAAGAGAGGGGATATATACAAGCTGGATATGTACAAGCTGGATATGAACAATGCTTCCCCACTAGATGAAGTATCATGCTTTCTTTCCAAAGTTTAGTGATGAGTCAACTTTATGGTATAAACAAATTTGTCATGTGAATTTTAAAATAATGAATAAGTTGGCTGAATATAACTTGGTACATGGTTTCCCGAAAAAGGAATTTTTCGGCAAAGATAAATGTTTGCATGCATGAAAGGGAAGCAACATAGGGAATCTCATAACCCAAAGTTGTTAACTCAATCAGTACTCTATTACACTTATTGCACATGGATCTTTTTGGTCCCACAAGTATAAGGAGCATTGGAAGGAAATCATATTGCCTTGTAATTGTTGATGATTTTACAAGATTTACATGGGTATTCTTTTTAAGAACTAAATATGAAACTGCTGAAACTTTAAAATCTTTTATTCTTAAATAGAAAATCAAATTGATCACAAGGTTAAGATAATCAGAAGTGATTAAGGAATTGAGTTTAAGAATCAAGTTCTTGACTCATTCTATAAGTCAAAAGGGATTGCCAGATAATATTATGGTGCCTCAGACCATGTTAGCTGATTTAAAGCTGCCTCTAACATTCTAGGCAAAGGTAGTCAGCCCTGCATGCTATATGCAGAACAAGGTTTTTGTAGTTAAGCCACATGGGAAAACCCTTATGAGGTATGGAACAAGAGACCTTCGTTCATTGGCTTTCTAAGGTCCTTAGCAGCAGGTGTACCATACTTAACACAAAGCACAATTTGAAAAAAATTGCTGAAAATTCAGATGCTGTTATCTTTGTTGGATATTCCTCCAACTCTATTGTTTATAGAGTTTTCAACATTAAAAATCAACAATTTGAGGAATCATCCAACATTGTTGATAATGAGCACACTCCTTGTGTTAGGGCGAATGGCCCTGTTCATATTTTGACTTAGAATTGTTTCCAAACTATTCTAAACCATCTTGTGAGAATGTTTCAGCTGGAATAAGTACTCAAAGTGACTCTGATGATGTTCAATTGTTCAAGTTTCCGAGACCTCTTCCAAGTTCTCCAACAGTCTATGAACATCAAGATCCCACTACTAGTACATCTGATAGCATGACTATTTCAGGAACCAGTGGAGCTTCACCTAGTTATCCGCAAAGTGAGTCTCACTACTCATCAGCTGATAATGAACAACACCAAGCGGATGGAAATAGTATTTTGAAGGAACAGACAACTATTAATGCAACTTCTAAGCCAACTAATATTGATGATGTTTCTTCTTCATTCAATCAGTCCTCATTGAATGAGTGTGAAACATCATCTGGAGCAAGTGTTCAAAATCTTGAGCCAAACTTCTCAAATATGAATCTATCCATGCAACTGGATGTGATTCCCAGACTTAGAATTCACAACACTCATCCAGTTGAAAACATCATTGGAAATGTCCCTAAAGGTGTGAGAACCAAAGGACAATCTCACAACGAGAATGTTTGCCTGTACTCATGATTTTTGTCAAAGATGGAACCCAAGAAGGTAGAAGGTGCCTTGAAAGATAGTAGATGGGTTGAATCAATACAAGAGGAATTAGTTCAATTCAAAAGACAAAAGGTTTGGAACCTCTATCCACTACCATCTGATCAAGTACCTATAGACACCAAATGGGTATTCAGAAATAAGAGAGACGATAGAGGCTTGATTATCAAGAACAATGCAAGACTGGTAGTTCAAGGATATACTCAAGAGGAAGGAATACATTATATTGATGTCTTTGCACCTGTTGCAAGACTTGAGGCAGTTAGGATCTTCCTTGCTTATGCTGCATCCAAGAACATCACTGTCTACCAACTTGATGTCAAGTGTGCATTTCTATATGGGGATATAGATAGAGAAGTCTACATGTGTCAATCTCCAGGATTTAAGACCCACAACACCAACTATATGTGCAAGCTGGATAAAGCTCTATATGGGCTGCACCAAGCACATAGGCTATGGTATGAGACCTTGTCTCAGTTCCTTCTAAAGAATGGATACACTAGAGATACCATTGATAAGACTCTTTTCATAAGAAAGTTTGTGAAAGACATTTTGCTTGTTCAAGTCTATGTTGATGACATCATATTTGGTTCTTCAAATGATCAAATATGCAAGGACTTTGAGAGTATTATGAAGAAAAAGTTTGAGATGAGTTCCATGGAAAAAATGGACTTTTTTCTTGGAATTCAGGTGAAGAAAATGAAGGAAGGGTTCTTCATAAATCAATCTAAGTATGTCAATGACATTTTAGAAAGATTTGTGATGAAAGATTGTAAGCCGACCAAGACACCAATACCTAGAAACCATAATCTTTGTCCTGACTCCGAGGGGGAGGATACTGATCAACATTAGTATAGGGCAATTATTGGTTCTTTGTTGTATCTCACAACAAGTAAACCTGATATAATGTTTGCAACTTGCATTTGTGTAAGATATTAGGCTGCTCCAAAGGTGTCTCATCTAGTTGTACCAAGAGAATCCTTAGATACCTCAAAGGAGCACCCAAACTAGGTCTCTGGTATCCAAGGAACAACAATTTCAATCTCTATGGCTATTCAGATAGTGACTATGGTGGCTACAATATCAACAAGATATCCACATCAGGAGGATGTCAATTTCTTGATGGAAGGATCATCTTATGGCAATGCAAGAAGAAATCTTGTGTTTCAACATCTATTGTTGAAGTTGAATACATTGCTGCTTCTAGTTGCTGTGCTCAGCTACTGTGGATTTAGAAGCAGATGATAAATTACAAATTCAACTTCATGAGTACTCCTATCCAAATTGACAACAACAGTGCTATCTCCATCATTAAAAATCTAGTGAAGCACTCCAAGACAAAACACATTGATATCAAGTATCATTTCATTAGAGATATTAATGAGAAAAATATTATTAAACTAATCAAAGTTGACTCAAATGAACATATGCTGATTTGTTTACCAAGGCCTTTGATGAACAAAGATTTAAGTATCTCATTACAACTATTGGGATGATAAATATTGATTAGTCCATCTCATTTGAAATACTTTTTCTTTTAAATGTGCAAAGTCTTTTGTCAAAACAATCTAAGCCCTGTTGCAAAAAGGTCTCTTTGAAATTCTTCTAAGTATAAATTCTTCTGAAGAGGAATTAATCCTCAGAAGATGTCATATATATCTTCTGAAGCAAAATTCCTCCAAGGAAAATTTTCTTCTCGGCACAAGCAATTGATTGCGTATCAGATCTACTTCCGAAGCTTATAAAACTCTTCATTCGGAAGGCACTTTTTACTCTCGGAAGTAAAATATTTACCTTCGGAAAATTAAATTGCCTTGGAAGAAATTACCTTTGGAAATACTTTATACTTTGACAAAAGATCTTACTGTGTAACGGAAATCTTTGGGCCCCACATAGTAAAAAGCAAATATTTTATTAATGATGTTGGAATCATTTAAATGGTTTTTTAATTTTACCACCCCTGTCACATCTTACCCAAAACCATATTTTCACCTTATCCAACCCCCAAAATCGCCATTTCACCTATTTAAATAAACCCGACTCTTCATTTTAATCTTTTTACTAAATTTACTTTCCACAACCGCACCGTTTACTCAAATCATATGGTTGAATTTTGGAGCAATGGTCTTACTGTGTAACGGAAATCTTTGGGCCCGACATAGTAAAAAGCAAAGATTTTATTAATGATGTTGGAATCATTTAAATGGTTTTTTAATTTTACCGCCTCTGTCACATCTTACCCCAAACCATCTTTTCACCTTATCCAACCCCCAAAATTGCCATTTCACCTATTTAAATAAACCTGACTCTTCATTTTAATCTTTTTTCTAAATTTACTTCCCATAACCCCACTGTTTACTCAAATCATATGGTTGAATTCTAGAGCAATGGCCACATTGAAACCCTAAATAGGGTTAGGGTGATAAGGTCGAGCATTTGTGGCTAGGAGTTAATCATTTCTAAACAACTCATCAGGGAGCATCTGGAGCTCCATGATGACGACGCTCCTACTGAATTCCCCAAGTCAGACATATATGACACATATACCTAAATGAGATATGGTGGAGATGTGAGCAGGTCTACTGTTTACAAGTTTAATTTCTCATACAACTAGAAGGTCCTACTCCATGTTGTTCTCCACTGTTTGTCTAATAAGTTTGGGGGATGGGATCAAATCCCATATAAACTTGGATGCTTAGTTCATGGGTTGGTGAAATGCCTCCGCTTCAATTACTCAAGATTTGTGCTGACAAACCTTATGGGGAACCTCCAGAGGGACCATTCTTCATGTATACAAGGTTGCTTTAGCACATTATCAACTGTGAGATGGACCAGAGTTAGCTTGTCTATGTAGCTGTCCTACCAGTTCCTCAAATAAGGCCAACCATCTTCAAAGTCTTGAAGAGAGTGTCCACCAACTACATTAGAAGACACAATGATCTTCTTCCAGGTATGATTGAGCCATGTCTCCTGGTGACATCCCTGTTAACCCCACAAGTGATGAACCCACACCAGCAACTACCCTCACTTTGCCAAATCTACCCCATCCCATATAATAACTACCAGAGACGACCCAAACGAACCATTGTTCAATCTACTCTGATTGAACAAGCTCATCCTATTCAATGAAAAAGGAATAGAGTGGGAACATGGGCCCCCACTCAGTCTGAGGTCTCGCCATCCTTCATATTTGACCTCAATAAGGGTATCGAGTCTCCATAGTCTCAATTCTTTAACCTGAAACCCAAGCTGTAGACTCTTAGGGTGAGTCTATATGCTCCCTTGAGTAGCCAAAGTGGGACAACCCCACCATAGGCTCAATGCCAATAGACATTGATCAAGGACCCGGGTCATTAGGCTTAACGTCCATATCCTACACTGACCTATTGATAGGAACTGATGATGAGATTATGTCTCTTTAGGGCATTAAAGTTGATCTACAAGACCCTCTCACGGATCAATTGAGCCCAAGGAGAACTCTGACCTCTAGCCCATATCAGCAGACCCACACTGAGGTGAGTCCCACTAGAGTGGAAGGGACTCATGTAGATTCAGCTCCCACTACTACATGTGCCTCATTGGGCCCTCGGGATAGTGGTAACATTGCTCATACTGAATCTACCGCAACTAAACATTATGATGACTTTGAAACAGACATCATTATGCATGGGAAAAGAGGGCGGCAAGAAACCACTTCTGGTGGTGAGGATGAACATATAAGGTATGTTACCTCATCTCCCGATGATTCTTCTCAAGAATATGAGGGAAGCATGCAACTCACCATAAACGACCTCCTCACTAAAGTCTCAACCTTGAATTCAGGGCCAAAATTTAGAGGAGAGGTCCGTCACTCAGCAACTTCAGATTGATAATCTTAGGGCTAAACTAGCTGTGAAACAGATAGAGAAATCTGTTAGCCATGTACCAATTTAGGTCTCAATGACTTCTTCCACTAGCTCATCTAGTTCTCATGATAATGCTACCAAAAAGGAGGAGAATGTTCGGAGACAATCACACATGACATCCACCAGCTCAACCATCTCAATGCTTTCTTCAAGATATCCTAATCAACATTCAAATGTTTTCCTGGAGCCTCCTCCAATCACCCTCCAGGTGGACCCAAGGATGCTCAAAGATCCAAAACAGGTTTCTATCCTTGTTTCTTATGGGATCTTCTATGTGGTAGCCAGGTCCTGATGTTTCTGTGGCCTACTTTGGAGCTGGAGAGCTTTAGATATCTGAATACACCTTCTACTACTATTAAGGAAGTTGGTCAACCTAAAGTTCACAGGGAATCTAAGATTGATTTCGAATGGGACATGGAGGCTGATGGCCCAACAACCAAAATAGTTAGGATAGATAGTGTTTGCCACCTACTTCTGAAGCTGAAGTCAAAGCTGCGAGAGAACAATTTCAGTCTTCCGAAGCTGAGATGGAAGCTGCGGAAGGGCTTTACTCCTTGTCCGAGGATCTTATCATCACATATGCAATCTTGAAACTAGGATCTGAGGTGAATAGTGAGGACTTCCTCAAGTTACCCATTACTCAAACATCATCATCACCAAATGCTCCAACCACCACTCAACAACCTAAAATCTATGCTTAATAATCTCCAAAGTCTAAAGCTTCCAAAGATGTTAAAGGAAAGAGGAAGTTGACTGCGGAAGAACTTCTAGAGGAGGAATGGTTGGAGAAACTAAGAAGAAAAGGAAGACTGCCCTCTAAGAAACTACTAGCTGTAAATAGCAAAGCAGATGTAGCCAATCAGGAGGCAATAAACAACCGGAAAAGAGTGAAAGTAATTGACAGACTTGTCAAGCTAGGAGCTACAAGTAAGGATGTACTCCTGTTACCACTTGAGGAGTTGATTGAGCTAGAGAAGGCAACCTTACTAAAAAGAGAGCAAGAAGAAGTAGCAAGGTTGGCCTTGGAAGAATAAAACATGAGGAAAAAGGAGGAAACTAATCAAAGGCTTAGGAGTAAAAGGATAGCTTTCCTAAGCTCCAAAGGATTCTGACCTGAAGAACATGCTCCACATGACAATGACATGATCTTGTTGCTTGTAAACAAGAAAGGATCAAATGGAGACAAAGAGAATAAGGGCTTCAGGGAACAACTGAAGGAGAAAAAAAAGAAAGAAGATGCTCAACTTGCAGCCATGAAGAAGTCTAGGGACAAAACTTGGATGAAGGACTATCTTAAGGCCTACGACTTCTTAGGCAGGCAGGTTGGATCTATGTCTGTGAAGACCCTGCAGCATATTGTCAGTAAAATCAAGGTTGACATATGCTCAGGAACAAGGAAATAGATGTACTGAAGAGTACAAGGGATGACTTTCACATCTACTTCACAACCACAGCCTCAACCCGAACCTACCCCTTTCCCTGTTAAAACAGAACAACCTCTGAGCCTCACACCCCTAAACCCATATCATCAACCTTACCCACTTCCTCACCCACTCAATCTAAACAACCACTAAAACTATCCATCCCCAAACCCAAAACCTTACCCAGAACCCAATCTTCATCCACCAAACAACCACCCAAGTAATCCTTTCATACATCTAAGCCTCTTTCCTTAGAGGAATTTAAGGAAATCAAGAGAAAGCTCATTAATTGCACATCATTGAGCAATATCCCTTATGAGGACGAGTCTATCAAACTGACTTACACTGACGACTCCTCAAGTTCCCTCACAAGAGAGCAATTCTTTGATCTCCTAAGAGCAACACTAGACCAGGCCATCAAACTTCTTGGCCTCAACTCTGATTCATTGAATGATGAAGAGAAAAAGCTTAGAAAAAGACTGGTGACTCTGCTGGATACAAAGAAATGTGAAAAGGTTCCTAGTCAGCCCCTTGTGCCAAGAAAGAAGATTATGCAATGGAGGTTTGAACTTTCTTCTCACAACTTTGTTGTTGAGAGAGAGAATGGAGAGATAAACCGGCTAAATGCCTCATCTCTGCTACACTTAAGCAGATTTGATATTGCTGAGTTGGTAGCGAAGCCATTCTCCAACTCCAAGGCAGCTGCTAATATCAGAAATCATTTAAGCAACCTACATCTTACTAAGCTAACTACAAAAGCTAGGATTGAAAAGGAGATGAAGTTGAGAGAGGAGGAGGAAAGGATCAGCAACCAAAGGCAAAGCCTTCTTCAAATAGTTAAAGGTCCCAACCTTGAAACCATAGTTAGATGGGAGTATGACTATAACTCCTATCTACTAACTCTTTTCAGGGGGCACAAAAAAGGGTGCACATCATTCAAAGTAACAGACTGGATCTCCTGTCTACTAATGATTTGTACAAACTTCTTAACACTACTTCAGGGAAGAACAAAGAAACAGACAAGTATCTGCTTTCCCTTGTGCTGAAAGTTTTCAGAAGTAGGAAGAAGTGAGGTTTTGATAACATCAGCCTAGGCAGAGTTTGTTGGATCAAGTAAGGCTGGTGCAACCAAAACCAAACACTTAGACTTTTTGAGTACAACAAATAAGGAACTTACAAAGGTAACTTCAGCACTTCCAAAGAGAACTGCTAAACATCTGAAGATAAACTTTAGCATCCGAAGACAAGTCTCTGCTCTTACGAAGCTCACCACTTAGAAGAAATAAAGACTACAACTTCTGAAGTATGAAGTCCGAAGGAAGCCTCGAAAGAAGTAGCCACTTCCGAAGTATAAGTGGCTTTGGAAGAACAAGTTCTTCCGAAGCCAGTTAACCTTCGAAAGTAGATACTATGAACCAGTGGACAGAAGTATGGTCTCTGTGATAGTCAGTTGCAAATCTCTAAGATACTCCATGGCACTTTCCCACATTCATGTAGTTGACCTACATTAATCCACTGTTCACACCTTAACAGTTATATAGTAGCCACTTTAGCCGGTGACAAATGGTAAGTTATGGACATGTCATGACTACCATATCTTAGGTAATAGTTTATCTAAGATACCATAACTTTAGCTTTGTAGTATTTGCTTTAGTCTAAGGTTTCTAGCTGGTATCAAAGTATATCCGTCTGTAGATAGTAGTATATATAGCTTCTCATTGTAACTCATGTAACAGCGTGCAAGAGTCTTGTAGTACTTTGAGTTGAGAAATAATATATACAAGTATCTTGAAAAACTATTCTCTTGTATTTGCTTTGATTTACTTAGTATATTATATCATAAACTCCTAGAAGGATTCTGCTTCATCACAAACCCAAGTATTACTTAGTTAGTTTGAGAGAGAAATACTTGTGTTAAGAACAAAAACATATCCTGTAGAAATCAAATCTGATATTGGGTCTTTAAACATCCTAAAATTTGTTTTAAAAAGGTAGAATCTGACTATAAACTAAAACTGAAGAGTTAGAGAAAATTGTATCCTCTTTAATACATGAACACTCCAATGATAGGGCTCAATCAAATATTTAATTTCCAAGTTAACTAAGGCTCAAGCCCAGCTAGTAATAACTGAGGCTAAAACAGAAGTATGCTATTGAAGAGCATAACTTTAAAACCATTCTTGCATAGTCCTCCCACTTAAAGGTCTGTTATCAAAACAAAGGTGAGTTAGGAACTAATGAAATTGCTTCACATATTCTTATGAGTCTATAAGACAACCAAGATATGGTACTAAAGAGTAAGAGTTTCCACCTGTTGACCCCTACCTTATGGGTATTAGGATAATGCAACTATGGAGACCATTACAGAGAAGGACCAGGTAGAAAAAGCCATCCACACTAATGATGATCAACTTCTGACCACCATAGAGAAGAAACAAAGCTAAGGCAATCCAAAACACTGCCAAGAAAGTGGCTGACTTGTAAGGCCCCGTCCTCGGAATACTCACAGTTGGTCAATCATCACACATAAAACATTCATTTACATTTACTAAAATACTACAGCGAAATAATTTAACTAAAACCATTTCATATATTAATAATCGCTTTTGCAAAATAATAAATCATCGTTAAATTACAAAATATCACTTGTGGAATCACATCACAAAAACATTATCATAATACAAAATGGATGTCATCCAAAACAAGCCAAGTAGCTTCCCCATGCCATCCTCAGCACCACTTACCTGCCAATTGGAAAATACTATGAAAAGTCAACGTTGTTAAGTGAGTTCTAGCTTTATAAAAACATTATATTACCTTCCATTCGTTATACATTTTCTTTCTTCACGCATGATCATACATCATACATACATCAAGGTAATATTTATTATCTTCCGTCATCGTTCATTTCGATCATATCACACGTTTCGTACTTATCACACTTTTTGTACTTTTCTTTTCTTTCACTTCCATCGAGATCCTGTCATATGCTTAACCCCCTTCTTGGGCACCATGCCATATCATCTTGGGTTAAGCGAAAAGGATCCCATATCGCAGTATGGAGTAGTCACATAGACTAACTCCCCCTGTGTGTGAACCCTTACGGGTTAGCCAAGATCGCACGCTGTAAACACGCAACTGAGCTCATAACTCTCAGTGAGTAATGAACCTTCTTACATTTGCTTGCAAGACCTTTCTTTTGTTCATATGTTCCACTTTCATTATTTTATATCTTTTGCTTCGTTAAGATATTAATTTATGTTCATTAACATAATCACACTATGTAACACCACGTAATAATCATAATAAGGAACATAAGAAAACAGATCATACACATGCATAGCATTATCATACATCATCATAATATCATCACACATCACCCCCAGAAACATCCCAAGCAATAACCTAAAAATTCCTTTCTTCCCAAATTTCATAGAATTTTCTAAGTCTTAGGCGCATGGGCACTATGCAAGCACATGGGCACTATGCGGGTACATGGGTGCTTAGGCGCATGGGACACTTAGGCGCATGGGAACTATTTGGGCACATGGCCAACACTTAAGCGTCTCGGCAAATTTTCTAGGTGCATGGATACTATGTAGGTGCATAGGCCTGACTTAGGTGCATGAGCACTTTGCGCGTCTGGGCACTCTTGGGGCACATGAGTTTGGGCATTTTGGGTAACACTTAGGCACTTGGTAGTTAGGTGCATGGGCTATTATTCAGACGCATGGGCAACTAACTTGCAACTAATCATGAGAATTCAAACCCAAATTCAATTCTATCATGTTCTAAGCTCAGTACTAACGTTCTAAGCAATAAAAACATACTCATAACAGCAACATAGTCATAAATCACCCGAAACATACAAATACCCACATTTCACACACACAAACATATGGGTATACACACCCAATCATCATAAAAACATTTAAACATGTATGTCCAGCCCCAAAATCAGTTAAACATGTAAAAGGAGGTTCTAGAACTCACCTTTGGCAACCTTTTCGGATAGACTTCTTCAACCCGAATACACTCTGAATTCAAACACCTAAAACCCACTAAAACACACACCCAAGCACCAAAACACACACATAAGCATAAACCCGAGGTCAAAACCAACCAAGAACACTTAAAAACATCGAATTCTTACCTTGAATTTGACCTCGTCTTCTTCCGTCTTCAAAAACCTGAAGCTTCTACTCTTTCTCTATCTATAACCTAATGCAAAAGTTGATGTAACAAGGAAGTGGGAGGCCATGTCCACTTTTGTACAAAATACATTATCATTTTGTTCTTTTGCACATTTAACCCCTCATTTTTGGTTTTTTTGCATTTCTTTCTTTCTAACTCTTTACTTTTATTCTTTATTTTACATCTTTTAAAATTTCCAGGTGTTATATGAGTCCAAGCTAAATATATACCCAAAGCAAAAGGGTGTGTTTATCTCAGCTGGATTTCAAGTGGTTAGATGTTCTGATCTTGGAAAAGAGTGTAGTACTAGCACTCCTACCTAGATGAAGGATCAGAAGCTAAAGGGGAAGACTATTGATGATGAAAAGAAGTGCAAGAAATAGTAGTCCTCATACCCCATGAAGAGTAACATTGAGTGCATAATATGTGGTCTGCACAACCATATGGCTAAAGATTGTTACTACAATCCTGCAAGCACACATTATGCAGAATGTTAAGAAAGAAGGAGTCAATGATGGTTTCATATTTAGACCTTATCATATGGTTCAAGTGTTAAGAAAGGGAAAACATGTTTCCGAAGCCAAATTGCTTTCAGAAGAAACTCATTCTTCCAAAAGGAAAATAGCTTCGGAAGACAATGCAAAGAAAATTCAAAAGAACAAAATAATTCCTTTGAAACCTTCCGAGAAAAGGACTGCTTCAGATGAAAAGGTGGTGAAAGCCTCTTTCGAGAAGAAAGACGGCTTAGAAGAAAGCCATGTTGCTCAAATTTCATCAAGCTCATCTACACTGATCAACCAAATAATGGAATGGAAAATCAGAGAAGATGCTACAGCCTAAACCTCTTCTTCACAAACCAAAATTAAACCCCTATGCATACATTTTGGTTCAGTTATGTCATATACATGAAGATCCCATGACCAATAAGGATTGGGTTTCCAATAGTAACTAACTTTTTCATCATATTTGTAGGGACATCTGCATGACAAAATGGCAATGTGTGGATTGTGGATAGTGGATGCTCCAGGAACATGACAAGGAATAGATCTCTTCTTCAACAATTTCAACATTTTGATGGAGGTCCTGTTCAATTTGGAGGCGAAACTGAAGGATACAGTTTTGGTAGAGGTAGTGTATCAATGGTTAGTAAAGGTCAAGAAAGTAAACTTTGTCAAACAGCATGAACACAATCTTTTAAATGTTTCTCAGTTCTGTGATCATAAGCACCAAATGCTTTTCACAAAACATGAGTGCACTATCCTCAAACCCGGGATGACAATTCCTCAGGAATTAGTGCTTCTTAGATCTCCCAGGAAAAGGGATATGTACAAGTTTTATATGAAATATTTCCCCACTAGGTGAAGTATCATGCTTTCTTTCCAAAGCTAATGGTGACGAGTCAACTCTATGGTATAAAAGAATGTATTTTATTAATTTCAAAACCATGAATAAGTTGGTTAAAATAACTTGGTACATGGTATGCCTAAAAATAAATTTTTCTACAAAGATAATTGTGTTACATGTCTGAAAGGAAAGCAACATAGTGTCTCTCATTAATCCAAAGAAGTTAACTCTATCACCACTCCATTACACTTACTGCACATGGATCTATTTGGTCCCACAAGTATAATAAGCATTGGAAAGAAATCATACTGCCTTGTGATTGTTGATGATTTCACTAGATTTACATGGGTATTCTTTTTAAGGACTGAAGATGAAACTGCATAAAGTTTAAAATCTTTTATTCTTAAAATAGAAAA
This sequence comes from Flaveria trinervia, assembly GCA_025506515.1. Taxonomy (NCBI): domain Eukaryota; kingdom Viridiplantae; phylum Streptophyta; class Magnoliopsida; order Asterales; family Asteraceae; genus Flaveria; species Flaveria trinervia. Next base: position 89,462,461 of record CM046448.1, on the reverse strand, counting down.
TCAAATTGATCACAAGGTTATAGAAGCTATCAAGGGACTTAGCTTAAGAATCAAGTTCTTCACTCATTCGGTACCTCAAAAGGGATTGCCAGACAATATAGTGCTCCTATAACTCCTCAACAATGTGGTGTTGCTATGAGGAGAAATAGGACACTTATTGAGGCTCCTAGAACTGTGTTAGCTGATTCAAAGCTACCTTTAAAATTCTCGGCGGAGACAGTCAGTATTGCATGCTATGTGCAGAACAGAGTTCTTACCGTCATGCCCCATGAAAAAAATCCTTATGAGCTATGGAACAAGAGACCATCATTCATTGGGTTTCTTAGGTCATTGTCAACAAGCATACCATACTTAAAACAAAGGAGAATTTGGAAAATTTTGGTAACAAGTCAATGATGCTATCTTTGTTGGATATTCCTCCAACTCTATTGTTGATAGAGTTTACAATATCAAAAATCAGTAATTTGAGGAATCATCCAACATTGTTGTAAATGAGCACATCCTTGTGTTAACGGGAATAGCCCTGAACATATCTTTGATTTAGAATTGTTTCCAAATTATTCTAAACCTTCTTATGAGAAGGCTTCATCCGGAACAGGAACACTCCAAATGACTCAAATAATTATCAACTGTTTGAGTTACCCATACCTCTTCCAAGTTCTCTAAGAGTTGTTGAAAATCAAGCTCCCATAAATAAAGGACTCGAAAGTAGGACTATCTTAAGAACTAGTGGAGTTTCAACTAGTTGTCAACAAAGTGAGCCTCAAACTTATCAAGTGACAACTCAAATAATGCACAACACAAGATGATGAAAGCAACAATCAGGAGGAATATGCAACTGTTAATGCTGCTTCACAACAAAATGCTACTGATGCTTTCTCTCCTTCATTCGATAAGTCCTCATCGTATGAGTGTGAGACATCAGCTGGCCCAAGTGTTCAAAATCTTGAGCAGAACTTTTACCTAGATCTCTTCATGCAACTAGATGTGATCCCTAGGTTCAGGATTCATAACACTCAACCAGCTGAGAGCATCATTGGAGATGTTTCTGAAGGTGTGAGAACAAGAGGACAAACTCATAATAGAAATGTCTACTTGTACTCATGCTTTCTTTCTCAGATGGAACCAAAGAAAGTAAAGGAAGCATGAAGGTTAGTAGTTGGATTGAATCAATGCAAGAGGATTTGCTTCAATTCAAAAGACAAAAGGTTTGGAACCTATATCCACTACCATCCGGTCAAGTACCCGCTGGCATAAAGTGGGTATTCAGAAACAAGAGGGATGATAGAGGCTTGATAATCAAAAACACGATAAGACTGGTAGTTCAAGAATACACACATGAGGAATGGATTGATTAACTGATGTCTTTGCACCTGTTGGAAGACTTGAAGTAGTGAGGATCTTTCTTGCTTATGCAGTGTCCAAGAATTTTACAATTTACCAGCTGGATTTCAAGTGTGCATTTCTATATGGGGATATAGATAGAGAAGTCTATGTGTGCCAGCCTCTAGGATTTAAAGATCCACAAGATCCCAACTATGTGTGCAAATTGGATAAAGCTCTCTATGGGCTGCACAAAGTACCTAGGCTGTGGTACGAGACTTTGTTAAGTGTCTCCTAAGGAATGGTTACACCAGAGGTACCATTGATAATACATTATTCGAAAAAAAGTCTGGGAAAGACATTTTTCTAGTACAAGTGCACGTTGATGACATCATATTTGGTTCCTTAAATGACCAAAAGTGTAAAGACTTTGAAAGCATTATGAAGAAGAAGTCTGAGATGAGTTCCATAGGAAAAATAGACTTTTTCTTGGAATTCAGGTAGAGCAGATGAAGGATGGATTCTTTATCAATCAATCTAAATATGTAAATTCCATTTAGAGAGATTTGATATGAAGGATTGTAAGCCAACTATGACACCTATACCCATATATCATAATCTTTGTGCCGACTCTAAGGGGGGTGGGTATTGATCAACATCAGTATAGGGCAATTATTAGATCTTTGATGTATCTCATAGCAAGTAGACCTGAGATTATGTTTGCAACCTACATATGTGCAAGATATCAGGCTACCGTAAAGGTATCTCACTTAGTTGCTACCAAGAGAAGTCTTAGATACCTTAAAGGAGCTCCTAAGTTAGGTCTCTGGTATCCTAGGAATCAAGACTCTAATTTTTATGGCTACAGTGACTATGGTGGCTACAATATCAACAAGAAATCAACATCCAGAAGATGTTAATTCCTTTGTGGAAGGATCATCTCATGCAATATAGTAAGCAATCAAGTGTTTCAACATCAACTGTTGAAGTTGCATACATTGTTGCTGCTAGTTGCTATGCTCAACTGCTAGGGATTCAAAATCAGATGTTGGACTATGGTTTCAATTTCATGGAGACTCTATCCATATTGACATTAAGAGTGCCATTTCCATTATAGAAAATCCAGTCAAGCACTCCAAGACAAAGCATATTGACATCACATATCAATTGATTAGAGATATTCATGAAAAAAACCTAATCAAACTAGTCAAAGTTAACTCAAATGAACAATATGATGATTTCTTCACCAAAGCATTTGATGAACAAAGATTTAAATATCTGATCACATCTATTGGGATGATAAACATTGACTATCTTATCTCCTATGAAAACACTATCAATATGTGTTTTATCTATATCATACAATCTAAGCCCAGTTACAAAAGGTATTTCTTCCAAATTTGCTAAGTATGAGTTCTCTCGAAAGAGAAACTTTCCCTCGGAAGATATCTTATTTATCTTCTCGAAGAAAATTTCTCTAAGTTAGTATTGTCTTTGGAAAACTTTTAATCCTCAGAAGAACATTTGATGCTATTTTCAATCGATTTCCGAAGTGTTAAAATTTCTTTATTCGGAAGAACTTCTTACTCTCCGAAGTAGTTGATCTTACCTTCGGAAGTAAGTTTGGCTTCGGAAAAAACTACTCACAAAAAACTCAAACTCTCGGAAGAAATCTTTACTTTATAGTGAACATCTTTGGGCCCCTTAATATTTAAATGACTTATCCTTTACCGCCTTTGTCACATCATACCCAAAACTGTCATTTCACCATATCGATCTGCCATTTCACCCCATTTAAATACTTCCAACTTCTTCCCTAATCTTTTTACCCACTTGAAAGCCCTAAGTTTCCTTCGCCTTCACTTCTACTTTCTTCAATTACCTCACTTTCTCTAAACTTTTCCTACAGTGGACCTAAATCCTCAGCACAACCAAGTCATGATCCTTGACTCTTCAAAAGATGCCAACTTCTATGAAATCATCCACTTTCTAACCCAATCCACCTACTACACTCCCCTTACAGCAAATGCTACTGTTTACTCCACTATATAGCCGAATTCTGGGCAAATGGTCAATTTGAAACTATAAATGGAGTTATGGTTATCAGGTCGGGGACTTGTGGCCAGGAGCTAGTCATATCTGAATAGATCATCAGGGAGCACTTAGAGCTTCATGATGAAGGCACTCCTAGTGAATTCCCCAAATCTGATTTGGAGGACACATGATTTACGATGCCTAGTTCATGGGTTGGAAAAGGGTCTCCGTTTTAACTACTCCAAGTTTGTGTTGAACAACCTTAGAGGAAACCTTCAAAGGGAAATATTCTACATGAATCCTAGGTTTATTCAATAAATCATTAACTATAAGCTGGACCAAGACAAGCTTGTCTATGAAGACACTCTTCTTGTCCCTTACTTCTTCCAGGTATGATTGAGCCAACGACTCCTGATGACATCCTTGTAAACCCCATTAATGATCAACCCACACCAAACACAACCAATTCAATACTAATTCTTCCCACCCATTCCATTAAGTTTACATATCATAGACGCTCCGAACAAACCCTTGTTCAATCTACTCTAATTTAACAAATCCCTCTATTCAACACAAAAAGGCTAGAGTGGAATGATAGGCTCTAACTTAGCTTGAGGTCCAACCATCCTTCATATTTAACCTCAATATGAGTATTAAGTCTCCTCAGTCTCGATCCCATGAACCCCAAACTCAAACCTTAAGCCCTCAGGGTGAGTCACTATACTCCCCTGAGTAATAAATAAGGGACAAGCAAATCATAGGTTCAATGCCTCTAGATATTGATCAAGGTCTCGGGTCATCAGATATAACTTTCTTATTTTTTATTGATCTACTAATCGGTTTTAATGAAGATTTCATATTCCTTCAAGGCCAAGATGTTGATCAAGAACACCTATCAAAAAATCCAAACTGAGGTGAGTCCCACTGATGTGGAAGGGACTCATCTAAATTCAACTACCACTACTGAGAGTGTCTTATTGGTCTCTCACAATAGTGGTAACATCTATAGGACTCAATCTGCGGCAACTCTTCCTATTAATGACTCTGAAAGAGACATCACCTCACAGTGGAAACCAAGGTTCCAAGAAACCACATCTGGTGGTGAAGATGAACATACATGGTACGTTATCTTATCTCGTTGTGATTCTTCTAAAGAAGACGAGGGAAGTTTTGTAGCTCATCATAAGAGACCTACTTTTTAATGTTTTAGACTTTTAATCAAAGGTTAATTACAAGATAGGTTTGTCACTTAGCAACTTGAGATTTAAAATCTCAAGGCTCAACTAGCTGAGAAACAAATTGAGAATTTGCCAGGCATGTATCAATTCAAGTCTCTCTGACCTCTTCCTCTAGCTCATGTACCTCTTAAGATGATGTTACCAAAAAAGGGGAGAATATACAGAGTGAAACGCACATGGAGCAGAACCTACCCCTTTCCACCCTATCTTTTAAATACCCTGTTCAATAAACAACTCTTTCCCTAAGCTTCCTCTAATTACCTTTCAAGTGGACCCAAGGATGCTACTTGATCTAAATAGGTTCTTAACTAAGTTCCTAATAATCTCCTCACTTGAAAAACCCTTACTAGATGTTGTGGCATACCTTGGAGCTGAATAGCTTCAAAGGTTGAATGCACTACCTACCAACAAGAAAGGAGTTGGTCAACCTAGGGTTCAAATTGAACTTGAGATTAATTTAGAAGGGGATATGGGGACAGATGGCCCAACAACTGAATCAATTGGGACAAGTTATGCAATCACACTATCTTCTGAAGCAATGATTCAATCTTCTGAAGCAGAGATTCAAGCTACAGAAGGAATCCTTTGGGTTATCTTTGTTGTTTGGTGATCTTATTATCACAGAGACTATTCTTGAATTAGCCTCTGAGATAAATAGTGAAGACTTCCTTAAAAACCCTCTCTTTCAAACATCTTCATCACTAGAAGCTCAATCCCCACTCACCAACCTGAACCCTCTAAACCAAAATTTTCAAAAGCTCAAGCTTCTGAAGATGTCAAAGGTAAGAGGAAGATGGCTGCGGAAGAAACGTTATAGGAGGAAAGGATGGAAAAGCTCAAAAAGAATGGTAGACTTACCATTAGGAAGCTACTTATGCAAGTATTAAAGCAATTATAGCAACCTAGGAGTAGTGGTGGGAAAAAGACTGGTTCGGGAACCGGTTTGGCAATAAAACCCAAAATTGGTTTGAGGCCCAAACCGGTTTCAACCTGACCCTAACCACCGGTTCCTTCTCGATGTGACCTTTTCATAATTGAAACCTGTTTCTGAACGGAACCGGTTCTAAACTGGTTCTCAAACCATTTCCCAATCCGCTTTTCAAACCGTCACAACCCAGTCACCAAACCGGTTTCAAACCTGTTTACAAAATATAACCGTTGGGTAACGGTTATATAGTCGTTTGTACTCATTTTTGACCATTTTTGTGAGGTTTGTTTTACCACTATACCCTCATTAGGTTAGTACATATATGTATTGGATGTTTTGGTTGAACTACAACACCATATAACACTCTCTAATCTCAAAAATCTAAAAAACGCCCTTACAAAAACATTCGTTTTAAACGCTCTCATCAAAAAATCTCTCAAATGGCTTCATCAAGTGCTCAATCATCCATAGGTTGTGAAGCGTCTTCAAGTAACGTGGTAGTAGCAATCCTTCTTACGAATAGGAACCCTGAAGTATGGTGCAATTACGATTTATGTCAAATGGGTAGCGGTCCAAACAAGGCTCATTGCAAGTTTTGTCATAAGTTTTTCAAAAAAGATGCAAACACAACATTGAAAAACCATATTTCAAATAAATATTGTAAAGCGTTGAAAGGTGAATCTTCTCAAGGTTAAGCTTCGATGACAAACGAAGGAAATATTTGGGCTTATAATGTTGATGCGGTTCGGGAGCAAATGGCACATTTTGTAATTAAACAAAGCTTGCCATTCAAACATTTCGAAAATGTACGTTTGACTCGACACATTCAACTAACTCTCCAACCATGTTACACCAATGTAAGTGTGCACTATTCGAAAAGATTGTTTAAAAATGTGAAAAAAGCTAAAAATGAATTAATATCTTATTTTGAAAATTTACAAACTACCGTTAACTTAACTAGTGATGTTTGGCCGACGCCTGACGGTACACTTGACTCGTACATTTGTGTCACCGCCCATTGGGTTGAACCCGATTTGTGGCAAATGATGAAATGTACAATTGCATTTGAATTGTTTGATTATCCTCACACTGGGCAAAATATTTTTTATCTTATTGATAAAATTATTCAAATGTATAAATTAGAAAATAAAATATTTCTTATATCTTTTGATAACGCCTCAAATAACACTTTTGCGATAGATCATTTGAAATTAAAATACAAACCAATGTGTGAGTGTGTGTTTTTCATAGTCATGTGTTACGCATATTATAAAATTAGCCATTCAAGACGGTTTAAAAAATAATTGAAACAGTGAAAGATTGTTTTAGAAGAATGTTACATTGTCATTTTTAGCAATAACCAAAGATATACTAAATATCACAAGTTTTGTAAATACGCAAGTACCAAATGTTTAAGCCCAAATTGGGACGTACCAACACGATGGAATTTCACTTGTAACATGTTAAAAAAGGTTATTGAACAAAAGAAAGTCTAACAGCCTTTCATAATAGTTTGCTAAGTCGTGAAAAAGCAAATTCTTACTATCCATCGAGTTGGGCCGTTATTGAAGAAGTAACAAAAATGCTTCACATTCTTAAAAATGCAACTACGTGTCTTTCCGGAGTTTATTATCCAAGAAGTTTGTTAGTACCTTACCAAATTATTTAATGACTTCAAAATTAAAGAGATGTCATCTAGGGGTAGACCTTATTCGGATATGATACCCCCAATGAAAGAAAAACTTATAAAGCATTTTAAAGAGATGTCTCTGGTTATTACATGTGCCGCTGCTTTAAAACCTTGTTTAAATATGTCGGGGGTTGAAACTTTACTTGATAAAATTAAATTTAATTTGGATTTAGAAGTTGGTAACCCAATATATAGTAAAACTTTAAAAGCTATTTTTAGCAAACAATTAGAGAAAATGTATGATGTTTATTTATTAAAATACGGGGAAGCATCACATATCCAAGAGGCTTTAACACATGCGGCAAATGCCAAAAGTTTGAATGATCCATGTTGGATTTATAAAAATTTTAAGGGATGAATGTAATAAACATCAACGTGGTAACACTTCGAGTAGTAAACTTAGGAGGTATGGTCTTACAAACTTTTTATCCATCATGACTTCACAAGATTTTAAAATTTTTGACTTGTTGGCTTGGTGGAAAGGTAAGGAAGATTAGTTTCCCATCCTATCCATCATGGCCCGAGATTTACTAACCGTCCAAGCTTACACGGTAGCTTCGGAATCTGCTTTTTCTTTTAGTGGCAAGGTTATATTAATAAGACGAACTCGACTCACTCCACAAGCGGTTGAAATTTCAATTTGCTTGAAGGATTATTTGGATGCAGTGGAAAAAGTACAAGACAAACACTCACTTAAAGGAGAACTGGGAAACAAAGTAGAATTATAGAGGATGAGGTAGAGAGTGGATTGACACCAAGAATGACTGATCATGAAGTGGCATATGATCACTATATTCGTAATAGTTCTAAATCTAGTGCCGAAGAATAAAAGACTATGCTAAATGTTTAGTTTTGAACATTATAATTTAAACTTGTATGTTGTTTAAATTGTATAAATGTTTTATATACTTTACTTGTACTTAAAATTATATATATAAGTTTCTAAATGTTTTAAATTGTATAATTGTTTTACTTGAATAATGTTTTTAATTGTATAATTATATTTATGTTTTAAATGTTTTAATAAAGAGTTTTAAATTTTCTTTAAATTTGAAAAAATAATTATTATATGAACTCAGCTCCACACTTATTCTCCCAACGAACCTTGACAATTGGAGTAGTTGTGGTTCTAGTTTTCTTCATGATGCGATCCATAATTTCAATAGGTTTCTTCACAAAGTGCAATGACTCGTCGATCTGGATGTCTTCCAATGGAACATGCAGACTCTCGTCGGCCAAGCACTTTCTCAAATTTGAGACATGGAATACAGGATGAACTCCACTAAGGTCGGAAGGTAATTCTAGTTTATAAGCCACCTTCCCAACCCTTTTTAGGATTTTGAAAGGTCCTACAAATCTTGGAGCTAGTTTACCCTTCTTTCCGAAACGAACAACACCTTTCAACGGTGACACCTTAAGAAGAACCATGTCGCCAACTTGGAACTCCGATGGCTTACGACACTTATCGTTGTAACTCTTTTGTCGACTTCTTGCGACTTCAAGGTTCTTACGGATTGTGGAGACTTTATCGGTCGTTTCTTGTATAAGTTCAGGACTAGTGATAATTTTCACTAACATCGGTCCATCAGATCGGTGATCGGCATTTACGACCATACAAAGCCTCGAATGGTGTCATCTTGATACTTGAGTGATAACTATTGTTATACAAAAATTCTGCGAGCGGTAAATGCGTATCCCAATCACCACCAAAGTCAAGGAATCAAAGACGCAGCAGATCCTCGAGGGTTTGGATTGTTCGTTCAGTTTGACCATCGGTTTGAGGATGGTAAGCCATACTTAAATCCAATTGGGTACCCAAGAGTTCTTGCATCGAAGACCAAAAGTGTGAAGTGAAACGAGCATCTCGATCGGAATAATGTGTAAAGGCATGCCATGACGACTCACAATTTCGTCAATGTAGATTCGAGCCAGCTTGAAACCTTGTATGTATCTCGTATGGGTATGAAATGTGTTGTCTTGGTCAAACGGTCAACAATGACCATATACTATCATGACCACGAGGTGTACGAGGTAACTTGGTTATGAAATCCATGGATATATGTTCCCATTTCCACATAGGGATTTCAAGTTGCTCAAGTAAACCACTTGGTCGTTGATGCTTGGCTTTGACCCTTGTACACGTGAGACACTTAAAAACATAAGACGCGATATCCTTCTTCATTCCAGGCCACCAATATTGACCACGCAGGTCCATGTACATCTTATTGGAGCCAGGATGAATGGAATATCGGGTTTGATGAGCTTCGTCATAATGAAGGGCCGAAGGTTATCATGATTCGGAATCCAAAGTCGATTTAAGAAGTATTACATGCCATTCGGTTTTGTCTCTAGTTGTGACCGAACGTTGGACATCAAATCTTCATCTTTCCCTTCGTCGGTTGGTGCCGCTTGTTGAGCCTCGCGAATGCATAACTCGAGGTCACTATATGTCCTTATGTTTTGGAGCATGATAGTATCCTCGTTGACATCTGTTGGAGCATATATAGTCATATATAGTGTGTCCGTCACTTGTTGAATAGTCTAGGCTTAATGTTATACACCTGATATGTTGTAAACACATGAAACTGGGTCATTTGTAGGAGCATATGCGAATGAGACTCAGTCGTACGACAGAGCCATGCTAATGGACCAGCCGTGCGACTGAGAGATGCGATTGGGACATTCGTAAGAATGGACCATAAGTATGGTCTGGTCGTACGATTGAACCATACGCATGGTCCGGTCGTACGATTGAACCATACGCATGGTCCGGTCGTACGATTGAACCATACTCTTGGTCCAATCGCATGAATGGGCCCAGTCGCATCTAATATGGGCCGAGGCCTATATATACCAGTTTCAATGTGTAGAGAGATGAAGGGGTTTTCTAAGGGTTTTAGAAACAGTGTGCCCGGGAGCCTAGGGCTGCCGGATGAGAGGGGAGATCATGCTTGATCTTCCCCTTGCCAAGAGTCTTGATTCTTATGTTTTAACGAGCTTATAATCTTTAGGTTTTATTAATGAAACTATTCAATTATAGTTTGTATTATTGTTTGACTTTTGGTTTGATGTTGTTTATCATTCCGTCAAGAACATGCTCGGATGTTTATCGATCCGAAGAAACCGACTTAAAACATCCACATGAATCTCAGTATCAAATTCTCCTAGCGTATCAAACCATTGCCTTCGATCTCGAATTTCTTGAAGTGAGACAGTCTTGTTGTAGACCTTGCGACTTAACGCGTCGGCTACAACATTCGCCTTTCCAGGATGGTAGCGAATGTCGTAGTCATTGTCGCTAATCAACTCGATCCAACGTCTTTGTCTCATATTGAGATCCTTTTGGTTGAAAACGTGTTGAAGACTCTTATGATTGGTGTAAACTATGCTTTACGTCCCATATAGATAGTGTCGCCAATTCTTCAATGCAAAAACCACAGCACCAAGTTCAAGATCATGAGTCATGTTGTTCACTTTATGAACCTTTAATTGCCTTGACGCATATGCTATAACTTTTCCTCGTTGCATGAGAACAAAACCAAGACCTTGATTAGAAGCATCGCAATACACGGTAAAGTCATCGTTTCCATCGGGAAGTGTGAGAATAGGAGCGTTACACAACTTGTGTTTTAATGCCTCGAAAGCCTCTTCTTGCTCGGGTCCCCATTCAAAGAGTCGATTATTTTGGGTTAGCGCCATTAATGGTTTAGCAATCTTCGAGAAATTCGCTATGAACCTACAGTAATATCCCGCTAAGCCTAGAAAAAAACAAACCTCAGTTGGGGTTGTGGCAACACACCAATTCTTCACGACTTCAATTTTAGCTGGATCAACGTGAATTCATTGGCTATTCACCACATGCCCTAAGAATTGAACCTTCTCCAACCAAAATTCACACTTGGAAAACTTGGCATATAATTGCTCCTTCTTCAAAAGTCCAAGAACTTGTCGCAAGTGCGTCTCGTGATCGATTTTTGTCTTGGAATAAATAAGAATGTCATCAATGAACATGATCACGAACTTATCCAAATACGGTTTGCATACTCGATTCATGAGATCCATGAACACGGCAGGTGCATTGGTGAAGCCAAAAGGAATGACCATGAACTCGTAGTGTCCATATCGAGTACAAAAAGCAGTCTTTGGAATGTCATCATCATGGACACGTAGTTGATGATACCAAGAACGTAGGTCGATCTTTGAGAATTGAGTTGCTCCTTGAAGTTGATCAAAGAGATCATCAATTCGAGGAAGAGGGTATCAGTTTTTTATAGTAAGCTTGTTGAGTTCTCGGTAATCGATGCACATACGAAATTAACCATCCTTCTTCTTCATAAATAGTACAGGTGCACTCCATGGTGATGAACTAGGGCAAATGAAACCTTTACCGGTCAACTCTTGCAGTTGACTAGCAAGTTTTTGCATTTCAGATGGTGCAAGACGATAAGGCGATTTAGCCACAGGGTTTGCACCAGGGATTAAGTCAATCTTGAACTCAACTTCTTGCACGGGAGGTAACCCTTTAAGATCCTCGGGGAAAACCTCAGGAAAGTCCCGCACAACAGGAATGTCTTTCAACTCCTTACCCTTGGCTTTCGTATTAACTACATATGCCATGAATGCCATGTGGTTTTTACTTAAGCACTTACGAGCCTTGATGCAAGACATGAGTTTGAGTCTTTGGGATGATTTCTCCCCAAAGACCTTCAAAGTATCACCAGTCGGTAAAGGAATTCGGATACACTTCTCGAAGCACAGAATTTCTACATGATGCTTGGCTAACCAATCCATACCAATGATAACATCAAAGCTTTCCAATTGCAGAGGAATAAGGTCGACGAAGAACTCGTGTTCGTTAAGGCTTAAGGTGCAATCGCGTATTACGACATCAACGACAATAGATTTTCCATCGATGACTTCGACCGTGAATGATCTTTCCAGGTTAACACGTGGTTTAGAAAGTATAGGCTCAAATTCCAGGGACACGAAACTCCTATCGGCACCCGAATCAAACAATATGGAAACATAATGACTATTTACAAGATACATACCTGTTTGGTAACAATCTATTATTGGTATGATGAACATAGATAGGAATTTTTACAAGGAAAGAAAGGACCAAAAAAAGTTCAACGACGTGCCATTCACTACGTCGTTGTTGGCTTGTGCTTGGTTGACGTTGATGTTGAAAGCCCTTCCACGAGCCGGTGGCATAGTTCCCGCATTGCGAGGACATTGCGGACGAATATGACCAGGCTCGCCACGGGGGCTTGATTTGCAACCACCATTTGTTTTTTAGGAGCATTGGGTGCGGTCACCGCATAGTTGCGCATCGGGGTGAACTTACGATTTTTGTTTTGAGAAGATGACTTGGCCTTTACCTCCTTTGTTGCCTCAAGTGTCACCTTTGCAGTAGACTTGGAACCCTTTGTTGACATCATGCTAGCTCTTATATGATTCTCGGTGAGCTGTGCAGTGATAGTAATCGCCTCCTCCAAAGTTGTGGGCCTACTACCCACCACGGCATCTTGAATTTGAGGTGGCACCCCCTTGATAAATTTCTCAATGTTACGGGGCACGGTGTCCACCATGTGTGGTACGAGCATACTCAACTCATGATGCCGGGTGGAATAAGCCAAGTGATTCCCACCATCTTGTTTGAGGTTCCAGAACTCCTCCTCTAGCTTTTTTAACTCGCTCCTTAGGAAGAACTTTTGGATCATGATATCCTTAAATTCTTCCCAGGGCAACGCCATTGCAACCTTAGTTCCACGGTTTCTTTTTTCACTATTCCACCATGTTAGTGCCCGTTGCTGAAGAACACTTGTGGCATAGCGAACCTTGAACTCGTCAGGGCACTCGCTAACAATGAATGTGTTCTCCATACTTTCAAACCACTCGAGAAGTCCAGTGGCTCCTTCTTTTCCACTAAAGTTAGTGGGTTTGCACGAGTTGAAGTGTTTGAAAGTGCAAGTACGATTTTTCCCATTTTGGTTGTTGCTATTCTCTCCATGAGCACCACTATTGTTCCCATTGGTGTTGTTTCTATTAGCCATTAGGGTGCTATTAAGTTCAGCAACCATGGTCGGAATGACGGCAACCATTTGCCGGGCGATCATTGCAGCTAGTATACGGTCGGAACTTCCACGCTTTCCATTGTGACGAGACATGCTGGATATAAATGAGTTAGTTACGGGAATGAGGATAACAAAGGATAATAGTTTAGACAAGGACAAGCTAAGGGTTGTAAAGCACCCGGAATGATTCCATTTGGTAACGCATTACCATTTGGAAACGTTGACACGTCAAGGTGACTTGACCCAATTGCCTTAGAAACTTGTGTATATTGACCATAGTTTATCACTCATCCCAGAAATCCCCAGGTAAGCATGACTAGTCCCGTAGGATTTATGCAAAATGCTTGCCTTAGCCCGAAGCCCTTTTGCCAGGAAATCCAGGATACAGGTGTCTATGTGTCACACAATATTTCTTAGGTTCGTGGAATCAAAAGCTTGATGAGATTTATATAGATTAGACATAACGTCTAAAGATCCAAGTCATAAGCATAGGCATAAGATTCCACGTGTCGTCGAGAACAAGATTAAGAAGTTTCATTTCGGGGAGAGTCAAAGAGTCAAAGTTAAGTTTAGGGAGACAAGTAACAATGTTTAGGCAATCCTATACTAAGGCATCAAATTTCACATAAGAAGGCATAGCATTATATAACATGCAAACCATATAATTTACAAGATAGAATTATAATTCTATAAGGTTCATGCACACTATAGTCTAGGTCACCATTTCTAATAACCTAGATCCCTATAGTTATGGGCTCTGATACCAATCTGTCACACCCCAACCTTGACGGCGGAAACGTCGACGAGTGAGATCGTTCACAGCCACATAATGCTATTAATAATCCCAAATATATATTAATCATAAATTCCAATCGTACCATTACAATCATAAGTCTCAAAGAAAGTAAAAAAAAGCATTACATGAGATGTAACAAGTCATTTTATTTCATTTATTTAGCTAGGTCCATTCCTAGATGTGTAAGCTTCAAAAAGTTGAAATCAAGCTTGAGTATTTCATGAAACATGTTAAAAATAAAATGTCAACAATAATGTTGGTGAGATTTCCATAGTTTGTAGTACATAGATATATAAAAGATGGCAATTAATGTTATAAGTTAGAGAGCAAAGTAACTAGGGATGTAAGACTGAATGCACAATCAAACCTTAACAAAGTTTTACAAGTCTCAAATGTTTACAAGCATATACCATTAGCTAAGTGTACTTGGATCACCAAGCAGGCTTGTCAGGCCCATAGATCTATGACATTGCCAGGCTAGCAATAGTTAATGATTGTACATATGTTGGACCAAAAGAACCAATGAGCCGGATCAGAAAAACCTCTATGTTCCACAGACATCACAACAACTGTTGAAGACTTGATCAGTTGTTTCATAAAGTCTGAAGGGCAACAGCTGAAGTACAAGTACTAAAGACTTCAACAGCTGAAGATCAAAGTCTGAAGATCAACAGCTGAAGAACTAAAGTACTGAAGGTCAACAACTAAAGATCAAAGTCTGAAGATCAACAGCTGAAGACAATAGCTGAAGACATAAGCTGAAGACAACAGTTGAAGACATCAGCTGAAGACATCAGCTGAAGACAATAGCTGAAGACATCAGCTGAAGACATCAGCTGAAGACATCAGCTGATGAAAACAGCTGACGTTCAAGTACAAGTACTGAAGCCTTTAGAGTTTGTTACAACAGCTGAAGAAGCATTCTTCAGTTGTTGTGATGGTTGCCTTTCGGTAGTTTTCTTTTTGTTTCAGTATTTGCAAAACGACTGAAGAGCATGTTCTTCAGTCGTTGTAGTTTCAGTAGTTTCTTTTCAGTAGTTGTAGTAACTGATAACACTTAGTATTTTTGTAAGAAGATGTCAGCTGTTTTGACATCTTCAATAGTTGTGTCTCAGTTGTTTGAATAATTCTGTTAGATGTCACTATCAAGTGACATCAGCAGACGTCACATCTCCTATATAAGAAATGTTCCACCACGACATTCCTATATAAGGGATGATTGACCTGATTGTATGGGTGACATTTTGCCACCACGAAAGCGCGTTTTGAATGAAATCTATGATTCGTAGAATTTCTTCTATAACCGTTCACTCTTTCTTTGAATATCTATTATTATCTTGTGAATTGGCTAAATGATTTGTTAAAAATTCCGCTGCAATAATCTCTAATCAATCAAACGTAGATCGCTGATCCTAACCATTGGTATCAGAGCGGGTTAATCATTGATCGATCTAACAATTGATCATTGAAACTGCTAATCGATATCTGCATTTGATTGAATTAGCTTATTTGCAAGAACTGGTTATAGATTTTTGATTTTCTATCGCTTTCGTTTTATTGCTCTCTGTGTTCTCTTGGTTCAAATTGGTCTATTGTGTTTTGTTCTAAACAGATTAAAACTTAATTGATTTTGGTTGATTCTGAGAATGACTACTCCTTCTAATGACCCTCACAATACTGGTTCCTCAACCAAGCCTCCGATGTTGGTTAGGACTGAGTATAACATATGGCAACGAAGAATGCTTCATCACCTGTCTGTTAACAGTTCAGGTTGTTGGACATCAATGGTACATGGTCCACATAAGCCTATGGTGAACAATCCGGAAACCAATCAAATGGTTCCGAAGAAGAAGGAGCAATACTCAGATGAAGATCGGAAACTGTTTGAGATTGATGCAAAAGCCCATGGAATTCTGGCCATGGCACTGCCTAATGAAATCTATTCAGGGCTTATGCATCATGAAACTGCTCATGACCTCTGGAATGCACTGAAGGAACAATTCGGTGGAACTGATGAGGTCTTAGCAAACAACAGAGAAATTCTTGCCCAACAATATGAAACATTCTCTCATAAGAAGGGTGAGATACTGACTTAACAGTTTCAGTGTTTTTCTTGTTTGATCTCTGAGCTAAAGATGGTCAAACATGAATATACCAATAGCCAGATGAATAACAGATTCCTCAGATCACTTCCTGAGAGATGGGACACATATACTATTGTTCTACGCTCCGGTGCAAATCTGGATAAACTATCTCTTACCCAACTTCATGGGAAACTGCTTACATTCGAAAAGAGATAGAGCAGAAAAGGAAACTGTCATCATCAGGAAAGCTCACCGATGACTTTGTACCAGGGAACACTGCCTTGGTTGGTCATGAGTCAGAATATGCTGCATCTGAAAGCAATTATGATGAGCATATTGATTTCTATTCAAGCAGTCCTGATCATGCTTTTGTTGGTATTGATAGTCATTCTGGCAGAAATAGTGACAATCTATGCTTCATCATGGATGATCTGAAGGGAATTGCTGATGATGATTTAGAAGAGATGGATATTCTGAGCCAAATGGCCTTGATTAATATCAGATCTCAGAAATTCTACAAGAGGACTGGCAGGAAATTCCCTGGACTCTCCGGCAAAACCAAAGTTGGTTTTGACAAGAGTAAGTTGAGGTGTCACAAATGCCAAAGGCTTGGACACTTTGCAAGAGAATGTAGATCAACTGGATCTAATTCCTCTGCACCCTTTGTGACTTTTCCTAGCACTAGTCTACAAAACAGAGGGCAATATCCTGCTGGTTCTGGTCATCAATCACACCCTTTATCTCCTGCATATTTTGTCCCCCAGGGTCAAATGTCATATCCTTTTCCCTGCTATTACATGCCTCAGCCAAATACAGTTCAAGCTCCAATTGAACAACAACCACATGCATTACCTGAACCTCAGCCTTCCCAATCTCCTCAACAAACTCAACCTCAACAACACAGCTTTTTCACCCCAGGAGTTGTTGACTGGAGCAGTTTACCAGATGATCTGTCTCGTCATGAACAACTATTTTCTGGTGCAGGTCAACATGGTGGTGATAGTCCTTTTGGAAATCTAGCCCTCATGGCTTTGGAGTCTGCTGATACTTCATCCTCCAATGCCTCTACACCACAGGTTTCACAGGTATCCTCTGAGGCAAAAGCCAAACTATGTTCTGAAACATGCATAGCCACATTTGCATCTATTAGAGAAGCAAATGTAGCTTTAATTAACAAGAACATTGAGCTAGAACAAACAATTTTCAAAAGCAAAGCTGAATTTGAGTCTGTGATTAATGATAAGAATGATGAAATTTACAAACTTAAATGTCAAATCACTGATGATAAGGCTAGGGAAGAGATACTTCTAGAGAAGTACAGAGACCTCAAAGAAACACTTGCAACTACCCAGGTAGAGTGAGATCGATGGGTAAATTCTTGCAAGGGTTTTGAAATGCTTCTTAGTAAGCAATCTGCTTCCAATGTGAAGTTTGGCATTGGTTATAATCACACTGCTCCTCCTACAGACTTTACTCCCAGAGCAGAGGTAGAATCTGATGGTGAAAGCAATAACCAATCCTCTTCATCATGTGATCTACTTTCTGATACAGCACCATCAGAAGTAGAAGTCAGTATTAATTCCTCACATGCTGATGTTGTTGGTTCAAATGCTGACACTCACATGATCACAAAGTTGATCGCTCCAGGTGATATTTCACAATGTACTGAAAGTACTAAAAAGAATGTCATAACACCTAGAGAACAAGCCCAAACTACTACATTCACTAAAGGAAAGAATACTGCAAGTAGAAAGGGTGGGAAAACTACTGAAGAAGATATCAAGAAAGCAGGTACTAAAGCAAAGAAAACTGCTAGTACTGATAGCAAACTGCTGAAGAACAAGTCTTTAGTAGTTTCATCTTCTTCAGTAGATGATCAACTTAAGATGAAGAAAAAGCCATGTGAAATATGTGGCTTATTCAATCATCTTACTGAAGATTGCTGGTATAAAAAGGGCTCCAAACTCAAACATAATGAAAACATTAAAGAGAAAATGGACAAAATGAAAACTGAGTTTGAAATCAAATTTGTACCAGCAACATCAAAACCTGTAACCCCTAAATCCAAAAGGAATTCCACAAAGAAAGGGGTCAAACAGGTAATAGCTGAGGTTGCTCAAAGAGAGATGGTACAACACAGGAACCCATCAAACTCAAGCACTAATGTGTCTGATGAGCTGAAGGCTTTATCATAAAATCAGACACAACTTGTTATAATGGTTCAACATCTATTGGGGAGAGTTAACCAATTAGATGCTCCTGTGTTGAAATCACAGAGAAGAAAATCCAAGCCAAAGGATTCTTCTTCTTCACCATCTCCAATCCCTCAGGCTGTTATTTACAACAAGTCTGTTAGTTTACCATCTGATGATATGAACAGACCCAAAACCAAAAAGGTTTGGGTCTCAAAAACTAACTAAGTGTTTATGATTGTAGGGTTCTTCAACATGCCAAAGTAGCATCTGGTATGTAGACAGTGGGGGATCTATGCATATGACAGGGAACAGCTCTCTTCTTCATGACTACTCTCAAGGAAAGAAGGGGTTTCTTTCTTTTGGCAATGATGCTAAGGGTTACATCATTGGAAAAGGTTTTGTCTCCAATGGAGAAATAAAGTTTGATGATGTTAATCATGTGGAAAATCTCAAGTACAATCTCTTGAGTGTCAGTCAAATGTGTGATAAAGGACATGCTGCTCTTTTCACCAGTCAGAACTACAGGATTCTGTCATCTAAAGTTCTGAACTTGATTGATAAGGTGTTGGATGATCACACTCTCCTGAGGGCCAACAGGACAGGAAGAGTGTATGCCTTAGATATTTCCAAGAAAACAGATCTCAGAGGCTATCCTTGCCTATTTTCCAAAGCCTCTTCTCAAGAATCTAAACTGTGGCACAGAAGGTTGGGTCATGTTAATTTCAAAAACATGAATCAGCTGATCCACAATAGGTTAGTGAGAGGCTTACCAACAAAGGAGTTCCACTGTGATGAAACCTGTACTGCTTGTTTAAAAGAAAAACAACACAAAGTCTCATTCCCTCCTATTGAAGAGCCTAAGTCAACTGCCTGCTTGCAATTACTGCATATGGATCTATTTGGTCCTGTGAGAGTGATGAGCATGGCAAAGAAGAAATATTTTCTGGTAATTGTAGATGATTACTCCAGATTTGTATGGACTTTCTTTCTGTATTCAAAAGATGAGGTTGCTTAGAAGTTTATCAACTTTGTGCTGTATGTTGAGAAGCGGTATTCCCTATCAGTCAAGTGTATAAGGAGTGACAATGGTACTGAATTCAGAAACCATACACTTGATGAATTTTATCTTTCAAAAGGAATCAAAAGGCAGTTCAGCATCCCAAGGACTCCTGAGCAAAATGGAGTAGTGGAGGAAACAGGACTTTAATTGAAGCTGCAAGGTCCATGTTGGCTGACTCTGGTTTGCCACTGACCTTTTGGGCTGAAGCTTTTAACACAGCTTGTTATGTGCAGAATAGAGCCTTAGTATATCAGAGTTGATGAAGACTCCATATGAGGCTCTACATCAGTTGGCTCCTTTGATTTCATTCTTTAGAGCCTTTGGATGTCCTTGTTTCATTCTCAACACAAAGGATCAACTCCACAAATTTGATCCTAAGGTGGATGCAGGGTACTTTGTTGGTTATTCAACCACCTGCAAGGCTTACAGAGTCTTCAACTGCAGAACAAAGATAGTTGAAGAAACCTTGCATGTGAAATTTAATGAATCTCCTAAAGATAAAATTTCACAAAACCCTGTGGAGTTGTTTGATCTGGACATACTGCAATATGCTCCTTATCAAACTCCAGCTGTTGCAGATCATGTGGATAAATCATCCTCTGCAGCAAGTCTTCCACCTGGTGGTATTGAAGATGATGATGATGTTAGTACTCACCTTTTCAAGTTTAGTGACCAACTGCCTGAGTCTGCTAAACTTGATGTTCATGTACCTTCAGCAGCTACATCCACAACAAATGCTGATGAGATTTCTGATTCCTCCACATCATTTGAATTACCATCCAATACTTGGTTTCAAGAATCTGAATCAACATCTGCTGCTGCTGAACCGGCAACAAACACTTGCACTGATCTTATTGTGCACCAAGAGCTGAAGGATCACCCTATATCTCAAATCATTGGTGGTATCAATGCTGTCGTCTCAACTAGAAGTAAATTGTCTAACCTGTGCTTCTATGCTCTCTTCATCAGTCAGCAAGAGCCAAAGAACTATCATGTTGCTCTGAGAGATAATGGATGGGTGGATGCAATGCAGCTTGAGCTACTTCAGTTCAAAAAGCAGCAAGTGTGGGAACTGGCTCCTCTACCCCCAGGTAAGTGTGCAATAGGCACTAAATGGGTATTTAGGAACAAAACAGATGAAAATGGGCTTATTGTTAAGAACAAGGCCAGACTGGTTGTTCAGGGGTTTTCACAAGAAGAAGGTATTGATTATGATGAGACCTTTGTCCCTATAGCCAGACTGGAGGCAATTAGATTGTTCTTAGCCTGTGCTGCATTTCATCATCTCAAAGTTTTTCAAATGGATGTCAAAAGTGCATTTTTATATGGCAAAATAAAATAAGAAGTTTATGTGTGTCAACCACCAGGTTTTGAGGACAATAAACATCCTAAATGGGTGTATAAACTTGATAAGGCTCTTTATGGGTTGAAACAAGCTCCTAGAGCCTGGTATGAGACACTTTCTACTTTTCTTCTCAAGAATAATTTCACTGGAGGCTCCATAGATAAAACTTTGTTTATTAAAAAGGTGGATCAGTATAAGCTACTTGTTCAAATTTATGTTGATGATATTATTTTTGCATCCTCTGATCCCCAGTTGTGTGATGCTTTTACCAAATTAATGAAAAAGAGGTTTGAAATGAGTGCAATGGGAGAATTACAGTTCTTTCTAGGTTTGCAGATCAAACAAAAGGCTGATGGAACCTTTATTCATCAGTCCAAATATACAAAAGATCTTTTGAATAAGTTTGATTTACAAAACTGTAAGCCCTGTTCTACTCCCATGTGCAACACCACACAACTGGATGCGGATCAGAGAGGTAAAGCTGTTGATGAAACACTTTACAGATGTATGATTGGTCCTTGATGTACTTAACAGCTTCTAGACCATATATCATGTTTGCAACTTGTGTTTTGTGCTAGATTTCAGGCTGCTCCTAAAGAGTCTCATTTGATTGCAGTCAAGAGGATCTTTAGATATTTGCAAGGTACACAATCTCTAGGTTTATGGTATTCCACTGGACACTCTTGCAAATTAGTTGCTTTTTCAGACAGTGACTATGCACGATGTAAGTTAACAGAAAGTCAACTTCTGGTGGATGTCAATTCCTAGGCAACTGTTTGATTTCTTGGCAGAGTAAGAAACAAACATCTGTTGCTACATCCACTGCTGAAGCAGAGTACATTGCTGCTGCAAGCTGTACTTCTCAGGTACTCTGGCTTCAGAACCAACTTTTGGATTGTGGCATTGCAGAGACTAAGACCCCATTATTAATGGACAGTGCTTCAGCTCTTTGCATTGTCAAGAATCCTGTCCAGCACTCTAGGACCAAACATATAGAGATCAGACATCATTTTATTCAGGATTGTTTTGAAAAAGGTCTGATTGATCCTCAGTTTGTGCCTAGTGCTGATGAGCTTGCAGACATTTTTACTAAGCCTTTGGATAGTTCAACTTTCCAAAACCTTGTGTTAAGGCTTGGTATGCTGCAGCTAGAATAAGTGATAACTACTGATGATCTCAGTAAATAAGTATTGATGCTCATTAGTAAGCATATCACATATTAGTACTGATTCTGTTCAAACAACTGATAAAGTTACAACAACTGATGTAGTTATAACTACTGATGTTAGTAAAATCAGATAAGTACTGATATCCTATGAAACTACTGAAACAGCAAAAAGTCTGATGAGTAAGTGTTGAGGACAGCATGAAATAGCTGGAAAGCTATGAATTGACGAAAACTACTGATGAGAATTTTCTCTTTAGTTGTTTCTAAAACTGCTGCTTCATCTTAAACAACTGATGACAAAACCATGTCTTCAGTAGTTTCACAACTACTGATGACTAACACCACGTCGTCAGCTGTTTACAACAACTGATGACAAAACCATGTCTTCAGTAGTTTCACAACTACTGATGACTCAAACCAAGTCTTCAGTTGTTTTCAAACATCTGAAGTCAAAACCATGGTCTTCAGTAGTTTTATAACTACTATTTCCTAAAACCAAGACTTCAGCTGTTTCAACCTATGAAGGTTTCTGCCATGTCATCAATCTGTTAAAACTACTGATGACTCACATTAAACCTTTCAGTTGCTTTATTAACCGTACCCTATAAATACCCAATACCTAAGCCTTCAACGCTTCATCCTCTCCAAACCTAATGTTCAAATCTCCAAAACTTCTCTCTCATTAATGGCTATCATGCAGCTCAAACCACGACATAACTGTGTAGCCTACCTCACCAAATCGCCTTTCTAGACAAAGTTCGATAACGCCATTGATCTTATGGTCCAGTCACCCTACAAAACGGTATTTCTTCTAAATCCCATCATTCATGCCGAATCCCTTCACCAGTTTTGGACGAACATTACCATTACCACTGGGGAGAACAACACCGGTCTCTCCGATCGGTCGTCAACAACCTTCAAGTGGTCATCTCTCCGGAAATCATTCGACAAACCCTCAACTTGGATGATGCTACCTTTCCTGCAGGGTATCCAAAGGGCATAACTGATTTATCCTTTGCCAACCATGGATATCAGGGAAATCTTAGTGCCTCTACTATTCTGAAGAAACATTTCCATGATGCAGAACGTCTTATCTTTCACATGGTAAATGTTTGTTTAGCTCCTAAGACATCCTCTTGGGATCAAATGTCCACCAGATGGCAGCAGGTACTATTCTCTATCCTTGAGCAACAGAACTTAAACTTTTCTGACATCATTTTTCTTGAACTTACGGATATGGCCTCCAAATCTATTTCTAACCGTTGGATATTATATCATCGGTTCATTATGGCCATAATAGAAATCAGCTGCAAGCTGAGGGACTTGTTGGCCTTGGAGTCCCTGCAACTGCTGTATTGCCTGAAGTATACTCCAGGCACAACTCTGACCACACACTAAAACAGGCTGCCAAACTGTGAAAACCCACGCAGTTGGAACTCACAGCCACCACCTCCAGAACCAGAGTCCCCACCAAACCCAAATCCAAAAAGCCAAAACGGCCACTCAAGGAGATGAGTCCCCTGAGGATGCCCCTGTACCACAAACGCAGGAAACACATACTGGTATTAACCCCCCAGTTGTGTCAAAGACTCAACCACCACACCCGCACAGGTATCCTCTCAACAGGATCCTGTTGCAACCAATATTGGGGAACCCACACTGCTGGAACCTGTCTCACTTGAGAGGGTTACCATTGAAGCGCACCATTCACCCTGGGTGCAATCCGCTTCTACCCACTCACCACATGAAACTGCCCCCCAAAGTCCTACATTAATTGTTGCACAAGTGCTGAGTCAGTTGCACTCCTCACCCCCTCCCCAGATACCAATTACAACTGGGCATACCTCTACCATTGAGGGGGAGGATCAAAGTGCATCTGATAACCCACAGCATAGGGGTTACAATCTTCCATCTCCTAGTGTAGAAAAGGAGATTGGAACTTCTGGTGAGGCTACCACTTATCCTGCTTCAGCATATGATCAGGATGTAGTTGGTACCATTACTAAGACCTTATCAGAGGCAATTGCTAATGAAGGACATAGTCCTGAGGCAGGAAGTCCCCAGTTCCAAGAAAAAGGGGCACATGCTACAACTGATCTACACTCAGTGCATGTTCATCCTGATTCTGCCAGCAGGTCAGGTGATTCAGTACCCACTGATGATGACATGGGCTTCTTTTACGATGTCTTAGCCCAAAACACCATCCTGGAAGAGGAGGTAAGCAGACTCAAAGAGCTGCTTGCTAAAACTTCTACGGATCAAAGACCATCTGCCTCTCAAATCCCACAGATGGCACCTTCCTCTGAAGGTCTCCCAAACACAGAGCCACTCCCACATATTCAGCCACCAGCCTCTGTTTCTGTCACTATTTCTCAGGACCAGAACCCCCCTGAGCAAATAGTTGCTATCTTTCAACATTCCCTACCTCTCATCAGACCTATAATCACTGATATAGTGATCAAAACCATTGATGAGAGGCTTCCCTCAGTAATACAACCCTTGATTGAGGAAGTTGTGAGCAAGAAGCTTTCTGACAATCAAACCCTTGCAACCAATGCAACCAAAAAGGGGGAGATTCAGTCAGTGAAAGCAAAGAGGAAGAGGAGTGCAGAGAAAGAGAAAGAAACAGAAGTGATAAAAGTGGTAAAGGAGAAGGAGTTGGCTGGGGAGATTGAAAAAGAGAAAGAGAAGGAAAAGAGAAGGAAAAAGAAGCTGACATGGAGAAATCCAAGAAAAGAAAGAATGAGAAAGAGACTGCCTTGAAGCTAATGGTAAAAGAGGCCGATGCCGAACACAGCAGATCAATGGACAATATCATTGATCAGCTGTTTAGGCAAGGCCATGACACAGACACACTTGACTCTGAGATCAAAAGACTAGAGATTGAAGAAATCCAGAATAGATGGGCAAGTTATGATGTGTTAGAAAGAGAGAGGCTGGAGATCATGATCAGATTCATAGCAAAATATCTTGGAAGATCGATGATCGAAATCAAGGCTTGGTCCAGGGACAGCATCTTGGCAATAACCACCAAGATCTGTTCGTCTGAAGTATACACAAAGGGACTAGTTATTGAAGCTTTGAATGAAGTTGGTGCTGGGAGCAGGACTGAGCTAGCCAAGCAATCTAAAGCCACACTCACCTCAAAAATGCTAGAAAAGCCTGTCAACATTCCCACGCCAAAACCACCAAAACAACCACCCACTAAAACAATCCCTTTACCCCAAAGACCACCAAAAACACAACCCACCAAACCAACTCCCTCACCCTCAAAACCAACAGCCGATGATGTACCCCAGAAGAAGAAGAGAAGGGTATTGAGGCTAGAAGATGATGAAGAAGATGATGATGATGAAGAAGATAGGCTGCCAATCTCAGCTGTTATTCAGTTGCCGAAGGCCACAAGTCACCCTCCAACAATTACTCCTGAATCTCAGAGACAAACTGTGAAGGTCAAGCTAGAAGAAAAAGGACTTCACCAACAGCATGATGAGGAGTTGTTGAGAAGGGTTGATAAAGCTTATGCGGCCACATCTTCCATCATCAACATGAAGAAGTATGCACTCAGATTATACACTCTCAGGCAGACTTTTCAATATCAGAAGGAGAGAGTGAGGATTTGGCCTGATCCTAGGGTGTCTCATAGAATTCACAAGAATAACATTCCACAGATATACATTGGCCAGGTGAAAAAGATTGTAGATGAAGTGATCTCCCTGGTCTTTGTAGTATCACCCTGGGTAATCCTGGAAGACTTCAAGAAAGCTTATAAAGCTAACCAACCCCACAGAAGATGCTTGAAAATAAAATGGTGAAAAAGGGGTTAGTTTATAAGAGGCTTGAAGAAGTCAGGAAAAATGAGCTCCAGTTGTTCCTTGAGGTAATTACTCTGATGAGTTTGCTTATAGAATAATAACAACTGTGGAGCTAAAGAATGGGAAACAGGCCAAATACCTATCTGAGTACTATGGGCGGGAATTTTTATTTGAAGGAGGTGCTGAAGAGCTGACCATGGAGGAACAGATCACCTTCCCAGAGGCCTATACCAGGGAGTCATACAGACTCGTTGTTGGGAAGTAGATCTCATGAATGGGGTAACAGCTCTGTGTCCAGTTCCCCAAAACAGAGTTCCCATTCATACTTTGCCAATCAAATTTTTGAGACTACTTCCAGGCCGGTGCTTACAAGGGTCACTTCTGAGCTGATCTGAAGACAAAAAGACCAATCATCTACCATAATAAGTGGGACATCTTCAATAAGTTTAGAGGTTTTGGCTGCATTGGTTCAGGGGGAGTTTGTTGGACCAAAGAACCAATGAGCCGGATCAGAAAGACCTCTAAGTCTCACAGACATCACACACAACCTGCTGAAGACTTGATCAGCTATTTCATAAAGTCTGAAGGGCAACAGCTGAAGTACAGTACTGAAGACTTCAACAGCTGAAGATCAAAGTCTGAAGATCAACAGCTGAAGAACTAAAGTACTGAAGGTCTACAGCTAAAGATCAAAGTCTGAAGATCAACAGCTGAAGACAACAGCTGAAGACATAAGCTGAAGACAACACTGAAGACACAGCTGAAGACATCAGCTGAAGACAACAGCTGAAGACATCAGCTGAGACATCAGCTGATGACAACAGCTGACGTTCAAGTACAAGTACTGAAGCCTTCAGAGTTTGTTACAACAGCTGAAGAAGCATTCTTCAGTTGTTGTGATGGTTCCTTTCAGTAGTTTCTTTTGTTTTAGTATTGAAAACGACTGAAGAGCATGTTCTTCAGTCGTTGTAGTTTCAGTAGTTTCTTTTCAGTAGTTGTAGTAACTGATAACACTTAGTATTTTGTAAGAAGATGTCAGCTATTTGACATCTTCAGTAGTTGTGTCTTAGTTGTTGAATAATTTTGTTAGATGTCACTATCAAGTGACATCATCAGACGTCACATTCCTATATAAGGAATGTTCCACCACGACATTCCTATATAAGGGATGATTGACCTGATTGTATGGGTGACATTTTGCCACCACGAAAGCGCGTTTTGAATGAAATCTTTGATTCGCAGAATTTCTTCTATAACCGTTCACTGTGCTTTGAATATCTATTATTATCTTGTGAATGGCTAAATGATTTGTTAAAAATTCCGCTGCAATAATCTCTAATCAATCAAACGTAGATCGCTGATCCTACCAACATATATTCGACATTCATGGTAGCTACAAAGATCAACTAACCATAACATACAAGTGAATTGCCATAAGTTTACAAGGATCAAACGTGTTTACAAGTGCAAAGTTTATAATGTAACATGTTTCACCCCAAAAGTGTGAAAATATAAAAGGGGTATATAGAAAATCACATGACAATAAGTATATAGTTGATGAATAAATAAGAAATAATAAGCAATAATTCCAACGAAGTTCTTCACAAGGTACCTAAGTATGAATATATTTACAAGATTTAGGTTAATAAGATTAATGATTTATCATGATCAAGGGTTTCGATGGGAATTTAGGGGTTTTAAAATTTAGATAAGTTAGCTAGTGAGATCTTATATATATTTTAGTCCAAGATGATATCATATATGAAATTTTAAAGGAATAAGTCCTTTATGACAGTTTTGTGAAGTTAACTTATAAAATATATAAATTCTATAATAATCATGATTAATCCATCAATACAAAATGTTTAGTGTCCAAATTAAATGATTTTAATATATATATATATATATATATATATATATATATAGTCTATTTTTAATGATTAAAGTAAGCATGATATTTGTTAATATTATTTATAGAGAATTGTTAAGGTATTATGGTGATAAAATTGTAGAAAATAATAGGATAACTTTACAATAAACCAAGTTTACAAAACTACTTTTTATAATTTCAGAAATTTCTATATTTTTTAAAGGCTGAAAAAGCCAAAAAATATGTTGAGGGTGCCCGGGTTCGAACCCAGGACCTCAAGATTGACAAATGAGTGGGTAACTAGTAAACCAAGGCCTTGGCCGCGGTTTACTTTGGTTTTAAAAACATAAAAACATAATCTCCAGAAACCCTCAAATTATATAAACCTAGAATCAATCTTCGATCCAATTCAACCTCAGATGATTATGTTAACACTTACAATCATGGGGCTTTTGTTACCCATGATTAAACGAGTGTGTTCATGTGATTAATTACCCAGTTGATGACGAATCAAAGTATTCAACACGAAGAACAGGTCGCGAACTTCTTGTGCCCAAACGATGATCAAACGTTTACGATAATCTATTTCGTTGCACATGTAGCTTCAAATGATCACTGAAATAAAAAGCCCTCTGTTTATTTCGAGTTTTGAAACCCTGATGATAGTGCTCGAATAGTTGCAGGTCGCGATGCAAGAGGTCGACGGGATTTGATGATTGTGTTTGTTTCAGGTGCAACTAAGCGTTGTATTCGATTAAAGATGGTTAGATGCTTGTTCAGATTCGTTTAATTAGGTTATTATTAGTAGTAAACGTTCCAACGGTCATGGGGTTTATGTCACGGTTACTTGATCGATTGGACTAATAACCGGTGGTTTAAACACCATTGATTGGTTCATTCAATGTCGAATCATGAACACGAAGGGTTTGGAACGGTTTAGGATTCATAACCGGTCAAAATATAGTGTTTTTGGACGTCGTCGAAGATCGCCGAATCTCCGCCGGAAAGGTGGCCGGAAATACGGGCGATTAAAAGGGGTTGGGTTGGTTTTAAAGAATTTACGCATATGGTCCCTGAAGATTTCCATCTTTATATTTTATGCAAAAACCTTTTATTTATGTTTATAAACTGACAATAAGGCCCTTGACTTAATTAAACTTTTGTTTCACATAGTTCATTCGTTAACTTTTATAACTTATTTTATTATTATATATTTTTATTGTTATTATTATTATCATTATTGTTATTATTATAACTTTTATTATTATTACTATTTATATTATTGTAGACATTGTTATTAGAGTTACTATTATAATAATTATTTTTTCAATTTAATAGTTATGTTATTAAGTTTTATATTAAATACTTAATGACCAACAAAAAAAATAAGCATAAGAAACACACAATTTCATAAAGAGGCATAAATAGTCCTTACAAGATAAACGAGGTTAACTATTAGTTAACCAAAAATACAAGATGTTACAGAAAGTAAGAAAGCATGAATGAATGGAAGTTAATGAATGAATGATGAAGATAATAATGATATTATCTATGTATGCGTATGATGTGTGATCACATGCAAAAGTAAAGAAGATTTTAATGAAAGTAAAGTATGTTTTACTTAAAACTAGAACTCACTCAGCAACGTTGACTTTTTATGCATTTTTTAGTTGGCAGGTAAAGTTGTTGAGGATGGCACGGGGCAGCTACTTGGTATTTTGGATGACATTCTTTCGTTAATGTTTTTGCATTGTAATGCGAACGAACGATGTTTTGAAATGAATGATTGTATTAACTTGCAAAAGCATTTATAATGAAATGAAAGGTTATTTTGATGTTCCGCTACGATGTTTTATGAAAGTTAAATATAATTATTTGTTTTATATGCAATGATTGACCGGCTGTGAGCATCCCGGGAACTTGACCCGGCACCAGCCGTGCCATCTTGTTGAATTTCGTGGTATACTACTGATGTGTCATAGTCCTCGCCTCTAGTTGCAGGAACTCCCTTTCCACCTTATCCATTACCCCTGTGAGGAAAGAACTCCTCAATTACCATCTTCTTCAACTCTTACCACTTTATTTTCCCAATCGTCGAGACTACCCTCGGTTTGGACAATATTGTCCCACTAGCACAAAGCTGAGTCCACAAATGAGTGGGTAGCAAACTTCACCTTCTAGTCTTCCTGGCACTCGCTAATATCAAGTACAAACTCCATTTCTTTCACCTATCGGTGAGCAGCAGCAATAGTGCCATTACGATCAAAGGTAGGGGCTTGCATCTTTGAAATGTCTTATAGTTGCAACCTCATGCCACCTCCGGCGTAGGCTCCTCTTCCTCTTCCTCATCCTTGGAGAAAACCATCTCATTCTCTGGTCGTTCTCATTCTCCCGAGGACCTATTCCTTTCCCTTCTTTCTCCCTCTCGCATAGCTTTTATCACTTCGGTCACCATAGATGGTAAGATCGTCTGCATGACCTGATGCACTTCCTCCATAATAGTCTCCTTCACCAAGGCTCTCAAGTTAGCACTCTCGTCCCTGGCCTCCAGACGAGGTGTCTCGGGTTCTTCATGAAGCACCTCTTCAACTCTAGGCCTTCTTCTCGTGACCCGTGGTTCAGCCACGGTTCAGCACCACGTCACCAAGACCTCCACCACACGAAGCCTTTGACGATCTACCACCGGCCATCCTTAACACACACTATAAAATTCAAACACTAATATGGTCATTCAAGGGAATAACTCAGTTTATGTGAAGTATAGTAAGTCCCTAATTACAATGGCCAGTTGTGATTAGCCACTTACTTTACTCTTCATACCCCAAACATTTCCTATCTTGACTACATCAGTATCTAAATCTACCAAAGGCACATAAGCCACATAACATGCGCACACAACACCGGTTAACATTAAGAAAATACTTTATGGCACACAGCTACTCGGATTGCATCCCCTCCTTTTGTTCCATTTTCAGTTTAAGCTTAGGTTTCTTTGAAAATTTACACATTTCACTTAAACTTTGGCTTTGATACCAATTTGTAAGGCCCCGTTCCCGGGACGCTCACAGCTTATCAATCATCGCACATAAAAATTATATATATATATATACATGAACCTTAATAAAAGTTGTAGCAAAAACATTAAAATAACTTTTCATCTCAATATAAATGCTTTTGCAAGTTAATACAACATTCATTACAAAACATTGTTTGTTCACATTACAATGCAAAAACATTAAACAAAAGAATACCATCCAAAAAGAGCCAAGTAGCTGCCACGTGCCATTCTTAGCAACATTTTTGCCAACTAGAAACACATAAAAGTCAACGTTGCGGAGTGAGTTCTAGTTTTATAAAAACATTATATTAACTTTCATTCGTTAAAAAATTTTATTTACTATCACACGTGATCACACATCATACGCACATTCAGGTAATAATTATTATCTTCATCATCATTGTTTTGTATATTTTGCATGTTTTGCACATTTCGTACTTATCACACTTGTCGTACATTTATTATCTTCACTTCAATCTAGGTCATGCCATATATTTAACTCCCCTCTTGAGCGCCAAGCTATTTCATCTAGGGTTAAGCAACAAGGACTATATCGCACATATCGCACGTATCGCACGTATGGGGTAGTCACATAGACTAACTCCCTCCATGTGTGAACCCTTAAGGGTTAGCTAAGATCACACGCTATAAACACATAGTTGAGCTAACAACTCTCAATGAGTTGTGAACCTCCTTTCTTTTGCTTACAAGACTTTTCATTCGTTCATTATGTTCCACTTTCATTATCTTAAGCCTTTCGCTTGTTAAGATAATACTTTACGTTCATCATCATAATCACACCACGTAAAGTCATGTCATCATATGTAATAAGGAACATAACATACAATCATACATAATCATCATACATCATCAATCGCACATCATCATCATGCATAGGCATCAATCATACATCATCATCAAATCACATCATACACACCCATCACATCATATATGACTCAAAAGTCAACTTACATAGCCCTTGGGAACCTTCCAAGTCAAAGCCTACATTTTACATTTTCCTCAAAATCCGAAAAATATATCTTAGTCTTTAGGCGCATGGACACTATTCCGGCGCATGGCCTTCACTTAGTCATTCTGGGCAATATTCTAGGCGCATGGGCACTATGCAGGTGCATGAGTGCCTAGGCACATGAACACTTAGAAAATTTCAGCCTATTTCTAGGACTATGGGTATTGTTTGGGCGCATGAGGTTTGGGTGCATGGACACTTAGCATTATTTCTGTTGGGCACATGGGCCACTGTTTAGGCACATAGGCAGTCTATAGCACTCTAAACATCATAATCCAGTTCCCAATCATCCAATAACATGTTCTAAGCTTAAATCATACGTCCAAAGCCATAGAAACACAATCATAACATCATCACAACAAAATAACCCCCAAATCAAACCCCGCCCGCAAACACACACCCATATATATGGTGCAACACCCATTTTATAAAAACATTTATACATGCATATCCAGCCTCAAATTAGTTTAAAAAAAGTAAAAAGGGGTCCTAGAACTCACCTTAGTAGCCTGTAGTTATGACTTCTTCAAAACCCGTTTGCAAATTGAGTTTAACCGCCTATAAACCCACCAAAAAACACCCAAACTCACAAAAAACACACATAGAAATACCGAGACTAAGACCAGTCAAGAACACCATAAACTACGAATTGTTACCTTGAATTCGACCTTCTACTCGCTTGTTTCTTGTTCAAACCCAGAGTTTTCAGCTCCTAGTTTCTCTCTCTAAAGAAAATCCAATGTTGAGTGTGAAGAGAGGGTGATGGGTGGCCATCACCTTTATTTACCAACTTTTTAAAGTTGGTTTTGTCCTTTTGACACTTTAAACCCTTGTACTTAGGTTATATTATGTCTGTCTTTCTTTTCCTCTACTTTTTATTTTCCTTCTTTTTCTTTCCGTAACTTTAAAAGAATAACCGAGTGTTACATCTCACACCCAAGAAGAAATGAACCTTTATCACGCATCCTTTACATATGTTACACATTGATCTCTTTAGTCCAACTAGTGTGAAGAGGTTAGGAAGAAAATTTATCACACCCCAACTAAGCGGAATCATGGAAATACAACAGACAGATCACATTACTACACATTGAATTTTAAAAAGAAATACTTGATATTTAATTTTAGTCACTATTC
This sequence comes from Flaveria trinervia, assembly GCA_025506515.1. Taxonomy (NCBI): domain Eukaryota; kingdom Viridiplantae; phylum Streptophyta; class Magnoliopsida; order Asterales; family Asteraceae; genus Flaveria; species Flaveria trinervia. The sequence continues at coordinate 89,429,613 of CM046448.1, read as the reverse complement.
ATTAACATGTCATGATGTTGCCCGACCACAAAGATGACTTTGTCTTATAGCTAATCAATTCCATGACAAACAAAGACTGTAAATAACACCAAACTTAAGTCCCCAAATTAGGACAACTGCATGCAAAACACATCCACTAAAATAATCCAACAATTCAAACACCATGTGTTTAAAATCCAAAACAAAAAATCTAACACATAAAGATTATTCCCACGCACAGACCTTCTAAAATCTCTAAAGTTTTTACTCTGTAATACTCAAGCGTTATTATTTGTTAAAAATAATGCTAAAGTTTTTAACAATAGTTTGGGTGAGTTTTTTAAGAATAAATATAATGCCATATCAGTCCAAAAAAAATCAAATGACACAAACAAATTAATTATATTCCCACGTACGGGCCGTCCCCGCCCAAGTTAGTCTTATGTACCTACTAACAACAAGGGTGGGGTGTCAATCCATTATACTAACAATATCTTTCCCCACAATTCTTAGACCAAGTTAAATATTCATGTTAAGAACCATAATATTTAAGCACAACAACACACACCAAAAAGAATCTAGACTTGTCTTATGACCCACCACAACACTTAATTAAATATAAGTCACAGTATAAGTTTTCCCAGCATGAAATACTCTAAACCCTTCGAGCATGTTTTTCCTCTAAGTCAACATATAATAAAAGGTCTATAACATCACCTTAAGTATAGCATAAGAATATTCAGTAAGTCCATTACACCCTCACAACATGTAATAAACGTACAAATATCAAATACATACAGGATTACTAACACGTCGTCAAAACATCTACTCAATCATATCCAATATCACTAGGTTCCTTTGCAGGATCGTTCAAGGGCTTGAACACAATTACAACACAACAACACAATGAGGATTAACTAAATCTTAATCAAACAGTGACTAGGTAACCAAAGGTGATGCAGAGAACACAAGTAAAGCAAGAGACAGAACAAGAGAGTATAGTTTCAAGGGAGCAGTATATTGCTTTCTCAAGTTCTTTTACAAGTGTTACAAAGCATTATGAAAGATACAAGAACTTGGAATACTTATACTACAACCTACAGCCGGCTATACTATGAAAGCCAGCTGGATACAATTGACTAGACACTAACAAATCAATTGTAGGATCAAAAGGCATATCTGCCTTTTGACCTTGTGACTATGACATGCCATAGCTCACATCCTTATACATATAAAAAGGATAAAGTACATAATGGAAAGTTTCAGACTAAGACCTCAATGTACAGTTACCAAAAGCATGGACCTTTTCACCAACTCTTGTAAGTTGGTGACTTATCAGAGACGCAGCGGAAAAGGTGCTTTATGGAACAGTACATCAGATAAAGCATGTGTACTAAAAGTCTTCGGAAGAAATTGTCTTCATAGGTTGAAGCTTCGGAAGACTTTGTCTCTTCAAGCTTCGGAAGACTTCATGTTAGGCTTCGGAAGATATTGGTCTTGGCTTCGGAAGATATTACACTTAGAGTATTTTCTAATGCTTTGTGTAATTCTTCCGAAGCATTCTTCACTTCAGTACTTAGTGCATGTTGCTGAAACACTTAGGCAGTTTGGGTTGCATCAGACTTCAGGAATCCTTACAAACTCCCCCCCCCTAGGCTGATGCTACCAAAACACTTAGAAGATCTTAAATGTTTGTAGTCTTCAGAATAATCAAGACCATCCTTTCTTCATTTGATGGTCAGGATCATCAAGACTCTCATAGTATCTTCTCATTTCAAAGAGATCATGCAGAGGTAAGTTGATTATGTCTTGCCATGAGTAGACATTTTCAACACCTTGATCTCTGATAACATTCCATCTTTCTGGATTGGTAGAGTAAGTCCAGGATAAGATGGGTGTCTCGGTTGCTAGAGGAGCCACTTGCATAGGAGTTGATTGGGCTGCCTCATCATGCACTTCCTCAGGTTGATCTGATTCAGCCTGGGGTTTAGAGGTAGATGACTTTGGCTTCTTCTTTTTAGTCTTTGGTTTAGAGGCCATTTTCTTCTTCCTCTTTATGTCTTTAACTGAGAAGACTGGTCTGCAGCACCATGTTGATCATCAGTGTCTTTCTCAGTTGGGTTCCTTCCCCTCACAGGTTCAGAAGAAGGGAGTTTGACCCTGTCTTGGATCAGAAGATGAAGTTTGCTGAGGCTCAGCTGGAGGTTCTGGTTCAGGTGTCTCTGGTTGTTCAAACTGACCTCCACTTCAGGTGGGACTTGACTTGGAGAGAGTGCAAGTCAATGAGTTCACCACTTTTAATCTTCTGCTTGATTACCCTTATATGCTCATCCATTGTAGATAGAGACATGGGACCCAGTCTCCTTCCGGGAATCCATATGACTTCAAGAAGCTCATCATTCTTTGTCTGTCAGCAGACTTCTTTGCATTCTTTTGAATGATGGCTCTTGACTTTGCAGCTTCTTCCCTTAGCTTCCTTTTGGTTGTTTTTCTTTCTTTGACTAACTCAAGCTCAAGTTGCTTTAAGTACTCGAACTCAATGAAGTCATAGGACAGGGGAAGAAGTGTATTTGCCTGATAGAAGCCTGTGGCACTCAGGTAGTTTATCATTTTGATTCTATCCTCTTCTTTATCTACCTGAGGTTCTTGTGGAGCCACATCTTCCTGTGCAGGACTTTCTTGAACTGGAGAGAGAGTGGGAGTATGCTTGTGAAGTCTTTTCTGTCTCCTCTCCTCTTTGAATTGGAGAAGTACCTTGCATCCTCTTTCTCCTTAATCTCTCTTGACACTTCCATGTCAGCCAGTTCATTCAACTCTTCTAAGGGGAGGGAGATGATTTCATCAACATCATAGTTCCTGGTCTGTAAATAATTAATCCTGACTGCCCTTTGTTCATCATTTTGAGTATTTGGTCTGGGGGCAGCCCTGATTGCAGCTTGCATGAATTTTGATGACCCAGAAGAACTTTCTCCCCTTAGCCTCCTTTTCCTCTCTCTCTCTCTCCTCCTCAATTTCCTCAGGAGTCATTATCCTTTTCCCTTTGTCACCAACAGACCTTTGTGACTCAGGGTGGATTGAGGCTTGGCCTTCATTGCTTGGTGTAGCTTCCATGCTCTGGCCAGAGAGAGGCTGAGAAACACCTTCACCAGCAGTGTCTCAGATGGAGTTTGGACCTCTGCAGCAGTTGTTGATGGTGAGACAAGGTTCTCAGGTTCTGCCACTGGGCCTTCAGCCAAGGTTTCCCCTATGAAACTAATCTTAGGGTCCACCTCAACATCCAGTTGACCGATGACATTGCCTGATTGCCTAAGTCTCCTTCTAGAGAGAACTCTGCAAGGATCCTGTCTTGGATTCTTTGAGCCAGCCTGTCAGCTTGTCTAGATTTGCTTGGATTGACAAGTGGCATGTTGACTAAATCCAGTCCTTCATAGAAGCTCAGGCTTTGGAACTGAAAGACTTCTTGTTGACCTTGAACTCTGTGAAGTATGAGGGCTCTTCTGTCATCATCATACCTCCATCTGATGATGTAGTTGCCAGTTCCATGTGGTGGAGATGAGACAGCCCTTGGTATACCTTCCTCAAAGAGACTCCTGATGAGAGAGTCTATAGAGTCCACATTAATGTGAACTTGAGGAAGTTGCTGAGAATGCACAACAGCAAGTGAGGATGGTGAGTCCTCTATGTCCATTCTCTTTGAAGAACTCCCAGGTTCTGTGGTTGTGATAACATTTCTCCCCCTTTTTGGTAGCATCACCCACTTGCATAGGTGAGCTGGAGGATAAATCAATCACTTCCACAGGTTCTTGTGTTCCTGGTTGAGCTCTCCTTAAAGGTCTCCCAGCTAGTTTTTCCTGCAGATATGAAATCTGGAGTTGCTGATCATTGACCCTGTTTTGCAGGGTAGTCACCTGAGATTCCAAGTGACTAACCTTAGAGACTAGATAGGTGCATGTTTGTGACAATTTTTGTACCTTTAGTCTCAAATTCCCCTCATCTTCATCAGAAGAATCACTGGGGGATGAGAGGATTGGACCAAAGTCCCTTCTCTCACCACCAGCTTGAGTTTCTTGGCTGCTGGTTTTCCTCTGCTCACTGGCAACCTCAGTTAAGATGCCAATGGGCTGAGTTGCCATGGTTGAGGTCTTAATGATGTAATCACTTTCAAAAGTGAGAGCCTCTTCCATATGGACATCCTGAACAGGTTCAGATGTGTCCACCTCAGTAATAGGTGACTGATGAGGGATAGACTGAGGGAGTCAGAGGTACTCATCTCTCTTTGAGTAGGGGAGGAGAAGAGAGACTCATGGTACTCACTGAATCCTAAGTCTTCATCAGTGTAAAAGGATAGGTTGGGAATTGGTTGGTTTAGATCCAAAGGCTGGGATGGTAGCTTCCCCTGAAGGTTGTTCACTTGAGTGTTGAGACTCAGAGTGAAGGCTTACAGTTGTTGGGCTAATGAGCTCATCAGGTTGAGCTTGAGGAACCTCAGCCCTGATAGGTAAAGTATGGAGTGGTTTGCTCCTCAGGAGAAGTGGGAGCTCTGGAGTCCACTTCTTCCTGTAAGGTTGAGTATTTGGGGCCTGCACAGACTCAATAGCCTGAGCAGGGGTTCGTTGGGATTTTCTTGTAGGTGATGAATATGGAGGTTGTGAAGAGGGTAGGAGAGCAGTAGGTGTGGGTTCAACACTAGCTTGGACTGCTATGTTGTCACCTTGAGCAATGAGCTCTAACATTTTTGGGACTAAGGCTGTTTCTACCCCTGAGAAGCCTACAGTTGGCTTCTTCATAATTTTAAAGATGCCGGGCTTCATCTGTCCCAGTTTAAGAATATTGCCTGTTTCCCTCAACTGTGAGCCCAGTTCACAGTTAAGAATGTGTTGAACATATCTAGGAAACATGTAATATTCTAAGGAGTCTAAGTTTGCAAGTAAATTAGTATAAACAAATTGTGAATACCTGAACTTGACCCCCTGAACCATCCCATGAACTATAAAGGAGAGATCCTCAGGAATCTGGTCCCATCCACCATGCTTGTTTGATAAGCTGTGGATAACCACATGGAGCAGGTATTTCCACTGGGATGAGACCTTCCCTTTCCTGAAGGTCTTTACAGAGAAATCTCCTTCATAGCCCATCTGCTTAAGGAATGATTAACCGCTTCTTTTGGGAAGAACACTTCACCTGCTTCATCATCCAGCTGAAGATGTCGGTTGATGATGGCCGGAGTGATGAAAATTGTTCTCCCTGCACTGTGGCAGACAGTGCCTTCTCCCCATCCATAATGACCTCTTGGCAGGTCTTCCAGAATTCAAGCAAATGATCCTCATATAGAGGAGGATCAATGGTTAGGGAGGTGAAGTAGTGAGACAAAGACAAGAAACGGCAAACCTCTGAGAATGAGATCTTTGTCAGAGCATAACAGAGCAACCTGATTGTGTTGTCTGTGTAGCTGCATGGCAAAGTGAGGATCATTTCTGTGTGTAAGGTCAGCCATTGTGAGGTAGCTCAGAGATGAAGAGAAAAGAATGGGAAGGAAATTTCAGAGAGAAAGCTTTGGGTTTTAGGTATGGAAGAAAAGCAGATGATAGAAGAAGGGGGAAACCGTTGGGTTTATATGAGAGAGAAGGATTTCAGATAAAGTTTAATGAAGAGGATAAACTTTGAAATCCGTATGTCGGTCCCACCTCTGAAAAAGTAGTTTACCTTTTTGCTCAAAAAGTAGTTTTCTTGGAATTCGAAAAGCTCCGAAAGTAATTTGTCTTCGGAAGTTTGATTGAAAAAAAGCTTCCGAAGCTAAAGTGACTTCGGAAGAATTTTCCTGAGAGTCTTAAAGATTTATGCTTCGGAAGAGAATAAACTTTTGGATGCTTTGTATAAGAATGAACAAAGCTTCCGAAAGTAATTTTTGCTTCGGAAGGAAAAAGTCCTTAAAAATGAAGTGTCTAAGTTAAGAATTTTAAGCTTCGGAAGATAAATTTTGACTTCTTCCGAAGGTAAAATTTCTTAGACAGTCATTTATTTTGAAGACATATTTTTCTTCCGAAGGTAAAATGTTATCTTCCGAAGTATCAGAAATTTTCAAGAATCCAAGGAAAGTCTTCAAAAAGAGTTTTTCATTCAAAGAAAACATGAGCTTATGAAAGTGATGAACTAGACAACTTAGGACACACATATTTTAAGAAGAAATAATTAGAATTAGTTTAAGAAAATCTACTCAAAGTTAATCATCCCAATAGCTGATATCAGATATTTAATCTCTGTTCATCAAAAGCTTTTGTGAACAGATCAGCATATTGTTCATCTGTGTGAACTTTGACTAGTTTAATTAACCCCTTTTCATAGTTATCTCTTATTAAATGATCCCTGATGTTGATGTGTTTGGTCCTTGAGTGCTGCACAGGGTTCTCAGTGATAGAGATAGCACTGTTGTTGTCTATGTGGATAGGAGTCTCTTTGAAGTTAAATCCGTAGTCTAGCATCTGATTTTGAATCCAAAGCACTTGAGCACAGCAGCTTGCAGCAGCAATGTATTCAGCTCAGCAGTTGATGCAGACACACAGGTTTGTTTCTTGCATTGCCATGAGACAACCCTTCCACCAAGAATTGACATCCCCCATGTAGACTTTGCAGTCATGTTGCAACCACCATAATCACTGTCTGTATAGGCATACAGATTGAAATTAGAATTCTTTGGATACCATAAACCAAGTGTTGAGCACCTTTGAGGTATCTTAAAATCCTTTTCACAGTGATTAAGTGAGACATCTTAGGATTAGCTTGATATCTTGCACAAATACATGTAGCAAACATGATATCAGGCCTGCTAGCTGTAAGATACATAAGAGACCCAATCATAGCCCTGTATAAGTGCTCATCTACACACTCCCCCTCAAGATCTGGACCAAGAGAGTGGTTTCTGGCTATGGGTGTCTTAGCAGTCTTACAATCAGTCATGTTGAACCTCTTGAGTATATCTTGACATACTTTGACTGACTTATGAAAATGCCATCTTCAACCTGCTTCACTTGAATTCCTAGAAAGAAATTAAGTTCTCCCATTGAACTCATTTCAAATCTATCTTTCATCAGCTTTTCAAAGTCTTTGCAGAGCCTTGAATTGGTTGAGCCAAAGATGATGTCATCCACATATACTTGAACTAGCAGAATGTCATTTCCTTGTCCTTTGATGAAGAGAGTTCCATCTATAGTACCTCTCCTGTAACCATGTTTACAGAGATACTCAGACAGTGTCTCATACCACTTCCTGGGTGCCTGATGCAGCCCATACAGAGCTTTGTCAAGCTTGCAGACATAATCAGGATGATCAGGATCTACAAAACCAGGTGGTTGTTTGACATAAACCTCCTCATCAATCACTCCATATAAGAAAGCACACTTTACATCAAGTTGGTAGACCATGAAGTTCTTGGATGCAGCAAATGCCAGGAATATCCTAACAGCTTCTAGTCTAGCTACAGGAGCAAAGACATCAGTGTAGTCAATCCCTTCTTCTTGTGTGTATCCTTGAAAACTAGTCTAGCCTTGTTCTTGATGATGATTCCTCTATCATCCTTTTTATTCCTAAAAACCCATTTGGTTCCAATGGTAGTCTTCCCATGAGGAAGAGGACAAAGGTTCCAAACTTTCTGTCTTTTGAATTGAAGCAGCTCTTGTTGCATAGCTTCAACCCAACTTCCATCCTTTAGAGCCTCCTCAACTTTCTTTGGCTCTAACTGGGATAGAAAACAAGAGTGAAGACAAACATTTGCTTCATGGGTTTGCCCTCTTGTCTTTACCCCGGAGATAACATCTCCAATGATGTTTGTAGTAGGATGAGACTTGTGGATCCTTAGCTGAGGGATCACAGCAAGTTGCTGAGATAGATCCAAATTTGAGAAATTTAGATCTGGTCTTGAAGATTGATCCTCCACATTATCACACTTATCAAGATTAACTTGATCCAATGAGTGTGTGACATCATTGATGTTATCATCTATGGTATAGTTATTAGCATCAAGAGATTCTTGATCACTTTCACCATCACCATTGTTATCTTCTGCAATTGAGATGTCTTTATCTGGTTGAGAGGCCTCTGAACTGGAATTTGAAGGCATGCCAGATGTATCAGCTGGATTTGTCATTGTTGTGCTGATAGAAACCTCATTTGCCGAAGTAGTTTCCAACTGGAGCTGAAGGTCTTCCAAGCTCAAATCTTGGATCAGGATCACCTGTATTTAAATTTTCTGCAGATCCTGAAACATGCTCACAAGATTTTTAAAACAGTTGGTAACTAAATCAAGATCAAATAGCCAATCCGGACCAGAACCAGCCACACTGGAGTGTGCTCATTGAAAGTCACATTGGCTGACTCCTCAATGATTCTAGTTCTGAGATTGTATACTCTATAAGCTTTAGCTTGAGAAGGTATCCAATGAAGTGTCCATCGTCTGATTTCTCAGCAAACTTGGCAACTTGATCTTGGTATTCAAGATGGTGCAGGGACATCCAAATGACCTGAGAAAACCAATGAAAGGTTTCCTCTTGTGCCAAAGTTCATAAGGAGTCTTACCATGTGTCTTAACTACTAAGACTCTGTTTTGCACATAGCAGGCAGTATTAACTGCCTCTGCCCAGAAGGTGATAGGCAGTTTAGAGTCAGACAACATAGTTCTTGCAGCTTCAATAAGTGTCCTGTTTCTCCTCTCAGCAACTCCGTTTTGCTGAGGAGTCCTGGGAGCACTGTATTGTCTTGTAATACCCTTTTCATCACAAAATGTATCAAGGATTTGGTTCTTGAATTCAGTTCCTTGATCACATCTTATGGTTTTGACCTTGTGATCACATTGATTCTCAATCTTTAAGATGAAATTCTTTAGAATCTCAGGAGTCTCATCTTTAGTTCTAAGAAAGAAACCCAAGTGAATCTTGTAAAATCATCTGTGATCACTAGACAGTATAAGGTCCTTCCTAAACTCATTACACTGGGTGGGCCAAAGAGATCCATATGTAATAAGTGTAGGGAGTAGTGATGGAGTTCTTTTCCTTAGGCTTGTGAGATACCTTGTGTTGCTTCCCTTTCAGGCATGCAACACAATGATCATCACTTGTAAACTCTTTCTTTGGCATTCCAGTTACCAGATCATGTTTGATTAATTTATTCATATTCTTAAAGTTTACATGGCACATTCTTTTATGCCATAGGAAAGACTCATCACTATTTGCTTTAGATAGAAAGCATGAAACTTCTCCAGAGGGAGATGTTTCTTGCAAATCCATCTTGTACATGTTCCCTTTCCTGGGGGCTCTGAGCAGAATATGCTCATGAGGAATGACCACTCCAGGTTGAGAACAATGCACTCATGCTCAGTGAAGAGCATGTTATGACTCTGATCACAAAATTGAGATACACTCAGAAGATTGTACCCAAGCTCCTTAACAAAGTTTACCTTCTCAATGCTGAGCTTACCATTTGTGACCTTGCCCCTTCCATAAATGTAACCACCTTCATTTCCTCCAAAAGCAACTGGTCCTCCATCAATTCTCTCAAAATTATGAAGTAAGACCTATCGCCTGTCATGTGCCTGGAACAGCCACTGTCAATTATCCAGACATTCTTGTTTGTCTTGAGCTGTTCCTGCACAAGAAAATGATTAGTTACATTTGGAACCCAAGCCTTACTTGTCTTGGGTTCAGTAAGTGTAATAGAAGGTAAGCAACAGTAATAGATCCTATGGTTGTACAGAGGGGATCTTCGGCTGTTGTTGATGGAGAAACCTCAGTCATTTGGTCTTTCTTAGACTTCCACACCACCTTTGGAGTCTTGGACTTGACCTTCAAAACCTTAGAAGCTTTTGGAGCTTCACAAGTTTTAATGACTGATACTTCGGAAGAATCTACAGTCACTGCAGTAGACTTTAGTACTTCGGAAGAACTCCTTTCTTCCGAGACCAACTTTGCTTCCGAAGGTGATTTTCCATTTACCTTCTTCTTTGGTTTGGAGCTTCCGAAGGAAACAGACTTTCCTTCCGAAGCTTGAGACTTCTTGAGATTCTTTGAAGTCTTTGTATTGGTCATGTGGATAGTACTTTTAGGATTGTATGGACAATCCTTGGCAATATGAGAAGTACTTTCACACATAACACACAGCATTTCTTCTTCTTCAAAGAAATCTCCTTTTGAGAGCAAGACTGGCCTTGGTCACATCCCTTTTTCACCTTCATCTTGGTAGATTCAGATACAGTTCCCTTGGGCTGTGAACTGTTCTTGGAATTTGATGGTCCAGGCTGTGCAGCAGTGTACACAGCAGCTCAGTCTTCTTCTTTGTACTGAGATGATTTGAACATGAACCAGAACTCTTAGATAAGAGGCTTTGGTGGATGTCTTCAGTCCTTATTGCTTTGAAACCTGCAGAGATAAACACTTGTTTCTGCTTAGCATCAAAGGTAGCCTTGATTTCTTGAGCCTTCTTTGCTTTCCTTTTGCTCTTCCTGATCAAGTTCTTTCTCTTGGACTTGGTCATCACAGTTAATTTCTTCTCCTCAGAAGGATAGTGGCCCTTGGAGGAATCCTCTTCTTCACTCTTCTCAGAGGGATTCCTCACTATCACTTCTTCATCCCTCACTTACTGGATCTATGAGAGGAAGCTCATCTTCACAAGTTCCACACCTAGGAGATCTTACAGACAAGATTGTGTGTGGAGGAGCTATCTCATTTGATCCCAGTCCCTGTCTATTTTGATAACAAACCTTATTGTGTAGGGATGAGGATATCATGTTCTTGAAGGTCTCTTCTTCAAGAACACTTTTCTCTGCCAGGGCTTTGCTGATCACAAGCTCAGCCTGGCACTTAGTCAACTTAGTGATGATCTTGGATCTGAGTTCTAAAATCTGTATGTTCATGTTTTAGTACTGAAATAGTTTTCTCCAAGTCTTCTATCTTTAACTTGTAATCATTTTCAGACTTTCTAAAGTCAGATTTTAATATGTTTAATGACTCAAGATCAGATCTCATCTCTAGGTTGTAGGACCTGTATCTATTTACTTTAGCAATGCATTCAGGGGAGCAAAGATGTTCTAATACCTTGGCTTCATCATGATCAGCCATCAATGCTTGGTTTGGAGAAGCATCCTCCACCTGAAAACTCCAGTCAAATCCTCCCTCTTCAACAGCAACCGCAGCATGTTGCTTTGTCTTCTCAGCCTGAGGGGTATTGTTGGTGAAGTTTGGTCTGAGTTGTTTTGACCCCCATTTGCTCTGGGTGCCTTACACTCCCTGGCGAAGTGACCCATAAGGTTACAATTGTAACACTTAACTTTGCTTTTATCCAGGCCAAACTTACCACTGGTAGCATTGCTTGGAAATTTTCCCTGTCCTCTTGTAGAACTTCTTGGCTCTGTGAGTGAGAAGAGCCATCTGCTGAACTATCTCCATGTATTCCAGGTCATCTGGATGGATACAGTCTAGATCTTCAAGAGTGAAGAGATAATTTCCACAGCTTTCATCTGCAGACACAAAGGCTTGAGAAGAACTTGTCTCTTGGAATGGGCTTCCTTGAGTAAAGTTCTCCCTTGGTGTCTCCGGAAGGTGATGAAAGGACCCTTTTGTGAGTTGTCAGGGTAGCATAGGAGATGATGTTGGGGTTCTATGCTGTCCCTTTCAACCACATGAAGGGCTGAACCCATTTGATTGTTAGAGTTGCCAGATGAACCTTGTAAGTTCATTTCCATCTGGTATCCACTGAGAATCCCATATAACTCTGTCAGAGTAAGAGTTTTAAGGTTCTCAGTCCTCTTGATTACCACACACATAGTGTGTCCATTGCCTAGGAAGTGAGGACATGAACTTCCTTACAATGTCTCTGTTCTCAAGAGGAACTCCTCCATCCACAAGGGTATCCACAATCTCAACATACCTGAAGTATTGTTGGGTCATGGTTTCACCTGTTTTAAGGTGAAATTTTCAAACTGCTGCTTCAGAAGATCTTTCTTGTTCTCCTTGGCTTCAGAGGAGCCTTCATACATCAGCTTCAGTGCATCCCACAGCTGTTTAGCTGTCTTGCACTTCTTAAAACCTCTGTACACAGAGTTTGGGATAGCAGTCTGAAGAGCAGTCATGGCCTTCCTGTCAATCTCTACTCTTTTCCTATCTTCATCTGAGTAGTTGGCCACATCTTTAGGAATCATACCAGCACCGGTAGCAGAGGGGGTGCTGGGTATGAAAGGTCCATATTCAACAGATTCCCACATTCTTGAGTCAAGAGACCTGATGAAGCCTTCCATCCTCATGCACCAGGTGTCGAAGTCATCAAGAGTGATCAATGGGGATTTGTTCATGGTTCCAGTCTCCATATCAGTCTTTGAGATGGAAGCCATTTGAAAAAGTTTAGTTTTTTGTGTGTGTGAGGGATCTTAAGATGGTTAGATCTTATATCACGAGCCTGAATGCTCTGATACCAATTGCAGGATCGTTCAAGGGCTTGAACACAATTACAACACAACAACACAATGAGGAGATTAACTAAATCTTAATCAAACAGTGAACTAGGTAACCAAAGGTGATGCAGAGAACACAAGTAAAGCAGAGACAGAACAAGAGAGTATAGTTTTCAAGGGAGCAGTATATTGCTTTCTCAAGTTCTTTTACAAGTGTTACAAAGCATTACTGAAAGATACAAGAACTTGGAATACTTATACTACAACCTACAGCCGGCTATACTATGAAAGCCAGCTGGATACAATTGACTAGACACTAACAAAATCAATTGTAGGATCAAAAGGCATATCTGCCTTTTGACCTTGTGACTATGACATGCCATAGCTCACATCCTTATACATTATAAAAAGGATAAAGTACATAAAGTGGAAAGTTTCAGACTCAAGACCTCAATGTACAGTTACCAAAAGCATGGACCTTTTCACCAACTCTTGTAAGTTGGTGACTTATCAGAGACGCAGCGGAAAAGGTGCTTTATGGAACAGTACATCAGATAAAGCATGTGTACTAAAAGTCTTCGGAAGAAATCTGTCTTCATAGGTTGAAGCTTCGGAAGACTTTGTCTCTTCAAGCTTCGGAAGACTTCATGTTAGGCTTCGGAAGATATTGGTCTTGGCTTCGGAAGATATTACACTTAGAGTATTTTCTAATGCTTTGTGTAATTCTTCCGAAGCATTCTTCACTTCAGTACTTAGTGCATGTTGCTGAAACACTTAGGCAGTTTTGGGTTGCATCAGACTTCAGGAATCCTTACATCCTTAATGTGCACCCAAGTACTTATTTAATAAAGAACTGTTTTTCATTTATATTCCAAGTCCATCACCTCCCTTTAAGTTTCTATCTGAGTTAATTAAGTTTGATATCCTTATCAATGTTATATTAAGTTATTCCTCATCCATAGCTTAGTTCAAGTTCATGGATTAAGTCTATCCTTGGGTTTTCTTAGCAAAAAAAGCCCTAGTGTCCACCATTGAACATGTTTCTTCACTTGTTATAATTTACTTATTCATTAACCTTTAAGTTCAAGTTTTATAATATTTCAGCATGTAGAGTTGATCGTGCATTGATCTTAGGTAGTTTCTTGGAATTGAAATCGCTAGGAAATGTCCACAATGAACATCCTTTAAATATAAGATGCTAAAACTATTCTTTGAAAAAAATCATCTTACACGAATGAAGTATGAGTGAGATATGACCCCCACGCACATTCCAACATTCTACACGAATTTGAACTTCAGTTTTGTTTAATGCGTTTGGAGAACCATATAATGTCGGATTAAGGTGAAACAACGTGGATTAGTTAGACCGGAGTACTATGATTGCAATCTAAAGATAACATTAACTACATTGTACATCCATCACCATCAGGCCCGTCAATTGACTCGAAATCCGTTAATTCTCTTTTCGCGCACTTATTATTTTTTTTTGCGTAACTAATATATTTTCGAACCAGTCTCATCACATCTCCTTTTCGTGCCAACCTTAATATTAACTAACTCTAATAAAAATTTTTTTTATTGGTTATGATTATTAGTAATATGTTAATATTATTCTTAATAATATTATTATTATATTAAGTCCAGGGTTTAAATTATAATTTAACTAAACTTGAGGGATTAATTAAATGAAAGTCTATGGTCCTAAGTGTAATATTAATATTATATATATAAAATAAAAAAACCTCTCGGCCTCCATCCTGCAAAACCCTACCACCGTGTGACCCCCCCGCGCTGCACCACCGCTTGTCGTCGTTAGCCCCGTCGCTGCCGTCGTCTCGCCGTTTACTTGTGTTGCCGTAACCGATCTTTATGAACTTCATTTTGTTTCATTTCATTGGGTCGAATTATCGTTTTTTTTGTTCGAATTATCGTCTCGGTTGTTCGGGCTGTTCGTATGTCTATATTCAATGTGTGTTAGTATGTATATGCGTATGTGTGTTCACATGCTGCTTGTCGAAAGGGAGCAAGCACAGCATACCGATAGTGTGTGCGTGTATGCCTACATATATATATATATATATTGTGTGTGCAATGATGTGTGGTGTGTGTGTACTATGTGCGTAGTGTGGGTGTAGTGTATGTGTTATGTATGTGTAGTGTGTGTGCGTGAGGTCATGTGTGTGCGAGGCGTGTGTGTGTATATGTGTGTATGAATGTGTTCCAAGGATTGAAATCGTGTGTGTTTATGTTTATGTGTGTATGTGTAAATCGTGAGTGTGTGGATGTGTTAGACAGTGTATGTGTTCGACAGTGTATGTGTGTGTGTGTGTTTAGGTGTGGTTTTGGTGTGTGCGTGAAAAGTTGTGATCCAGTGTGTGTTGTGTTTAATATATGAATGTGAGTGTGTGTATTTTAAACATGATTTGTAGTGTGTGATGTTTGGGTTTAAGGGTGTGTGTGTTTCATATGGTCTGTTATGTTTGGTTTGTTTGGAGTGTGTGTGTCGGGTATGTGTGTTGAGTGTGTTTTGTTAGTGGGTGTGTGCTGATTGATATGTTAAATATGTATTTATATATATAAACCAATATAATGATGAGGAAAATAGAGCGTGTAATTAATCATATATGTGTATACTCAATTATGTCATTAAGTTGAAAACCTATAAATATGTTATATCATAATATATAATTTAAGTGTAAGACACGGGTTGAACCCGAACCGAACTGCAACACTCGAACGGACCTGAGACGCGAAATATCTTTTCCCTTAGAATCGTCTTAATATTTAATTATATAAATATGTGTTGTTCATCACTTGCTCTTATCCCTTGAAGTTTTTGTCAATTTAATCCATCTCACTCCAAGGTGAGTTTCGCGGCCCCGTTTTTCCTTTTCGAATTTATAAAATAGGGGGAAAACTATGCTCACCCTTTTTATGCTATGAACTTATTCAATTCTTTTGGGACTATTGTGTTTACTGCTTTATAAGTATTTATCTAGTACATGCATGAGTTGTCTTTGTGTTATGTTTCACAACTATTTAACTCCGATGTTGGAGCCACGACAATATTAATAGTACTATTGGGCTGACACCCCCACCCTTGTTTGTTAGTATACTAGTTGGGACTGACCGTGGCCATGAATGGGCCCTAGGGTGAATATATTCTGACAAACTCTTTGTGTATGTCGTAGGTTTAGTTGTGATGCTCATGTGATATTACTTGCTTATAACTATATACACGCATGTCCTACTAAACTATTACATAGTATCAATTTTTGGTTATCATTTATACCTGCGCACTCACCAACATTATGTTGACCATTTTGAGCATATCTTTTCAGGTAACCATCATTGAGGATTGCTAGGGAAGCTGCCTTAGCGCTGACCTTAGACTTACATTTTTTTAAACTTGGATACCTTTGACATTTGCTTGTTATTCGTATTTTGGTGACTTGTTCCTGGGTTATGGGATTTACATTTATTTGCTTTGTATGACTATGTTTGTCGTGGAACTGACTAACCATGACACAAGTCCCCATTTGTGTCCGGTGACGTCATGACACGTTGACTTTCATTATTATTGCATCTCTATTAACTATCAATGTGTTTGACGATCCCGTCCGTTACATCCTCGTGTTTCCGCTATAAGTGGGGGTGTGACAGATTGGTATGAGAGCCATTGGTTATAAAGAATTAGGTGGATCACTTGACCTAGACTGTAACCTAAGAACCTACACGTAGAATGCATATGAGGATTTGTGTGCATTTGACTTTGCATTTCTATTCTGTAATTATTGAAACTATTCATGATCCGAAATGTGTTAATGATTCTATTTCATTTGCTTTGTTCAACTTCGGATAATTAACTTTTGGTTATCGATCATACCTTTGATGCTTCTATCTTGTATAACACTCTGTACTTCACAAGGCGGTTTGACTCGGTTAGGATGAGCTGGGTTGACCATGCAAAGCAAATTTTAATTATGGATGCACACGTAAATGCAATTTGTCGTGCATGCAAAATCTATCAATCTTGCCGCAAGATAATGGTCATAATTAGTACGAATCCCGAACTCCATACCTTAGGACATTAGTGTCCTGTTTCTTATGAGACCTTATCAATCTTGATGAATCATTCATCACCTTATTACTTATATGAGTTCTAAACCACCTAAAGACTCATGGGATTATATTGTGACAATGGTCCTAGTCTTTATGAGATAACACCCTCTCTAGTATTTCAATGATTATGCAACCAACTGTTTCCTTGAAAAATATCTGGTCTATGAAGGGTTGTAGCTCAGCAATGATACTCATTGCGCATGTATTACTTTATTGATTGATTTTAAGATTTGAGGTTTATGTATGTCTTTGAATAAGTTAGAAAATGCCTCCCAAAAGGATTATCCGCAGTTACTCGTGGTGTGCTGTTCCAAGAGGTAGAGGTAAAGGTAGAGGAAGAGGTGCAAGAGGTAGGAGTGAAGCACCTGTAGGCGGAAATGAAGGTGGGCAGGATGGTAATAATCAGAGAGCTGGAAACCCTGATATAGCCGCCATGATTGCTCAACAACTGGCCACACTCATCCCGACCATAGTCACACAGGTGAGTGATAACATCATGAATCACAATAATGGGGGTGGTAATGAGGATAACAAACATGATGATGAAAATGACGGTTATGAAGAGGATAATGAAAATGAACATGGAAATGGTGGTGGAAATGACAATGGAGAAGGAGGTGGAATGGGTGATGGATATGGTAATGGAAACGTGAATGGAAATGGCAATAGAGGAAGAGTTGGTTGTACTTGCAAGGAGTTCATGACTTGTAAGCCAAAAGTGTTTGATGGAAAAGTGGAGCCATTGCCTTGACCAGTGGATTGAGAAGATGGAATCCATGATGGACATCAGCAATTGTGCTGAAGATCAGAAGGTGAAGTATACTACATGTTCACTGGTAGGAAAAGCATTAACATGGTGGAATACCCAAGTGTAGGCTCGAGGTAGGGAGGCAACAATGTCCATGACTTGGGCAGAATTCAAATCCTTGGCAAATAAAGAATATTGTCCAATGAATGAAATGCAAAAGTTGGAGCATGAATTCTAGAATCATGCGATGGTAGGTCGGGTTATGTTGCTTACACCAACCAGTTTCATGAGTTGGCAAGACTGGTGCCACACCTGGTGACACCTGAATCAAAGAGGATTGAGTTTTACATTTGGAGTTTAGTACCTCAAATACGTGGTTTGGTAACTGCTACGGCACCCCCGACTATACAGAGTGCAATTTTGAAGGCGAGCACTCTAACTCACGAGATGGTAAGAACTGGGGTGCTAGGTAAAAGTAGTGAGAAAAGAAGAGATATGGGGGAATCAAGCAGACAAACAGGGGGAAGATTCGATAAGAAGGAAAAAATGACTAGAAGCCTTGTGGCGGTGAACCAAGGGTGAAAGGAATATGTTGTGCCACATCCTAAGTGTGGCATATGTAACTATCATCATCCTCCAGCGGCGCCGTGTTGAGTTTGTGCAAAGTGTAGGCGCCCAGGGCATCCTGCAAAGGACTGTAGAGTGGCGCCCAACTTGGTTGCACCGATAAGTGCAATCAATCCATCTAGAAACGTTAGAATTTGCTATAAGTGTGGGAGCCCCGACCATTACCGGAATGTGAGCCCTAGACTGAATCGGGAATCGAGTCAACAAAAAAAATAACCAAAACCAAGTGATGGTGATAGCTGGTAGTCAAGGGTAAGGTAATCAAGGAAATGTTGCCCGGGGACGTGCATTTGTGATTGGTGCAAACGATGCGCGCCAGGATCCAAATGTTGTTACGGGTACGTACCTTCTCAATAATCACTTTGCATCTGTATTATTTGATACCGGGGCAGACAATAGCTTCGTGTCTGCTGAATTTGTACCCTTACTTGGTTTGAACCCTAGTTGTTTAGAGACTAGCTTCTCAGTAGAAATGGCGAAAAGTAAATTTATGAGAGCTAGTGAAATAATTAGAGGGTGCACGATTACATTAGAAGATCATGCCTTTGATATAGACTAAATACCTTTTGAACTGGGAAGTTTGGTGGGAATGGATTGGTTATCAAAGCGTGGAGCTGAAATTATTTGCCGAGAGAAGGTGGTGCGGATCCCTATGCCTAATGGTGACATGCCCAAGATTCAAGGAGAACGAGCAGGAAGGAGTCTAAAGATTATCTCATGTATGAAAGCTTGTTGTTATCTGCTGAAGCAATGTTATGCAATTCTGGCACATGTAGTGGAGAAGAAACCAAGGAAGGGAAACTGGAAGACATTCTGGTAATGCGAGACTTCCCAAAAGTATTCCCTGACGATTTGTCTAGTTTACCCCCTCCTCGACAAGTAGAATTCCGCATAGACTTGGTACCTGAGCGACACCAGTAGCAAAGACGCCATATCGGTTACCTCCATCGAAATGCAAGAGTCATCAAATCAAGTACAAGAGTTGCTAGATAAGAGTTTCATATGACCAAGTCACTCACCGTGGGGAGCACCGATACTATTTGTAAAGAAGAAGGATGGAACGTTTCAAATGTGCATAGACTATCGAGGGTTGAATAAGCTGACCGTGAAAAATCGATATCCACTTCCCAGGATCAATGATCTATTTCATCAATTGTAGGGAGCGTCATATTTCTCTAAACTTGATCTTCAATCAGGTTATCACCAGTTATAGGTCCATGAGACAGACATACCAAAGACATCATTCAGGACCTGATATGGGCATTACAAGTTCTTAGTCATGCTGTTTGGGCTGACCAACGTTCTAGCAGTGTTCATGGATCTTATGAACCGAGTGTGTAAACCCTATCTGGACAAGTTTTGTGATGGTGTTTATAGATGATATACTCATATTCTAGATCAAAAGAAGACCACGAACAGCACCTTCAAGCGATACTCAAATTGTTGATAGAAGAGAAACCTTAAGCCAAGTTCTCGAAGTGTGAATTTTGGTTGCGGGAAGTGAAGTTTTTGGGACACGTGGTTAATGAAAGGGGAATCCACGTTGATCCTGGAAAGATTGAAGCAGTTAAAAAGTGGGACACTCCTAAGACACCCTCAGAGATACGACAGTTTTTGGGATTGGCTGGGTATTATCGACGATTCATTGCAAACTTCTCTAAGATCGCATAGACGTTGACAATGTTAACACAAAAGGATAAGATGTTTGATTGGGACGTAAACAAGAGGAGGCATTCCACACGTTGCACGAAGACTATGCAACACACCGATATTATCCCTTCCTGATGGGTCGAATGATTTTGTGGTGTTTTGCGATGCATCACATCAAGGCCTAGGTTGTATGCTTATGCAAAAGGATAAGGTGATTGCTTATGCCTCACGTCAACTTAAGTTTCACAAAGAGAACTATACGACAAATGACCTGGAATTAGGCGCAGTGGTGTTTGCACTTAAGATATGGAGGCATTATCTATATGGGACTAACTGGGTCGTCCACATTGATCATAAAAGTCTTCAACACATCTTTGATAAAAAGGAACTGAATATGCACCAAAGGAGATGGGTGGAACTCTTAAGTGACTATGACTGTGAGATTCGATATCATCCAGGAAAGGCGAATGTAGTAGCTGATGCCTTGAGTAGGAAGGAGCATGTTTAACCCCTACGTGCGCGAGCATTAGGGATGACTATTCAATCGAACTTGAAAGAGCAAATACTATTGGGGCAGGGTGAAGCGCTAAAGGAAGAAAATATTGCACGCGAAGAGTTCCGAGGGTTAGACAAACAGATGAACTGTAAAGCAGATGGTGTGTGGTATTTTGTGGATCGTATATGGGTACCTAAGTGGGGTGATATTCGAACCCTAGTTATGAATGAAAGCACACAAGTCCAAGTATTCTGTTCATCCTAGTGCAGACAAGATGTATCAAGATCTTAAGGAGTCGTATTGGTGGTCAGGCATGAAAAAGGATATTGCAAAGTATGTGGGTGAATGCTTGACTTGTTCCAAAGTCAAAGCCGAACATCAAAAACCGTCAGGTCTGTTGCAACAACCGGAAATTCCCGAAAGAAAGTGGGAAAATATAACGATGGATTTCATCACTAAGTTGCCTAGAACAAGTAGTGGGCATGATTCAATTTGGGTCATAGTGGATCGAATGATGAAATCTGCTCATTTCTTGCCTATTCCGAGGACTATAAATGGAGAACTTAGCAAGTTGTATATGTGAATGAGATAGTGACTAGGCATGGAATGCCTGTGTCTATTATATCCGATCGAGACAGTACATTTACATCTCGCTTCTGGCAGACTCTTCAAAAGGCGATGGGTACTCGCTTAGACATAAGTACCGCCTATCATCCACAAATAGACGGTCAAAGTGAACGAACGATACAAACCTTAGACGACATGCTTAGGGCATGTGTGATTGATTTTTTTGGGAGTTAGAATACCCACTTACCATTGATCGAATTCTCTTACAACAATAGTTACCACACGAGCATTGGATGTGCTCCGTTTGAGGCGTTGTATGGAAGGAAATGTAGATCTCTGGTGTGTGGGCGGCAGTAGGTGAAAGCAAATTGATAGGCCCGGAGATTATCCAAGAGACGACTGACAAAATATTTCAAATCAAGGATAGGCTTAAGGCAGCTCGAGATCGACAGAAAAGCTACGCTGATAACCGTCACAAACCCTTGGATTTCAATGTCGGTGATCATGTCTTATTGGAAGTTTCTTCGTGGAAGGGAATCATGCGCTTTGGGAAGAAAGGGAAATTGGCTCCGAGATATGTTGGACCATTTGAGATCACTGAAAGGATTGGTCCCGTAGCGTATCGGTTGAAGCTACCTCAAGAACTTAGTGGTGTACACGATACATTTCATGTATCAAACCTTAAGAAGTGCTTAGCCGACGCATCCCTTCACGTACCGATTGAGGAAATCAAGATTGACGAGAAACTACATTTTGTGGAAGAACTAATAGAAATTCTGGACCGAGAGATGAAACAATTGAAGCGCAGCAAGATTCCAATTGTTAGACTGAGATGGAACTCCAAGCGAGGGCCTGAGTTTACGTGGGAACGGGAAGACCAGATGAAATCCAAGTATCTACATTTTTTCATGGATACAACCTCAGGAGCTAACTCCAGCTGAATTTCGGGACGAAATTCTCTCAATTGGGGATACTGTGACATCCGTCACCATCAGGTCCGTCAATTGACTCGAAATCCGTTAATTCTCTTTTCGTGCATTTATTATTAATTTTTTTTGCGTAATTAATATATTTTCGAACCGAGTCTCGTCATATTTCCTTTTCGTGCCAACCTTAATATTAACTAACGCTAATAATAAAATTTATTTTATTGTTATTATATTACCATAAATTTGTTAATATTATTATTAATAATATTATTATTATAATTAGGTCCAGGATATAATTTGTAATTTAACTAAACTTGAGGGATTAATAATGAATGTCTAGGGTCCTAAGTGTAATATTAATATTATATATATAAATTATAAAAAAACTCTCAGCCTCCATCCCCGCAAAACGCTACCACCTTGTGACCCTCGCCGCTGCACCACCGTTTGCCGCCGTTAGCCACGCCGCTTGTTGTCGTCTCGCCGTTTACTTTTTTTGCCGGTACCGATCTTTATGAACTTTGTTTCGTTTCGTTTCGTTGGGCCGAATTATCGTTTCGTTGGGTCGAATTATCGTCTCGGTTGTTCGGCTAGTTTGTATGTCTATATTCAATGTGTGTTAGTATGTATATGCGTATGCATGTGGTCTAGTTCGTATGTCTATATTCAATGTGTGTTAGTATGTATATGCGTATGTGTGTGTCATATGCTGTTTGTCGAAAGGGACCAAGCACAGCAGCCCTCGGCTGCTGTGTGTGTACCGATAGTGTGGTGTATGCCTACATATATATATGTGGTGTGTGTGCGATAAGTGTGTGGTGTGTGTGTACATTGTGCGTAGTGTGGGTGCAGTGTGTGTGTTATGTATGTATGGTGTGTGCGTGAGGACATGTGTGTGCGTGGTGTGTGTGTGTGTATATGTGTGTGTGAATGTGTTCCAAGGAGTGAAATTGTGTGTGTTTATGTTTTGTGTGTGTATGTATAAATCGTGAGTGTGTGTATGTGTTCAACAGTGTATGTGTTCGACAGTGTATGTGTGTGTGTGTGTGTTTAGGTGTGTGCTTGGTGTGTGCGTGAATCAAGTATGTGATCCAGTGTGTGTGTGTGTGTCTAATATATGATGGTAAGTGTGTGTATTTAAACATGATTTGTAGTGTGGATGATGTGGGTTTAAGGGTGTGTGTCTCTCATATGGTCTGTATGTGTGTGTGGAGTGTGTGTGTCGGGTATGTGTGTTGAGTGTGTTTTGTTAGTGGGTGTGTGTTGATTGATATGTTAATATTTATATATAAACCAATATAATGATGATTGAACATAGAGCATGTAAATTAATCATATATTTGTATACTCAATTATGTCATTAAGTTGAAAACTTATAAATATGTATATATCAATATATAATTTAAGTGTAAGACACACGTTGAACCCGAACCGACCCGAAACTGACCGACGTATATATTCTCCTTAGAATCGTCTTTAGATTTTATTATAATTAAATATAGGTGTTTGTTCATCACTTGCTCTTATCCCTTGAAGTTTTTGTCCATTTTAATCCATCTCATTCCAAGTTGAGTTTCGCGGCCCCGATTTCCTTTTAAATATTTATAAATTAGGGGGAAAAGTATTCTCACCCTTTTTATGCTGTGAACTTATTCAATTTTTTTGGGATTGTTGTTTTTACTGTTTTATAAGTGTTTATCTAGTACATGCATGAGTTGTCTTTGTGGTTCTGTATTCACAATTATTTAACTCCGGTGTTGGAGCCAACAAACAGATATTAATAGTACTGTTGGGCTGACACCCCCATCCTTGTTTGTTAGTATACTAGTTGGGACTGACAGTGGCCAGGAACGGGCCCTAGGGTGAATACATTCCGACAAACTCTTTGTGTACGTTGTAGGTTTAGTTGTGATGCTCATGTGATATTACTTGCTTATAACTATATACACTCATGTCCTACTAAACTATTACACATCATCAAGTTTTGGTTATCATTTAAACCTACGAACTCACCAACATTATGTTGACCATTTTGAGCATATCTTTTCAGGTAACCATCATTGAGGATTGCTAGGGAAACTGCCTTAGCGATGACCTTAAACATACATTATTTTAAACTTGGATGTCTTTGACATTTTCGTGTTATTCATATTTTGGTTACTTGTTCCCAGGTTGTGGGATTTACATTTGTTTGTTTTGTATGACTATGTTTGTCGTGGAACTGACTAACCATGACACAAGTCCCCATTTGTGTCCGGTGACCTCATGACACGTTGACTTTCATCATTTATGCATCTCTACTAACTAACATGTGTTATGACGATCCCATCCATTCATCCTCGTGTTTCCGCTTAAGCGGGGTTGTGACAACATAATACAAATTAGGGTTTACTAGCACTTGATAATCCAAATCCTCAAACATGTGACTCCCCTCATGATCCAACCATAAGATAAAGAGAAGATACACATTAGATGATAATTTTATGAGCCTGATGAATGAAATTAAAAGCATGAACAAATTAGAACGAAGATAACCAAAACAACAGTTACTTACCGAAGAATGCATAGATAAACAAGACATGATGAAGAATAAACTAAAATGATGAAACAACACCAAAATCAAAGATGATAGTGATGAAGATGTCAACTATGATTAAGAACACGAAGGAAGGAGATGTTGTGGTTAGGGTTTTAAGAGAGCACCCATCTAAAACAAGTTTTGAAATGTGAAGAACGAGAAAATCAAAGGAGAAAGTCCATCCCCCCATACGAGGGTTCTGTTGCAAGTAAGGGAGGGTAAAGGACCCTAACCCCGTGGCCCATGTTGTTCAATTCCATCTTATGCCATTCCTTGATTCATTCGATTTTCGTATTTTTGAAATCCGTGTGTTTTTACGGTTCCAACGAGCTATACATGACATAATTGTTAGGTTAATTCAATTTTTTAAACTTAAGTCTATTTAGTAGACTATAGGCAAATGCACTGTTCGAATTTTGTTTCATTTTTAATGTAAATTTTATATTCTTTTCCTTTTCTAAGTCCTTAGTCCAATCTGGAGCAAGGAACCATCGTGCCAAGTCCGATTCGTTGAATGTTCCAATATCACCAAGGCTAAGGCCTATTAGTCTATTTTAGGCCCATATCATGCAATTCAAGTGCTTCATGTGTCTATATTTGTCTAAAGAACTAATCAAGTCCAAGTTAACGTGAAGCTAACTTACAAGTTACAAGTCAAAGTCCACAATATGGTCAAAGTCAAATTCCAAGGTCAAAGTCAAATTCCAAGGTCAAAGAAAAAGTCACACACCTATTTTGGTGACATACATCGTATCACGAATACTCATGATTTCACTATTATCATAGATCCAATATTTTTACATGCCTTCAAAGTTTGAATACTTATGTTTAGACAAAATAATAACATACGTAGCGATACTGACTTTTAGCATACATGTCAAGAAAATGTTGCCTAGAATAAAGATGGTCATCCAATTTAATAATATTATTCTAAAGTGAAATAAGTTTAATCAATAACATTATATTAAAAAAAAACACTTCCTTAAACATCTATTATGGTAAATAAATATTTTATATACACTATTTAAGGAGAAACTCACTTTGTAATTATAGTAATAGTTAATTTTATTCCAATAAATCATGACTAATAATAAGGACATATACATTTTTAGGCGGGAAACTAAAATAATAGAGGCTTAAAAAATGACACGTGACGCTAAGGATATTGTTTTATTTATAAGTATAGATAAAAAGAAAATGGTTAAGATATGTGACAAGATTTTAAATAATACAATGCCACATGGCATCTTCACAATATACAATTGACATGTGTCATTTTATTAGTAATATGATTTATAAAAGGAATATCACAATCATGTTTAAATAGTATTCAATGTCTAATTAAATAAGAGTCTAAAATTAGATTTAAAAAATGAATGAAATGAAAATTTAAAAACTTCAAATTTCGTTTTCATTTTGCAATTAGTTCGAGATTTTATCTTGTAATGTTTTATGTAAGCCTGATGCACATAAAACATTCAAAGTCTTTCCTGCATACATACACTGAAGTATAGAGTAGAGATGCTTCGGATTTTTACACCATGCACTAGAAATATTCTAAGTGTAAAAACTTCCGAAGCCAAGACCAACATCTTCTGAAGCTAAAAATGAAGTCTTCTTAAGCTTCAAAGATGAAGTCTTCCGAAGCCAAGAAGTGAATACAGATTTCTTCTAAAGACTTTTGAACACATGCTTTATCTGATGTACTTTACCATAAAGTTGGACCACTTTCTGTTGCAACTTTGTTGACTCTTTCACAAGTTGGTGAAAAGGTTCATGCTTTTGATAACTGTATATTCAGGTCTTGAGTCTATGCTTTCTACTTTATGTACTTTTATCCTTTTTGTAATATATTAGGATGTGAACTATGACATGTCATAGTTGTCTAGTTCAAATATTTCTAGCTAGCCTTCTAAGTATGGCTGGTTATAGGATGTAGTATAAAGTATTTCAGATCCTTGTAACTTTCTTTTTATGATTTAACGTTTGTAAAAGAACTTGAGAGCAATATACAACATTCTTGAAAACCATATACTTGTGTTGCTTGTTCTTGTTCGGTCTCATATTTTGCTTGTGTTCTAAGTATCAATCTAGTATGTTACTAGTTCCTTATTTGATCTATTAAGTTTTCTTAAACAAAGCTTCTCATTGTATGTTTGTGTTATAAATGACCATCCCTTCTAACAGTCCTGCATATCTAAAAATAAATAACTATTTGTCAAATTTAAAACTAACAATTTGAATATTCAAATCGAACATATGTAGTTCACAAATTTTACATTCTAATAATAACAATCAATTTGAGTATTTGGGTTAATAATTTCAAATTTTAAAAATATTCTATATTTTAATAATATCATATAATATTTACAAGTATCATATAACATTATATTATTATTTTATTATATATAACATATTTTTTTTTTCTATTTACTCTTTTTCCACTATCAAAGATATTTGAGAAATATACGAAATAACTTCTGCTATGATCAAAGAACCCAATTATTTTGTCTTACAAACTTCTCTTACTTCTTCATTATTCACACAAATCATTATTTTCAACTGATTTCGTAGTACATTCAATTACAATATTACGTACACTTTGACTTAAAAACAAGTTTTTAGTGATAACCTTAATATTGGTATTTTTGTCTTATGACCATAACCTTCACTTTGTTCATATCAGCAATCGTTATTGATCTGTTTGAGAATTTCAAAATCATTCAAAGACTGTGATTAGATTTAGTTATAAGTATGATCTCATTGTTTTTCTATGTTTATATTCATCTTTGTGCTAAAAGTATATCTTGAGGATGTGATCTCATGCTCGATTCAGTTTTTAGTTATTAAAAAATATATATATAATAAAAATATATATTAAAGTAAAAAAAATATTATAATAAATATATATAATAAAAATAAAAAATTGTAATAAAATTTCATTTTAAATTTTTTTAGGTCTTCCATTTTATGTTGTTAAAATGTTATCATTTTTCATGCATTTCACACAAATTGCACACAAACGAACACAAGTTTACTTGTTTTCATACACTGATAAACATAGGTTTATTTTGTTAAAATAAAATGATCTAATTAAAAATGTCGAGATTGTGTTTGTGAATGTGTTTTATATTTTTGCCGTAAGTGATTTCCGATCATCAGTTGAGTAGTGTACCTGATCAGAGAACATGTTCCTCAAGTTTATAGAAGATATCAAGTTAGGAAACCTCCTCCTACATCTTCCAAAGCACTCAAGATTAGAGATTTTGGAAAACTGTTTCAATATCTTCACAAAGGATGCACTCGAAAATTAGGAACATATAAATAGGGAGAGCTTATGAGATAAATAATCTTTTTATCGAATTCAAAAAGCTTCAATTTGAAGATCGTTCTATGGTTGACTTCTCGGTGCTGATTTCATTTGAAAACGTTGATAATGATAGACTAAGGGGGAGCATTGTTGGAGCTATACAAGATAGTCTATATTATCAACAAAGTCAAAGTCAACAAAAGTCAACGTCACGGCTAAAGTAAACGCAAAAGTCAAACCCAAGACGTTCGAGACGAAGAACCGAGATGAGACGTTGAAGATTTAGATTACTAGGAGTTTTATTCTAATAAATATATTTTGTGTCAACAAAATATAAATAAAAATTGTTTTAGTCATTTTTATGTTTTATATGTAATTTCAATTAATTAGCCTAAGTTTAGGTGGTTAAGTACAATTAGTGAATATTATTTTTACTACAAATAGGTTAATTGTTTTTAGAGTTGCCTACTGCTTGGATGACCAATAGATTGGAGGATTACTTGTAAACATATTTTGCAATCTAATTTGAAGATCAAAGGGGATTTTATTGTATTAATTATTGTTTGATCCATAATATTCATATCATTTGATTCAAGTGTGTTTAATTTTAAGACACTACAATGCAAATGAATATTCTAAAAAAATGATATTTATGCTTTTCGATATTTCTAATCATTAATTTGTTTTTTATTTATTTAATTTACATGTATACACATTTATTTTAATTGATATTTACATGTGTGTATATTACATCCTTATTAATAGTCACTGATAATTTATATTTTAATTTTTTTTCAACCCGTGTAACACACGGATGATTATTATAGTTTATAATAAACAAAAGGTTTAAAATATAAAAGAATGTTGAACAAACGAAGGGTTTTTAACAAACACACGATTTAAAAGAAACAAAATATTTCAAAAAAGACAAACAATTTTTAAAAAAAGTTTGAATACAAATTATTTAAAATGACGTTTATAAAACACAAAAGCTTTTAAGAAAGACATATTTATTTGTATACATAAAATGTGTTTTATTAAATAATGAGCGTAAAAATATAAACGATATAACAATAAATGACTTTAAATAATGAAAACAAAAACTTCTTTTTAATATTCAAATTAAACTCATTTAACCGAGTAGAAAAAATGAGGTTGAGGGTTATTTTTGTTAATTTGAGTATTTGCCCTTTTAATATTACAAAAGCTAAGCTTTGTAATTGATATAAATAACCCTATGATGTAAGAAAACCAAAATTCCATTATATTAATCTAAGAAAACTAACATATCTAGTTAGTGTTAGAGATCAAATAAGTTACATAATATAATCTTAGGGTCTGATCTGTAAAAATATTTTTTTGCGCCAAAAGGGTTAAATCTACAAAGCATAGTGGCCAAAATAGTACTTTAATTTGAATTTTAAGGGTTTTTTTCTCATGTAACCTTTAAAATATAATTTGTAGTAGATAATTCTAAATATGTATCCGCAACGTTTTTACTTTTATTATGTTTGCACATAAATTTTATTTAAAATCGACTCAGGTCAAATATGATAATTTTTACATTTTAAATATGCTCTCATGCTCCTTAATGTTTATTCTAATGAATCTTAATGTTTTCTTAAACTTTAAATACTGTTGTGATGTAATTACATTTATATATGTTTTAATATAAAATTTATTTTAAACCAAATGAATATGACGCCCACCTAACCCAATAATTAATATTTAAATAGTAATAGCTAATTAACTTTATTGTAATTGTTAGAGTAATAATTTGAAAGTTAATGTTTTTATTAAAGAGTAAAAAGAAAGGATCTAATAATTGAGTTAATAGAGGGATTGTGTTGGCTTTAAAACCAGTACTTTGGCTTTTCCCACGCAAAATCTGCCTTCGCACGACTCTCACCTTTTCATCTCTCTCATACTTTAGCTTTTCACTTCTTAAAAACACAAAATTAATATCTAAGTTTTACTACTTTGATCAAAGATTTAATCATAATAACATAAAAACAATAAGTAATTGATTAATATTATTTATGGGAATATTAGGATACAACCTAGGGATGTAATCCATGATAGGATTAAAACTATAATACGTAAATAATTAGGGTAAATTATAATAAAAATGATATTTAATCTAAAAAGCCTTATAAAAATTATGGGCTTAACATGTGTTTTTCTATAATTTTAAAGATTAAGACATTTGGTTATCGTGTCAAATAAATCTAGTAATTGTGTTATATACGTTAATTGTGTCAAATATTAGTTAATCGTGACATATGTTTGACATCATTTATTATTTGTATTCATCATTATATTTTATATTTTACATCATTTTGTGTTATTTTTATCATTGGTTCTATAGATTTTATAAACTTATTATCTATTATTATGTTTTACAATACAAGTGCATAATAATATACTTTCACCAATGTATTTATCAAAATCTTATAGTGTTCACAATATGTTATTTTTGCATTATTTTTTATACATTATATAAAGTTATTGCTATCTATCATTGTGTTTTATAATTAGAAATACACAACAATATTATTTCACCAATGTATGTTTTAAAATTAATAGTGTTCAACATAACACAATACGATAAAAAATACACAACAAGAAATTATGTTATTTTGTCATTGTTTGTAATGTATTAGATTAATTTGTTCTTATTTTATTATAATGCTTTACATACTATATATATACGACAATGTTATTCTACCATTATATTTTTTAAAATTCATCATTTAGAAAAACATAATAGTATTTAGAAATCCATAATAACTAACAAAAAGAGACAATAAACCGCACTAAAAGATACAATGACAAGATAGCAAGTTGAAAACATAAAATATTTTTATCTAACTATATTGTACTCGTTTTGATTTTGTGGTGTATTTTTTTATAAAAAATTAATATCACATATAAAAGTTATGAACTTTAAAAAATGGAAGAAATTACAAAAAGTAAACAAAATCGAATATTACTAAAAAAACTTTTTTCTCACAAATTGAATTCTCAACCATTAATTAAGGAGATGGATCATTGACATTACCTATTACACTTTTTAGTTTGGAAACCATTTTATTTGAATCTTTCTCTAAATAAGTATGTTCTTAGTTTTAATGTCGAACATATATTAACAAACTGGTTCTTTTGTTTTGACATGTTTTATGTTAAGGTTATGTGTTTTATAAGTTTATCTAAATAAGTCGACCCATCAATGTATTAAAAATAAAATCTAGATTATAAAAGCCAAAGTGCTACCTCCCACATAAGTTATAAATTGCCTTTTGAAACTTGTTTACAACTCAATAAACTAGTTAAACAAATTTACAACTTTATTATAGTCCATCAACAAATTTAGCTCGTTTAGATAGTGGGTTTCAAGGGCCATGTTCGGGTTACACGGTTTAAGTATTTTGTGTTAAACTTGGTGTCTTTGACGCACAAATACGTAAATTTTCGTTCACATTATTTATGCTTCAGCCTTAAACCCGCCAACCATTAACAATTATCCCCCAAAATAAGATAATTTATATAAAGCTAGTTTTAGTTTTACTTGAATGTTACTCATAATCATAAATGATGTATTACCATTAACGTTATACTTCAATTAAAAATTATTATTTTCTAAATTTATTTCTTATTTTGCAAAAACTTCCACGTCTCATTCCACATTGTTGATCTATGAAGACGACAAAGTTTCCGAAAACAAGAATCAAGCACCGGCTGCTAACTGTCGATTTCTACCAAGTGCTGAATTAGTTGTTGATCAGTATGTGCTTAATGACTGCCAATCACCATATGCTGAACCACTACCGATCAACACTTACCTAATGTGCTGCTAATAGAATGTTGTTGAATAGAACTGAACTCTATGAGCTTCTGATCAAATGTTCCATAAGACAAGATTGTATATACCGACGACTGTTGTGCTCTACCTTACAGAGACAACATAGTACTGCACTGTCAATGTATCGATTGTCTGTCTTGTTGTACATTCTGAGCATAGGATAATTTATTCTTATTATTTAAATTTTATAATATAAAACACTTATACTTGTATAGTAGAGGCAAGGTTTTGCTAAGCCACTTGTGTATGTGCTGATTGTAACTATTTGTACTAAGTTTTCATTAATCATATAAATACTTTAAAGAACAACTTGTTTACTAATCTTTACTAAAAGTATTTGTGTTGTTACTAAGTAGTTAACTTAGATTTCATATTTGTTAACCACTGATCAAATAAAAAAGTCTTGTTAATCTATAATCACGATCCAATAAGTGATATCAGAACTTTGGCCCTTGATTTGCTTGAAGTCACCTTAAACAATCACTTGTTTATCTTTTGATCACTCTATCAAACACCACACTTTTTCATACCCCTCTATCCTTTCAAACGATCGCGGTAGCCATCTGAAGTAAGCAGGACTTGTAGAATGGAACTTAGACCAAACCCCCCATGTTCACACCTATATGACTATGATAAATGGAAAATCCAAATGAAAGATTTTCTAAGTAATCAAGATCTATGACTTTGGATCTTTATTCTAAATGGACCATATGTTCCTATGGTTCATGCAACTGGTGAATATCGAGCAATGATTCCTAAATACCTAACAATATATTCAGATGAAGATCTGAAGAACATAGATGTGGATTAAAAGGCTTTATCACCGATCAAAATGAGCATACTAAACAGCATCATCCATGGCTTCAAAAGATTCAAAACTGCTCAGAAGTTGTGGGAAGCATTGAAGGCCAAATTTGAAGGAAATAAAAACATAAAAGAGAACAAGAGATGTCTTGAAGCAGAATTTTGAAAACTCTAGTTTCACTAGGGAGAATAGTGATGTTCTCAGAAGGATCATAAGGTCCCTACCTACATGGGAAGTTTACACTATGTCCAGCAGAAGAACTGAGAATCTAAAAATAGTGACTCTTAAGAAGCTATATGGAATCTTGAGTATTTATTAGATGGAAATGGATGTAGATGAGAATCACTCGAAAGATCATAAAACCCCCTCAAAGTCATTAGCTCTCATGGCACTTATTCATGAACCATTTCACTCCCACTCCTACTTTTAAGCCTATTAAATTCCTATGCTAACCAATCATGTATCAATGATCACCTACCATGAATCTTCAACCGCTGAATCCCAACCATCACCATGTTTTAGAAAAGGGAATTAGCAAACCTCACCATCCTTCTCAGTAACCTACTCTTCAAACTCGCCTTTGCTAATGAACAAATAAACTTCTTCCAACTCTATAAAGAAGATCTAGAATGCACTCACCGATCTTGACAAGATGGACATCAACTATCAAATACCCATGATCTTATATAGGGCTTAGTAGTTTCAGAAGAGAACTGAAAAAAGTTCCTAAGGAAGAGAAGATCGAGTTCTGGGTTTGACAACAGCAAAGTTGAGTGTTTCAATTGCAACCAGTTGGGATACTTTGCCAAAGAATACATATCACCTAAGTCAAAACCATCACCTTGAAGTTCATTAAACTTCAAATAACCCCAACCTATCATAGTCCCTCTATTCTACCAACCAAAGACATACAAAAGATGTAGCCCATGATAAGAGGTGATTGACCGGAGCTTCCAATTAGACGATGTCACTTCCATCAATAACGCGGTGATGGTTGGAAGCTCAACCTCCTCACCTCAAGTAAATTCTAAACCCTATTGTACACCTGAGCGCATTGCTAAGGTTAACTTGTACAAAAATTATTATTTTGATATCATGAATGTAAGAGTTTATCTTAAAGGCTGATGCTAACCAATGATCTCTCTGCATGCTTCTAAAGTACAAGGAAGTTACTTTCAATGATTTGACCATGCATAAAGAAAATTAACTAGTGTCAAATCTTTCAAAGCCAAAGACTTCTGAAGCCAAAACTGAAGTTTTCTAAAGCTTGAAGACTGATTCCTTCTAAGGACTTAGAAGACATGTATTTCTGACACACTTTTGACAAAAGCTGTAATCCTTTCTGCTGCCAGCTCTAAAGACTCACCAACTTATACAGCTTGGTGATTACATCCATACTTTTGTCAATTGTATATTATGGTGTCTGTGTCTCTAACTTTCTACTTTTGTACTTTTATCCTTATTGTAATACAATAGGATGTGATCTATGGCATGTCATAAAGAAAGTTAACTAGTGTCAAATCTTTCAAAGCCAAAGAAGTACAAGGAAGTCTTTTATCCTTATTGAAAGTACAAGGAAGTTACTTTCAACGATTTAACCATGCATAAAGAAAATTAACTAGTGTCAAATCTTTCAAAACCAAAGACTCCTAAAGCCAAAACTGAAGTTTTCTAAAGCTTGAAGACTGGTTTCTTCTAAAGACTTAGAAGACATGTGTTTCTAACACACTTTTGACAAAAGTTGTAAACCTTTCTACTGCCAGCTCTAAAGATTCACCAACTTATACAGGTTGGTGATTATCTCCATACTTTTTTCAATTGTATATTATGGTGTCTGTGTCTCTAACTTTCTACTTTTGTACTTTTATCCTTATTGTAATACAATATGATGTGAGCTATGGCATGTTATAGTCACATGTCAAAAAACAATTTGCTTTCGACTTTACATTGTTCTTGTTGTCTAGATTAGTGTCCATTTGGCCTTAAAAGTATGACTGGCTGTAGGATGTAGTACAAAGTATCTCATGTAACCAGTCTTACGACTAACCCTTGTAATAATTGTAAAATACTTGAGAGCAATATATATCATCCTTGAAAACCAATCTTTGTGTTTTGAATGTTCTTATCTTTTCTTCATTGTTTCTTTGCATGATTCCCTATTTAATCTAGTAAATTTGTTATCTCCAATTGTGAAACTATTGTTGAACAACCATAACTAGTCATGTGTAACACCTGGTTATTTTAAAGTCAAAGAAAGAGAAGAATAAAGCAAAGGAAAAACAAAGAAATGCTATTTAACCCAAGATGAGGGGTTAAACATGTAAAAAGTACAAGATTTACTTTTTATGTTGTACAAAAGTAGCATGGCCGCCCATGCCATGCAACTTTTCACTTTTGAGTTCGGATTTTAGAGAGAGAAAGAGCAGAGCTCGTGTTTGAAGAAGAACAAGAAGAAAGAATTCGAATTCAAGGTAAGAATTCATGCTTTTATGGTGTTCTTGACTGGTCTTATCCTCGGGTTTATGCTTATGTGTGTTTGTATGTGTTTGGGTATGTTTTTAGTGGGTTTCTAGGAGGTTGAATTTAATTTGAAAACGAGTTTGGAAGAATCCATACTTAAGAGCTGCAAAGGTGAGTTCTAGGACCCCCGTTTACTGGTTTTTAACTGATTTTGGGGCTGGTAATGCATGAATCTATGTTTTTATTAAATTGGATTTTGGACCCGTATGCTTGGATGTGTCTATGATGATGTTATGATGTGATGTGTGACTATGTTCATGCTTGATGATGTATGATTGTGTTTCTAAGGCTTAGAGTAAAAGATTTAAGCTTAGAACATGATGAATAGTGCATGGAAATCGAATATGATGTTTTAGACCCACTTGTTAAGTTTTTAAATCTGCCTAAGTGTTTGGAAGTAAATGCAGATAGAAAGGGTTACTACGGATGAACATTAACCAATAGGTAAGTCAATGCGGATGAAGTCAAATGCGGATGAAGTCAATGCGGATGAACATTGACTAAGTGCATGAAATGTGGATGAGCATTTGACTAAATCTGGGAAATGCGGATGAGGTATGTCAATGCGGATGAGCATTTGACTAAGTCTGGGAAATGCGGATGAAGTCAATGCGGATGAGCATTTGGCTAATTCTGGGAAATGCGGATGAAGTATGTCAATGCGGATGAGCATTTAACTAAGTCTAGGAAATGTGGATGAGTAAGTCCAATGCGGATGAAGCAAATCAAATGCGGATGAAGTAAATTCAATGCGGATGAAGTAAGACCAATGCGGATGAACTATAGCAAAAGCGGATGAACTATAGCAAATGCAGATGAACTATAGCAAATGCGGATGAACTATAGCAAATGCGGATGGAATATAGAAAATGCGGATGAACACTTCGAAAAATTCTGACCTTTTGGGAGAAAAAGGAGTAATGTAGGCTTTGACCTAGGAGATTCCTAGGGGTTATGTAAGTTGACTTTTGGGGTCATAGATGGTATGATGGGCATGTAATGATATGTGCTTGATTCTTATGCATGATGATGATGATGATGTTGCATGGTTATACATGATGTATGTTATGTATGTATGATGCCCTGCATGATGATGTGTGAATGATATGTTTGTGTTCCTTATGATGATGTATGATTATCTTTCCTATGACTTTACGTGTAGGATAATGAATGAACGAAGTATTATGTAACATAAAGTGAAAGATAATTAAAGTGGAACATGATGATGAATGCATGCATTAATGAATGAATGAATGTAAGAAAGGCTTGCAAGCAAATGTATGGAGGTGCACACCCATGGTAGGTGTTAGCTCACGGTGTGCGGGTTAGCTACCCCAAAGGATGCATATTGGGGTGTTTCTTTCTGATTGACCATATGGCTGAACCATTGTTGGGTGTCTTAGGTACTGTGACCACTTGGTGCTGGGGACCACCGATGAAGGTCTTTTATAGGCTTAGATCCAGTATCATGAGCATGAAGGGCATAGCATATGACAATGGTATACCTGAACTTTACCTTAGGTACTGTGACCACTTGGTGCTGGGCACCACCGATGAAGGTCTTTTATAGGTTTAGGCACAGTATCATGAGCATGAAGGGTAAAGTTCATGGTGATGATGAAAGTAATGAATGTAATG
Source organism: Flaveria trinervia (assembly GCA_025506515.1). Taxonomy (NCBI): domain Eukaryota; kingdom Viridiplantae; phylum Streptophyta; class Magnoliopsida; order Asterales; family Asteraceae; genus Flaveria; species Flaveria trinervia. The sequence goes on along the minus strand of CM046448.1, from coordinate 89,393,352 downwards.
ATGAATGAATGAAAGTATGAATGAAAGAATGATGAAGATAATAATTATATTATCTGTATGTATGTACGATGTATGATCACGAACGAATGTAAAGTATAACATGATTTTGTGAGAAAGAATGGTTTTACGAATGAAAAGTATGTTTTATTATAAAACTAGAACTCACTCAGCAACGCTGGCTTTTATGTGTTTCTAGTTGGTAGGTAATATTGCTGAGGATGGCACGAGGCAGCTACTTAGCTCTTTTGGATGACATCCATTTATATAAAGCTTTTGTGATGTAATACAACAATGAAATTTTGTAACCGACAAACGATGCATTATTTTGCAAAAGTTTTTATGATGAAATGAAATGCCATTTTTGAATGTGTCCGCTACGAATGTTTATTTAAAATAACTGTAAATGTATGTTTTATGTGTAATGGTTGACCAGCTGTAAGCGTCCCGGAAACGGGGCCTTACAAGTCGGTATCAGAGCCAAAAGTTTAAGTGAAGTGGGTAAATTTTCAAAATAAACCTTAACATAAACTGAGAATGGGACGGAAGGGAAAGGGATGCCAATCTGAGTAGCTGCGTGCCATTAGGTATTTTCGTAAAGTTAACCGGTATTATGTGCGCATGGTATGTGGTTATGTGTTGTATGTAGATTTTAACAATTGGTATCAGAGCAGGTTAATCATTGATCAATCTAACAATTGATCATTGAAACTGCTATTCGATATCTACATTTGATTGAATTAGCATATTTGTAAGAATTGGTTATAGTTCAATTGAATTTCTGCTACTGTCATTCAATTGCTTTCTGTTTTCTTTGGGTTCAATTTGGTTTGTTGTGTTTTTGTTCTAAATCTGTTAAAACTTAATTGATTTTGGTTGATTCTGAGAATGACTACTCCTTCTAATGACCCTCACAATACCGGTTCCTCAACCAAGCCTCCGATGCTGGTTAGGACTGAGTATAACATATGGCAACGAAGAATGCTTCATCACCTGTCTGTTAACAGTTTAGGTTGTTGGACATCTGCGGTACATGGTCCACATAAGCCTATGGTGAACAATCCGGAAACCAATCAAATGGTTCCGAAGAAGAAGGAACAATACTCAGATGAGGATCGGAAACTATTTGAGATTGAAGCTAAAGCCCATGGAATGAAATCTATTCAGGGCTTATGTATCATGAAACTGCTCATGACCTCTGGAATGCACTGAAGGAACAATTCGGTGGAACTGATGAGGTCTTAGCAAACAACAGAGAAATCCTTGCCCAACAATATGAGACATTCTCTCATAAGAAGGGTGAGACACTGACTCAACAGTTTGAGCGCTTTTCCTGTTTGAGCTCTGAGCTAAAAATGGTCAAACATGAATATACCAATAGCCAGATGAATAACAGATTCCTCAGATCACGGCCTGAGAGATGGGACACATATACTATTGTCCTACGCTGTAGTGCAAATCTGGATAAACTATCTCTTACCCAACTTCATGGGAAACTGCTTACATTTGAGAGAGAGATAGAGCAGAAAAGGAAACTGGCATCATCAGGAAAGCTCACTGATGACTTTTTACCGGGGAACACTGCCTTAGTTGGTCATGAGTCAGAATATGCTGCATCTGAAAGTAATTATGATGAGCATATAGATTTTTCTTCAGACAGTTCAGATCATGCATTTGTTGGTGTTGATAGTCACTCAGGCTGTAATAGTGACAACTTATGTTTTATCATGGACGATCTGAAAGGTTTGACTGATGATGATCTAGAAGAGATGGATATTCTGAGCCAAATGGCCTTGATTAATATCAGATCTCAGAAGTTCTACAAGAGGACTGGAAGGAAATTTCCTGGACTCTCTGGCAAAACCAAAGTTGGTTTTGACAAGAGTAAGTTGAGGTGTCACAAATGCCAAAGGCTTGGACACTTTGCTAGAGAATGTAGATCATCTGGATCTAACTCCTCTCCACCCTTTGTGAATTTTCCAAGCACTAGTCCACAAAACAGAGGGCAACATCCTGCTAGTTCCGGTCATCATTCACAACCTGCATCTCCTGCATATTTTGTCCCTCAGGGTCCAATGTCATATCCGTACCCCTGCTATTACATGCCTCAGCCAAATCTAGTTCAAGTTCCTACTGCACAACAACCACAAGCATTACCTGAGCCTCTACCATCTCATTCACAACTCATCACAGCTTCTTCACCCCTGGTAATGTTGACTGGAGCAGTTTACTAGATGATCTCTCTGGTATCGAGCAATTGTTTGCTGGTGATGGTCAACATGGTTGTGAGCATCCTTTTGGGAATCTAGCTCTCAAGGCCCTGGAATCTACTGAGAGTTCATGCTCCAATGTATCTTCTTCACAGGTAACCCAGGTATCCTCTAAGGCTAAGGCCAAGCTTTATTCTAAATCTTGCATAGATGCATTTATCTCTATTAGAGAAGCAAATGTAGCTTTAATTAATCAAAATCTAGAGCTTGAGCAAACTATTTCCAAAAGAAAAGCTGAATATGAGTCTGTCCTTAAGGACAAAGTTGATGAGATTTATAAGCTTAAATGCCAGTTAAATGATGAAAAGGCTATGCTAGAGGTCATTCTTGAGAACCATAAGGAACTCAAAGAAAAACTTGTAGTTACCCAAGTTGAGTGTGACCGCTGGGTGTCATCATGCAATGGGTTTGAAATGCTGCTCAGTAAGCAATCTGCTTCTAATGTGAAGTTTGGAATTGGTTACAACCATATTGCATCTCCAACAGATTTTACTCCAAAACCAATAGTAACATCTGAAGGTGAAAGAAATCTCCAAACCACATCATCATGTGCATCATCTTCAAGTGATCTCCCAAAATCACAAGATGAAATAAGGGTTGATACCTCAGCGAGTAAATTAGCTGATGGGTTAACTAATGATAAGCACATGAAGTTGAGTATTTCATATGTTGTTCCTCAAAGTAACTTAAGTACTGAAGGGCAAATTACAATAGCTGAAAAGCAGTTCAAATCAGCTGAAATAAATGGATTAACAACTGCTGACAAAGAACAGCTGAAGAACAACTCTTCAGCTGTTACGAATTCTTCAGTACTGAACAAAAGTACTCAAAGGAGGAAAGTACTAAAGAGCACACCTTCAGTAATTTCCACATCAGCAGTTGATCAATCCAAGATGAAGAATAAGCCATGTGAAATATGTGGTAAATTCAATCATCTTTCTGATGAATGCTGGTACAGAAAGGGTTCCAAACTCAACAGAGATAAGCTCATTAAAATCCAGATGGATGAAATGAAAACTGAGTTTGAGACCAAGTTTGTACCACAATCATCCCATTATGATAAACCCAAGCCTTCAACTAAATCCAAAAAGAAGGATAAGGTTCATCATAAAACAGCTGATAGTGCTTTTCATGACAAACATCAGACGAAGTCTGTTAATTGTAAGGAGAAAATGGTGAATCACAGGAACTCATCAAACACAAGTACTGATATGTCACAAGAGCTGAAAGCTTTGGCTACAAATCAGACATAACTTGTTATGATGGTTCAGCATTTGTTGGGGAGAGTTAACCAACTAGATGCACCTGTGATCAAATCACTGAAAAGGCATTCCAAGCCCAAATCCAAGGAATCCATTTCAGCACCATCTCCTTCTTCAGTTGTCAATCATAAGAAACAAGTTATGGTTACATCTGTTGATGAAGACAAGCCCAAAACCAAAAAGGTTTGGGTCTCAAAATCTAACTAGTTTTCTTTTATGCAGGGTTCTTCAACATGCCAAAGGAGCATCTGGTATGTGGACAGTGGACGATCTATACATATGACTGGGAGCAGTTCTCTTCTTAGTGACTACTCTCAAGGAAAGAAGGGATTTGTTTCATTTGGAAATGATGCCAGAGGTTACATAATTGGGAAATGATATGTGTCTAATGGACAAATCAGGTTTGATGATGTCAACCATGTGGAGAATCTCAAGTACAATCTGCTGAGTGTCAGTCAGATGTGTGATAAAGGGCATGTTGCACTTTTCACAAGCCAAAATTGCAGGATTCTGTCTTCCCAAGTTCTAAGGCTGATTGACAAGGTAATGGATGAACATACTCTCCTGAAGGCCAACAGGATTGGAAGAGTGTATGCCTTGGATTTGTCAAAGAAGATTGATTTGAAGGGTCATCCATGCCTATTCTCCAAAGCCTCTCTTCAGGAATCTAAACTATGGCATAGAAGGCTGGGTCATGTCAATCTAAGAAACATGAATTAACTGATCCAAAATCGTTTAGTAAGAGGTTTATCAATAAAGGAGTTCCACTGTGATGAAGCCTGCACTGCTTGTTTGAAAGGAAAACAGCAAAAAGTCTTATTCCCTTCCATTGAAGAACCTAGGTCCACTGCCTGCTTGCAGTTACTGCACATGGATTTATTTGGTCCTGTGAGAGTAATGAGCATGGCAAAGAAAGAGTACTGTCTGGTAATTGTGGATGATTACTCCAGATTTGTATGGACTTTCTTTCTACATTCAAAGGACGAGGTTGCTAGGAAGATTATAAATTTTGTGTTGTATGTTGAGAAGCAGTGTTCCCTATCAGTCAAGTGTATAAGGAGTGACAATGGTACTGAATTCAGAAACCATACACTTGATGATTTTTATCTTTCAAAAGGAATCAAAAGGCAGTTTAGCATCCCAAGGACTCCAGAACAAAATGGAGTAGTGGAGAGAAAGAACAGGACTTTAATTGAAGCTGCAAGGTCCATGTTGGCTGACTCTGGTTTGCCTTTGACCTTTTGGGCTAAAGCTGTTAATATAGCTTGCTATGTGCAGAATAGAGTATTAGTAAATCAGAGGTTGATGAAGACTCCATATGAAGCTCTACATCATTTGAATCTCCTAAGGATAAAATTCCACAAAACCCTGTGGAGTTGTTTGATCTGGACATACTGCAAAATGCTCCTTATCAAACTCCAGCTGTTGTAAATCATGTGGATAAAATCATCCTCTGCAGCAAGTCTTCCACCTGGTGGTACTGAAGATGATGATGATATCAGTACTCACCTTTTCAAGTTCAGTGACCAACTGCCTGAGTCTGCTAAACTTGATGTTCCTGTACCTTCAGCAGCTCCATCCACTACATATGCTGATGAGATTTCTGATTCCTCTACATCATTTGATTTGCCATCTAATACTTGGTTTCAATAATTTGAATCAACATCTGCTGTTGCTGAACCGGATACAAATACTTGCACTGATCTTATTGTGCACCAAGAGCTAAAGGATCACCCCATATCTCAAATCATTGGTGGTATCAATGTTGGCGTTTCAACTAGAAGTAATTTGTCTAACTTGTGCTTCTATGCTCTCTTCATCAGTCAGCAAGAGCCAAAGAACTATCATGTTGCTTTGAGAGACAATGGATGGGTGGAAGCCATGCAGCTTGAGCTACTTCAGTTCAAGAAACAGCAAGTGTGGAAACTGGTTCCTCTACCCCAGGTAAGTGTGCAATAGGCACTAAATGGGTGTTTAGGAACAAAACAGATGAAAATGGGCTTATTGTTAAGAACAAGGCCAGACTGTTTGTTCAGGGGTTTTCACAAGAAGAAGTATTGATTATGATGAGACCTTTGCCGCTGTAGCCAGACTGGAGGCAATTAGATTGTTCTTAGCCTATGCTGCATTCCACAATCTTAAAGTTTTTCAAATGGATGTTAAAAGTGCATTTTTATATGGTAAAATATAAGAAGAGGTTTATGTGTGTCAACCACCAGGTTTTGAGGATAATAAACATCCAGACTGGGTATACAAGCTTGATAAAGCTCTTTATGGGTTGAAACAAGCTCCTAGAGCTTGGTATGAGACATTATCAAATTTTATTCTTCTCAAGAATAATTTCACTTGAGGCTCCATAGATAAAACTTTATTCATTAAAAAGGTGGATCAACATAAGCTACTTGTTCAAATTTATGTTGATGATATTATTTTTGCATCCTTTGATCCCCAGTTGTGTGATGACTTTACCAATTTAATGCATAAGAAGTTTGAAATGAGTGCAATGGGAGAATTACAGTTCTTTCTAGGATTGAAAATCAAACAAAAGGCTGATGGGACTTTCATTCATCAGTCTAAATATACAAAAGATCTTTTGAATAAGTTTGATTTATAGAAATGTAAGCCCTGTTCTACTCCCATGTGCAACACCACACAACTGGATGCGGATCAGAAAGGTAAAGTTGTTGATGAAACACTTTACAGATGTATGATTGGGTCCTTGATGTACTTAACAGCTTCTAGACCAGATATCATGTTTGCAACTTGTGTTTGTGCTAGATTCAGGCTGCTCCTAAAGAGTCTCATTTGATTGCAGTCAAGAGGATCTTTAGATATTTGCAAGGTACACAATCTCTAGGTTTATGGCATTCCACTGGACACTCTTGCAAATTAGTTGCTTTTCAGACAGTGACTATGCAGGATGTAAGTTAACCAGAAAGTCACTTCTGGTGGATGTCAATTTCTAGGCAACTGTTTGATTTCTTGGCAGAGTAAGAAACAAACATCTGTTGCTACATCCACTGCTGAAGCAGAGTACATTGCTGCCGCAAGCTGTACTTCTGAGGTACTCTGGCTTCAGAACCAACTTTTAGATTATGGCATTGCAGAGACTAAGACTCCATTATTAATGGACAATGCTTCAGCTCTTTGCATTGTCAAGAATCCTGTCCAGCACTCTAGGACCAAACATATAGAGATCAACATCATTTTATTAGGGATTGTTTTGAAAAAGGTTTGACTGATCCAAAGTATGTGCCTAGTGCTGATGAACTTGCAGACATTTCTACTAAGCCTTTGGATAGTTCGACTTTCCAAAACCTAGTGTTAAGGCTTGGTATGCTACAGTTAGAATAAGTGATAACTACTGATGATCTCAGTAAATAGTACTGGTGATCATTTGTAATCATATCCAAATAAGTACTGATTCTGTTACAATAACTGTTACATCACAACTACTGATGTAGTTATAACTACTGATATAAGTACAAACAGATAAGTACTGATGTCCTATGAAACAACTGAAAAACAGCCAAAAAGACTGATGAGTAAGTGTTGAGGACAGTATGAAACAGTTGAAAAGCTATGAATTGACGAAAACTACTGATAGAATTTTCTCTTCAGTTGTTTCTAAAACTGCTGCTTCATCTTAAACAACTGATGACAAACCATGTCTTTAGTAGTTTCACAACTACTGATGACTAACACCACGCTTCAGCTGTTTACAACAACTGATGAAAAACCATGTCTTCAGTAGTTTTACACCACTGATGACAATACCGTCGTCAGCTGCTTCCAACAACTGAAGCTAAAACCATGGTCTTCGTAGTTTTATAACTACTGATGCCTAAAACCAAGACTTCAGTGTTTCAAACTCTGAAGGTTTATACCACGTCATCAGTCTGTTAAAACTACTGATGACTCACATTACCAACCTTTCAGTTGCTTTATAACCCGTACCCTATAAATACCTTACCCTACAGAGCTTCATCGTCACAAACCTAACGTTAAAAACTCAGAACCTTCTCTCACATCAATGGCGAACATGAAGCTTAAACCACAACACAACTGTGTTGCTTACCTCACCAAATCACCCTTTTGGAGAAATTTGATAATGCCATTGATCTAATGATCAACTCTCCTACAAAACGGCTTTCCTTCTAAATCATACCATTCATGCCGAATCCCTCCAGCAGTTCTGGACGAACGTCACCCTCGTCACCGGGGAGAATGACACCGACTCTCTCCAGTCGTTCGTCAACAATCGTACGGTGGTCATCACTCCAGAAATCCTTCGACAAGCCCTACAACTGGATGATGCCACTTTCCCCACTAGGTATCCAAAGGGAACCACTGATCTATCATTTGCTCAACATGGATACCAGGGTAACCTTAGTGCCTCTACCATCCTGAAGAAACATTTCCATGATGCGGAACGACTAATTTTTCATTTGGTGAATGTATGCTTAGCTCCTAAGACTTCCTCTTGGATCAAATGTCGACGAGGTGGCAGCAGGTTATTCTCTATCCTTGACCACACACTTAAATTTTTTCTGAAATATTATTTCTTGAACTCAGGATATGGCCTCCAGCCTATTGCTACCGTGGATATTATATCCTCGGTTCCTAATGGCCATTATAGTAGACCAGCTGAAGCTGACGGACTTGTTGGCCTTGAAGTCCCTGCCACGGCTATATTGCCTGAAGTATACTCCAGGCACAACTCAGACCAGTCACTCAAACTGGCTGCCAAACTGCGAAAACCACGCAGTTGGAACCCACAGCCACCACCTCCAAACACTTTGTCCCCACCAAACCCAAACACAAGAAAGCCAAAAAGGCTACTCAGGGAAATGAGTCCCCTAAGGATGCCCCTGCAACACAAACGCAGGTTATATCTACTGGTCATAACCCCCCAGTAGATACACGGACTCACTCACTCTCAACCGCTCAGGTTTCCTCCTGTAGCAACCATCTCTGGGGCACCTATACATCTGGAACCTTCCTCAATTGAGGAGGTTGCCATTGAAATGCACCACTCTCCCCGGGTGCATACTGCCTTCACACCCTCTCCCCTGCAACCCCCCCTAAAGTCCTACCATCATGATTGCCAAAGTGCTGACTCAGTTGCACTCCTCATCCCCTCCCCAGATACCAATCACAACTGGGATAGCCTCAACCATTGAGGGGGAGGACCAAAGTGCTTCTGACACCCCACAGCACAGGGTTTCCATATTCAATCTCCAGGTGTAGAAACAGAGATTCGAATTTCTGGAGAGGCTGCCACTTCTCCTGCTTCAGCATATGATCAGGCTGAAGTTGGTACATTCATAAGACCTCACCAGAGGCAACTGCTGATGAAGGACTGGTCCTAAGGCAGGAAGTCCCCAGTACCATGACCAGGGGCACATGCTACTACTGATCTACACTCAGAGCATGTTCATCCTGATTCTATCAAGAGGTCAGGTGATTCAGTAGACACTGATGATGACCTGGGCTTCTTTTATGATGTCTTAGCCCAAAACACCATCCTCGAGGATAAGGTGAGCAGACTCAAAGAGCTGCTTGCCAAAACATCTCAGGATCAAAGACCATCTACCCCTCAAAACCCACAGATGGCACCTTCCTCTGAAGGTCTCCCATACACTGAGCCACTCCAAAACACTCAGCCACCTGCCTCTGCTTCAAGCACTATTTCTCAGGGACAGAACCCCCCCTGAGCAAATAGCTGCTATCTTTCAACAGTCCTTACCCCTCATCACATTAACTATAACTGATATGGTCCTTAAAACCCTTGATGAGAGGCTTCCCTCAGTTCTACAACCCATGATAGAGGATACTGTGAGAAAAAGGCTTTCTGACAATCAAACCCTTGCAACTAATGCAACCAAAAAGGGGAGATTCAGTTAGTGAAAGCAAAAAGAAAGAGGATGGCAGATAGGGAAGAAACTGAAAAGGAGAAGCTGAAGGATGCTGACATGGAGAAAGTGACTGAAAGTACTAAAGACTTTCATGTCACATATAAGAAAAGGATGAATGAGAAGGAGACTGACTTGGAGACAATGGTGAAGAAGGCTGATGCTGAACACAACCGATCAATGGATAACATCAATGATCAGTTGTTTAGGCAAGGCCACGACACTGAAATACTTGACTCAGAAATCAAATGACTAGAGATTGAAGAGATCCAAGCTAGATGGGCAGTTATGATGCGTTGGAAAGGGAAAGGTTAGAGATCATGATCAGGTTCATAGCGAAATATCTGGGTAGATCATTGATTGAGATCAAGGCATGGTCCAGGGACAGCATCTTGGCAATAACCACCAGATCTGTTCGTCTGAAGTATACACAAAAGATTGGTTATTGAAGCCTTAAACGAAGCTGGTGTTGGGAGCAGGACTGAACTAGTCAAGCAATCTAAAGCCGACCTCACATCCAGAATGCTAGAACAGCCTGTCAACATTCCCACACCAAAACCAACACAACCACAACCCACCAAACCAACTCCTCTACCCTCAAAACCAGTAGCCGATGAAGTACCACAGAAGAGGAAGAGAAGGGTACTGAGGCTAGAAGAAGATGACGAAGATAATGATGAAGATAGGCTGCCACTCTCAGCTATTATACAACTGCCTAAGGCCACAAGTCACCTCCCAACAATTACTCCTGAAACTCAAAGACAAATTGTGAAAGTGAAGCTAGAAGAAGAAGAGCTTCACAACAACACGATGAGGAATTGTTGAGGAGGGTTGACAAAGCATATGCTTCCACATCTTCAATCATCAACATGAAGAAGCATGCTCTCAATTATACACTCTTAAACATACATTTCAATATCAAAAGGAGAGAGTGAGGATTTGGCCTGATCCCAGGGTGTCTCATAGGATTCACAAGAAAAACATTCCACAGAGATACATTGGCCAAGTGAAGAAGATTGTAGATGAAGTGATCTCACTGGTCTTTGTAGTATCACCCTGGGAAATCCTAGAGGACTTCAAGAAAGCCTATAAAGCTAACCTGACCCCACAAAAGATGTTGGAGAATAAAATAGTGAAAAAGGGGTTAGTATATAAGAGGCTTGAGGAAGTTAGGAAGAATGAGCTCCAGTTGTTCTTAGAGGGTAACCACCCTGATGAATTTGCTTATAGAGTAATAACAACTATGGAACTCAAGAATGGGAAATAGGCCAAATACCTATCCGAATATTATGGGCTAGAATCACTTTTTGAAGGAGGAGATGAAGAGCTCACCATGGAGGAACAGATAACCTTCCTTGAGGCCTATACAAGGGAGTCATACCGACTCATTGTTGGGAAGTAGATCTCATGGATGGGGTAACAGCTCTGTGTCCTGTTCCCCAAGACAGAGTTCCCATTCATCCTTTACCAAACAGATCATTGAGACTTCTTCCCAGGCCTGTGCTTACTTGGGTCACTTCTGAGCTAATCTAGAAGACAAAAAGACCAAATCTTTCTGCCATAATAAGTGGGACATCTTCAATAAGTTTAGAGGTTTTGGCTGCATTGGTTCAGGGGGAGTTTGTTGGACCAAAAGAACCAATGAGCCTGATCAGAAGAACCTCTAAGTCCCATAGACATCGCAACAACTGCTGAAGACTTGATCAGCTGTTTGACAATGTCTGAAGAGCAACAGTTGAAGAACAAAGTACTGAAGACTTCAACTGCTGAAGACCAAAGTCTGAAGAACAACAGCTGAAGACTAAAGTACTGAAGACTTCAACAACTGAAGACTAAAGTACTAAAGATATCAACAGCTGAAGACCAAAGTCTGAAGAACAACAGCTGAAGAGTACTGAAGATCACAGCTGAAGTACAAAGACTGAAGACAACAGCTGAAGACATCAACTGATGACAACAGCTGATGTTCAAGAAGTCCAAGTACTGAAGCTTTCAGAGTTTGTTACAACAGCTGAAGAAGTATTCTTCAGTTGTTGTGATGGTTTCCTTACAGTAGTTTTCTTTTATGTTTCAGTATTTGTAAAATGATTGAAGTGCATGTTCTTCAGTCGTTGTAATTTCAGTAGTTTATTTTCAGTAGTTGTAGTGACTGTTAACACTTAGTATTTTTGTAAGAAGATGTCAGCTGTTTTGACATCTTCAGTAGTTGTGTTAACTTTCAGTTGTTTGAATAATTCTGTTAGATGTCACTATCAAGTGACATCAACAGACGTCACATCTCCTATATAAGGAATGTTCTACCATGACATTCCTATATAGGGGATGATTGACCTGATTGTATGTGTGACATTTTGCCACCACGAAAGCGCGTATTGAATGAAATCTTTGATTCGCAGAATTCCTTCTATAACCGTTCACTCTTACTTTGAATATCAATTGTATTCTTGAGAATTGGCTAAATAATTGTTCAAATTCCACTGCAATACTCTCTAATCAATCAAACATAGATCGCTGATCCTAACAAGATTTAAATACTGATATGGTCAGGATAGGTAATGCTCGGGCTGTGAAGAGTAAAGTAAGTGGCTAATCACAACTGGCCACTGTAATTAGGGACTTATTATACTTGCCATAACTGAGCCGTTTCCTTGAATGACCGTATTAGTGTTTAAATCTTTCAGTGTGAGTTAGAGGATGGCCGGTGGTAGATCATCTAAAGCTTTGCGTGGTGGAGGACGTGGTGCTGAACACGGGTTACGAGGGGAATGCCTAGGGCCGAAAAGGTGGTTCATGAAGAACCAGAGACTCCTCATCCGAAGGTCGGAGATGAGAGTGCTAACCTGAAAGCCTTAGTGAAGGAGGCAGTTGTGGAGGAAGTACATCAAGTCATGCAGACGATCCTACCGTCTGTGGTGATCAAAGTGATAAAGGTAGTTAGAGAAGGGTAGAGAAGAAAAGGAGTAGACCTACAGGCGAAAGAAGACAACCCGAGACTGAGACGGTTCCGTCTGATGACAAAGAAGAGGAAGAAGAAGAGCCTGTGCAGGAGGCGGTACGAGGCTGTAACTATGGGGTGTTTATGAGATGCAAGCCCCCTACTTTTGATGGTAACGGCATTGCTGCTGCTGCTCACCGGTGGGTGAGGGAAATGGAGGCTGTACTTGATATCAGCGAGTGCCAAGAGGACCAAAAAGTTAAGTTGCTACCCACTCTTTTGTAGACTCGGCTCTATGCTGGTGGGACTGATAGGATCAAATGAATCAATCTGTGATAATTTGTGAACACAATTCAATGAAAATCACACAAAGCAATCAAATCAAAACAAGATATCAACAAAATTCAAGTTTTCATTAATATCAAGCTAAGACAATTACAAGTATGAAAGCAGGTTCGAATCTCTTTCTATCTACCTGCAAGTCTAAGGTATTTATACTGAAACAAAAAGTAAAGGAACTAACTAATTAAACAAATAGTCCCTATACTATTACAAAATATTAAAAGACAAATAAAGACTACATGTTAATCTTTCATAGAGCACTTAACAATACTCCCCCTAAGATTGACATGGTCTTTTGTCTTCAAAATCTTCAGTCTTTGTTTTCTTTTCTATCTTCATCTTTATCTTCAACCTTTATCTTCAACTCTTTGTCTTCATCATTCAAAGAAATCTTCTCGTTCTTCTTGACTTTAAACATCGGCTTCTGTTTGAACATCTCTAAATCTTTCAAAGCTTTTGAAAATTGCAGACTTGAATTTACTTACAAGAATGCCTTGTTCGGGTTTAGCTTCATTCGTTTTAATTTCCATCTTGATCATTCTCTCCGAGTGTCTTTTGAAAGACATGAAATATCAATGTTAGCATATAACTCAATAGGGTGTTACTTTCCTTTGAGTATACTTCTAATACTCCTTTCCTGATATTATCATGAATTCAATATCTTTAATATCTTTCTTGACAATGTTGGCATAAGCAGAGCCCTTCTCAGAGATATCTTTCCATGACAGCATTCATCACATTAATAATGGAAATAAAAATATTTCTTATCTTGCTCTACTATTTCAGGAGATACTTTCTCAAATTTTTGTACAAACAAAAATGAGAATAGCTAATGTAAGAGTTTTAGCTCAAAACTCCAAATAAAATAATCATGTCCTCATCCTATCTTTCTAGATTTCGGACCAACGTCAGCTCAAATGTCTCAGTGTTATAAAACCATCTGAGGATTGGCTTTGAGTTTTGATTACCATCTATCACTTTCAGACCAGGGGTTGTAACTTTCTCAAAATATTTGTCACAAAATTCAATCATAAAATGTTCCTCCTCTGAATGTAATCCCTTGAGCTTTTTATTTTTCTTCAAAGTAACAAAGTACTCTTTATCTTCTTGATCACATCATGTTAACAAAATTACTTGATCTATCTAATCCTCTTCTTAATAATTCTACAACATCTTGCCACGTTTGAATCAGAAGGATTGATCAGAGGTAATCTATTCAGCTCTTTTAAATCTTGCACCGGAAGTTTTATGATACTAGAGTAAAAGTGATATACATCACACACAGCATTACTCTCTTTATAAAAAATGCATCGAATACTTCATCATACTTCCATGCAATAATCTTTACTTCGTTGGTAAAATCTGGAGCAATCATAGCATTCAACAGTTCAGCAACTGATTGTCCTTTTTGCAATACGTTTCTTACCAAGTCTCCAGTTGTTCTTGAATTATCAAGAATATGCCTTTTTTCAGTAGATGCTTTGTAAGTTTGTCTTTCTGGATCAGCAAACATTTCTATCAACTCTTTCCAGTGAACATGAGCATCATTAAATCTTGACATTTGTTTGATCTCCTAAGGCTTTAACATTCTTGTTCTCTTTGTTATTTCAAGATACTGAGGATTATCTGTATCAAGTACTATTATTTTCTTCATTTGTTTCTCAGTCTCTGAAAACTTCCGACAAGTTCCTCAGAGATACAGATTGTAATCTCTTTAGCTTCGTCCAAGGGTAGTTTCTAGATTGCAACCATGATCTTAGAGCTGGAATACTCATATCTTCTGGATCAGGATAGTGCAACTCAGAACTAGATAGTTCTTCTACATTTATCACTTCTTTTGCTCTTGTCCATTCACCATGCTCAACAACAATCTCATTTGGATCTACTGATGAAACTGACTCTACATAAATACATTTATCATATTCATCGTTAATCTAAGAAACAGTCAGTCCGTCTGAATATAGTTGATTGTATTTCATCTTCACAAGATAATTATATCTTTCTTCAAAGTCTTGTGGTACTTCATCTTGTTCTTGAGTATGTTCTTGTGAAGAGAAGTGTGATACAAATTGAGCTTCATCAATATCTTCATTATCAAGAACTTCATCATACCAATCATCATTGTATACTTCCTCAATATCTTCTAAAGCCTAATCTATTCTTGAACATTTTGTTCTTCAAAAATTCTTCAGTTCTTTGTATCTTACAAGATGATTCAGTTAGAATTGTATCGTCTACTTCATCTACTTTTCTTTTACCTTTTATCTGCTCAAGATTTTCATCAACATGTATCTCAGTACTTATCACATGTACTGGTGAGATAGGCTTCTGAGCTTCTTTTTCTTTTAGCAAATCATCTTTGAGGTTTTCATTTTTTTCAGTTAGTTTCTTGAACTTCTCCTCAAGAATGTCTTAGTCTTTGATCATAACTTCAAAATTCTTGATTACATCTTCTTTATCTTTAGCAAACCTCACAATCTTTTCATCTTTTGAGGCATTTTCTTTAGTCAACTTTAAGTTTTCATCCTTAAGCTTTTGAATTCTTTTTCAAGAGATATGTTATCTCTTTCATCCTTTCATTCTCCAATCTTAACTCTAATCTCTTTCTCTTTACTTAAATTTTCTTCTTCAATCTGTCAATCTCATCAATGTCCACTATCTCCTCTGTTGTATAGACACATTGTGTGACATACTAACATGAATTTCTTCTACTCCTTCATTTGCATCAAATTCAAATACTGGATTGAATAAAATATCATTTATAAATCAGAATCAAAGGTTGATTTGTGAATCCATTTCTTGTACAATTCCTCATGAATAACATCAACATTTCTTCATTCATAGTTTGTGGTTTATCTCCAGTATCTTCTTCATTTCTTTCCTCAGATTCTTCTGATGTGCTTCAGTGGCACCATCATTTACATCATCATCATCATTGTCATCACTTTCTACACTTGATTAGCTTTCAAAAACATCATCCTCACTTTCTTCATCAACTTCTACATCCTCATTAGATCATTGGATCTATTAGTTCTTCTTCAGTTAGATGAAAGTGTGGCTGATTAATATCTACTTCATCCATTGATACATTCCTGATATACTCAAATACTGGAATGTTTTAAGCACCAGTGATCATTGCCAGTCTTTTGTAAACAACCTCTGACATGTGCTCTAACTGTAACTTTCCACTGTTAACATCTTCAGCATACAAATCTAGATTTGCTTCATTAATTAGAAGTTGGATGAATCTCGGGTACATCAAGTATTTATGCCTCACTCCTCTTTCAAGTTTGAAAATGAAACCATTCATTATCCACTTAGACATATTGAATCTTCTGTTTGTAGATAATGCAATAATAGGAGATGCAATGTCTACAGGGAATGAATCCCAACCAGCACTTCTTTTAGACATGCAATGTTGAAAGATATAGCATAAAAGCTTCCAATGCTTATACACTCAAGCTCTGAAAAATTGCTTTTTAGGAAAATGATCTGGATGACCCATTTGTAGAAAAACCTCTCTACATTCATTGAAGGAATATTCTGATAAGTCTTCAGGATCATTGTCACCAAGCCTTAGAGCTATTTTGATTGCTTCTTCAGATACTTCAAGCATTCTTTCCGTTGTAATAAAAGCTCTTAGCACTTTGTTTACTTCATTATCTTTTTCAATCTATGTAGTTCTCCAGAATCTCTTAATCATTCTTCCATTGATAATTGGTCTTGCCAACATAGCATATACATGCTTTGTTCTGAGCAGAAATCTAATAATTCTTCTTATCCAATGGCTTCTTTGTTTTCATCATTTAAGAAAGAAGCCACATTATGCTTTGACTCAAACTTTAATTCTGCCATCTGCAAAACACAAAGAATATATTATGAGAACATTGAATATTGATTAATGAAACTTATTTCTACATATGACTTATCAATTTTATTGATTAAATTTTTTTATTTTTATTTATATTTTTATTCAAAATTAGGACAGACTGTTCATCATCTTCTTCTTCGTCTATGGAAAAACCGACTGAGTTAAACATCATCAAATCATTTTCACTTTTAGATAAAAAACGATACATCAATAAACTCGCAAACAGGTTCTTATAAATAATCCAGTGTCAATTTTTGATATGATACACATTTGATCAGTTTAAACCTGAATTATATAGGGTCGAAGACCCAAATAACATTCAAATGCCTATATCAATGCACTGATTTAACCAAAAATTTATAGATTTGAATCATAAACTTACGTTTATAAATCCAAATACTATCTATAATCAACAGGATTTGATGCAATTTCAGATGAAATGAGAGTATGATGATAATCGACAGTCGCAAGTTTAGGGGTTTTGTCTGTGAAATTTTGAGTGTGAATGAGGAAATAAGCGTAAGTGTCAATTTATATATCTTGAAATTTTAGGCGTATGAGCCATGTTTGGGCGTATGATCGCTGTTTAGGCGTATGATCCCTGTTTAGGCGTATGAAACCCTAAAATTCACTTATTTTGTTAGACGCATGAGCACTGTTTGTGCGTATTGACTCAGACGCAGACGCATAAGCACTGTCGCATGGACTTTTTGAAACGTCTAACACTTGAAATTTGAAACTTACTATGTAGACGCATGAGACATGTCAAATGTCTAACACTTACACAAATCAAACTCATTCACTATTTAGACGCAGGGATTATCACAAACGCCAACACTTGTAATTTTCATAGATGTATTACAACTGTTTAGACGCATGGGAATGAATCAAACGTCCAAACACTTGTGAGGCGCATGTGCATTGTTTAGGTGCATGAGATGAATTTCATGATTTAAAACACTTGTGATTTCCAATTTCTTCACCTGCACACTTGAACTTTTTACCTTTTAGTTCCCTAAATTTTGAACTTTTTGCATTCTGTACTTTCAATTCACAAAAATTTTATTTTTTATTTATATATATATATACATATATTTTTTAAATTTATTTTGTCCATTCATTTAGTCTCAACATAAAATTTATTTTCATTTGATTTTTAACTTATGAAGCATTTTATTTGCAAATTTATGTAGGTTCATATATATTTCTCAAAAATACATTTTCAATTTACACAAATACTTTGAACATATAGCATCATCCTTTCAACTCAACATTCTAAGTTTGATTTGATTATGATTATTTTCTGAGAACAACTCTTTCATTTATTACTCCCCCTAAACTTTTAAGTTTGAAAAAAAACTTATAAGTTTCTTAGGAAAGAGAATAAGATCACACATCACATTATGACATTGCCTTCACACACAAAAAACATGCATAAAGCAAAATGAAAATAGAATCAAAATCTAAGATAAACAAAGAATTAATGTCTGCAGTGAGATCATATTAATAAGGATCAGCACATTAAAATAAAATAAATGTGGATAATCATAGACAATGAATAAATCCTGATCAAGTGTGTTCCACGTCAGTGATATCACAACAAAGGAGACACAAGATATAAGGACAGACAATGAGTGTTTTTGACAAATTTATCAACTCACTTACTTTTTCAATTCTTGGATTGATTAGGGTAGTTTTAGGTATGACATGATGTAGAACATACAGAGACTAAGAGAGCTCAACCATCATCATGATATGCAAGAAAGAACACATACTCAACTTATTACTTGAAACATGTATATCACCAGAGTTCATGTTACTTAAATTAATAGAGGATGATCATGGATAACCAGTTGATCAGCTCTGACTATTCATTTGAATAGTTTGTGCACATTGGCATCTTTTTCATAAAAAGAGAATCTAGATCTGTAATCACTTACAATGGAGGATATCTTAGCACTTCAGGTCTATGATCACTCATAACAGAGAAGTGAAAATGATGCTTGTAACAGATCTCATGATTTCACATAGTATCAACAGGTGTGAGAGGTGTAACTTAACAAACATTCAATCTGATAAGCTAAAACAACTCAAAAGTACTCAGATGAATACACACAAGCATGTATGTTTAGTTTGATCACAAGAATTTACTTTTTCAGCATAATAGTCAGATATTGTCTACACAGCATATCTGATCATGTCTAGACTTTATTAATGAGTGAAGTATGCAACTGATCTCACTAATGTACTATCATTTCTCACATGTTGCAAAACATAATTCTTTCTAAAAAGACTTTTTGTAGTTTTGAAATATATTTTTGTATTTGATTTTTCTATGGAAAACAAGAATCACACACACACAAAATATAAACAGGCAATTAACAACAGAGAGTATCACTTATTATGATCTTTGATTTAGGGAGATCACATATGATTTATAAGACCAATTGATTCTACTAAATACTCAAACCGTCCTGGTAGGAAGGCTTTAGTAAATAGATCTGCCAACTGTTTTTCTGTTGCAATTTGAATCAAAATGATCAATCCCTTTTCAGAGTTATCTTGAGAAAATGACATCGAATTTTGATATGTTTTGTTTTTGAGTGTTGAACAGGATTAGCTGTTATGAACATAGCAGCTGTGTTATCAATGTAAATTGGTGTTTTAAGAAAATTGAACCATAGTCCAGTAATTGATTTTGCAACCAAAGGATTTGAGAAATCCTGCTCATGCAGCAATGTACTCAGCTTCTGCAGTTGAACACGATACATTTTTTTGTTTCTTACATTGCCATGAGACTAATCTAGGACCGAGAATTAACATCCACCCGAAGTAGTATTTTCTATCTTGACAACAACCACCATAATCACTATCTGTATATCCATGTAATTCAAAGTTACCCTCGTAAGGATACAAAGCCCTAAGGCTGGTTTACCTTTGAGATACTGAATATTATTTTGATAGCAATTAAGTGAGATTCTTTGGGTCTGATTGATACCTGGAACATACACAAACATCATACATAATGTCTGGTCTAGATGCAGTAAGATACATCAAAGAACCAATCATTGATCTGTATAACGTTTGATCAGTAGATTTTCCTTTTGGATCAGGTCAATCTTGGTGTTAACATCTGCTGGAGTTCGTATGGACTAACAGTCTTGCAACTTAAATTTCTTCAAGAGTTTGTCAACAAACTTCTCTTGATTAATGAAAATTCCATCGTCAGTTTGCTTGACTTGAAGTCCAGAGAAAATTAATCTCTCCCATAGAACTCATTTGAATTGAGATTTCATGATTTCTTCAAATTCATTGCACAACTTTGAACTTGTAGAAGCAAATATGATATCATCAACATATACTTGTACACATAAGAGATCATCATTATCCTTCTTTATGAATAAAGTTGGATCAATTTTCCTCTTGTGTATCCATGTTGGATTAAGTGTTGTGATAATGTCTCATACCAAATTCTAGGGGCTTGATGAAGTCCATACAAAGCTTTACTCAGCTTATACACTCGATGTGGAAATTCTGCATCCTCAAAGCCGGAGGTTGCTTCACAAACACATCGTCAGTGATAGGACCATATAAAAATGCACCCTTTACATCCATTTGATACACCTTAAATTTCATGAATGAAGCATTAGCCAGGAAAACTCGAATGGATTCAAGTCTTGCAACTGGTGCAAACACCTCATCATAATCTATCCCTTCTTCCTGTGTGTATCCTTGTGCAACAAGTCTGCTTTGTTCCTTATTACTATACAACGATCATCAGTCTTATTCTAAACAACCATTTCGTGCCTATAGTATTTTCTCCTTCAAGTAAATCCACTAAATTCCATACTTCTTGTTTGCGAAATTGAAGTAATTCTTCTTGCATAGCTTCTATCCAACCATTGTCCTTTAATGCTTCGGTAACATTTTTAGGAACAATTTGAGAAAGAAAACAAGAGTATAAGCATACGTTGCT